>OY740787.1:83686910-84886910 GCA_963514005.1 Raja brachyura
AGCATGGGTCGTTATTGCTATTGGCATAGAAACACTCTGGCTTCCCACATAATTTATCCATAACAAAATATGCAGGTTGCAAGGAAATTTCTAAAGGCATTTTATGATAATAGCTGTTAAAACCAACTATCTGACAGGTTAAACACACTAACTGATAAGAGATGGCCAAAGGACATAAATGTTCTTTTGGTAATATGTTTGAAGGTGTCAAAACAAATAATAACATTGGGAATTAAAACGCATTTGATTGCATTCCGTTATCAAACATAGTCAATCTTCGCTCTGAAGACTATGAAGCACAATAGTGTCCGTGTGTGTGTGAATCAGTGCGGGGTGGATAGATGGCGGGGGGGGGGGGGGTGGGGGGGGGGGGTGAGAAGGCAATCGGTGCGGAATGGATGGATTGAGGCAGGTGAATTAGTACGTGTTGGTTGGAGTATGTAAAATAATGAGGGGAGAGCACGGGGGACATCAGTGGTGTTGAATGGGGGGGGGATCAGTACGGGATAAATGGGGGAGGAGGGGGGGAGGGGATCAGTAGAGGATGAATGGGGGGGGGGGGGTTAAGTACAGGATGAATTAGGGTAGACAAAAATGTTGGAGAAATTCAGCCGGTGAGGCAGCATCTATGGAGCTAAGGAAATAGGCAACGTTTCGGGTCGAGACCCTTCTTCAGACTTCAGATCAGTACAGGATGGATGGGGGGGGGGGGGGGGGAAATCAGCACAGGATGAATGGGGGGGGGGGGGGATCAGTTCAGGACGCACGAGGGGGATCAGTTCAGGACGCACGAGGGGGATCAGTTCAGGACGCACGAGGGGGATCAGTTCAGGACGCACGAGGGGGATCAGTTCAGGACGCACGAGGGGGATCAGTTCAGGACGCACGAGGGGGATCAGTTCAGGACGCACGAGGGGGATCAGTTCAGGACGCACGAGGGGGATCAGTTCAGGACGCACGAGGGGGATCAGTTCAGGATGCACGAGGGGATCAGTAAAAGATGAATGGGGAGATCACTACAGGATGGATGGGGGGGGGATTGATGCAGGGTAAATGGAGGGTGGGTCAGTACAGGATGAATCGGATGATCAGTGCAGTATGAATGGGGGAGAAGTGCATGATGGATGGGAAGGAGGGTCAGTACAGGTTGAATTGGGGGACCAGTGTAGGATGGACGGGGGGGCGGTCGCAGGAGGATCGATGCGAGGTGGGTTGGGTGATTAATACATGGGGGGGGGGGGGTTGATGGGGATACTCACAGGGGATGTCAGTGAGGACTGAATAAAGGAGGGAATGGGGTTCAGTGCGGGATGGAGAGGGGTCCCAGGATAAGAGGGGTGGAGGGGGACGTACGAGAGAGAGCGAGAGAGAGGAAGGGGCAGAGGAGGTGGGGAGGAAGGAAGGTCAGCATTCCTCTAACAACATCGCCCCGCTGCCTTGGCCGTCCCTGTCCAACGCCAAAGTGCTGCCGCCAAAGGGGGAAGCGGTTAGGAACTCCTCGCCGCCGCCTCCCCTTCTCCGCCAGCCGACAAGGTGTGCGGAAGCTCAAAGATCCTATAGCTATAGGATCTTGGTGCAGCTGCTTCAGACGGCGGAAGGAGACCTCCCTCTCCGCTTGCGAGAGGAATTGCTTTGAAAGCGCCGTTGGCGGATTTGCAGGCAGCGGCCGTTACTTGCAAATCCACCAACGGCGCTTTCAAAACAACCTCTCTCGCACGCAGAGGCCGGGATGAGGGAGAGGGAGGACTCCTTCTGCCGTGCGGGAGGAGGCGGCGGCGGCGGAGCTGCTGCCGCCATTCGCTCCGACCCTTTGTCACCACGCACCTAGTATCTTTGCCCCGCAATCAAAGATACTGGAGGAATACAGCCGACGACACGAAACGTCACGTTCCTATTCTTCAGAGATGTTGCCCGACCCGCGGAATTACTCCAGTTTTTTGTGTCTATCGGTATAAACCAGTATCTGCGTGCCAAGCCGGGCAAAAACAGTCTGCGTTTAGGTTGCCCGGCGGAACTTTGGGTGGTCAATGGCACCCGGGCAACTGCTAATTTCGAACCCTGCCCCACCTCTCCCCTTCCATCCATACCCCTTCCCCCCACCTCTCCACCTCCCTCTCCCCCCCTCTACTGCACGTTCGGGGAACAGACCCAACGGGTCGGCACTTGGTCTAGTATACTTTTAAAACTGTGTGTGTGCGCACGTGTGTTTGTGGGTGTATGTCAGATTAGATTTCTTGCGTTTGATTAGTTGGTCCGCCAAAACCACACGCAAAAATTCAATTTTTTCCATTTCGCTAGCAAATCCACTCCTCATTACATTTAGACATTTTTATGTACACATTTTAAAATAAAATCCTCCCCCACTCACTCATTTTGTCGCCTCTTGCTGGCCAGCTCTCCTCCAAAAACGCCGACATTTTTAACATTTCGCTGGCGATTTTACTTTCTACACTGGCGGAATGGGGGAGGTGAGGAGGGAGAGTGTGGGAATAGAGGGAGAGGAGTGGGGGTGATCGGGAGTGGGGAATAGTTGTACTGCCCCCACCCCTCTCCCTCCCTACTCTTCCCCTCTCACCTCTACCCCATCTCCTCTTCCTTCCCCACTCTTCCACCTCTCTTCCCGTACCCCTCTCCCTCCACTCTTCCCCTACCCCATCTGCCTCCTCCCCTCCCTTCCACCCCATCCCCTCCCCACCCTCCATTCCCCCCCTTCCCTCCCTCTCTCCTCCCATCTCTCACCCCTCCTCCTCCCCTCCACCCCCTCTCCCTCTTGCCCTTCTGTCTCTCCCCATTCTCTCTCTGCGCTCACTCTGTACTCCCCCTCCCTCTCTAGACGCGCCTGTGAGTTGGGGGCTACGCGTCAATGGATAGGGCGGTTATGGGGTAAAAGGAGCAAATTAATAATATTAATATAATATCAAAGGGGGTTGTTAGCTTGTGTGCGGGGACGTAGATAGTGTGTGCGACGCCGCATACCGCCCACCCCCTTGCAACCACACGTTGGGGGAACAGATCCAATGGGTCTGCACTTGGTCTAGTGTTCCTTATTTTTGTTGTGTCATGCTGACTGGTCTATTCTAAACCTACGGACTCCCGCAACTATCTGGACTACACTTCTTCCCACCCTTCCTGCAAAGACTCTGAAGGGTCTCAACCCAAAACATCACCTATTCCCATTCAGAGATGCTACCTGTCCCGCTGAGTTATTCCAACATTTTGTGTCTGTTTAAACCAACATCTGCAGTTCCTTCCCACAACATTCTCACCGAGAGCTTTGCTATAAAGTTGTTGTTTGACGGAATCACTGACATAATGACTATAGATTTTCTGACATGGGTAAACTGCAATGGTGAGATATCAACTTGCAGCACCTTAGCACAAATAATGATATTTTGTTAAGATATTTAAAAAAAAACCAAGATAAAATCATGCAGCTATTTTGCACAGTAACGAGTTGAGCGGTTTGAGGTACAATAGTCATTTTGTGACACATAGGATTGCAGAATAAACAGTCAATTTGGAGCTCACCACCACCAATATCCCATTCCCTCCCCTAGAGGTGCAATCTAGTGAAGCTTCTAACTAGTGGAGAACCATGTGATATTACTGGAAAATATTCCAATGCCGTTTAAACCTTACTGTAACAGATGGGCTCTAATGATTGAAGTATTTTTTCTCCTCTCCAATTTTGTGCACTCTGCAACTCAATAAAAGTTGTTCTTTCGTTTGAAAGATTTTTGACCTGAAATTGGACAAAGTCAGCATGGATTTATGAAAGGTAAATCATGTCTGACGAATCTTATAGAATTTTTTGAGGATGTAACTAGTAGAGTGGATATGGGAGAACCTGCGGATGTGTTATATCTGGACTTTCAGAAGGCTTTCGACAAGGTCCCACATAAGAGATTAGCATACAAACTTAAAGCACACAGTATTGGGGGTTCAGTATTGATGTGGATAGAGAACTGGCTGGCAGATAGGAAGCAAAGAGTAGGAGTAAACGGGTCATTTTTAGAATGGCACGCAGTGACTAGTGGGGTACCGCAAGGTTCAGTGCTGGGACCCCAGCTATTTACAATATATATTAATGATCTGGATGAGGGAATTGAATGCAACATCTCCAAGTTTGCGGATGACACGAAGCTGGGGGGCAGTGTAAGCTGTGAGGAGAATGCTAGGAGGCTGTAAGACGACTTGGATAGGTTGGGTGAGTGGGCAAATGCATGGCAGATGCATTATAACGTGGATAAATGTGAGGTTATCCACTTTGGTGGCAAAAACATGAGGGTAGATTATTATCTGAATGGTGGCCGATTAGGAAAAGGGGAGATGCAACGAGACCTGGGTGTCATGATACACCAGTCATTGAAAGTAGGCATGCAGGTGCAGCAGGCTGTGAAGAAAGCGAATGGTATGTTGGCATTCATAGCAAAAGGATTTGAGTACAAGAGCAGGGAGGTTCTACTGCAGTTGTACAGGGTCTTGGTGAGGCCACACCTGGAGTATTACGTACAGTTTTGTTCTTTTAATAAGAGGGAAGTCTTTTAGGACCGAGATGAGAAGATCTTTTTTCACACGGAGAGTGGCGAGTCTGTGGAATTCTCTGCCACAGAAGGTAGTTGAGGCCAGTTCATTGGCTATATTTAAGAGGGAGCTAGATGTGGCCCTTGTGGCTAAAGGGATCAGGGGTATGGAGAGAATGCAGGTACAGGATACCGAGTTGGATAATCAGCCATGATCATATTGAATGGCAGTGCAGGCTCGAAGGGCCGAATGGCCTACTCCTGCACCTATTTTCTGTGATTCTATGATTCTATGAAATGTCGACTAACAAATTACAGCATGTTATCTGCTGCGAACTGCAATAAGTTCACACCCATTTTGATACGCAACTATTTTTGGGTTTGACACTGGAATATAATGTTCTGAGACATGGAGACAGGTGCCGAGAAATAGAATTGCACCCACTCTTTGTGTGTCCAAAGGTGGTGATGAGTATTGCAGACAAATGCTGAGTCTTCCACAAAAAGCAGAAAAATTGGTCAAAATCTAGTTTGAATGAGCATTAGGATGGTTTGTTACTAGAAACAAGTGCTAAAATGATAACAGTGAGATATCCAGCAAGGTCACATCCCAATTATGTACATCTCTCAAGATTTTGTTGTATGGCAATCAAAGGGTGTCAGCCACAACATGTGGCAAACACGGGGGAGACAGGGCAGTGATGGTCAATTCCCACAATCATGAATACACGCCGTTAAGCACAAAAGATTCAATTAGTCACCATAAGAAAAGTTAAGGAATTTCTACACAATGCTGCAATGTTTACAGAGATCTCTCCAAAGTTTTGTTTAGTATACAGCCTGGAATAGTATGCAGCCAGTAACTTGGCCCACTGAGTCCACGACGACCATCAATCACCTGTTCTCACAACTTCTATGTTAACCCATTTTTTGCATCCATTCCATACTCCAAGGGCAATTTGCAGACCACTTGACCTACAAAACCACACGTCTTTGGGATGTGGAAGGAAACCAGAGCACCTGGGGGGAAATGCACAGATAGAACGTGTAAACTCCAAACAGACAGCACCTCATGTCTGGATTGAACCAGGGTGTCTGGCACTGTGATGCAGTGGTTCCATCAGCTGTGCCACTGTGCCGCCCAAAGTATGTCAGTGTTCAAATTTCCAGAATGGAAAGCATCACTAAAAATGTTTCTTAGACAATGCTGTGAGCTCTTTAGGTGAGGTGTCACTTATCAATAAAATCATTTATTTAATGTAGCAAATCTCTTAAATATTTGGAGTTGGGATTTATTCATTCATGTGCTATTATTCAGTGCAGTAATATGCAACGGGCGATAATGCATTCTCAGGCGCTACCCATTATACAGGTTGAACACCGATTATTTTCCAGCAACTGATGATCCGCTCACCCCTATAATCCGGACAAAATTACGAGAGCTCAGTTGAAATTCCATGAGTGGCCACAGATGGCATTGTGAGTGGCGAACGCTCTTTCCGGACCTGTACCTCCATTGAAAAGAATCCATTATGCTCTCAATCTTCTCTCCTAACTAGTTCACAGAAAAATACATTAAACCCTCGTTCTAACGACCCCCTTATAACAGATGTCGGATATAGCGGACGGACTTGCCAACCCATCCCCTGCTCGCACCATCTCCCCGGCCATTTCGAACCTCGGCCTCTGACCCCACTCATGACTCGCAAGGTGTACCAGCGTACCAATGAGAAAAAAAAGACTCGAGTCAATTTTAATATTAACAATATATATTAATGATTTGGACGAGGGAATTTAATGCAACATCAAGTTTGTGGATGACAGGAAGCTGGGGGGCAGTGTTAGCTGTGAGGAGGATGCTAGGAGGCTGCAAGGCGACTTGGATAGGCTGGGTGAGTGGGAAAATGCATGGCAGATGCAGTATAATGTGGATAAATGTGAGGTTATCCACTTTGGTGGCAAAAACAGGAAAATAGACTATTATCCGAATGGTGGCCGATTAGGAAAAGGGGAGATGCAACGAGACCTGGGTGTCAAGGTACACCACTCATTGAAAGTAGGCATGCAGTGCAGCAAGCAGTGAAGAAAGCGAATGGTATGTTAGCATTCCTAGCAAAAGGATTTGAGTATAGGATCAGGGAGGTTCTACTGCAGTTGTACAGGGTCTTGGTGAGACCACACCTGGAGTATTGCGTAGAGTTTTGGTCTCCAAATCTGAGGAAAGACATTCTTGCCATAGAGGGAGTACAGAGAAGGTTCACCAGACTGATTCATGGGATGGCAGGACTTTCATATGAAGAAAGACTGGATAAACTCGGCTTGTACTCGCTAGAATTTAGAAGATTGAGGGGGGGATCTTATAGAAACTTACAAAATTCTTAAGGGGTTGGACAGGTAGATGTAGGAAGATTGTTCCCGATGTTGGGGAAGTCCAGAACAAGGGGTCAGTTTAAGGATAAGGGGGAAATCTTTTAGGACCGAGATGAGAAAAACATTTTTCACACAGAGTGGTGAATCTCTGGAATTCTCTGCCACAGAAGGTAGTTGAGGCCACTTCATTGGCTATATTTAAGAGGGAGTTAGATGTGTCCCTAGTGGCTAAAGGGATCAGGGGGTATGGAGAGAAGGCAGGTACAGGATACTGAGTTAGATGATCAGCCATGATCATATTGAATGGTGGTGCAGGCTCGAAGGGCCGAATGGCCTACTCCTGCACCTATTTTCTATGTTTCTTTTGTTTCTCCGTTAGAGTCCGTGGATGTTGTTTACCTGAATTTTCAGAAGGCCTTCAATAAGGTGCCACACATGAGGCTGCTAAACAAAATAGGAGCCAGTGGTATTAGAGGCAAGTTTCTAGAAGATTGGCAGACTGGCAAAAGGCAATGAATGAGAATGAAGGGGTCCTTTTCTGCTTGGCAGCCGATGACTAGCAGATGTTCTGCAGAATTTGAGGTTAGGTCCACTACTTTTCATGTTAAACCTTAATGATCTGGATGATAGAATTGATGGCTTTGTGACCAGGTTTTCAGATGATACGAAGATAGGTGGAGGGGCAGGCAGTGTTGAGGAAGCAAAGAATTTGCAAATGGACTTGGAGTGATTGGGAGAATGGGCAAAGAAGTGGAAAATGGAATACAGCTTTGCAAAGTGTATGGCCATGCACTTTATTAGAAGGAATAAAGACGTAGACTACTTTCTAAAAAAAATCAGAAATTGGAGGTGCAAAGGGATTTGGGAGTGCTGGCACAGGATTTCCAAAAGGATAATATGCAATTTGAATGGGTGGTCAGGAAGGCAAATAGCATTCATTTCAAGGGGACAAGAATTTAAGCATGTCATGCTGTGGGTTTATGAACTGCTGGTCGAGCCACATTTGGAATAGTGCGAGTAGTTTTGGGTCCCATGTTTTGAGGAAGGGTGTGCTGCATAGGAGGGGGTCCAGAAGAGGGTTATGAAATTATCTCAGGAATGATTGCGTTAATGTTTGAGGAGTATTTGAAGGCTCTGGGGCTGTGCTCGCTGGAGTTTATATAGATGAGTGGAGATCTCATTGACACCTATTGGACAATGAAAGGTCTAGACAGAGTGGATGTAAAAAGGATGTTTCCAGTAATGGGAGACCAGAGGACACAGCCTCAGAATAAAAGGACATCTTTTCAGAATGGACATGAGGAGGAATATGGAATCTGTGGGATTCATTGCTACAGATAGCTGAGGAGGCCAAGATACTGGGGGTTATACAAAAAGCTGGAGAAACTCAGCGGGGGCAGCAGCATCTAAGGAGCGAAGGAGATAGGCCAAGATACTGGGTGTTTTTAAAGCAGAGATTGATAAGTTTGTGATTAGTAAAGGCATCAAGGATTGCTGGGAGAAAGCAGGAGAAACAGGCAAAATAAATTATCCATGTGAATGGTGGAGTAGACTTGATCGGCCAAATGGTCTAATTCTGTTCCTATGTCTTATGAACATCTATTTATGGAGAATAGCCACCTTCAACTCCATAATCCCATTGAAATTCATGGACATAGGAGTCAGTACCTCACTCTGCCACTAGGATCTAGTGGCAGAGTGAGGTACTGACTCCTTTGACCACAATTAGTGAGGATAGGTCAGTACTCATCCTCCAGAATAATTCTCAGCAAATAATTCTGCCCCACGAAGTTGCATATTTATTCCCCAACTATACTAGCTATACACTTGAGGATGAGGAGTGATCTTATATAAGTATACGAAATCGTGAGATGATTACATCAGGTAAACGGGCAGAATCTCTTGCCCAGATTAGGGGAATCAAGAACCAGCGGACATAGTTTTAAGGTGAGTGGGGACTGATTTCATAGTAGCCCGAGGGCGGCATGGTTGTGTCTGTCCCACTGAGTTACTCCAGCATTTTGTGTCTATCTTAGATTTCCCTATCAGTCAGCAATTTTTGGAGTACCTTCTGCAGGAGGACAGCATCTGTTCAAGATGGTGGTCATTGGGATGGGCAACAGATGCTGTCTCACTGATGCTCATATTAAAAAAAATCTAAAAATGTGATGCACTCCAATTGGAATTATCATTATGACACCCAAATTTAGCTTTAACAGCAGCTGTTGAAGCCTGAAGTTAACTTTCACCATCACTCATGTCTATAAAATCAGTCAAAGTTGGCTTCCAGAACGGTTACATGATCGAGCAAAAGACCAATATATAATTTATACCACTGCAAATTTGGGAGTGATCCTTTCAAATACCATAGAAAGGAAATTGGGAGCTGTTAAACACTGGATCCTTGTACAATTTCACGATATTAGCTGAATGAGTGTGCTTCAAGTTGGCAGCACTGGCATCAAATTAGTGTTAGCATATATCTGACAAGTGGAAATGTCATGCATGCTACGTTGTTTCTCAAAATACCGCACGGTGCCCAAACAATGGGTGTGCAGAACTGAAATTCATAACCATAATATTTTAGGATAGGACACATAGAATTTTTTATTATCCATTAAAATTAGGAAATAGAAATTCAGTAGATTGTACGATCTTATATGCATTTGACCGATATTCCTTCCAAAGCATCTTACTGGGAGCATGAATATATAAAATCTGATTTTTTTTTAAACACATTAACATTTTCATTTATTGCTTTACTATGTAGACAGGGTACCATTTGTTAACACAAGTTCCTACCTGATAATGGTATGCTGGCTGTTGGTAAATTGGTGGAGCTTGATGAGCCACCATTACAGGCGAGCTAGAAATAGAGCGAGGCTGTTGGAAAAGAACAGATTTTTTAAAAATGGCACAAATAACATGATATGTTCTGCAGATTTCATATAATCTGAATCCCTCCAAAAGATGTATTTACCTTTTGCTTACCATACTAAGCATATTACAGCAATCCAAATGCCTAATTGAAACATTGTTTCATGTATTGTGTGTTTTTATGACTGTTGGCAGATCAATTTCCCTCCTGGGTTAAATAAAGTTCTATCGTGTCATATAAATAAAAACGCCCTTTCAAGTATTTTTGTGTCATCAGCAACACTGAATACCTCGCATTTTGCTACCTTCTCCGGCTCTTTTATATAAACATTAAATAATTAAGGGCCACTAAGTAATCTTTGGAGCACTCCACGTGTTACATCCTCCCACCTTGAAAAAGAGCTGTGTATTCTGAATCTTTACTGCATGATATACAATCTTCAACCTGTTAACATATTTTCCCAAATACAGAATAGAATTTCTTCAGAGAACGTTCTTCAGAGAACGGGGTTTCCCCTCCCCCACTATAGATGAGGCTCGCACCAGGGTCTCCTCCATACCCCGCAACACTGCCCTCTCTCCCCATTCCCCCACTCACAACAAGGGCCGAGTCCCCCTGGTCCTCACCTTTCACCCCACCAGCCAGCGCATACAACAGATAGTCCTCCGCCAGTTTCGTCACCTCCAACGTGACCCCTCCACTCGCCACATCTTCCCATCTCCCCCCCTGTCTGCCTTCCGCAAAGACCGCTCCCTCCGCAACTCCCTCGTCAATTCTTCCCTTCCCTCCCGCTCCACTCCTTCCCCGGGCACTTTCCCTTGCAATCGCAAGAGATGCTACACTTGTCCCTTCACCTCCCCCATCCACTCCTTTCAGGGACCCAAGCAGTCATTCCAAGTCCGACAGAGGTTCACCTGCACCTCCTCCAACCTCATCTACTGCATCCGTTGCTCCAGATGCCAGCTGATCTACATCGGTGAGACCAAGCGGAGGCTGGGCGATCGTTTCGCCGAACACCTCCGCTCGGTCCGCAATAACCAACCCGACCTCCCGGTGGCTCAGCACTTCAACTCCCCCTCCCACTGCGTATCCGACCTCTCGGTCCTGGGCCTCCTCCACGGCCAGAGTGATCAACACCGCAAGTTGGAGGAACAGCACCTCATATTCCGCTTGGGGAGTCTGCATCTTCTGGGCTTAAACATTGAATTTTCTCAATTCTGTTAACCCAGACTGCCTCCCCCCCACCTCTCCCTCAGCCCTCTGGCCCTGACATTCCTTCCCCCCCCCTTCCCCCCCCCCCCCCTCCCCAGTCGCACTAGCTTCTCATTTTCACACCACAAACAGCTTACAATGGCCTGCTTCCTTTATCACCAATACTTTTTTGCATATCTTTCACTCATTGTTCCTTATCTCTCCACATCACTGTTTATATCTCTCGTTTCCCTGATCCCTGACCAGTCTGAAGAAGGGTCTCGACCCGAAACGTCGCCTATCTCCTTCGCTCCTTAGATGCTGCTGCACCCGCTGAGTTTCTCCAGCTTTTTGTGTAACCCCAGAATAGAATAGAATGCCTTTTATTGTCATTCAAACAGCTTGGTTTGCATGAAATTACATTTTCTACAGTCTTAACAATAACAAAAAAAAACCAAGACCCACACTTAACACAGACATCCATCACAGTGAATCTCCAACACCTCCTCACTGTGATGGAAGGCAAAAGTCTTATCTCTTCCCTTGTTCTTCTCCAGCAGTCCAACTACAACGTAGAGGCAAACAGGGCCTCCCGATGTTAAAGCACCCGGCGGGCGTTGGTAAGTCCCGCGGCCGTTAAGCTGCACCGGGTGATGTTAGGCCCCGCTCCAAGTCATTTTACCCCGCGATTCCAGCTGGGGAAAGTTGCCGTTGCGGGAGCTCCGAAAAGCAGTCTCCCACCAGGGACCTGCAAGCTCCCGATGTTCCTGTCCACCGGGCCTGCGGCCGGAGCCTCCGAAGCTCTGAAGTCGGGTAGCAGCCGCACGCCACCACAGCTCCTCCCGCTCCGAAGTCAGCCAGCTCCACGATGGCGACTGGAGCCCTCAGGTTAATTCCAACCAGAGGCCACCGCCGGCTCCATGATGTTAGGCCCAACGACACCGGAGACCCGACAGGGAAAAGGTCGGGTCCCCGAACGGGGAAGAGATTAACGGTTTCCACCACCCCCCCCCCCCACATATACACAGCTAAAAAAATAAAATAAAACTAGAATCAAACATACACTTAACCAGACAAAATTTATAAAAAGACAGACGGATTGCAGTCGAACCGCTGCCGTTAGGCGCCGCCACACCACATACAATAAATTCTTATCTTGTACAGCTGCCATCTATTTTGTCAAATGCTTTCCAGAAATGGAAGAATACTGCATCTACAGTTTCCCCTCCATTGACTTTGTTTAGTTCAGGCCCTTCGGCCCACTGAGTCCGCACCAACCAGCGATCCTCGCACATTAACATTATCGTACACTAGGGACAATCTTTACATTTATATCAAGCCAATTAACCTACAAACTTGTACGTCTTTGGAGTGTGGGAGGAAACCGAAGATCTCGGAGAAAACCTACACAGGTCACGGGGAGAACGTACAAACTCCGTACAGACAGGCGCCCATAGCCAGGATCGATCCCGGGTCTCTGGTGCTGTAAGGCAGCAACTCTACTCCTGTTATATTGTGTGTTACATTCTCAAAGCGTTTCAGCAAATTTGTCAAATTATATTTAACATTCACTAAACCATATTCTCAAAATGACCTGCATAATAATTATAGACACCACTACCTCGCTGACAACAAAAGTTAAACTCAGACCTATAGTTACCCAATTTTTGTTTTTCTTCCTACCTTGAACAAGGGAGTCACATCTGTGATTTTCAAATCTGCTGGCATCTTCTTGCAACCGAGGCAAGTTTTGGAAAACTTCAACCAATAGTTGCATTATCTTGATATCTACTTCCCTTAAATCTCCTGGGTGCAAGCTATCAGTCCTGGTGACTTTAGTCCTATTAGTTTTTCAATTTTCTGGGATACATGAGTGCATTTGAACATAAAAACTAATGTAAAGTATTGATTTCATGCATCTGTCATGTCCTTGTTTCCTGTTAATAATTCCCTACTCTCACCGTCTCGTGGACTCACATGAACTAACCTCCTCCTTTTTATGGCCGTAGAAGTCAAGTTCTTGCTGTTTGTTTTGATATGACTTGATTTTCTGTTTTAATCGATCGCCCTCTTTAAGATATGAGTTTCTCACAGCAAGTTCCTGTAAAATTAAAAATTACATCCATGTATTTACTCACAGGCCAAGGTTGTGGAACAGAGGCAATTTCTGGGCTGTGGAAATAAGCCACTCCATTGTGGTATGTGTATGGGTATCCTGTTGAAGTGGTTAAGTACATTGTCCCAGCTGCTGGCATTAAGCTTGTTCCTATTCAACAGACAAAATGGATTCAGTTAAAAATATTGTGAACTTACTGAAAAAATATATACATCAAACTTCATATATAATCATCTACTGAAAATTATGCAATGACTAATATCTCAGCTGAAAGATATGAAAGAACATAGAACAGTACAGCCCAGGAACAAGCCTTTTGCCCCACAATGTCAATCCTGAACATAACCCTAAATTAAACAAATCTTCTATTCATTCATTCTCAGCATATTTATGTGCCTATCTAAAATTATACTATCGTATCTGCCTCCACTAATCCCCCCAGCAGTGCATTTCAGGCACCCACCACACTCTGTAAAAAACTTGCCCCGCGTATCTCCTGTCTTTTCTATCTTTGCCTTATGGTTTTATATATTGTTAGGTCTCAACTCTGTCATTCTAGAGAAAATAAATCCAAGTTCATCCAATTTTACATTATAGCTAATACCCTCTTATCCAGGCAACATTCTTGTAATCCCTCTCCTGCATCCTCCGCTTTCTTCCTGCAATGGAACAACCAAAATTGCACAAGATACTCCTAACCAAAGTCTTATAAAGCTACAACATGATTTCCTGACTCTTATACTCAATGCTCCAACCGATGAAGGCAAACATCTGAATTCTCTGGGGTGGAACCCTCTCCAAGACAGACCTGTTTTTACAAAATGTTAAATGGTCAGCTAGACATAGATCACAAGACCTACACCAACCCCAAACCAATTAGGAGCAGACGAGGGCATTCGATCCAATTTGTGGTCCCAGCCACAAAGACAGATGTGTGCAGCAATTCGTTCTTCCCACACACTATTAAAGCATGGAATAATCTCCACCAAACCACGGTTGCCCAGCCAGATGCAACTAAGTTTAAAGTGGCACTTTCTTCCCAATAACCCTCTCTGGCTTAACCCCTCCCTTCACCACCTCCAGTTTAAATTCCAGTTGGAATATTTTGGAGGACCAAGTAACCAAGAACCAAGAACATACCACACACTTCCTTTTTCGTTCTATCTACTTGTATTGCCACTTTTAGAGAGTTATGGACTTGCACCCCAAGATCCCTCTGTATATCAATGTTGTTAAAGCATCTTGCCAGTAACTGTGTACTTTCCCGTCTTTCGACCCTCACATTTGCTCGATTACTTAAATAATCATTAAAGATGTAGCAGCAACAACATAATTCTGCATTCATGGAGGTGAAAGAGTTGCAAGAGAAACTTTTTTATTGAGGTACTTTGGTGTATTATGTAATGGCATCCAATTCACATTGAGATTCTTAAGACATTAAATCTATGGCAATTATATTTTGATCTGAAAGAAGTTAGAGAAATAAAGCAACAGTGTATGAAACAAATTTCATAAAAATGGACACATGAAGAACAGAAAGACAGCAGAGTACAGTCAAAACTTCAGGTACATAATATTGAATACAATTTAACTCTTGACTCCTTTTTCCAGGTGTTGGGTGCATTGTATTGTATCAATATTTTCCATTCAAGAATTCTGATAATTGCAATAATAACTTCTGAGAAGACTTCATTTTAATGTTTTATATCTGGTACTTTGTTTTTCTGTGATTTTTAAATCTCTGAACTTTGATTACGTTACATCATTCACAGTTTTTCCATGATTATAAAATGGGCCAAAATTTGGACAGTCAGGAAACATTAACAGTATTTGCTATTAAGTAATGAAAAAAACAATTTACAAAGTTAAATGAATACACACTCATAAATTCAAGCATTTGTCATGTCCTGCCATGACACTTGGCAAAATGGGTGAATGTCACTACTCACTTAGAATCTCCCCATTGAACACAATGTGCTTAGCATATTATTATTCTCTGAAGCTATTCAGGCAATGCGCTGATTTATGGTCTTCACGTGAAATTTATCTCAAAGTACAAAAGAGTAACTTCATTCAAAGTACTGCATTGTTCCCAAACGTTTTATTAAAACGTCACAATGGAACACTTTGGTTTGATGCTATTTGTTATTGCTGCCATTAAACACAATCAACTATATTTTCTCCCTGAATTAACAGCTATGCATCGCATACATACGTGGTATCCCCACTTGCTGCTTTCTTATTGCAGGACCAATATTCAGTTTTTTATCCTTATAATTCAACTTTTCTGCCTGAAAAGATAAATGCACAAAATGTAACGTGTTAAATTTAAGAAATAGCAACAGAATTAAAAATCATAACTTAAATCAAATTTGGGAATTAAAATTTACATTCATCCAGCAAAAAATCTTGAGCATAACTTAAGACTCAAAGTGGTGCTCTTCAAATTTTGTTAAGGTACTATATGCATTCTAAATTACACAGTCCTAATAATCTGGATGGAAAAACAGTAACTGGGGATTATTCAATTTGAACAAAGTAAATTTGAAAGTCATGGCAGTCTAACTTTCAATACTTCTTGAATCGTATGAAGATGGCACTGTTAAGTCTCTGAAGGCAATGAACAGGAACTTGCGTACAATCAATGTCATTTCCAAACATGAATTTGGGATCAGGATAATCAGTATCAAAACCTTCTGAAGGAGAATGGAAAAGATAAGAATGCCTAATAAGCTCAGGTTGATTTAAGCTTCAGGTATATTTCTAAGAGTAATACATGAAACTTTGCTCACCCCTCCGTTAATGGAAAAAAACCTGACTTTCCTGAAATAAACAATGTTAAGTGCAGATAGACACAAAAAGCTGGAGTAACTCAGCAGGCCAGACAAAATCTCTCGAGAAGAGGAATAGGTGGCGTTTCAGGTCGAGACCCTTCTTCAGACTGAGTCTGAATGTTAAGTGCAGATCTAGTTCAGAGGTATAATTTAGTTCGGAAAGCATTAGAAACACCAGCCTACAACTTTTTTTATGATCGCTATGAATTTTATTTCAATGCTGACAAAAGAAAAAAGTCTTAACATCTATACGCATCTAGAATGTAACTTAACAATGAAGCATAATAGGATACTTTAATTAGTTAAGACATCTATTAGTCCGGTAGACGAGTCAGCAGCTTAGTTCTAACAGGATCCAAGGTATCAGTCAACAAAAGACTGCATGGATGAAGTACAAAAATTGTTCATACCAGTTTGGCAAAAGAATAAATCGGGGAAGGTGGTGCATCCATGGATAACAAGGGAAATCAGGGATAGTATAAAAACAAAAGATGAGGCATACAAATTTGCCAGAAAAAGCAGCCTACTGGAGGACTGGGAGAAATTCAGAATCCAGCAGAGGAGGACAAAAGGCTTAATTAGGAAAGGGAAAATAGATTATGAAAGGAAACTGGCAGGGAACATAAAAACTGACTTCAAAAGTTTTTATAGATATGTGAAGAGAAAGAGACTAGTTAAAACAAATGTTGGTCCCTTGCAGTCAGAAACAGGTGAATTGATCATGGGGAACAAGGACATGGCAGACCAATTGAATAACTACTTTGGTTCTGTCTTCACTAAGGAAGACATAAATAATCTGCCGGAAATAGCAGTGGAACGGGGGTCAAATAAGATGGAGGAACTGAGTGAAATCCAGGTTAGCCGGGAGGTGGTGTTGGGTAAATTGAACGGATTGAAGGCCGATAAATCCGCAGGGCCAGATAGTCTGCATCCCATAGTACTCAACGAGGTAGCCACAGAAATAGTGGATGCATTAGTGATAATTTTTCAAAATTCCTTAGATTCTGGAGTAGTGCCTGCGGATTGGAGGGTAGCTAATGTAATCCCACTTTTTTTTAAAAAGGAGGGAGAGAGAAAGCGGGGAATTACAGACCAGTTAGTCTAACATCGGTAGTGGGGAAACTGCTAGAGTCAGTTATTAAAGATGGGATAGCAGCGCATTTGGAAAGTGGTGAAATCATTGGACAAAGTCAGCATGGATTTACGAAAGGTAAATCATGTCTGACAAATCTGATAGAATTTTTCGAGGATGTAACTAGTAGAGTGGATAAGGGAGAACCAGTGGATGTGTTGTATCTAGACTTTCAGAAGGCTTTCGACAAGGTCCCGCATAAGATATTAGCATACAAACTTAAAGCACATGGTATTGGGGGGTTCAGTATTGATGTGAATAGAGAACTGGCTAGCAGACAGGAGGCAAAGGGTAGGAGTAAACGGGTCCTTTTCAGAATAGCAGGCAGTGACTATTGGGGTACCGCAAGGCTCAGTGCTGGGACCCCAGCTTTTACAATATATATTAATGATTTGGACGAGGGAATTCAATGCAACATCTCCAGATTTGCAGATGACACCAAGCTGGGGGGTATAGTTAGGTGTGAGGAGGATGCTTGGAGGCTGCAGGGTGATTTGGATAGGCTGAGTGAATGGGCAGATGCAGTATAATGTGGATAAATGTGAGGTTATCCACTTTGGTGGCAAAAACATGAGGGTAGACTATTATCTGAATGGTGGCAGATTAGGAAAAGGGGAGATGCAACGAGACCTGGGTGTCATGGTACACCAGTCATTAAAAGTAGGCATGCAGGTGCAGCAAGCAGTGAAGAAGGCAAATGGTATGTTAGCATTCATAGCGAAAGGATTTGAGTATAGGAGCAGGGAGGTTCTACTGCAGTTGTACAGGGTTTTGGTGAGGCCACACCTGGAGTATTGCGTACAGTTTTGGTCTCCAAATCTGAGGAAAGACATTCTTGCCATAGAGGGGGTACAGAGAAGATTCACCAGACTGATTCCTGGGATGTCAGGACTGTCATATGAGGAAAGATTGGATTGACTCGGCTTGTACTCGCTGGAATTTAGAAGATTGAGGGGGGATCTTGTAGAAACTTACAAAATTCTTAAGGGGTTGGACAAGCTAGATGCTGGAAGATTGTTCCCGATGTTGGGGGAGTCCAGAAGAAGGGGTCACAGTCTAAGGATAAGGGGGAATTCCTTTAGGACCGAGATGAGGAAAACATTCTTTACACAGAGAGTGGTGAGTCTCTGGAATTCTCTGCCACAGAAGGTAGTTGAGGCCAGTTCATTGGCTATATTTAAGAGGGCGTTAGATGTGGCACTTGTGGCTAAAGGGATCAGGGGGTATGGAGAGAAGGCAGGTACGGGATACTGAGTTGGATGATCAGCCATGATCACATTGAATGGCGGTGCAGGCTTGAAGGGCCGAATGGCCTACTCCTGCACCTATTTTTCTACGTTTCTATGAGACAGAGAATTCCACAGACTCACAACTCTGTGTAAAAAATTTTCTCATCTCCGTTCTAAATGGCTTGCCCCTTGTTCTTAAACTGTGGCCCCTGGTTCTGGACTCCCCCAACATCGGGAACATGTTTCCTGCCTCTAGCATGTCCAAACCCTTAATAATCTTATATGTTTCAATAAGATCCCCTCTCATCCTTCTAAATTCCAGAGTATACAAGCCCAGCCGCTCCATTCTATGAACATATGACAGTCCAGCCATCCCAGGAATTAACCTGGTGAACCTACGCTGCACCCCTCAATAGCAAGAACGTCCTTCCTCAAATTGAGAGACCAAAACCGCACACAATACTCCAGGTGTGGTCTCACTAGGGCCCTGTACAACTGCAGAAGGGCCTCTTTGCTCCTACACTCTAACTCCTCTTGTTATGAAGACCAACATGCCATTCACTTTCTTCAGCCTGCTGTACCTGCATACTTACTTTCATTGACTGATGAACAAGGACCCCCAGATCCCTTTCCCCTTTTCCCCCAACTTAAATAATAACATGCCTTCCTGTTTTTGCCACCAAAGCGGATAACCTCACATTTATCCACATTAAATTGCATCTGCCCACTCACCCAACATCCTCATAGCATTCTCTTCACAGTTCATAATGTCACCCAGCTTTGTGTCATCTGCAAATTAGCCAAATGTTACTTTTAATCCTTTCATCTAAATCATTAATGTATATTGTAAATAGCTGCAGTCCCAGCATTGAGCCTTGCGGCATCCCACTAGTCTCTGCCTGCCTTTCTTAAAGGGACCCATTAATCCCTACTTTGTTTCCTGTCTGCCAACCAATTTTCTATCCATGTCAGCACCCAACCTACTTTCAGTTCTATGATAGTCCCCATGTTTCAACTCTTCTTCTGTTGTAATTTTTACTATAATAATGCTAATTTTTACATTCATACAAAGTTGCAATACCTTTGCCGTCAATTTCTATCCAGCTCTCACATTCAATGGTTCATCTCTGATTCTTCTCTTTCATAGTCATCAAGTGATAGAGTGTGGAAACGGGCCCTTCAGCCCAACTTGCCCACACCTACCAACATGTCCCAGCCTGTCTGTTTCTTAAACGTTGGGATAGTCCCAGCCTCAACTACCTCATCTGGCAGTTTGTTCCATACACCCCAATCTTTGTGTGAAAAAGTTACCCTTCAAGGTCTATTAAATATTTTCCCCTTCACCTTGAACCCATGTTCTCTGGTCCTAGATTCCTCAACTCTGGGCAAGACACTGTGCATCTACCGGATCTATTCCTCTCATGATTTTGTACACCTCTATAAGATCATCCATCATCCTCCTGCGCTCCAAGCAATAGAGACCCAGCGTACCCAACCTCGATCTACAACTCAAACCGTCTAGTCCTGGCAACATCCTCATAAAGGGCCTGTCCCACTGCAGCGACCTAATTCACGAGTTTAGAAGAGTTTGCCCTCGACCCATACTCGCAGCATGGTCGACACGAGGTCCTAGGAGGGCTTTGTAACTCTCCTTCATGCCCGAGAGTAGTTCCTGCGTACTCGTGGGTTTAGTCGCGGTAGGTCGTAGTAGGTCATAATTCTATTTGTAGGTAGTCGAAGTCAATCGAAGGTAAAGCTCGTTGAGGAAAAAAAAGGTAAGTAAACCGACCTGTAATGTTAAATTCCCACAAAACTTTATTAAATGTTGTCTGGCTTCTTAAAAGTGTCTCCACTCCTTCTCCACTCCCCCCTCCCCCACCATCTCCCCACTCTCTCTAAAGGACTTACCGTACTGTGCCAGCCGTCTTTTACCTTCCTGTTCATCGTGGGTGTGAATTTCAAACAGCGCTCCCCCACATTCCCTGGCCCCCGCCTTTGCGGTGTGTGGGTGTGTCTCGAGCTTGAAGGTCGAAGACAGTCGCTGAAAAGTCGTGTCAGTGGGACAGGCCCTTTAATCTTTCCTGAACCCTTTCAAGCATGACAATATCTTTCCTATAACATGGTGCCCAGAACTGAACACAATATTCTTAAAGCTGTCCCACCATCGTCTTATACAGCTGCAACATGACCTCCCTTATCTACCTGTGACTCAACCTTCAAGAAATTATGCACCTGCACTCTTAGATACCTCTGCTCTACAACACTCCTCAGAGGCCTACTATTCACTGTGTCGGTCCTGCCCTGGTTGGACATCCCAAATTGAACACCTCACACTTCTCTGTATTAAATTCCATTAATCATTCCTCAGCCCACCTGGCTAATCGATCCAGATCCTGCTGCAATCTTTCACAACCATCTTCACTATCTGCAAAACCACCCACATTTGTATTATCAGCAAACATGCTAATCTTGCCCTGTATGCTCTCATCCAAATCATTGATGTAGATGACAGCAACAGCAACAGGCCCAGCACCGAACCACGAGGCACACCACTTGTCACAGGCCTCCAGTCTGAGAAGCAACCTTCCACCATCACCCTCTGCTTCCTTCCATGGAGCCAATCTGCTATCCACCTCAGGGGAGAGGTTGGCTTCTAATACCACGGACACAGATAATCTTATCTGCAATTTTACAGAATTTATTCCATTATTCTTGTTTCTTCTATGTTGGATCTGCTTTGATGATGAGATTTCTCACAAAGATCAAAGGTGCCTTTCTCCTTAACCATGGTTTTCCTTCCACCTCAGTTGTCAGGCTGTCAATCATATTTCTTATATCCTACAATTTCGCTCTCACTCTGGATATGGTGCTCCTTGTACTCAGATTCCACTCCAGCTGCCTGCACCATCAACAGATTGTGGAATGATATGGATGTGGAACTCAAACAAAGCAAACATTACTCAGTTTAAGAAGTGCAAAAAAAATATTTTACAGAGGTATAACAATGAGGAAGGGCTGTGATGGCAGTCACGTTTTAGTTTATTGACAGTATGATATTCACGTTGTAGATAGAATTTGGATATTGTTTATAAACTGTATATATGTATGTTTGCGTGCATATATGTATATGGCTTATGTATGGATTTATATGTATGTTTGTGCATATGTATATCTATCTATATATCAATACATTACTAAAATTCTCATCTTGTATCTATCTATCATTCTATCATCCATCAATCTATGTGCGCATACATGTGATCTGGGGTCTACGCCAAAACGGTACACGATAGCACTAAAATATTTGCACCACGTTACTCACCTTTGTCCCATGGTTGTTTGTATAGTTTCATTCAGATTGACGATATATTTCAAAAGCTATTGACATTTACAAGTTTAAAAAACCCCACTTTGAGAAGAATAACTTGACAGATGCTGTCACAGTTGATCGGAGATTCTGGCAGTTAGCAGCTATGACGTCACAATGGGATCTCACAGTCCCCCAATCACAATGGGATCTCATTTACATAAACTGCCGTGAACATTCCGTCACCCGACAATGACATCACAATGAGATCTCAGCTGCCAATCAACAGTGTTGGGATAAGCTGCAGCCAGTGCAGAGAGATTTCTTGTTGTAAGGGGAGGTAGGGAGTGGGGGAGGGAAGGAGAAGAAATGTTATTTAAACATTGTGTTTAGTGGGTGAGTACGAAAGGGGAGAGGTGAGGGAGTGACTGAGGGTAGGGAAAAGTTGAGGGAGAGGTGAGGGAGGGAGTGTAGGTGGGGAGAGAAAAGGGAGGGTGAAGACGAGGGGGAGGGAGTGTATGAGCCACTCCTGCACAGTTGGGGGCTATGGGTGAGTGGTGGAGTATTGCATTGGGGAACAGGTTGCTTTGGAGGCATTTGTACTTCACAACGGAATCTCATTTAGATTTCTTGGGAGGAGGTTTTTCCATCGTGGGGGGAGGTGGAATAGGGGAGAGGTTTCATTTATTCAAAAAAAAAAAAAATGCGGTTTTCCTTGGGTTGGGGGGGGGGGGGGGGAGAGATCGGTGGGGAAGCTCCCCGTTTCATTGTGGGGGAGGTGGAACAGGGGAGAGGTTTCATTTCCAGAATTTTCCTTGTGGGAGGGTGGGAAGTGATGTGGGTGGAATAGGGAAGAGGTTTCATTTCCAGAACTTTCCTTGTGGGGGGGGGTGGGGGGGGGAAATGGGGGAAACGGGTGAGTGGTGGAAACTGGTTGCGTTGGGGGAAACGGATGAGTGGTGGATTATTGCTTTGGGGGAGCGGGGCCCAACGGGTCCCTCTTGGGATAGCATATATATATATTATTATAATATTACTAAAACTCGTCTTGTTGGTTTGTATGTGCGTGTGTTCTGGAAACGCCGTGAAAACTACACGATAGCGCTACAATTTTTGGCCCACCTTACTCACCATTGTCCTGGGGTATGCATTAGTCAAGTTTCGTTCAGATTGATGTTATATTTTACAAGTTATTGACATATGAAACTTTACAAAAAACACTTTTCCACTTGCCCTGCCCGTCAACCGCGTTCGACGTCACAATGAGATCCCGAATTTAATTTACATAAGAAACATTTTAAAAAAGAGTTTCATTTACATTGATTTTATTCTAAAAAACCCTCCGTTTTAATCAAATTCTTCCGTTTTCATTAACAGCTAACATTTTGTTTAGGTCATTTTAAAGAAAAAAAAAACACGATTTTCACTGAGAATTTCTGTTTAAAAAAATGGTGATTTTCATTGTGGGGGGTGGAATATGGGGGGAGGCGAGGAGTGGGGGAGCAGGGGACAGAGGGGGGTAGTGAAGGGAGAGTGGGGGAGATTGACGGAGAGGGGGTAGGGAGGGAGGGGAAAGAGGTGAGGGGGAGTGGGGAGGTAGGAAGGTATAGAGGAAGAGGAGGGCAGTGGGGGAGGTGCGGAGAGAGAGTGGGATAGGGGGGAGGTGAGTTGTGGGGGAGCAGGGAGATAGAGAGGGGGGGGGAGGAGGGAGACGGCAGGCAGGTAGATTGATTGTGACGTCATCAGCCAATAACAGGCTTTTTGATTTCAAAATTTTATCGGATGTGTGAACATTTTGATTAATAACTCGAGAAATAATGCTTGAATTTTTCAGATAAGACGATTTTTGATTTCACGGGAGAGAGAGAGAGAGATATATACACACACACACGGAGCTAGAGTAGGTGGAGAAATGAAGTGATGTCGCAATTAATAAAATTAAAATTATTGGATCCTACCTCTTGTAAAATTTTTTGAGCATCTTCTTGGGTTTCAAAGGTAATAAAGCCATACCTAAAGAAAAGTATAGGCAACAAATTAATTTAAATGTACGTGACAAATTTAAGGAAATATAATAAAACCAATATTATTTTTCGGTGTCTGATAATTTAAAGCAGGTCAATATTTTAAGTTTAGATTTTTCCTTCTATAGCTATGTTGAAAAGTATGGCTGATTACAAAAATACGATTTTTGGTAGGCTGAAATATTGCTTTAGCAGAGGAAAAAAAAATCAAACGGCATACAAGGTGATACAATTTTAAAACTTCTTATCTCAGCTCTACGATTCTTCACCCCAATGTTCCTTGAAGGGCTAACACACCCACAGGATTCATTTCCTGCGCAACATGCTTGAACACTATTCTGTCACGAAACAAAATCAATCACTTGGGACATATTTAAGCATATTGTGCCAGCTATCACAGTGGTCATGCCATCTTTCATATTCCCACTTATTGCAACAGTGCCGCTTGTCCACGATGGATTAAAAAAATCTTACAGCAGTGTAAAAACATGACATGGAATATTCCATTCATTTTAATTGCTAATTAACCTACATAAATACATTCTTTAATCTGCATTGGAATACTATGTAGCAATTTTGTTAATTTCATTTTCACAGGCAAAAGGAAAAATGAATTCCCACGGTGGAATTCCATAAAGTATGGAACTATTCCATAAAGTATGGATTTATCCCCTTCTCTCAAGCCCAAGATAACTATACAAGTGAGATTGTGGTTAGAAATGGAATTAGTCACAGAAAAATACAGTAAGGAAGCCATCCCTTTGGTCCACTGAGTCCACATTGATCAACCATACTAATCCTACATTCTCATTAACTTTTTTTATCTCTTCCCTCGATGGAGTTGCGACTTTTTCCGTATCGTATTCCCGCCCACACTGCAGCCTAACATCATGGAGCTGACAGTCCCTTTGTTAGGGATCGACTTTGGGAACTCTAACCGCAGGAGCTTCGACCGCCTCATTGCAGGGGCTTCGATAGCCGACTGCGGAAGCTTCGAACGCCTCGACTGCGGGCGTTTTAAAAAGGAGGAAAAAGGTAAAAGTTATTTGCCTTCCATCATAGTGGGGAATGTGAGGTCGCCAAAAAACAAGATGGACTTGCTGCCTGCACTGCTGGGAACTCCTGGAGAGATTGCCATGAATGCAGTGACCTCTGTGTTTGCGTGTACATCACACCATGAGAACATCCTGGAGTCTGGTGTGAGTGTGGACGGCTTTCTGACTGGGCGGACAGGAACTGCAGAGAGAGTGACAGCGGTCGGCACAACTCTGGTCACATCACGATGTGTGTCCCGGACATAGAACTGATGGCGGTGGGTCTCCTCTTGTGCTGTGCCCTGAGGATTCTCACACGCCGCTGTGGTGGCTGTTTTATGTTTAATCTTTATGTAGTTTTGTATCTTGTTGCGTTTTTGGTATGACTATGGTAAATCAAATTTCATTGTACCTCGGTACACGTGGAAATAAAGCACCATTGACCTTAAAGATCTTTTATTGTCACGCGTACCAATTAAGGTACAATAACATTCGATTTCGCGTACCAATTAAGGTACAATAATATTCGATTTACCATACAACCATACTAAAAAATATATATTTTAAAAGCAACAAGACACACAACTGCATAAAAGTTAACGTAAACATCCACCACAGCGAATTCCCCACATTCCTCACTGTGATGTAAGGCAATTAAAGTCCAATCTTCTTCCCTCTTTATTCTCCCATGGTCAGGGCAGTCGAACCATCCGCAGTCGGTGCGATCGAAGCTCCCGGAGCTGGAGGGGTGTTTTGAGCTGGTTAATGGAATTTAAAACAGAGGTGCGAGGTGTTGCATTTTGGGAAGTCAAACCAGGGCAGGATCTACACAGTGAATGGCAGGGCTACGGGGAGAGTGGTAGAGCAGAGATCTAAGAGCGCAGGTATAATTGGATGGACCGTACAGTTCCTTTGGGCAAGGTTAGGGGCTTGCTTCTTAAATTACGACTTGTGGTGCTCAGATACCCGGCAAGCTATTGCTTCCCAGACCTGGAATATCTTATGGTTGAGTATCGTCCCTGCTATCTGCCTGGGGAATTCACAAGCTTTCCTGACAGCAACCTACATCCCACTCCATGCTGATGCCAAATTTACACGAGGAACTACACAGTGTTACAAAACAGCCTTGAAACAAAGTATTCCAAAGCCTTCTTCTTAGTAACTGGGGACTTCAATCAGACCAACGTCCAAGACTGTACTACCAAATTACTATCAGAACATCTCATGTTCAACCATTGAACCAAACACCCTCGACCACTGCTACATCAGTCACATAATCTCCTGATCGCACTTTGGAAAAAACTAATCACTTGGCTGTGATTCTACTCCCTGTTCACAAGCAGAAATTGAGGTGGGAGGATCCAATACAAAATGTCAAGGAGCACTGGTCTGGGAAACAGATGAAATCCTTTGCTAATGTTTTGAGTCAGTAAAATGGTCCATATTTCAGGACACTGTGGCCAAGTTCAGAAGCTGGGGCTCCCCCCACCAACTCTTCCCCCCTACTGCCGCTGCCTCTTCCTTCTTCCCCGGAGTCGCCGATATATTCCACCTTGGAAGCAACAGCAGGTGAGCGGGAAGAAAGCCCCACAGTGACCGAGGGGGTCACACTGAAACACAAAATGCTGGAGTAACACAACCGGCTGAATCAGTCCAAGGAAGGGTCCCAATGTCACTTATCTATGTTCTCCAGACATCCTGACCTGCTGAATTACACCAGCAGCTTGTGTACTTTCAGTGGGTGAAGGGCTTGCACCTTGCGAGTCGTGAGTGGCGTCGGAAGCCAGGGTTCTAAACAGTCGAGAATTGGTGCAAGCCGGAATGGGTCGGCAGGTCATTCCATTCACTTTACATTTTATATTTGTTTCTTTCCCTCAATTGTAGATATAGCAAAAACTAAGGTCAAAACTGTGGAGAAACCCAAATCATATTTTTATAGTCATGTCCATTTCTGATCTCCTAGGCATACAAAGCACCGACTCCTTGAGGGCCTGTCCCACTTGGGCAACCTAATCTGCGCGTTTAGAAGAGTTTGCCCTGGACTCAAGCTTGCAGCATGGTCGACACGAGGTCCCATGAGGTCGCTGGAACTCCCCTGCATGCATGCTCGAGGGAAATTCCTGCCTACTTGCAGCCTCAGCTAGGTCGCGGAAGAACTTTTCAGGATATTGAAACATTTTCCGCGAGTAAAATTTGGTCGGCATGGGTCTTTTTCACTCGTAGTACAGTGGAGTGGGGTAGCTATTTAGTTACAGGCAGTCGAGGGCAGCCGGAGGCAATCTCCTTCGCTGACCGGGCACTTTGATTGGCTCATTGGAGTTTTCAGGACCTAGGAAGACCTACCGGTAGGTGCAATGCCCGCTAAACTTTATTATGCTTCTTAAAAGTGTCTCCACTCCTTCTCTCCCTCCCCCCCCCCCCCCCCTCTAAAGGATTTACCATTACTGTGGCAGCTGTTTACCTTCATCTTCATCGCGCAGACAGCGCTCCTCCGCTTTCCCTGACCCCCACGATTTGTTTGTGTGTGTGCGCGCGGTCGGTAGATGCAGCTCGCGGTCCGGTCGATCCAGCTCGCGGTTTCAACGCGGCCGGGTCGATCCAGCTCGAGGCTTTCCAAGTCAAAGACACTCTTCTGGACTCGCGGATTAGGTCGCCCAAGTGGGACAGGCCCTTAACTACACCAGTTTGAAGTGAATACAAAGTCTTATTCAATGGTACACAAAAGGCTGGAGAAACTCAGCGGGTGCAGCAGCATCTAAGGAGCGAAGGAGATAGGCGACGTTTCGGGCCTAAACCCTTCTTCAGACAAGGGAGGTACTGTGGTAGTCTGGCGCGTCGATCTCTACAAAGCTGAGGCCACGCGCCATCTCTCGGACACCTCCTCCTACTTACCCCTGGACCATGACCCCACTGACGAGCACCAGGCCACCATCTAGAGCACCATAACCAACTTCATCAACTCCGGCTCCCTACCCCCCCCCCCCGAGCCTCCAACCTCATCGTTTCCCAGCCCCGCACGGCCTTCTCCCCAAAATCCACAAACCCGACTGCCCCGGCAGACCCATTGTCTCTGCCTGTTCGTGCCCCACCAAACATATTTCCACATACCTTGACTCCATCCTATCCCCCTTTGTTAAATCCCTCCCCACCTATGTTCAAGACACCTCAGACACTCTCCATGCCCCCATCCTCTCATCTTCACCATGGACGTCCAGTCACTCTACACCTCCATCCCCCACCAGGATGGTCTCAAAGCCCTCCGGTTCTTCCTCGACAAGAGGAGCAACCCATACCCATCCACTGACACCCTCCTCTGCCTAGCGGAGTTGGTCCTTACCCTCAATAAATTCCCTCCAAGTCTTATTCAATGTTGTTTTATACTCACCCTTTAGAAACTCCAGCTCTGTCATTTACTATTTTGACTTCCTTAACAGTTCCATACTGTGCAAAAAACTTTCTTAGATCATTTTCATTTGTCTGAAAAAAAAAGTAAAGTTTCCTGAACCACAAATGGTCTTGAATTTGAAATCTTCTACTTTATGAAAATAAATTAAGGCGACAAGCGCATACAAAACTAACTTTAAAATCGATTCCTCCTACAAAGATCCGATTAGGAATGACTGTTCCAAATCTCGGGGCACTGGTTGGATTGCTATTATTCAGTGGCACTGGTGAAACTGGGTTTGGAGATGGAGATGACGAATCCATTTGTGGCAGATTAGTACTTTGCTGCTGTAAAAGAAAAGTTTAAAACAAAAATCAACTGACCATAAATTTAAAACATGCTCTAAATAATCAATTCAGGGAATCAGTCTTGCAAAACCTTATTCATAACCCCACTGTTTCAAAAGTGGATATTTGGAAGAGGATTGGGTGTTTGGAAGATGGATGACATTGTTATATTCAAATTCCAATACAATGCTATTTCCACAAAACCCTACTTTCCAACTTCTACAAAGATTTAATACTTCATTCAATTCTGCAAGTCAGCAGGGTAGTCCACTGCCTGCATTAATTTTCCTTGTTTGGTCTGATAACTAATGTATTATTAGCATTACTGTCTTTGAAACCACTGTTCTCCGAGCAAAACACATGCACCTCTCCAGGTTTACGTTCGTAATGTAACTAAATTGTAATTAGAAATGTTATACAGAACTAAGAATGCAATTGTTCAATCACAGAATTCTTACTGAGCCACAATAAACCCATTCACCTTGTCGCATCTATAATGCCCCATGTACTAGTAATCCAGCTAGTTCGACACCCCTGCCTTGTTTCCAGTCTGCCAATACATCCTTTCAAATACTTAGCAAGTTTCTTTTTGCATGCAACAATTAAATCTGCCTCCTATTTCAGTCCGCTGTGCATTCTAGACCAGATCCTAACCATCTATCTATATCTATTTATCTATCCACTTATAAAACTCTGATCTTGGATGTGTGTGTGTATAATCATACTGCTCGAAAAAACGACGCCCTGACGATACATTTTTTACATATTCCTGGAGAGATTTATCCGGTCAAAAATCGGCTTACCTGAAAATTTTGAGCTTTATGTCTTCAGTTATAAATCAAAATGTTCAAAAATTTCAAATAACTTAGAAAATGAAACCGCTTTGGCTGATGACGTCACAATGGCTGCACAATGTGTTCACCCGCTGCGAGTCACGTCGCCCAGCCGCGCCGCTCGCAAGACCTTTGAAAAAACCACGCAGTCTTCTTGCTCACGCTGCGAGTGACGTCACCGCCCTCCCCCCCCCGACCTCGGGCCTTGGCTGCAGCGAGGTTTGGGAACCAGCCCCCCAGCCCCCCACCCCCTGTGGGTAGGGGACGTGCGTTTTGCAGCCGGGAGCGAGGGATTATTGCATTCGGGAACCAGCCCTCACCTCTGACAATGCGTCCCCCCCAACCCCTCAAACTCTACCCCCGCCCTCTCTCCCCCCGCTCCCTCTCACCCCCTCCCTCTGTGCCCCCTCCGTGTGCCTTAGTCCCTCTCTCCATACCCTCCCTCTCTAGCCGCGCCTGCGAGTTGGGGGCTATGCGTGAGTGGATAGGGCGGGGGATGGATAAAAGGAGTGAATTAATGATATTAATATAATATCAATGGGGGGGGGGCGGGGTTAGTGTGTGTGTGTGTGTGTGTGTGTGTGTGGGGGGGGGTGGTTAGAGTGTGTGTGACGCCCCCCACAACCATTGAAGAGGCGGTCCCACTTGGTCTAGTACTTATTAAAACTATGATCTTGTATGTGTGTTTTTACATCTTCGCGAAAAAAGTATACAGTAACGATAAAATATTTACATATTCCGGTTGACATTTTTCCCCATCAAGTCCAAAATCACCTTATCTGAAAATTTCATTTATTTCTCGACTTATTACTGAAAATGTTTAAAAATATCAAAAGACTTCGAATTTAAACGAGCAGCTCTCGCTGATGGCAATACTCTTGTTACTCCGTCACAATGGGTCTGTTCGGCTTGAGTCACACAATCTTCCACGCGCTTCCAAGTGACGTCAAAAGACGCAGAAAGAACGAACCCGGAGATGAAATTGGGCCCTGTACTGGAGTGCCCACCCGCGTGTGTGGCTGGGTGCCAATAGGCATATGTGTGTGCGTGAGAGAGGGACAGGGAGGATCTCCATATGTTTGTATCACCCCATGGGGCTCTTTTGCCTTCAACCCCAATCCTTCCTCTCTTCCCACTCTCCTCTCCTCTCCCCCCTCCCCTTTTTCTCTTTGCCCTCCTCCAGCCACGCCTGCGCAGTTGGGGGCTTTGCGTGAGTGGATAGGACAGGGATGGGATAAAAGGAGCGAATTAATATTAATATAAATCAGGTTAGAGTGTGTGTGACGCCGCAGGCCGCCCACCTTCGCAACCGCACGTTGAGGGGGCGGGACCCAATGGGGTTCCCCCCCCCCCCGGTCTAGTACTTATTAAAACTCTTGTATGTGTGTTTTTACATCTTCGTGAAAAATCTACGCGGTAACAATAAAATATTTACATATTCCGGTTGACATTTTTCCCGTCGAGTCCAAAATCACCTTATCTGAAAATTTCACACTTTATTTCTTGACTTATTACTGAAAATGTTAAAAAATATCAAGACTGAATTTAAACGAGCAGCTCTCGCTGATGACGTCACAATGGGTCTGCTCCGTGCCGCCTCACGCACAAATTCATCCACGCACTTCGAGTGATGTCACCCCCCCACCCCCTGGTTATTCAAAAGACAAAGAAATAACGAGCCCGGAGATGAAATCAGGCCCTATACTGGAGCGGCCGAACTCGTGGTTCTCGGGTCAACGCCCACCTACCCCTCGCACGGAGTCCTCACTCGGGTCCGCCGCCCGGCCTGGAGCAGAGCCTGGAGCTGGAGTGAGGGCCGTGACCAGCGCCAAAAAAGCCACGGCGGCCGAACTCACGGTGCTCGGGAGGCTGCTGCCACGGGCCGAGCCTGGCACCTGGGCTGGAGCAGAGCCTGGAGAGAGGGCCAAACCTTCTGCCCTCTCTCCCTGCCCTCTGCTCTACCCCTCCCTGGAGAGGGCGTGGTGAGTATTGGGACTTATGGGTGAGTGGTGGAGTATTGCTTTCAGGAACCAACCCTCCCCTGTGACGCCGCGCGCCCCCCCCCACCTCAAACTCTATCTCCCTCTCTAGCCCCCCCCCTCCCTCTAGCCGCACCTGCGCAGTTGGGGGCTATGCGCGAGTGGATAGGGCAGGCGATGGAGTAAAAGGAGCGAATTAATAATCTATACATAACTAAAACTCTGATCTTGTTATCTTCTGGTTTGGAGGTGTGCAAAAACGGTACGGGAGAGCGCTACGATTTTTCGTCAGCTTACTCACCGTTCTCCTGTGCAGCGATTGTACCAAGTTTCCTTCCGATCGGTGGAAACTGGTAAGAGTTATCGAGGTTTAAAAATCTTAAAAACCACGCGTGCACAGATCGATTGACTCTCCTGCCATTCAGCGACATTCTCGTCTACTTCTACAGGACATTCCGCCCCTTCCTGCGCTATCGCTTCTTTACTGCAACTGCGGGAGGCTCTGGATGGCCGGCGGAGGTCTCCAACTGGACACAATTTTCGGAGAGAGGGGACCAGAAACGGCCTGACCCGGAGTCGGAGATGGCGCCGATGTCGTCAAATGGAAAGTGGAGATTCTGATCCCGGCGGAGGATTGCAACCAGCAGCCGCTTTGAGTCCCCATCGCACTGCCAACCGCTTCCCCTCTGGTCCCCCTCGCTGGCTCCTGCCCCCCGTGATACCGCGCTCTCTCCATGGCTCTTCCCCGTCTTTTCTCCGAGCTCTCTCCTCCCTGCCCCCACAGCCCTCCCACCCAGCCCACAACCCCTGTGCCAACACATAAACCCCCCCCCCCTCCCGAACGGGTTCCACTTAGTCTGGTATTAATATATCATGGGGGGGGGGGGGGGGGGGGGTTAAATGTGTGGAGTGGTGCACACTCTTCCACGGGCTTCGAGTGACGTCACCCCCAACTCGGGTTATTCAAAACTCGCGGCTTCTAGGATCGACGCCTCGCTCCTCCCTCTCTGGAGTGGTGTCTATTAGGACCTATGGGCGAGTGGTGGAGTATTGCTTTCGGAAACCAGCCCACCCCCATGACGCCGCCGCCACCGCCCCCCCCCCCCTCAAACTCTACCCACCTGCCTCGCCAGCAGCGCCTGCGCAAGCGGGGGCTATGCACGAGTGGATAGGGTAAAAAGAGCGAATTAATATTAATATAATATCGGGGGGGGGGGGGGGGTTAGTGTGTGTGTGTGTGTGGCCACATGCCCCCTTGGTCTAGTACCTATTAAAACACTGGCCTTGTACGTATATGTCTGTGTTCTTACATCTTCGCGAAAAAACTACACGGTGACGATAAAATTTTTACATATTCCAGTTGACATTTTCCCCCGTCGAGTCCAAAATCCCCTAATCTGAAAATTTCATGCTTTATTTCTCGACATTACTGAAAATGTATAAAAATATCAAAAGACTTTGAATTTAAACGCTTCCACGCACTTCAAGTGACATCACCCCCCCCCCCCCCCCCCCCGCCCCTCCCTGTTAGCGGTTGCCCGGGTGCCAATGGTGATCTAACGTCCCGCCGGGCAACCTAAAACTCGTGTAATTTTGCCCGGCTTGGCAAGCACCCGGGACACCTATCGTTTAATTCTGAGCAGGCGCCCCCTCTCTATCTCTCTCTCTCTGTCACTCTCCATCTCTGTCCGCCATCTGTGTCCAGGTCTTGGCTCTCCGCTCGCTCCTCATCCGCCGGCATGGCCAGCTGCCTTGCACATCCTCACCTGCACATGTGCACAACCACGGCCAGCACATCATCGGCCGTGGTTGTGCGCATGTGCCGCCCTGCACATGTGCACTGCCACAGCAACTGGTCGGCGTCGGGCACTTTCTCCCCATCTTTGCATTGTGGGAGATCTGGCTCCGGTCGCCGCGACCACTAAAAACCAACGCAGAATCACTCCCTGGAGCTCCTCCCTGGAGTAACTCTTGCTTCTTGGTTTCCTGGTCCTCCAAAAATATTCCAAGTGGAATTTAAACTGACCCTGTTAGTGTGTGTGTGTGTGTGTGTGTGTGTGTGTGTGTGTCAGAGTGTGTGAGTGTGAGTGTGTAGTCTATGGTATATAGACTGAACTTTTATTTCCTGTTCTGTATTATGTTTACACATTCTGTTGTGCTGCAGCAAGCAAGAATTTAATTGCCCTATCTGGGACACATGACAATAAAACTCTCTTGACTCTCGACTTGGACGAAGCAAAAAAGTGTGTGTGTATAATATATAGTATAGTTTCGTGTGTGTAGGAAGCAACTGCTGGTTTAAATTGAAGATAAACACAAAAAGCTGGAGTAACTCAACAGGTCAGGCAAAATCTCTGGACAAAAGGAAAATATTATGTTTTGGGTTGGAAACCGAAAAAGGTTCCTGCACACCTTTGGAATGTGGAAGGAAACAAGAGCACCCGGAGCAAACCCATGTGATCAAAGGGAAAAGGAGCTGACTCCATACACATATTCAGGATCAATTCCGGGTCTCTGGCAATTTTAGGCAGAATCTTTATGGCCAATGTACTGCCGCATAGTCTTGAACTGAATTAAAACATACAGTAGCTGTAAAGGGGGACATAGCGTTACTTAGAGATTTAAGACTGAAAATTGAGTTTTTTTTTTAGTAACCAAAGTTAGCAACGTATAATTTTTTGTGTGTTGGAAAATAAAATATAGTGGCACAGCTGATGGACTTTCTGCCTCACACGCCAGAGAATTCGATCCTGTCCTCGGGCACTGTCTGTGTTGAATTTGCACATTCTCCCTGAAAGCGTGTTGGTTTCCTCCAAAATCCCAAAGACGCATTGGCTTTGCAGGTTAACTTGTCTCTGTAAAATTGCCCCCGATGTGTAGGGAGTGGGTGAGGAAAGAGGGATAACAGAACGTGTGAATGGGTAGACAAAAATGCTGGAGAAACTCAGCGGGTGAGGCAGCATCTATGGAGCGAAGGAAACAGACTTTTTGGGTCGAGACTGATGTGATGTGGGGGGGCTGGAAGAAATTAAGAGGCGGAGACAGTGGGCTGAGGGAGAGCTGGGAAGCGGAGGAGAAAGCAGGGACTACCTGAAATTGGAGGTCAGTGTTTATACCGCTGGGGTGTAAACTGCCCAAGCGAAATATGAGGTGCTGCTTCTCCAACTTACAGTGGGCCTCACTCTGGCCATGGAGGAGGCAGAGGACAGAAAGGTCGGATTCAGAATAGGAGGGGTAGTTGAAGTGCTGAGCCACCTGGAGATCAGGTTGGTTATTGCGAACCGAATGGTGTTGTGCGAAGCGATCGCCAAACTTGCACTTGGTCTCACCGAGGTTGATCATACGCTGAATAATTCAACCAGATTTATGCTTGGAAGTGGAAATAATAGAACTTGCATTCATTGCAACGTGTAAAAAGAGATGAGATACAGTATTGTAATTTTGCTGCATGTCATTGTGGTATAGATCATGTCTTGATTGGTGAATGTTTAATTTGTGACTTTATTTGAAGCAGAAATAATATGCGAATGCTTCATTGACCATAATTCTGACTGGTAACTACGCACTTTGTCCGAGCACATTATCGCACGCGCCATGAAAGCAGTCTTAAATGACCACCTAAATAGTCATTTGGCAACCTAAAAATCTGCTGAGGTTACCCAGCTGGCAACAGGTAAAAAAAGTTAATGAGAGCCCTGCTCTGCCCCCCCTCCTCCTTCTCAGCCCCCATCCCCCTCTAGGTTGTGGTGAGTATTGGGACCTATGCGTGAGTGGCGGAGTATTGTGTTCGGGAACCAGCCCTCCCCGTGACACCCCCCACTCTTCAAACTCTACTCTACCCCCTCCCTCTCTCGCCGTGCCTGTGCAGTTGGGATCTATGCGTGACTATATAGGGCGGGGGATGGGATAAAAGGAGCAAATGAATAATATTAATACAATATCGGGGGGGGGGGGGGGGTGGTTAGTGTGTGGCTGTGACACCAGAGGCCGCCCCCCCCTCCCCACAACCACGCGTTGAGGGGACTTGACCCAACGGGTCCCCCTTGGTCTAGTCCTTATTATAAATGTTTTCCTCACATCTTCTTGCAATCACTTTTCCAGTCGACAATTGTACAATTTCTCATTCTTCCTATGAAAATGCATCACTTTATATTTCTCAGCATCAAATTTCATGTCTGCTCATTCTAATCACCTTTTAGTACCTCCAAATCTGTTACCAAACTCCTCAGTACCACTCTATTCCACTCCCCACAAATGTGTCACCTGTAAATTTCAATATTGCACCATGCAGTCCAAAAATTCTTCCCCACAGGAATGTACCTAGCCTTGTTGCAAAAGGGTCTCTAATTTAAAGGTTCACGTTATTCAATTAGAATTTTGCCTACATATTGATTATGGATGCTTTAATTTTATTGAAATGAGCCTTTCTTCAATTGACTTGTTTTTCACCCGAGTCGGCCATATCCTTCTGAACAGCAAATTTATTTTTCCGTTTTTGACAGGGTTAAACTTCTCACAACAATTTCATTGTTCACATACTGATATCCCTATATTGTGCAGGAAGGAACTGCAGATGCTGGTTTACACCGAAGATAGACACAAAATGCTGGAGTAACAGTATCTCTGGAGAGAAGAAAGGATTGACATTTCGGGTTGAGATCCTTCTTCAGACACTGAAAGGTCTCGACCCAAAATGTCACTCATTCCTTCTCTCCAGAGATGCTGCCGTCCCGCTGTTATTCTGGCATTTTGTGCCTATCCCTTTCTACGTTTACCTTCTTAAAAAAAAATAATTATTTTGATCCTACATTCTGGTTCTACTTTTCAATATTTCTTCATTTGTGAAGGGAAATTAAAAGTGTTCAGGATTGTTTCAACAAAAGCATCCAAAATTGAATATTTAAAAAAAACTCTGCTCTGCCATTCAATTTTTTCTGCTAGACATCCATAAATAGTGATACATCAGAATCACATAAATACTTGCAGTACAAATGCAGATAAATTACGTTTAACCAATTCCCACAAAATACACAATTTTCCTCCGTGACTGGACTTGAACCAACTCAATTGCATAAGGAATAACCAATTCTGGATAAAACCTCAAAAGTGAAAGGATTGAGAAATGTTTCTCAGCCCTTACAAGATCAATAATATTGAAATATTACTATTTTTATTATCACTCTAGTTTTACATTTCAGTGATATTTACTTGAACATAGGAATTCCAAGGATCATTCGTGATTGTTCTTTTTACAAAAAAACTCAAAGTTATATTATTTTTTTAATCATTAGCTGCCTTTGATAGTATACACTACATATCAGAATTTATTCACTTTTCTCTCGTCCACATGAACCGACATTACAGTAGACAAGGTAGATCACATGAAGTATTAAATGAAGACACAAAATGCTGGAGTATTCAGCAGATCAGGGTTCTCTGGAGAACATGGATAGGTGATGTTTTGGGTCAGAACCCTTCCTCAGACTGATTCTGGCAGTGGTGGGGAAGAAATCTGGAAGAGAGGAGAGGCAAGACAAAGCATGGCAAGTGATGGGTGGATACAGGTGAGGGAGCTTTTGGATAGGCAGACAATTGGACAAAGGCCAGAGACGAAAAGGCCAAAGATGTAAGAGCTGCAAATTGTGAAGCTGGAGGAAGGAACCTAGATGGAAGGGGCAGGGGCAAATGAGTGCAAGTCGAGGTGTTGCACAGGGATGAGAGGGTGGTGGTTTTGCTAAGTTACCAAAAATTGGAGAAGTTAATGTTCATTCCAAGCAGACCTGCCATTCCACCAGTTGAAGTTACCCAGGCAGAATTCCGGCCCCACCTTTTTTTCCCACATCCCATCTGGACTCACACCCATTTCTCCCCTCACTTCCTTTCCTTCCTCTGGTTTCACAACTCTTCTATCTTTATCTCACACCTTTAGTCTTTTCATTTCTGGCCTTTGTCAACCATATGTCTATCCAAAACTTCCTTCATCTGAATCCACTAATTACTCCTGTCCCTGCTTTCTTCCAGCTTTCTCCCCACTAATCATATTCAGTCTGTTCCGAACTGAAATGTCACCTATCCATGTTGTCCAGAGACGCTGCCTGACCCGCTGAATTATTGTAGCAGTCTTTTTTTTGTAAATAATCTGCAGTTCCTTCTATTTTAAGTTTCATTCAGTTTAGAGATGCAGCACAGAAACAGGCCCTTCTGCCCAGTCCACAACAATCCCCGCACATTAACCACTATCCTACACACACTAGGGACAATTTACACTTATATCAAGCCAATTAACCTGCAAACCTATACGTCTTTGAAGTGTGGAAACCAAAGCTCTCGGAGAAAACCCACACGGTCACGGGGAGAACATACAAACTCCATACAGACTAGCGCCCGTTGTGAGTTTTTGAACCCGGGTCTACCGCTGCGACACCGTGCCGCCCAAAATCTACTAACGTTCATTATATGATCCCAATTCCAGCAGGGTTTTTTCTCTGTAAATTGTTCGTAGCTCAAACAGTTTGCAGGCCAAAAATGTGGCCGCAAACCAAGTTCCCATATGCAGAAGATGCCTGTAGACATGCAGCAATTCAAAAATCCATACTGCAATCTCCCAAACACTTGTGTGAATGTACAGACTATATAGCTAGTTCTGACATTACATAATTGATGCGATCGTAGGAAATCTTGCATTATACAAAATTGTGTGAATGGGGAAAAGATGTTCAGGGCTAGAGTTTTAGAATCGCAATAACAAAGTTAGTTTTTCCCACAGGCTTTTCAAAAATGAAAGTTTTTTTCCCCAAAAGCAATAATTATTGTCACTGCAAACTAAAAATACTGAAGACTGTGTATTATTGCAAAAGTTTCAATAGAAGCTATTGTTTGTCAATTTCAATAATGAAATTCTTAAAAAAAACAAAGTCTGATTTCTGATGGGACGTTACAGGAAAACAGTACATTTCTCCTGCACCTTTATCCACACCCTAAATTGGTCTCCAATTCCCAATCGATATCATGTTATAAGCAATTTGCCCGGCTTAATATAAATTGTGTTCCCCAATTTACACTCTCATTTTATCCAATTAGCTTTATAGTAACATGTGTCATGGCTGAGCTACCTGTACATTGATCAGTTGGGAAGTCAGGCATAGATCAGCTGGGAAGTCAGGCATAGATCAGCTGGGAATGAATTGAAATTATCATTCACAATTACCAGGTCTGGCAATACAACTGAATGAAATAAAGATCGGGTTCTTTTGCAATTTTGCTAAGTAGCCAGTCACTCTAAGCCACACCCAGAGATCCTGGTGTGCAAGGATCCATGAGTATGTACCAACATCAGGAAAATCTCAAATCTCACTGGGATAGAATACGCTCCAGACACTTCCTTGGATATTTACCACGATAGAATCACCTATCTCACCAAAGACAAGTATGGCAGACTGGGGTCAACAAACTCTTGAAGTTCTCAAAATATTCACCAGCTAGTCTTATTACAAGGCACAGTTCCAAGATTGGACGTTGCATGGTTGTGCAGACTTATGACAATGAACAGAAAACTGATCTTTGAAACCTTGATTATAGAATATTTGCTCTTCTCAATAATGTTATTTTCATTTAATTATATTAGTGAATAGTTTACAATGTTGCATTTCTATTAAGCATTTATAATAAAAATCACTACGAAAATAAACCTTTTACAGGAATGAGAATTTCTTCCCCCTGAATTGAGTTTAGCTCAACTGTTGAGTTTGTTGCTTCTCATTTTTAGAACCAATCTGATATGTTTACGAACAGTGAAGCCCACCCTAACTGCAAATTACACTTTTCAGTTTCCTGCTAACTTGTTACCTCCAATATTCCATCCACACTGGCCACAAAATGAAATAAATTGTATTCTGAAGGGTGGGGGGGGGGGGGGGGAACATCCATCAAGGCAGTAAGAGCATATTTAAATATAAGTGGGTGTAAAGGATCCTAAATTGTCATCGGAAATTAGAACTATTATGTTATGAGATCACAGATAGGTTTAGGAATATAAGATTGCAATAACAGGTGATATTGACTGGGACTGCCTTGGGAAATTAGATGGGAGCAGAATTTGTTAAGTGTGTTCTTGAAAGTTTACTGAAGCAATATGCCTGATGGCCCTACTGGAGGAGCTACACTCAACCTGCTCTTAGGAAATGAGGCTAGGTTGATGTGGAAAAGTGGTTGAGGTGTTAGTGTGGGAAGTTTGGGGGCACAGAACATACTTCTATTAGTTTCAAAATAGTTATGGAAAAAAAAACTAGGGTCCTCTGGTAACAGTCCGAAATTGGGCAAAGGCAGGAACTCTCAAAAGGCAGGAACACAAGAGGCTGTTTGTAGATAACCTGCAAGAGGGAATATTTTAGAAGTGTGGAAGATGTTGAGAGGCCAGTATGTTTCTCATAAGAGCAAATACTGGTTGACAAGAGGGGCAAAAAAAGGGGCAATGGAGAGTCAATTTAGTTATCTATGTATGAGAACGACTTGAAGTTTAAAGTTCATTTTCAATTCTGCTCTTTAACTTTTCGAATGAAGATTAGGGAACAACAATCTCAATACTTCCATGAAATCACAATGCCTTGTTTCAATCTGCATTTATCAATTGTGTTTTACAGCATCGTTATTTTCCGCCTGCCTAATTTCGACGGACGCTTACCTGCAGTGTCAACAACCATGCATTGTTCATTTCCAATCAGTAAGTGAATCCATGATTTTCAGTTTCATAACAATCTTAAACATTCTCCAAGAGATCCTAACTGTTGGAAAACGCGGGGTGGTTGGGGGAGGGCAAAGATTGTACTTATTTATACTTAACACCCCCTCCCCTCTCCAAAACTTAAACCGCAACAAAAACCATTGATTAAATAAATGAACGACGATCACACATCAGAAAAAGTCACTGCTAAGCGTGCAAAATCCCAGTGCCATCTTTGCACTTCCAGCTATCGCGGCGGGGGTTGAGGTTTTAATTGACTTTCAAACCACCTGGAGCCCGGCCGGGCGACGCGGGCCGTTACTCCGCGCTCGCGGCTCCCCTCCCCCCCCCCCCCCCCCCCCCCGCGAAGCTACACGACGCTCGGAGGAGCCGCGCCATTTACGGCCAGAAAGCGTTCAATTTTCAAAAATATTAAAGACGCCGCCCGTTCCCTCCCTTAAACCCCTTCCACGTTCAAATTTATTTCGCCCAATCTTCAGTTCACACCCGTCTTACAACAGTAACCCAATGCAGCGAGACACCCTGCAACCCAACCCACCCAGCCGCCATTTTCAGGCACACCTGTTTGATTTGTTTTCTCTTCTCTTCCGCCCTCCTTCCTCCTCCCGCCCCCCTCCCCCCCCCGGTTATTCTGTCCGCCTGTTTTGCTTCCCGGCGCCAGACGAGTGAGAAGAGTCGGAGTCGGGGGGCCCCGGGTAATTTACAGCGAGTCGCCGCCGGCGCTTGGTGCCCGAGCAAACCGGCGAGAACTGGAACCAGTGCGCCAGCGCAACGGCTTTTGGCGGGAAGCTGCAGGGAGGCGACGCCCGCCCGCCCGCAGCCTCCCCTCCCCTCCCCTCCCCCGGGGCCAAGGCAGCCCGCGTCGCCGACAAAACATAACTCTCGCAACACAGCCGTCTCGGATGCCTTCATTTCGACTGTTAAAGTCGATACCCCACCGCATTTATCTCGCCAGCAACGTAAGTTATCAAATTATACCACAAATAACACCACCACTGGTGTCACCCACCGCCCTCGCGTTCAACCAACACCAAATGATATTGTGGGCAAATCAAAACAAACTGAGGACTGAATTATATCTACATCGACGGCCCTCGAATGATCACTGTTCAAATCTCAAAATTAGTCGGTGAATTTGTTCCAATTCAACTTTGGCTGAATGTCGATCTTCTCCTGGACGTCAATCGACGGCCGGCGTCGTCGACCCGGTTTCAAGTGTAAAATGTTCAATGAAAACACTGCGATCGGAGATCACTCAAGTCCCCTCCCTCCGTACACAGAGAAATATAAATATAGTATCGCTATCATTTTTTTTTAAAAACTCGGGGCGATGAAGGTCCCAAAGGCAGCGCTCGGTCTCGGCGTCGAGCCGAAGCCACGGCGTGGCCGCCCGCACGCCTTGTCAGCCTCGCCCAGCAGCATCTCGACTTTCCCCCCAAAGTTATAAATAATTTCCACATCAAATCCCGCGGGCCCTGCGGACACGCACTGGGAATGAGTGTACAGATGAGATCGATGCTCGCAAAGTGCGTGGAAAACAAGTTGGAGCAATCCCTGCCGTCCCACGTACTCACCGCTCCTTCGCTGTCCATCTGCTCAGTCAGGTCAGCCTCGGGCGTTTTTTTATATTCTCTCTCTCGCTGTCTGTTAGGTGGGGGTGGTACCGATTTTATTCAAGCGCAACAAAAAAAAACCCAGCCGGTTCCCTGCGTCGTTGGGTTAGTGGGCAATTGGCAGCACCTTAAATTACCGGGTTGTACCACAACGAGCCAGCGACCGGGGGCGGCAGAAACCCCCCGACCAGCTCCAACTCACGAGACCAATCAAATCCCTTATAAATGTGAACCAACATGCAGTGCCAGCGCCTGCACCCCCACCCTCCCATAAAAAACACAAACATTAACAATAGGAAACTTTGCATCCAGCCAGTACTAGTTTTTCCCCATTGCCAGCAAAAAAAAGGTTTCTGCAATTTTTCATTTCAGAAAATGTTTCCCTGAAGGCTCCGTGCGACTGTTGCTGTTGTCAATCATCTCTCAGCTAGTAGTTCAGAGTCAGGGCGAATGACGAGGCCGGTCGTGAATTCAATACGCGGTCTCGTGTTGGATTAGGCATTTGTCACAACGATTGTGTTGAAGAAAGAAAGCAGACAGCACCTACCCAGAAGTTCATTGCCGCAGTTTGCTTCGAAGGCTCGTTAGCGGAGGGTGTGCAGTTTGCCCCTGCGAGGGGGAGCGCGTCATTAAACTTTTGCTCTCATATTGGAGGGCTCTGAATTCCCGAGCCCAGCATTCCTCTTTAAGTATCAGTTGTCACACAACCCTTCAGTGGGAAATTGAAACGACGTCTCACTTGGAGGCATCAAACTGTTTGGAAAAACAAACACTTACATAATGCATCTTCTTTATTTATTAATTATTCATATGTAACATGCATCCGACTGGCCCATGCAGTTCACAATTAAATAGTTTCTGTATTTAAATGCAAAATGCAATTTTGACTGACCTCATGGACCAGTAAAAAACAGACCAACCCAGCGTTTTCACATGATCATGATTGTATGTTTTCATGATCACTTTGAAATTAAAAATCAGTTGAAAAAAAGAGATGTAAAATTGACCTTAATATAGTGCTGTTTTCTACCGTTTGCCTTAAAAATTAAAGTACCTTTGAAAAAAGTGAAGATGGTACAAATCATTCAAATGATAACATGCATTTTCCAGAATTATGCCAATTTGTTGTGGTTTTATCCATTTAGATTACAACTCTAATAACTCTCAAGGAACTCTGCACCATACACAATGTCAGCTGCGACATCTTCTCATAAGGCTATCAGCATATTGCTTCAGAAAAGTTTCCTTCTGGCTCTTAACAAATTCCTCTCCCCTACCTTTATTTGCCTGGCATTCACACAGCTCGGATATACCCACTGATTCCGCACTGATCATTAAACTACCCATTTGTACTAATGATACCCTATTCCCACCGTCATTCTCTTCATATTCCCATCAACAAATCGCCCTCTTCAACCCTTCTCCGCTCCCGCTACCACCTCCAATTCTACCATTCAACTTCACACTGGATGCATTGCACAGTGGACAATCAACCTACCAACCCACACATCTTTGGGATGAGGAAAAAGCTAGAGCACCTGGGAGGAAACCCCTTGCGGTTGCAGTAACCATGTTCAAACTCCATGTGGACTGCACCAGAAGTCAGTATTGAACAGAAACGCTGGAGCTGCAACAGTGAGGCCGCAACTCTACCAGCATGTGCCATTGTTTTCTCCAGCATGCAGACATCTACAATGGCAATGCAGTTGTTAAAGATTAAAAAATCTTTAAAATGATTGGCATTTATTACTGTTCAGGGATATTTTATAACTGTTCATTCTCAAATTCTTCTATGCTTTAAGTAACAAACAAATCAAAAACAGAAGTTCCTTTTTACTAAAATCTTATACAAATGTGTTTTTAAACACATCTGTGAACCCACCAGATGGAAATATGAAAATGGAAAAGACATTCAACTTTGCTTTGAAGACCAGCATATAGCACATAACAAAATGTTCTTCAGCTTGCTGCAAACAAACTGTTTACCTATTGATGTGCAGAACTGATTTAACCTCAAATCCTTTTTGTTAGCAGAAAGCGTGGGATCTATGAAGGAAAGGCAAAAGACAATTAGAAATCCTCCACATTCAACACTTGGATAGGGTGGGTGACTGACAGCTCAAGACGTCATGAATTTACATTCTCCAACAATCTGTATAATTGTAGTACTTTTTGTATGGTAGACATATGGGAAATGACAATGTTTTTCCCATTGGTGTATTCTTTTTCAAACATTTAAGCCAAATACTTTGTAGGTTCTATTTAAAACCCTTCTTTCCCCTCACTTGATTTAGGATGCAAATCATTGTTTCTGATGCGTGGTTATCACTCCTCCAATTTATTTTAATCCCGTTGAAGTTTAGATTTATTTTTAGGGAATTGTTTTTTCCCACAATAATCTTAATCTGAGTAGGTTAGTGTTGATTATTCGCTGAAGGAACAGGAATTTTGCTATTATTTTTACTTGAACTTCTGCATGCTGTACGATAGAATGTCCTGTGCTTTAGCTCAATGCTTTAGGAGAGCTCCCCCTCCCCTCCCCCCACTTACCATCAACAACACCACAGTCACATCTGTGGAGTCTTTTAAAATCTTTTTAAACCATCATCTCCAACGACCTTAGATGGGTGGCCACACTCGACTCCACAGTCGAAAAGGCCCAACAGAGGATGTAGTTCCTGCAGCAGCTGAAGAAACACAATCTGGCACAGGCAATGATGGTCCAATTCTATACTGCCATTGTAGAGTCTGTCCTCGCCTTCTCCATCATAGTCCGGTTTGATTCAGCCACCAAGCATGACATCTGGAGGCTGCAACGAATCGTTCGGTCAGCTGACAAGGTTGTTGGTTGCAACCTTCCCCCCATTGACGAACTGTACACGGCAAGGGCCAGGAAGCAAGCAGGTAAGATCATCTCTGACCCCTCTCCCCTTGGCCACAAACTCTTTGAAGCACTTCCCTCTGGAAGGTGACTCCGGACTGTCAAAGCCACCACAGCCAGACATTAAAAACAGCGTTTTTCCACGAGCAGTAGCTCTACTCAATAACCAAAAATCTGTAGCCTCCTTTTGCTCTCGTATTTTATTTCATTCGCATGTTTAAACTATAATTTTACTTCGGAGTCACGTGAGTGACTACGTGAAGACCCCGCCAGCACGCATGCACGACATATCGTCGTACGCATGCGGAAGCGACGGTCGGGAGGAGCGGGGCTCCTCCAGCGTGAGTTTAAAAAGCTCACGCCAGGTAAGTCTCACCGAAGGAGTGAGTCGACCATAATGGAAGGGAGAAAGAGTAAGAGAGCGGCGGCCAAATCAGCGGCTAAGGACAGCAGCCAACGGAGAACCGCCTCTCCAGAGCTACAGGTTCTACCTGCAGCTCCCGACTTTTCGGACTTTGAGACCGTTGGTACGCCACGGTCGGGGAAAACTACCCGGAAGTCGGCCGGGGCGGACTCAGCGGAGTCCGGTCCCGAGGGCACCCCGCTCGCTGGTAGCGACGGAGGTCGTCTTGACCGCATTGAGCGGCTGATGGAGCAGATGCTCCAACGTGACCTGTTACAGCAGGGGCAGGTTCACAGTGGGACCCCTAGTAGGCCCACGGCAAGTTCCTTTCGAGGACTGCCCAATGTATCCCCTTCTATACAGGGGAGCATTGTGGGTCAGAACTGGGCTGACCCAGAAGAGGGAGAGTTGGCTGAAGCACCTACAGCGTCAGGGGTGTGTGAAGATTATATGGATGTGGTGAGCAAACATGCCATGCCCCACCAGAAGGGCCTACCCATCCTCCCCAAGCTGGCTGCCAGCATTGATTATATGGCCACCAACCAACTTCAGGAACAGGCCATCAATGCCACAGCAGATAAATATTTGGCGCCAGAAAACTGCAAATCGTTAAATGTGCCCGCGGTGAACAACCCGATATGGGGGAACATGAGCCCCTCAAGTAGAGGGCAGGAGATGAAACTTCAGAAGATCCTGAAGCTCCTAACCGCAGGGATTACTGCAGTAGCCAGAACAGCAGTGGGAGTGGATATGCCGCAAGAGCTGCAAGATGCTTTGGCCTTACTGTGCAATACACAGTATGAAATTAACAATTTCAGGAAAAGCATTATAAAGCCGGCGCTTAACCCCAAGTTCGCGGGGTTATGCAAGCCTGGGAAGACGCAGCCTCCAAGCCTGTTATTCGGGGAAGATCTCCCCAAACAGGTAAAAGATCTTGACGAGGAGGCTAAGGCTTTGGGCCTTATTAAAGTACCTGGGTACACTAAGCCTCATCACCCACACAGAACGCACCCCTACGCACCCACCGGGCAGAGTTACCCTAACAGGTCTGCCGGTGGTGAAAGCTCGAAGGCCGGCATACCTGCACAGCGGTCTTTTTTAGGCCAAGGCCCAGGCCGGCCTCCTTGGAAGATGCGCCACTCCCAGAACACCTACAACCAGCCGAGGAAGCAAGGGCAGAAACCTCCACACCGGCAGTAACCATGGAGGTAGGTGGGTCTGGGATCCCCAAGAACACTACTGACCTAAATTCACTCTGCATAGGGGGCAGGTTGCACATGTTCCTCGAGAATTGGCTCACTTTTACCTCTGATCCTTATATACTCAGGAGTATTCAGGGCTACAAAATTGAATTTATTCACGAACTCCCTACCCCGGTACAGCATGCGCCTAGTCGGAAATTCGTCCTTTCTCATAGAGATAAGGCAGCAGGGCATGCTGAACTACAGAGGTTAATAGAAAAAGGGGTAATTGAAAAGGCCTTTAAAGAACCTCAGGAGTTCGTGTCTAATATATTCACTAAAAACAAAAAAGATGGCGGGTGCCGCTTCATGATAGATTTGACCGACCTGAATACTTCTGTCCAGTATATTCATTTTAAAATGGACACCTTCGACACTGCTACTCAGCTTGTAGCCAATAGGTACTACATGGCATGCGTTGACCTTAAAGATGCATACTATTCAGTACCCATACACAAGGATCATAGGAAATACTTAAAATTTATCTGGATGGGACAATTATGGCAATATAAAGCTTTGCCTAATGGGCTATCGTCAGCACCCAGATTGTTTACCAAGATATTGAAACCAGCTTTGGCCTATTTAAGGAAACAGAATCATACTGTTATGGCCTATCTTGATGACATCCTCATAGTGGGGGAGAATTTGGAAATGGCTACTTTGGCAGTCACAGCCACGAAACATATTTTTCAGAAACTGGGGTTTACGATACATCCAGATAAATCAATATTGGAACCCTCTACCACCATGAAATATTTGGGGTTCATTATTGACTCAGTGCAAATGTCTGTCACGTTACCACCAAGCAAGGTGGAAGACCTGATAGAGGCTTGCAGGAGCCTCTTTAGCATTAAGGTCCCATCCATTCGGCAGGTGGCCAGGGTGATTGGGAAGATAGTAGTTGCATTTCCTGCAGCACAATATGGGCCCTTACATTACCAAAATTTACAAAGAGCAAAAATTACGGCGCTCAAAAATCATGCTGGCCATTTTGATAGGCCCATGAAAATTCCAGAAAAGGCAAAAGCTGAACTATATTGGTGGATGGGTAATGCCCAAAATTGTTCCAAACCCATGACTATCGCCAATCCCTCGATCACCTTACAAACGGATGCCAGTGCGAAAGGGTGGGGAGCTACTAACACTACCTCTAGCTGTGGAGGTAGATGGAGTGCACCAGAGTTAACCCTATTTAAAAACTTAGGGATTAACTATTCAGAAATGCTCGCAGCATTTCACGGACTTAAAGCATACTGCACTAACATGCACAAAGTTCATGTTAGACTACAGATTGACAACACCACGGTGGTAGCCTATATTAACCACATGGGCGGTGTAAAGTCGATATCGTGTGATGAATTGGCCAACAATATCTGGCACTGGTGTCTGCAAAGAGGAATTTGGATCTCTGCAACTTACCTACCAGGTAAACTAAACACAGTGGCAGACACCAGATCACGGAAATTCAACGACAACATAGAATGGATGTTGGATCGGAAAGTGTTTACAGATATTGTAGAACGTTATGGGACACCAGATATCGACCTTTTCGCGTCCAGGCTAAATCACCAACTACCAACGTATGTTGCTTGGGAGCCAGACCCGGGGGCGGTAGCGATGGATGCTTTCTCGCTACACTGGGGGGATTTGTTTTTCTACGCTTTCCCCCCTTTCTGCCTCATCAGTCGGGTCTTGCAAAAAATCAAGCAAGACTCCGCATCGGGTATCTTGGTAGTGCCCGACTGGCCTACTCAACCATGGTTCCCTCTGGTACAAAAGATGGCCACAGAACCCTGTGTCAGGGTGAATAAAAGACCAAGCCTGCTTGTTCATCCTGTTACAGGAGAAAGTCATCCATGTCATGATCGTATGGATTTGTTAATTTGCAGACTTTAAAACAGCCACTTCATGGACTCGGACTCTCCAACAGGACCATTGATACTATCACGGGAGCCTGCAGAGAGTCCACAAGGAAGCAGTACTTGACCTACATCAGGAAGTGGGAAAGATTCTGCGTGACTACTAAAACTACATACGAAACCGCCACCATCACGGAAGTGCTGGAGTTTCTGGCTACCCTTCATTACGATGAGGGTTTAAGCTACTGCGCCATTAACTGTGCCAGGAGTGCCCTATCGTCTTACTTGGGCAAGGGGAGTGACCAATTGGGAATTGGGTCACATCCCCTGGTATCCAAATTTATGCGGGGAATATTTAATTCTAATCCCCCCAGGCCCAGATATAGCCATACCTGGGACATCAGCACGGTATTGACGATGCTGCGAGGATGGACACCGAACACGGGACTCCCTTTGGCCAAATTAACCTACAAAATGGTCATGATAATGGCACTGATCACGGCGCAACGGGTCCAGTCCCTGCACAAACTCAGTCTGGATGCCATGGCAATTACCAGTGGGAAAATCACATTCCAGGTGCAGGGACTATTGAAGCAAGATCGACCCGGAGTGTCTGGACATACTTTGGAGTTCCTGGGTTACCCAGCGGACACTCGTCTTTGTATCGTTACATTGATTCTGCGATACATTTCAGTCACTAAAGATCTAAGGGGCACGGAAACAGCTTTGCTTGTCAGTCACAAGAAGCCTCATCACAGGGTCACGGTGCAAACCATTTCCAGATGGTTAAGGGTGGTACTGGATGCGGCGGGGGTGGATACTAATGTGTATAAATCTCACTCCACCAGGGCAGCATCCACCTCGGCGGCTAGAAGGATGGAGGTACCACTGGATCACATCCTGGCCACAGCGGGTTGGAACAATGAGAGAACCTTCCACCGCTTTTATAACAAACCCGTGACCTCCCCTGACAATTATGCAGGGAGGATCTTAAGTGCTGCCAGTTAAATAACCCTTTTGGGACACCGGACTCACGTGACTCCGAAGTAAAATAGTAAGATTAAACAAGAACTTACCAGTTTGAAGTTTGATCTTTATTTTATGAGGAGTTACGATGAGGGATTACGTGCCCTCCGCTCCCAACCCTCTATTATAAAGATCACCTGGTATGAAAGTTCTCTTTTTTCTCTTACTATGTCAGTCATTGAGACTGTTTTTTGTTCTGTGATTTCACACCACTGCTTTGAAGAATGTCGCGCATGCGTGCTGGCGGGGTCTTCACGTAATCCCTCATCGTAACTCCTCATAAAATAAAGATCAAACTTCAAACTGGTAAGTTCTCGTTTAATCTTACTATTTTTAATTCTTAATGTTTTATGTTTTATTCTTAATTGTTAACTGTTTGTCGTGTTGTTGCGAGCGGAGCACCAAGGCAAATTCCTTGTATGTGTACATACTTGGCCAATAAACTTATTCATTCATTTATTCATTCAATCTTTACACAATGTTAATAAAATTTGAATTAATTTTGATTGTGCCACTATGGACTAGAGACGAATTGGACCCAACCATTTTTTCACAGGTAGTTCATATAGTTTGTCACTGTTCATTAATTCATATAGTGGCAAATTTAATCTATGAGCTAGAAGTAATTAAATTATATATTCTTCCGGGTTGATGATTACATACATTGCCTTCTTCTGTATACTTGTGGCATTGCTGTAAATCTTAATTATTTTGCCATTTTAGTACTGCCTTTCTCTGTGATAGATAAACGAAAGATCACAACTTGCGTTAACTCACCCTACATCGAACTGGTTCAGAGGGTGCTAGAAATGCCAGAAGCAAATCTATTGAACATGAAAGAGGGAGAAAAAGAGATAGGAGATATAAAGAGATATTACATATGAAGGCAGAAAGTGATGGCAGAAGGAGGAAAAATGGTATGAAGAATCCCAGGCTTCAGGTTTCTCAAAGACTGTGGTAGTCATCTTATTGTTATAGATATGGAAAGAGGACAAACGTTTAATAACCTGCATGCACACTGGAGGGAAGTAGCTCTCGTAATCAGTAACAACTGTTACTTTGTACACAACAGTTCACTGGCAGAAACATTTTAATTATCCTCATCAAATTGGACAAGGCAGCTGAAAGTCCATGCAAATGGTGAATTATTACTGTCTGCAATATCTTTCAGGACTGCAGCATTTTGTAAAAGAAAAAAATAAATGTGTTTACCAGTGGGCACCAAGCCTATGCCATCTATTTCATAGATACACATCCTCTCCTACTTTACCACTTTATGGAGACATCCTAATAATTTGAAAAGTACTTACTCATGGCTTCAAGAGCGCAACCTCCTAATCTGGGTGTACTTTGTGTCTCCCACAGATCCCAAATATTTAGAGGGAGAATTATCTTATAAGCAGCTTGGCACCATATAGAATAAGAAATCAGGGGAATATATGAAAAGAAAATGTACATGGTAAGTATGCTGATAAGAAGTATTTATAGTTCAAGGGCATAATGAATAAACCAATGGTGGCAAACATGCATATCAATGTATTTATGCATTTCCCAAAGGTGGAAGGCCCAACTTAACAGTATTTTGTTCATTGATGGTGCATTCAAATATCAGCCGAGATTTTATGTTCAGGTCATTTTATGTTCAGGTTGTGACTTACTGTAAATCCACAACCTTCTGACTCAATTGAAAATTAGTAGTGCTGGCAACGAGATAATCTTAGTACAGATAATTTGTAGCCAGCCTCGTGTCTGATTGCAATTGGTCCAAACACACTTTGCCAGGGCTTGAATTTCTACAGAGTTTTTTTCCCACTTTTCTGGCTTACCTACAGCCAAAAAGTTGCAGTGACCCAGGAAAATTATAGAAAAAATATTTTACCTATTTCTGCAGCTGTCATGCTGGAGTTAAGATTGGGAGTACCCCCTTGTAGCAATTCACCTTACAATTCATACAGTTGTCAAACACCAGTATTCCAAGTTAACACCCAATCCTTTTGTGTTCTCACAATGTCTAGAGTGTTTTATTGTCATATGTCATAAAGTGGAACAATAAAATTCCTACTTGCAGCAGCACAACATATATGTAAACATAGTACTCTGTAAACACCATAATAAACATGAAAAATAGATGTTCGGTACATGTAAAAAAAATAATAGTGCAAAGAAAAGACAGTCCCTCAAGTCTATGTCATTTGGAGCATGTTTGGAGGTCGTGGCCTGATGGTTGTTGGTCAAAATGTACATTTTTCAGGCTTATATCTTCTTCCCAATGGTAGGAGTGAAATGAGAGTGGCCAGGGTGATGTGGGTCTCTGATGATGCTGGCCGCATTTTTGAGGCAATTACTCCTGTAGATCCCTTTGATAGTGGGAAGGTCCTGTGGTGGACTGGGCAGTGTTCACCATTTTTTGCAATCTTCTTCATTCATGGGCATTCAAGTTGCCAAACGAGGTGAGATGCAACCAGTCAATATGTTCTCTACAGTACTATATGAGTTTAAGAGAGTATTAAGTCGACACACCAAATATCCTCAATCTTCTAAGGAAATAGTGGCATTTTAGAGCTTTCTTTATGATTGCATCAATGTGCTGGGTCCAGGACAGATCTTCAGTGGTATGTATGCTCAGGAATTTGAAGATTTTTACTCTCCCCTTCACCGTTCCGTCAATAAAGACAGGTTTGTGGTCCTCGGCCTTCCTCTTCTAAGTCAACAATCAGTTCCTTGGTTTTACAGACATTGAGAGCAAGCTTGTTGTTCTGGCATCATTCGGTCAGCTAATCGATCTCCCTCCTATACTCTGACTTATCAAAATTCAGACGTAATTCGTCCAACAACGGGTTTGTCTTCGACGAATTTGAAGATGGAATTGGAAATGTATCCAGCTACAGTCATGGGTATAGTGTAAGTAGAGCATGGGGCCTGAGCACAAAGCTGTGGGGTGCTCCTGTGCTGATGGTTATCGAAGAGGAAGTGTTACTTCCAATTTGTATTGATTGTGTTTCTATTGATGAGGAAGTCAAGGAACCAGTTGCAGAGGGTTGTGCAGAGACTTGGTTCTGTGAGGGGATGATCATGTTGAATACAATAGTCTGTTGCTCTTTGATTCGGTTCTTTGATTTTTGTTGCAGTACTTTAAAATTAAAGAACTTTGTAACTTGTTCCAAAGTTAACTAAAGCTATTCTCTTCCAGAGAACATATAAGAAGTGTCTGAAAAAAAAGGATCATGAATGGATTAGATAGAGAATAACATATTTGATACAAGCGATTGGTAATTATCAATTGTGTAATGATACATAGAAACATAGAAAATAGGTGCAGAAGGAGGCCATTCGGCCCTTCGAGCCAGCACCACCATTCATTGTGATCATGGCTGATCGTCCCCAATGAATAATCCGTGCCTGCCCTCCCCATGTTCCTTGATTCCACTAGCCCCTAGAGCTCTATCTAACTCTTTTAAATCCATCCAGTGACTTGGCCTCCACTGCACTCTGTGGCAGGGAATTCCACAAATTCCATATTCCAGCCAGATATCATTTACCTCTTCAACCTATTCAACACAGGACAATTAGGTGCTAGGTAGGTCGCATCAATTTATAATAATCAAATTATGGAGGTTGTGTAAATGATTTACAGTTTTCTGTGTTCTTTGATGCCAAAAATACATATCGCCAGCAAAGGCGATCCTCGTATCAAATACTTAGTCAGGTTTTTTTGTCCGGGTTTGAGCACCTGTTCAGGATTATTGACTTCTTGGGAACTTTGCATTGACATGTATAAATTAATTAGCTGTTAGCGATCAACATTAGGCCATTCAATAAACATAATCCTTAATTAAAGTACTAGGGATATGTTCATGGTCACATGGGCTCGAACAATTACATAAATAGAACATAAAAACAGGAGCATGAGTAAATGAGAGCCACTTAAGCCCGTGCTCAATGCTTAAGTCTATGCTTAATGAATCCTCCATATTGTATTAATTACAAAAATATCTAAACTTGTCCTCAATATCACCCCCTCTGTCCAAATACCCCTTGACTCCCTTGCAGTTTAAATGTCTGTAAATCTCTACCATGAATATACAGTATTCAATGATTTTCCTCCACAGTTTTCTGCAGGAGAGAATTCCAATGATTCACAACCTTTCCAACCATCCACATACTGTCAAGTCCCCTCCAAATCTTACATATTTAAGTAAAATCACCTTTCATTTTTTCTGAAATTCAATGAGTATACAATATAAAGCCCAACCCAACAACTTATCTTCATACAGTAACCCTGCCGGGAATCAACCCAGCGAACCTTCTCAGCACTGCCTCCACAGCAAGCACAGTATGTATGGAAAGTGAAACGTGTAGCACTTCAGATGTGATCTCCCCAGAGTCCTGTAAAATTATTTCTACATCTCCATAATTTTGTTTACCTGTCTTCTTGCAGTAAAAGAGAACATTCCTAGTTACTTATGGATCTGCATGCTAACTTGTTTGTTTGATACACAACAACATGTGGGCATGGTGGCGCAGTGGTAGAGTTGCTGCCTTACAAAGCCAGAGACCCGAGTTCGATCCTGAATATGGATGCTGTCTGTATGGAGTTTGTACGTTCTCTGCATGACCTGCGTGGGCTTTCTCCGGAAGTTTTCTCCGGGAGCTCCGGTTTCCTCCCACACTGCAATGATGTACAGGTTTGTAGGTTAATTGGCTTGATAAAATTGTAAAATTGTCCCTAGTGTGTATAGGATAGTGTTACTGTGCGGGGATCCCTGGTCGGCGCAGACTCGATGGGCCGTGCTGTATAAAATAAACTAAACTAAGCATTTTGCAGAAGATAGACACAAAAAGCTGGAGTAACTCAGCAGGACAGGCAGCATCTCTAGAGAGAAGGAATGGGTGACAGTTCGGGTCGAGACCCTTCTTCAGACTGGTTAGGGATAAGGGAAACAAGAGATATAGACAATGATGTGGATAGATAAAGAACAATGAATGAAAGATATGCAAAAAAGTAACACTGATAAAGGAAACAGGCCATTGTAAGCTGTCGGGTGAAAATGAGAAGCTAGTGCGACTTGGGTGGGGGAGGGATAGAGAGAGAGGGAATGTCAGGGCTACCTGAAGTGAGAGAAATCAATATTCATACCACTGGACTGTAAACTGCCCAAGCGAAATATGAGATATTGTTCCTCCAATTTGCGTGTAGACTCATTCTGACAATGGATAAGACCGAGGACAGAAAGGTGTGTGTGGGAATGGGAAGGAGAATTAAAGTGTCCAACATTCGGGAGATCACGATGGTTCATGCGAGCTGAGCAAAGTTTAAATTCAGCTATGTTACAGACAGTGAGCTCATCTGTATTAGGTGTGGCCTACTGCCAAGGCTGACTGTTCATGGCCTACACAAATATGGGCTGGATGTGAAGGGTCAATAAAGCTGACCATTAACACTTGGAAAGTGCCTGGACAATCATTGTTAAGCTACCTGGTGACCAGCTCTCAGGCGACTGCCTTGGTCGCATTCTGACAGCTTTTGAGTGGGGCAGCCGTGTCTCTTGCACCTGTATTTTTTAATGGGTTTCTGATTGTTCACGATATTTATAAACTTAAGAATGTTAAGAAGAATTTTAAAAGAAGAAAATGAGCAGGTGAATTAATATGTATCAAACATAAAGGAATAACTCAGATGTTAAAATCAACAAAAGCAAAAAATAGTTTTACATACTTCTACTCTAATCATAGGTCAGTAATGCCACTAGGGGAGCCTCTGCCTACAGTCTGTTTGTTTTTCTATCTTTTTTTATTTTTAGTTAGTTTTAAAAGTATGTTTCTTTAGTTTCTCTAGTTTTTCTATTTGGGGGAGGGGGGTAAGGCAAGGGGGAAACCGTTTCCAAGCCACTTCCTGGCGAGGACGCGACTATTCTCCGAGTCGCGTCATCGCCCCTCTCCTCGTGGCCTACCACCTGGATTGGAGCGGCCTTTCCTGCCAGGGACTGGACCAAAGCTTCAGCAGCGGTGGTGCAGCGTTGGATACATCATGGAGCAGGCGATGCCTTACCTGGATTGCTGTTGCAGCTCCGGAGTTTTGGGCCTGCTGCTTCAACATCGGAGCTGTAGTTTGAAGAGCTTCCAGCGCGGCCGCCTCTGACTTCAACATCGCGGAGTCCTGGGGCCCTTTGCCGAGGGCCGCCAGCGTTGAATCTATGCCCAGCGCGGCCTGTGGACTTCAGGAGTCGCGGACTCCGGTAGGAGGTGGCCGATTCGGATATCCACGCCGCTGAGGATGTCCCTCAGTCCCGACGTCGGACTTCCATCACCCCGGCGAGCAGGCCTGAACATCGGGCCGACCGTAGCGGCGACAGCGGGGGTTCGGGATCCCCCGACCACGGGAGGACAACAGAGGAGGATGACTGAATTTTGGAGCCTTCCCTCACAGTGGGAAACTTTGATCGCACTGTGTGGGGATGTCCGTGTCAAAAAAACTATCGTGTTCTGTGCTCATTATTATTTGTATGGCTGTATGGCGACCACACATTTCACTGTACCAATTGGTACATGTGACAAATAAATGTATCTTGTATCTTGTAATCCCAATTCAGGTAAAAGTTGGTAGTCCTGGTTGCATCCTCATGATTCTTTTCTGCATCCTTTCTAGATAAATACACCCTTCTTATAGCTGGGTGATCAGAACTGTGTGCAATACTCCCAAGTATGGTCTTGCCAGTGACTTGTACAGTTGCAACATAATGTTCCAACCTCTGTACCCAATGTATGGACAAATTAAAGCATTGTGTCAAATGCCTTCTTCAACCTTTCTGTCAACTTGTGTTGCCACTTATAGGGAACTATGTATCTGTACCCCCAGATCTCTCTTATACAGGGCCTTGCCATTTACTGTGTAAGTCCTGCCCTGGTGCATCTTGCACTTGTCAGTGTTGAATTCGCCTGCCATTCCTTGGCACACTTCACTAGTTCATTAAGAGGCTGTTGTAATCTTAGATAATCTTCACTGGCCACTACACCATCAATGTTGATGTCATCCACAAACTTACTAAACAGTAACAAAGACAATCATTGATACGGGTGTCAAATATAATTGTACGAAGGAACTGCAAATGCTGGCTCACACCGGGGATAGACACAAAATGCTGGAGTAATTTAGCGGGATAGGCAGTCTCTATGGAGAGAAGGAATAAGTGATGTTTCGGGTCGAGACCTTCTTCAGACTGAGTCAGGGGCGAGGGAATAGGGTAAGGTGTGAAAACGACAGATCAAAGCAGATACTGATAAGGAAATGTAGAATGGTTCAAATAAGTGTTACCTGCACCGATCTCTGCAGTACATCGCTAGCCATAGGCCGCAGTATGAATAACAGCTTAGTTTAGAGATAAAGAATGGACACAGGTCCTTTGGCCAACAAGTCCATGCCGACCAGTGATCCCAGTACACCAATGCTATCCTACACACATTAGGGACAATTTACAATCATACCAAGCCAATTAACCAACAAACCTGTGAAAATGGAGTGACTTTGGAGTGTGGGAGGAATCCCGGAGAAAACCTACGCAGGTCATGGGGAGGTCATACAAACTCCATACAGACACCAACCGTAGTCAGGATTGAACTTTGGTCTCTGGTGCTGTGAGACAGCAACTCTATCACTGCGCCATCATGCCACCCTCCATTTGCACACTCTGACTCTTCACCGGGTCAATTTTGTATCCAATTGGTTAGCCTACCTTGGATCCCATGTGAACCAACTGTTCAGACTAGTCTATCGTGTTGGACCTTGTCAAAGGCCTTGATAAAGTCCATGTAAACAATACCCTTTGTCATGCTCTCGTCAATCCTCTTCATCACCTTTTCAAAAAACACAATCAAAGTGGTGAGACACAGTTTCACATGTACAAAGCAATGCTGACAATTCATGATTAGTTCTTGACTTTTTTCCAAAGAGCTGTCTCTCAGAACCCATTCAAGTAACTTACCTCCCACTGATGTTATGCTCACCCCCTGGTAGTTCCCTGGCTTAACCTGGCAGCCTTTCTTAAATAAAGATACAACATTAGCTATCCCCCATTCTTCTGGTAATTCCCCAATGGCTAAAGCTATACAAATATCTCTGCTAGGACCCCTGCAATTTCTTCCCCATCATTCCACAATGTCCTGGGATACAGAAACCAGGATTTATCTAACTTAAAATGGTTTATGACGTCCAGCAATTCATCTATGGTGCTTTTGTTCTCACATGAATGAAGTGATAACGCAGTGAAATTATTTTTCTTATAAACAGTCCAGTAGAGTATTGCCATACCCCCGATCCTCGATTAGCAAGTTCACAGAAATAGTCTACTGAGCCGGCATGCAAGAGGCGCCATGTTTTGGCGCCATTTTCAAAGTCCATGCACCAGTTCTTCCTTGGATGTTTCACATCTCTCTCCTCGCCCATCCACCTTTGTTCCCTGGCGGTGCCCCCCGTGGCCAACCATGAGGGCGTGGTGGGCCAGACCCCGATTTCCATTCCACTCTTACTGGCCTCGCTTCTCGTCCGTCATCATCACTGGCTCCCTACTCCCAGCCTCTGGTCTTCGGGGGACAAGCAGGGGCCAGCTTGGCGGGCTCCCCTTCCAGGCCATTGATCCGTTGGGTCCAACGAAAACGGAATTGGCTCGGCTGGCTCCCCCATGAACCCGCGATTCATCAGGTCGTCTGTTTTGCCCGGGGGTACCGGCTTGGTGGGCTCCCCCTACAGCCGTGAGCCCCAAGATGGGTCTTGAGTTCGGCCGCACAAAGGCCGTGGCCTTCTGGGAGCCTTCAGCCACATGCACTGTTTTGTAATGTGGATATATTCCCATATATCACTATCCATTTCTCTTAATTCCTTGGCTTCTATGATCTTCTCCACGGTAAATACAGATGTGAAATATCCATTTAACGCCACACTAATTTCCCATGACTGCACATGGAAAACCACCTTGATTCTTATGGGAGCCTAATCACTCCTTACTTGCTCTTTTGCTGTTTATACATTTGTAGATTCTCGTAGGATTCTTCTTTACCTTATCTGTCAAATTTCTCATGTCCTCTTTTAGGCGTCTTTTATCTCTCTTGAGTGTACTCCTACATCTCTAATACTTCTCAAGGTTTTGCTGCTTATATTTGACATACGTCTCCTTCTTCCTGACGAAAACCTCAATATCCCATGTCAACCACAGTTCCCTAATCCTGCCAGCCTCCCATATACTCTCAGAGGAACATGCCAGCCTTGAACTCTCCCTATCTCATTTTTAAATGCCACCGACTTGCCAGATGTATCTTTAACAGCCTCTCTCAATCAACCGTTGCAGGTACCTTCAAAATTTGCCTTAACCCAGTTTACGGTTATAATTTGTGGACTGATTTTATCGTTTCCCATAACTATTTAGAAACAAATGGAATTATGGTCACTGGTCCCAAGTGTTCCTCCACTGATACTCCTCCACAGTCACTTGCTCTGCCTCATTTCCCAAAAGGAGGTTCAGTGTTGCCCATTGTCTAGTACGGCCAGCAACGTTGTTAAAGAAAACTATCTGCATGTAGCAAATTGTGCCCTATCCAAACGCTTTCTACTCTGGCAATCCCAGTCAATACGTGGGAAATTGAAATAATAGTAAGATTAAATGAGAACTTACCAGTTTGAAGTTTGATATTGATTTTATGAGGAGTTACATTGGTGATTACGTGAAGAAGCCCAGCCAGTCCGCATGCGCATCAATCTTCAAAGCAGTGGTATGAAATCACAGATAACCAAAATCTAAGTAAACATAGTAAGATTAGCAACCTGAGAACTACCAGATGATCTTTATGAGAGAGGGTTGGGTGTGGAGGGCACGTAATCTCTAACGTAATTCCTCATAAAATCAAGATCAAACTGCAAACTGGTAAGTTCTCGTTTTATCTTACTATTTTATTTCGGAGTCATGTGAGTGATTCCGTGAAGGGTTCAAAGCCCTGTAATTTCATGCCGCAGATCCAAATCTCGGCGTCTCACTGCATCAATTGACTCAGGATGAGTGAATAATCAAAAAATGCATTAAGCATGACATTGATTCAAATGTATTAATGGTTTACGTTAATAAAGAAATCAATAGCAACCCCTGTATCTCAGGGGAGGCTAAAGTATACGCAAAACAGAATGGGCAAAAACCCCGGGTCAGTAATCGGCTTATGGTAAAAAAAAAAAAATTTTAATTAAAAAAAAAAAATAAATTCAGTCGACCATCCTGCGGTCGCGAGGATATGGTCGATTGGAATGTCCATTGCCCGGGCCGCTGATGTTGATGCTGCCATGGTGGAATGAAATATACAATCGTCAGTGTTAATAACTGCATAACCCAGAACCTGCTGCAGCCACCTTGAAATAGTCTGAACCGACCTTCCTTTGTGTAGTTGTTTGTTGCTAAATAAACAATGCTGATTCCACACTTCTTAGGATTCTGGTAGCCTTGATATAATATAGCAAGCCTGCCCTCCCACATAGACGTGAGTCCGTGGGGTATCCGAAAAATGATCTTAAATCCTGCCACCCCCGGTCTGCTCTGCTTGTGTAGATCAGAAATGTAAAATGTAATGGCACCTGCAGCCAATTCCATCCTATCTAGCCACAGCATTTGCAATGTTTTGCTCTCGTTGTGCTGATATTAGTGTCATGACTAAGTAGCTGGAACCCCCCGATGAAGTAATGTTAACACATTTTCAATATCCCAACTGCATATTCTTGTAGTGGGAGAACTTGTGTCAAGATCTCTTTTACAACTCGATATCCGGGGTTGAACCCGACAGAGTGGTTCCCGTTTGTTGCAGCTGTAGTGGCTCTATAACTGAATTATTGTCAAAGACCATTTAAAAATGAACTGGAAGATGTCAGTAATCTGTACCGTGTTAAATGTAACGTTAACATTTAAACAAAACCGCTTCCGATCCCCTCAATAGGAATGTACTGCTTTTTTAGATGCTATCCCTGCACTCTGTAGTGACCACATCCATGGCTTGATGTGACAACCTGCTAGTACTGTGCCTCATAGCAGATGTTTTTATCCTTTGTGTGTTGTACAAACAAGTGTAAATATTACAATTTGTGAGTGGTGCACTTACCCATGTGTCAGAAGTGCCAGACCCACTTTGTTGAGTAGGGTTGGTAGGGTGCATGGAATTTCTGCCCAGCTATCATGCTGCCCCCAGCACCAGTGAACCACCTAATGCCGATGAGCGCCTGGGGTGCGTTCTGAAACGACGAACATTTGCCCGCCGTTGGCCTTAATTGATTCGTCTGCCAGGTTTTCTCCCCTGTTGAATAGGCCTCCTTGAATAACAGATTCGGCGGCTGGCTCTCACATCCCCCTGTTGGCGCTGTTCACTGCCGGCACATATGTGCTCCAGTATGTTCCATCGACTTCTTTAGAGCCTGCAGTCAGTGATATCTTGACCTTTCGCACTCCCCTCAGAGAATGCGATTCGTAGGCAGCCCTAAACAGGCGCTGCCGCAGGCCGTAGGATACCTCTGCTGATATGAACCCATTGGACCTATACCCGAATAGAACATTCTGCTGAGATGGCAACTTTGTTGTCAGGAAAAGGGTACCTCTGACACGTGCCCTTCATCCCTTGGGGTATGCCCCACGGCCATACTCTGAAACTCAGCCTCAGCAGGATACTGACCCGTCTTGGTCTCCACCTCCAAGAGGGAGACATGTAGCAGCTCTGTCAACTGGCGCTGATGGTGCGACCTGCAGAGGTGGACATCTGGCTAAGGTGACCCATGGCTCGCGCCTCCTCATCCATGAAGGCCGATAAATCCCCAGGGCCAGATAGTCTGCATCCCAGAGTACTCAAGGAGGTAGCCACAGAAATAGTGGATGCATTAGTGATAATTTTTCAAAATTCCTTAGATTCTGGAGTAGTTCCTGAGGATTGGAGGGTAGCTAATGTAATTCCACTTTTAAAAAAAGGAGGGAGAGAGAAAGCAGGGAATTACAGACCAGTTAGTCTAACATCGGTAGTGGGGAAACTGCTAGAGTCAGTTATTAAAGATGGGATAGCAGCGCATTTGGAAAGTGGTGAAATCATTGGACAAAGTCAGCATGGATTTACGAAAGGTAAATCATGTCTGACAAATCTGATAGAATTTTTCGAGGATGTAGCTAGTAGAGTGGATAAGGGAGAACCAGTGGATGTGTTATATCTAGACTTTCAGAAGGTTTTCGACAAGGTCCCGCATAAGAGATTAGCATACAAACTTAAAGCACACGGTATGGGGGTTCAGTATTGATGTGGACAGAGAACTGGCTAGCAGACAGGAAGCAAAGGGTAGGAGTAAACGGGTGCTTTTCAGAATGGCAGGCAGTGACTAGTGGGGTACCGCAAGGCTCAGTGCTGGGACCCCAGCTATTTACAATATATATTAATGATTTGGACAAGGGAATTCAATGCAACATATAACCATATAACCATATAACAATTACAGCACGGAAACAGGCCATCTCGGCCCTTCAAGTCCGTGCCGAACAACTTTTTTCCCTTAGTCCCACCTGCCTGCACTCATACCATAACCCTCCATACCCTTCTCATCCATATGCCTATCCAATTTATTTTTAAATGATACCAACGAACCTGCCGCCACCACTTCCACTGGAAGCTCATTCCACACCGCTACCACTCTCTGAGTAAAGAAGTTCCCCCTCATGTTACCCCTAAACCTCTGTCCCTTAATTCTAAAGTCATGTCCTCGTGTTTGAATCTTCCCTATTCTCAAAGGGAAAAGCTTGTCCACATTAACTCTGTCTATCCCTCTCATCATTTTAAAGACCTCTATCAAGTTCCCCCTTAACCTTCTGCGCTCCAGAGAATAAAGACCTAACTTATTTAACCTATCTCTGTAACTTAGCTGTTGAAACCCAGGCAACATTCTAGTAAATCTCCTCTGTACCCTCTCTATTTTGTTGACATCCTTCCTATAATTGGGTGACCAAAACTGCACACCATACTCCAGATTTGGTCTCACCAACGCCTTGTACAATTTTAACATTACATCCCAGCTTCTATACTCAATGCTCTGATTTATAAAGGCTAGCATACCAAAAGCTTTCTTTACCACCCTATCTATATGAGATTCCACCTTCAAGGAACTATGCACGGTTATTCCCAGATCCCTCTGTTCAACTGTATTCTTCAATTCCCTACCGTTTACCATGTACGTCCTATTTTGATTTGTCCTGCCAAGGTGTAGCACCTCACATTTATCAGCATTAAACTCCATCTGCCATCTTTCAGCCCATTTTTCCAACTGGCCTAAATCACTTTGTAGACTTTGGAAATCCTCTTCATTATCCACAACACCCCCTATCTTGGTATCATCTGCATACTTACTAATCCAATTTACCACCCCTTCATCCAGATCATTGATGCACATGACAAACAACAAAGGACCCAACACAGATCCCTGAGGCACCCCACTAGTCACCTGCCTCCAACCCGACAAACAGCCATCCACCATTACTCTCTGGCTTCTCCCATTCAGCCACTGTTGAATCCATCTTGCTATTCCTGCATTTATACCCAACAGTTGAACCTTCTTAACCAACCTTCCATGAGGAACCTTGTCAAAGGCCTTACTGAAGTCCATATAGACAACATCCACTGCTTTACCCTCGTCAATTTCCCTAGTAACCTCTTCAAAAAATTCAAGAAGATTAGTCAAACATGACCTTCCAGGCATAAATCCATGTTGACTGTTCCTAATTAGACCCTCTTTATCCAGATACTTATATATATTATCTCTAAGTATCTTTTCCATTAATTTGCCCACCACTGAAGTCAAACTAACCGGTCTATAATTGCTAGGTTTACTTTTAGAGCCCATTTTAAACAATGGAACAACATGCGCAGTACGCCAATCCTCGGGGACTATTCCCGTTTCTAATGACATTTGAAATATTTCTGTCATAGCCCCGGCTATTTGTACACTAACTTCCCTCAATGTCCTAGGGAATATCCTGTCAGGACCTGGAGACTTATCCACTTTTATATTTTTCAAAAGTGCCAGTACTTTTTTTACTTTGAAACTCATAGTATCCATAGCTACTCTACTAGTTTCCCTCACCTCACATAATTCAATATCCTTCTCCTTGGTGAATACCGAAGAAAAGAAATTGTTCAATATCTCCCCCATCTCTTTTGGCTCTGCAGATAGCTGTCCACTCGGTCTCTCCAATGGACCAATTTTATCCCTTGTTATCCTTTTGCTATTAATATAGCTGTAGAAACCCTTTGGATTTACTTTCACCTTACTTGCCAAAGCAACCTCATATCTTCTTTTAGCTTTTCTAATTTCTTTCTTAAGATTCTTTTTACATTCCTTATACTCCTCAAGCACCTCATTTGCTTCATGCTGCTTATAATTATTGTAGATCTCCCTCTTTTTCCGAACAAGATGTCCAATTTCCCTTGAAAACCAGGGCTCTTTCCAATTTTTACTGGTTCCTTTCAACCGAACAGGAACATAAAGATTTTGTACTCTTAAAATTTCCCCTTTAAATGTCCTCCATTTCTCCTCTACATCTTTCCCATAAAACAAAATGTCCCAGTTCACTCCTTTTAAATCATCTCGCATCTCGTTAAAGTTAGCCTTTCTCCAATCAAAAATCTCAACCCTAGGCCCAGTTCTGTCCTTCTCCATAATTATATTGAAACTAATGGTATTGTGATCACTGGACCCGAAGTGCTCCCCTACGCATACCTCCGCCACCTGTCCCGTCTCATTTCCTAACAGGAGGTCCAGCACTGCCCCTCCTCTAGTAGGCACCTCTATGTATTGCTGCAAAAAACTATCCTGCACACATTTTACAAACTCCAAACCATCCAGCCCATTTACAGAATGTGTTTCCCAGTCTATGTGTGGAAAGTTGAAATCTCCCACAATCACTACCTTGTGCTTACTACTAATATCTGCTATCTCTTTACATATTTGCTCTTCCAATTCTCGTTCCCCATTTGGCGGTCTATAATATACCCCTATAAGTGTTGCTACACCTTTCCCACTTCTAAGTTCCACCCAAATAGCCTCCCTAGATGAGCCCTCCAATCTATCCTGCCAAAGCACTGCTGTAATATCTTCCCTGACTAGCAATGCAACACCTCCACCTCTTGCCCCTCCAATTCTATCACACCTGAAGCAACGAAATCCTGGAATATTTAGTTTCCAATCACAGCCCTCCTGCAACCATGTTTCACTGATCGCCACAACATCATACTTCCAGGTGTCTATCCAGACTCTAAGCTCATCCACCTTTCTGACAATGCTCCTAGCATTAAAATATGCACATTTAAGAACCCCCCCCATCTCTTGTTCTCTGTTTATTTCCTTTTTTTTCTTTCTCCTCTTGTGTCCGAGTGCTTCCCTTTTCTGCTTCCTGCCTCCCATTCTGTCTACTAGCTTTTGCTATTTGCATCCCTCGCCCCAACCATTCTAGTTTAAAGTCTCCCCAGTGGCCTTTGCAAATTTCCCCGCCAGGATATTGGTCCCCCTCGGGTTCAAGTGCAACCCATCCTTTCTGTACAGGTCCCACCTACCCCCAAAGAAGTCCCAATGATCCAGAAACTTGAATCCCTGCCCTCTGCACCAGTCTTTCAGCCAAGCATTTATCCTCCACCTTGCTCCATTTCTACTCTCACTGTCACGTGGCACAGGCAGTAATCCTGAGATTGTTACCTTTTTGGTCCTTTTCCTCAACTCTCCTCCCAAGTCCTTAAATCCTCCCTTCAGGACCTCTTCCCTTTTTTTACCTATGTCATTGGTACCTATATGTACCACGACCTCAGGCTCCTCTCCCTCTGATTTGAGGATATCTTGGACACGTTTAGACACGTCCAAGACCTTGGCACCAGGGAGGCAGACCACCATCCTGGTCTCCCGACTGCGTCCACAGAATCGCCTATCCGACCCCCTAACAATAGAGTCCCCAATTACTATTGCCCTCCTCTTTTTTCCCCTACCTTTCGGAGCAACAGGGCCGAAATTTTGCAGATGACACCAAACTGGGGGGTATAGTTAGGTGTGAGGAGGATGCTTGGAGGCTGCAGGGTGATTTGGATAGGCTGAGTGAATGGGCAGATGCATGGCAGATGCAGTATAATGTGGATAAATGTGAGATTATCCACTTTGGTGGTAAAAACATGAGGGTAGACTATTATCTGAATGGTGGCAGTTTAGGAAAAGGGGAGATGCAACGAGACCTGGGTGTCATGGTACACCAGTCATTGAAAGTAGGCATGCAGGTGCAACAGGCAGTGAAGAAAGCAAATGGTATGTTAGCATTCATAGCGAAAGGATTTGAGTATAGGAGCAGGTTCTACTGCAGTTGTACAGGGTTTTGGTGAGGCCACACCTGGAGTATTGCGTACAGTTTTGGTCTCCAAATCTGAGGAAAGACATCCTTGCCATAGAGGGGGTACAGAGAAGATTCACCAGACTGATTCCTGGGATGTCAGGACTTTCATATGAGGAAAGATTGGATAGACTCGGCTTGTACTCGCTGGAATTTAGAAGATTGAGGGGGAAACTTACAAAATTCTTAAGGGGTTGGACAAGCTAGATGCTGGAAGATTGTTCCCGATGTTGGGGGAGTCCAGAACAAGGGGTCACAGTCTAAGGATAAGGGGGAATTCCTTTAGGACCGAAATGAGGAAAACATTCTTTACACAGAGAGTGGTGAGTCTCTGGAATTCTCTGCCACAGAAGGTAGTTGAGGCCAGTTCATTGGCTATATTTAAGAGGGCGTTAGATGTGGCACTTGTGGCTAAAGGGATCAGGGGATATGGAGAGAAGGCAGGTACGGGATACTGAGTTGGATGATCAGCCATGATCACATTGAATGGCGGTGCAGGCTCGAAGGGCCGAATGGCCTACTCCTGCACCTATTTTTCTATGTTCTATGTTTCTATGAGGGTGTTATCAAACAGCTCTCTACTAGGCGCTGCTGGTGCCTTTTTGTTCAGGGTGGCGCTGACACTCCTCCTGCTGGCGTGTGCCCTGCTGTAGCACTGTATGCAAAAGTTGGGCTGCATTTGGGATAGTTGTTCAAACGCAATATCCAGCCCCGGTGAGGAATCATGCACCGACTCGGTGGGCCTATTATTTTGCTATCCAGCCCCGGCGGGGAATCTGTCCCCAACTCCGTGGGCCTAGCAGACTTATGTGTTACTTTGAGCAACCCTGTCCCAGGCGTTGCTGGCGCCGCCTCTCGTAGAGGCCGGCACTTTTTGACATGAAACAGCCCTGTACCAGGCGCTGCTGGTGCGGCTCTCCCGTAGGCCGGCAATGTCACAAATGAAACAGCCCTGTCCCAGGTGATGCTGGTGCGGCTCTCCTGTAGGCCGGCGCTTTCATACATGAAGCAGCCCTGCCAGGCGCTGCTGGCGCGGCCTGTCCCATAGGCCCGCGCTATTACACATGAAGCAGCCCTGTCCCAGGCGCTGCTGGTGCGGCCTGTTCCAGAGACCTAGGCTCACTAATTCAATTTTTTAGTGTAGAGCTTCACCTGTGAAGGGTTAAAGCAATTTTAACTCTTCACAGCAACTTCTGCTAAGCAAAGAAAGAATTTCATTGTCCTGACAGGGACACATGACAATAACTCTTTTGACTTTTGACTTTGATTTTAAAACACTATAGCACACATGCAAACTTTATTATTAGAGAAAAACCCTTGCAGCCCGACTCACCTGAGTCCCGTAGGACTGAATGAGTCCTTTCTCTACCAATTTTACTTCCTGCCTGGGGACCAATGTCTGTGAACCACTGACTGTATTGTCAGCGACTCTGACGTTACTTACTTGCCACTCCACGGCATCCCCGCAGGCTGGAAACCACTGACTGCCTTGTCAGTGGTTGCTTATCTTAAAACCCGATCTTTTGCCGGTTATCCGCTTTCGCGGTCGGATTGGGGTTTCCCCATAGTCCATAGTCGGCTCCCTCGTCGGGCTGTGACTCTGGCAGGAAAACCTCTGTGAAGAGCGGCTCCTGCTTGAAAATAAAACCCTGGTAAGTAAAAAAGAACTTACCTTATAGGTTTAACTTACCGCCGGTAGGAGCGCTGCCCTGCCAGTCTGGTGCTTGCGCCAATGCGGCTGACGAACTGACGCGCATGCGGACTGGCTGGGCTTCTTCACGGAATCACTAACGTGACTCCGAAATAAAATCTATAGTTCTTACATCTATTTGCAATCATCTTCCATACGTTTCTCTAATTCCCACTGACTATTTATTACAGGTCCTGTAATAAAATTCCATGAAAGTGATCATCTTCCTATATCTAAGTTCCATCCGTACAGCCTCATTGGATGATCCCCCAATACTATTCTCTCTGTACTGCAGTGACGTTCTCTACCATCAACAATGAACTTCCACATCTCTCTTATTTCTCTCTCTATCATGCTTGTAGGTTATCTTTCTGGACAGAGGAGCCGCTTGCGTAGCGGGAGAATCCCGAGGAGTCACGGACCCAAGACCGAGGACCTGCCCGATAGGCCCGCCATGGACCGGGGGACTTGCCCATCGCAGATGGAGGATTTGCCCACCATGGACAGAGGACCCAAGTCGCAGATTGGAACCCGCCCGGCAGACCCAGCTCGCCCGCAACAGATCGAGGACCCGCGCCGCGGACCGGGACTTCCATATGAAGAAAGACTGGATAGACTCGGCTTGTACTCGCTGGAATTTAGGAGATTGAGGGGGGATCTTATAGAGGCTTACAAAATTCTTAAGGGGTTGGACAGGCTAGATGCAGGAAGATTGTTCCCGATGTTGGGGAACTCCAGAACAAGGGGTCACAGTTTATGGATAAGTGGGAAGTCTTTTAGGACCGAGATGAGAAGATCTTTTTTCACACAGAGAGTGGTGAGTCTGTGGAATTCTCTGCCACAGAAGGTAGTTGAGGCCAGTTCATTGGTTATATTTAAGAGGGAGTTAGATGTGGCCCTTGTGGCTAAAGGGATCAGGGGTATGGAGAGAAGGCAGGTACAGGATACTGAGTTGGATGATCAGCCATGATCATATTGAATGTTGGTGCAGGCTTGAAGGGCCGAATGGCCTACTCCTGCACCTATTTTCTATGATTCTATGATCCCACCTGGAGGCCTGGCTCGCCCACCCAGAGTGGAAGGAGTTGGGCGGAGGGCCAGTAAGCAGACTGACTGTGGGTGGGAGTGCTCTGCCTTAACGGTGGAGCAGGCCGCTAAAGGCCCTGCGAAAGCTTGGGGCTCGACTGGATCGGGTGCCACTCCTAGAGGCCGAGCGCATGGACAGCGTTGGAGCAGCGGCTGTGGCCAGGCTGGGTCTGTGAACTTGATGAAATGGCACCAAACATGGCGGTGCCGGCATTACCTGCAAAATGAATTTCACTTTGTAATGTTTACTTGCATATATTACAAAAAATATCCATTGAACCCTGAGCAGACAGTCATGTCCTTCCCTCGACTGTGTTTCAATTAAGCCTTTAATATTCTAGTCCCATATGTCAATACACGCCTGCAGTCCATTTGCCTTGCCTGTCAGGCTTCTTGCATCAAAATAAATGCTGTTTCGTCTATCATACCTTCCTTGCTCCCAGCCTAGCCCCTGCCTGTCCATTGAACCTGTTTACTTTAACATTTTTATAAGCCTCAACGTGCCCACTGGTTTTGGTCCCACCTCTCTGACAGACTAGTCTCATTTAAACCCTCCAAATAGCAATAACAAATCTCCCCACCAGGATATTGGTCCTCCTTTTGTTCAGATGCTATACATCCCTCATGTACTATTACCTCTTTCCCAGAAGGGATTCTAATGGTCCATGAACTGGAATCCTTCTTTCCTGCACCAGCTCCTCAGCCGCACATTCATCTGGCCTATCCTCCTATTCCTACCCTCCCTAGTACATGCCACTGGTATAATCCAGGGATAATAGCCCGTGAGGTCCTGCTTTTTACCTTCTGCCTATCCCCCTATATTTACTCTGCAAGACACAATCTCTTTTTTTTATCCATGTTGTTGGTACCAATACTGTATATACATTGACCTCTGGTTGCTCACCCTCCCCCTTTAGAATATTCTGTAAGCGTTCAGATACATCTATGACCATGGCTCCCAGGAGACAACATACGATCCTGGAGTCTTTTTCACAGCTATAGAATCTCTTCTCTGTCCTTCTAAGTATTGAGATTCCTTCCACTACATGCATTGAGGCAATTACCGTATTTCCCGGTAATGAAGATGCACCCCCATTTTGAGTTGCTAAATTTAGAAAAAAAGGCTGACGGGATGTAAAATTCCTCACGCTAAAAAAATAAAGAAATAAATAAATAAATAAAGTGACAATTCAATTTGCCCAAGGATTCCAGATCTCCTCCATTCTGATTGACTGAATGGCTGGGGGGTGGAGGGTGACAGCAGGTGGAGAGATGGTGGGAAAAACGGGAGCACACTGTGACAAGTTAAATCAATTGTGATTTTATTGAATGACAATACTAGTTCAAGGGACCAATTGGGGTTACTCGCGCTGACACAGGAGTAAGCTCCACTGCCCGCTGTCCTGTTATCCATCGCCCGCTGACCCGCTCCGCTCTATGATCTTTGCTCTTGAGCTGGTCCCCTCAATGCCCAGTCTCCAAGCCAAATCAAAAATAGGGATAAGAGAATTTTGAATCTAATACCAACTGCTTTTGTGCGCGTCTGTTGACAAGGCAGCAGCATTCTTATTCTCTCTGTTATTCTCACTTGACCGACAACCGCCACACACCTCCAAAGCCTGCGTGCCATGGGACTGGCTGTAGCGCCCAGTCGGTTTGCTTGACCAGGTCTGGCTGTGACACCCAGGTCGGCTAGCGTCTTCATTGCCAGGAAATACGGTATTTAGATTTGAATTCGAGGACTGCAGCCATTGCAGTTTATAGGTTTGGAGCAAAGTAGATAGGTAGGGAAGTAGCATTCGATAACACTAAATGTATTTATTGAATGGCACTATGTAAAGAAAGCCAAACACTTTTTTTTTATGAATAAAGTTTGTTTTCGAAATAAAAGAAGAGAGGTAAGTGGGGCAGATTACGGAGAAAATTTGAAAACTCCATGAGAATTAAAAAATGGAGGCAATCTTTAAGCTGGAGCCAGTGCAGGCCAGAAACTAGAGGGTTGATGAGTGAACTGGGTGGTGAAACAGAGTATCATGATATAAGGGAAAAATATCATCATTTGTATTTCATAACATTGGTGTTTCATGAGTTTTGACTGAGAGCGTCGGCATTTTTTATGAGAACCTACTGTTATACCATCCAAAGATGGATGTTTCTTTTTGAGGAAAGTCCTGGCCTTAGTTTGTTGTTGCATAGTTAAACATTGTAGTATAGTCGTTTTTGTGGTTGCTTTTTTCTCTTTAAATGACTTAACAGTGATGTGCTGCTGTGCTCCTATTATGATCTTCAGAAGTAATCTTTTCACCAGGAATTTGGCTGATGTAAGTTTAAAATAATTTCAGTTTTGTTAAAGATCTGCAAAAATCCCAATTATGCCATATTTTTTAGGGTTTACTCTGAAGTTACACTAGCAGATTGGCGAGCCCCTGTGGTGATTGCAGGTGGTAAAATGTGCATTTTTTGCCCTTTGGGTAAAATTATTTGATATATGTGCAATAAAGATATATGTGCAATGAAGATTTTGAGCAAGATCCCCTTAACCTGGTGAAAGATGAGGGTCAGTCTGCTAACTCTCCCCTGGCTGTGGGTGGTCCTTCACACTTAGGAGCACAAAGCTAGCTACCTGTTCAAACATTCCCGGCAGATAAGATGTGACATTTGTTTTAACTTTTATCACTCAAACAACGTGTTGTGTCAACCTAAGTTTATGGCTCAGAACAAAGATCTGATATCAGTGCCAGCTTTTCTCAGAATAATTTAAAAATAAATTCCACTTTATTGCCATCTATTTTGTATCCTTTGCAGTTTCAAATATTTGTACCTTATTTTGTTAAAATATGCAACGACTTTCTCTGTGTAAGCATTTTATGTTCTAAGAAATGTCTTTATATAACTATGTTTATCCAATATATACTATCCTAACAAACGTAAATAAATTATGAGAATCATGGAAAATTTACATCATAGATGAAAAGCCATTTGGCCCATTGAGTTCATGCAGATTAAAAAAGATTCACTCTTAAAGCACTTTTAAAATGTGAGAAAGGCTTTTGGCTTCAACTTTCTTTCATGCTACATTTCATATTCCCACCAAACTCAGGGTGAAAATTTGTTTATTTTAATCTATGCCCATAGACTTTTGACTGCCCTGCTAAAGGAAATATATTTATTGTAGTTAACTACTCCACATTGAGTCACAGAGTTATATATCACGGAAAGAAGCTGGTTTGGTCTCTTTTGGCCTGTCGACCAAGATGTTTATTTGAGCTAGTCACATCTGTCTGTATTTGGTCCAAATCCCTCTGAACCTTTTCTATCCATGTACCTGTCCAAATGTCTTTTAAACATTGTTTGTACCTGCCTCTTTTGCTTTCTCTGGCAGCTCATTCCATATACCCAGCACTCCATCAGGTAAACCAGCATTTGCAATTCCTTGTGTCCACCCTCAGGTTTCATTAAAATCTTTCTCCTCTTATCTTAAATCAATACCCTCTAGTTTTAAACTATCCATTGACCATCACCTTATCTATACTTCCCATGATTTTATGTACCTCCTCTACAAGATCACTCCTTAGCCTCCTATGCTCCAGGGAAAAAAGTCCCAGTTTATCCGGCCCCTCCTTCTACCCGAAGCCGCCCAGTCTCAGTAACTTCCTTGCAAACATTTTTTACGCTCATTTCAGCTCTCCTCATCCTCTTGTTCCAAATAATACAAGATTAGCTTATCGAGTTTTTCTCACAACTATGACTCTCTATTAATCGGAACTGTAAATATCATCTGCAATTTGTCCAGTGCAATCACATCTTTCCTGTGTAGTGATGACCTGAACTGTATTTACTACTCAAGCTGCTATTAAGTCACCTATCAGAGTAAAGTTAGTTTCTGTTGGCTTAATCAGTGCACTTACAAACTTTTGAAACCTCACATTATATTTCCTCTTTTGCACCAGCGATTTAGAAATTCATTTTTGAAACAAGAATGTTTAGGCAGAGTACATTTGGTCTGAAGAAGGGTTTCGGCCCGAAACGTTGCCTATCTCCTTCGCTCCTTAGATGCTGCTGCACCCGCTGAGTTTCTCCAGCCTTTTGTTTTTATTATCTTCCTTCCTCTGCCAATCTACATCAATCTCCCTTTCCTCCCCTACCTCCCCCAACCAAATAGCCCATGGCAATCCTGAATTTGAACTTTAGAAATCACCAAAGTTAGCTGTTTAAGTGCAACAATTTCAGCTGACTGCCATGTTAACAATGACCTTCTATTACATTCTGTGTTAAGGTAGATGCAGAGTATTTCACTAAAAGCAATATATTTACTGGTTAATTAAGTGGCGAAACCATGACTACACTAGGAAAAGCTGTTCAACAGCCTAATTTCTCGGATGAGCTCCAATAGGCAGCAGATGCAGGCAGTATCAAGGAGGGAAATGCCTAAGCCACTGAGTTCACCAGCAGCAGGTTGTCCTAAACCATTGCTTGGTCCCTGATGAATACATACTATTGAGTCATAGAACAGGAACAGGCCCTTTGCCGAACATGATACCAAGATAACCTAATTTTGTCTGCCTTGCGAATAATTGGCCTGTCAGGGAACCTCTGCCTGAGGTCATTTTTTGTCGGCTCTGATTTGTCCTGGTTGTTTCTTGCTTATAGTTCCCCCTCCACTCTCAGTCAAAGGAAGGGTTCCGACACAAAGCATCACCTTTCCATTTTCTTCCGAGTGTTCCCAATCAGAAACCTTGGATGAACTGTGAGATCCGCACTCTTCTGAAGACCAGACACCGGCATTCATGTCTGATGACCTAGTGGTCTACAAGAAGTCCAGATACGACCTTGGTAAGGCCATCAAAAGACTAAAAGGGAGTTCTGCTCCAAGCTGGAGGATGAGACAGATGTTCGGCAGCTGTGGCGGGGACTGCATGCAATCACCTCTTACAAGGCGAAACCAGGAGGCAGCTCGGATGTCGGCGATACATCACTCCCTGATGAGCTCAATGCATTTTACGCACGCTTTGATAGGGAGAACACTGATGTGCCTTCCCGAGCCCCTATTCGCTGTGATGGTATTTCAGTCTCAGTCACAGAGGCCAACGTCAGGAAATTCTTCAGAGGGGTGAACTCTCGAAAAGCGTCTGGACCTGATAGCATACCTGGTTGTGTCCTAAAAACCTGTGCTGACCAACTGGCTGGAGTTTTTACGGACATTTTCAACCTGTCACTTCTGAGGTCTGAAGTTCCCACCTGCTTCAAAAGGGCATCAATAATACCGGTGCCCAAGAAGAGCATGGTGACGTGCCTCAATGACGATCGACCTGTGGCACTAACGCCTGTGGTGATGAAGTGCTTCGAGAGGTTGATCATGGCGCAAATCAACTCCTACCTCGACAAAAACCTGGACCCACTGCAGTTCGCTTACCGCCACAACAGATCAACGGTGGATGCGATCTCGCTGGCCCTCCACTCCGCTCTGGACCACTTGGGCAACAAAAACTCATATGTCAGGCTGTTATTCATTGACTACAGCTCGGCATTTATCACAATCATCCCCTCCAAGCTGGTTACCAAACTCGCAGAACTGGGTCTCTGCGCATCCCTCTGCAATTGGATCCTCGACTTCCTCATCCACAGACCACAGTCTGTTCGTATTGGTGGAAATGTGTCAGATTCGATAACAATCAGCACGGGAGCACCTCAAGGCTGCGTGCTCAGCCCCCTGCTGTACTCACTCTATACTCATGACTGCGTAGCCGGTCATAGTGCAAACTCGATCATCAAGTTCGCTGACGACACCACTGTTGTGGGACGTATCACTGATGGGGATGAGTCAGAGTATAGAAGAGAGATCGAGCAACTGTCCATGTGGTGCCAGCACAACAACCTGGCCCCCAACACCAGCAAAACCAAGGAACTGATTGTTGACTTTGGAAGGAGTAGGATGGGGACCCACAGTCCTGTTTATATCAACGGGTCGATGGTTGAAAGGGTCAAGAGCTTCAAATTCCTGGGCGTGCACATCTGTGAAGATCTTTCCTAGTCCGAGAACACAGATGCAATTATTAAGAAAGCTCTACTTCCTGAGAAGATTACGGAGAGTTGGTCTGTCAAGGAGGACTCTCTCTAACTTCTACAGGTGCACAGTAGAAAGCATGCTGACCGGTTGCATCGTGGCTTGGTTCGGCAATTTGAGTGCCCTGGAGAGGAAAAGACTACAAAAAGTAGTAAACACTGCCCAGTCCATCATCGGCTCTGACCTTCCTTCCATCGAGGGGATTTATCGCAGTCGCTGCCTCAAAAAGGCTGGCAGCATCATCAAGGACCCACACCACCCTGGCCACACACTCATCTCCCTGCTATCTTCGGGTAGAAGGTACAGGAGCCTGAAGACTGCAACAACCCGGTTTAGGAATAGCTACTTTCCCACAGCCATCAGGTTATTAAACTTGGCTCGGAACTCTAAACATTAATATCCCTCCATCTGTTATTTGCACTTTATTAATTTATTAATTAATGTGTCTATTTACGTATATAATTGTAGTCAATGCCTACTATGTTCTGTTGTGCTATGCAAAGAAAGATTTTCATTGTCCTGTCAGGGACACATGACAATAAACTCTTTTGACTTTGACTTTTTTTTTTGAGCTACTGATGATGAAATAAAGTAATTTGATGAACAGGGTGTCAAACAACTGAGATTTTCTTCAGATTCTGCAATGGTATCTAACTGCTTGATCTTACTGACCCTTCACACGTTTGGTGTTTGGTGCCAAAATGTCAGCAGTACCTTGACAGGCAGTGAGGTACTGCTTAATGCCCTTGCAGAGTGGTGGAGTACAAGACACAATTTCCTTATTCAAGGATTTGGTGAGATTTCAGTATGGTGTTTTGCACACCCATGAAAGGAAATAGATGTGTTAGAACTCGTTGAACAATCTTTGTTCTTGGCGTACCAGGGCCCCACCCCCGACCTTTACCTCCGTTACATTGACGACTGCTTTGGTGTCACCTCCTGCACCCACACACAACTGACTGACTTCATCCATTTCACCACCAACTTCCATCCGGCACTCAAATACACTTGGACCATTTCCGACATTTCCCTACCATTCCTTGACCTCACCATCTCTATTGCAGGTGATACACTCCTGACCGACATCCACTACAAACCAACTGACTCCCACAGCTACCTGGACTACTCTTCCTCCCACCCTGCTTCCTGTAAGGACTCCATCCCCTATTCCCAATTCCACCGTCTACGCCGCAACTGCTCCCAGGATGAGGTGTTCCACACCAGGTCATCACAAATGTCCTTGTTCTTTAGAGAACGGGGATTCCACTCCCCCACTATAGATGAGGCTCGCACCAGGGTCTCCTCCATACCCCGCAACACTGCCCTCTCTCCCCATTCCCCCACTTACAACAAGGGCAGAATCTCCCTGGTCCTCACCTTTCACCCCACCAGCCGGCGCATACAACAGATAGTCCTCCGCCAGTTTCGCCACCTCCAACGTGACCCCTCCACTCGCCACATCTTCCCATCTCCCCCCCTGTCTGCCTTCCGCAAAGACCGCTCCCTCCGCAACTCCCTTGTCAATTCTTCCCTTCCCTCCCGCTCCACCCCTTTCCCGGGCACTTTCCCTTGCAACCGCAAGAGATTCTACATTGTCCCTACACCTCCCCCATCCACTCCTTTCAGGGACCCAAGCAGTCCTTCCAAGTCCGACAGAGGTTCACCTACACCTCCTCCAACCTCATCTACTGCATCCGTTGCTCCAGATGCCAGCTGATCTATATCGGTGAGATCAAGCGGAGGCTGGGCGATCGTTTCGCCGAACACCTCCGCTCGGTCCGCAATAACCAACCCGACCTCCCAGTGGCTCAGCACTTAAGCTCCGCCTCCCATTCCGTATCCAACCTCTCGGTCCTCGGCCTCCTCCACGGCCAGAGTGAGCAACACCGCAAGTTGGAGGAACAGCACCTCATATTCCGCTTGGGGAGTCTGCATCCTCTAGGCTTAAACATTGAATTTTCTCAATTCTGTTAACCCTGGCTGCCTCCTCCCCTTCCCACCTCTCCCTCAGCCCTCGGGCCCTGGCATTCCTTCTCTCTCTATCTCTCCCCCACCCAAGTCGCACTAGCTTCTCATTTTCACACCACAAACAGCTTACAATGGCCTGTTTCCTTTATCATCGATACTTTTTTGCATATCTTTCATTCATTGTTCTTTATCTCTCCACATCACCGTCTATATCTCTTGTTTCCCTGATCCCTGACCAGTCTGAAGAAGGGTCTCGCCCCGAAATGTCGCCTATCTCCTTCGCTCCTTAGATGCTGCTGCACCCGCTGAGTTTCTCCAGCTTTTTGTGTAACCCCAGATGCCTTAGAAGTTGTGCAGATAGCTTTGCTCGATTGTTTCCTGGGAGGACAGACTTAATCTTTAAGAAGTGGTGAAATAAGTCTGGCCTAAACCGATTAGGGCTTTGAAGAATGAGGTGATCACATTGAAATATGTAAAATTATGTAAGGATTGGTCTGGTTGGAGCTGGGAAGCGGTTTCTTCAGGCTGAAATATGATCTCAGTACAGGGGTCAGATGTACAAGAGAGAGGACATCTTTACTCGGAGGATTAAATCACTTTGACATTCCCCAGTTCAGAAGATTGTGGCTATGCAGACTTTGGATACAATTACTGCTGGCCTGCTACATTTTTGGAGAGTAGGAGAAGCCAGGGATGTGGTTGGGTATGAAAGTGCACAATATAAAGAATTAGTTTTAACCTTTTTAATGGAAGAAAAAGATTGAAAGGTCATGATCTTTTCATATTTCCATTATGTTCTAAAACTGTGCTTCCTTTCATTGGGTTCACTGATTTCTCCCAGCCTTCGTCCCATCACTGCTGACCAAGCTTTCCGTTGTCCAGTCATTAACTCCTGAATGTCATATCTAGATCTCACTATCTCTGCTTTTTCATCTCTTCAGACTTCTTTAAAAACCCCTGTAAAATCCATCTTTGACTAAGCTTTTAATCACCCCATGTAATCGACAAATCAGTCAAATTTAGTCTGATTATGCTGTTAATAAATCCCTTGGGCTATTTACCTTCTAGTGCAAACAAAAGTATGTTAAAATACCATTTTGCTTTAATATTTAAAGTTTATTCCTCTAACTATAAATAAAACCTATAAAATTATAAGCCAGCTTTTTCGAAGTTATATATGCATTCATTTGATATTTTATCTGGCAATGTTGACCTATGTGTAATTAAGCATTATGTCTGACTGCTTAGCACAAGTGTTTTAATTACACCAGCTGATACAGAGTCAGTTAGGAAAAAGACAATTCAGCACATATATGCTAACTGCCTTGAAGGAACAGGACTTGACTTTATGAAGGGTTACACAAAAAGCTGGAGAAACTCAGCGGGTGCAGCAGCATCTAAGGAGTGAAGGAGATAGGTGACGTTTCGGGTCGAGACCCTTCTTCAGGTCTGAAGAAGGGTCTCGACCCGAAACGTCGCCTATCTCCTTCACTCCTTAGATGCTGCTGCACCCGCTGAGTTTCTCCAGCTTTTTGTGTAACCCTCGATTCTCCAGCACCTGCAGTTCCTTCTTTAACACTTGACTTTATGAAAATGGACCGTTAACACACATCCAATCCTTCAAGACTGCTGTGTGTGCACATATATTATCAAAATACAACTCACTGATCCAATTTATGTTATTAAAAAGCTGAACTTTGCACATGATCATGTGTATTCTGGTTGACCATATTGTTATCACAGTTATTTTAAATGGATTTTAGCAATTTAATTTACTGAATATTTCTGATTTTCCTGAATATTTTCTGTGTACTATGGCCAAATATCAACAATAGCACAGTCATTTATTTTAAGAATTTTAAGACATTTTTTGTGATATGATAAAATACATTCATTGCAAAATAGTTAAATTTCCAGGTTAGCAATCAGGCTTGTCAATGACAGTAAATGCTTGCAAAAAATGGCACATTTACCTATTAATATTCTTGTTTATCTCTCAGTTTCTAAAAGTCACTGAAAAAGAGTCATTTCGACTTTCTACTAAGAATACCAAAGATTTTATATAATTTTGGTTCTTCTCACAGTGGATTCTTGATGTTTTAGCAACATGCATTAAACTCCCAAAGTCATAAATGTATTTGCTTTTAATTTGTAGACTTGAGTTGAAAATGCTTCGTGAAGGTGACATCAAGACTCCAATAAATGGTAAACCTCAACACCTTTGAGTGAGTGAAGTGTAAATAGTTCATTGTTCATGCATCTGATTGTTTTGTAGCATCTGTTGAAAATGCATATGTAGACATTCAGGCTCCAAAAATCTCAAGTCTACCAGCATCAGTGTCATTTTGTTTATTGTTTGAGGCCCACCATTGATGCATCTCTGGCATTTGTCTGGCTCATGGGGATGAGAAATAAAACGCTCACCGAGACCAAGATATCCATGACTCTTGAGATTATTACACGGCTCAGGTCACAGGTAAGGGGCCAACCCACATATATATTTTTTAAGCTGTTAAGATCAAGTGATCCAGAAGAGGCATTTCTGCACATCAGGTCTTTTCAAATTAAATCATGTTGAGTTCATTGTCATATGTATAAATATGGAGAAGTACTGATAGATTCAAGATTCAAGAGAGTTTATTGTCATGTGTTCAAGAAGGAACTGCAGATGTTGGAAAATCGAAGGTAGCCAAAGTTGCTGGAGAAACTCAGCGGGTGCAAGTCATGTGTCCCTAATAGGACAATGAAATTCTTGCTTTGCTTCAACACAACAGAACATAGTAAGCATTGACTACAAAACAGATCAGTGTGTTCATATACCATTATATAAGTATATACACACATGAATAAATAAGCTGATAAAGTGCAAATAAACAGATAACGGGATATTGATGTTCAGAGTTTTGTCCGAGCCAAGTTTAATACAATTACAAACCTTGTTTGCAGCAGCATCACAGGTACATAGACACAGATAAACACACAAAAAAAAAACCCATACATCCTGAACCTAGTGCTGTACCTCCTGCAGAATGGTAAAAGAGGAAGGTACAGTCTTGATTTTGGGGAATACACAAAAAGCTGGAGAAACTCAGCGGGTGCAGCAGCATCTAAGGAGCGAAGGAGATAGGCGACGTTTCGGGTCGAGACCCTTCTTCAGACTCCGTTTCGGGTCGAGACCCTTCTTCAGACTTTGGGGATCCTTGATGATACATGCCACCTTCTTGAGGCAGTGCCTCACGTAGATGCTTCCAATGATGGGAAGAGGTGTGCCCGTGATGAACTAGGCTTAGTCCACCACTCTCTGTAGCTTGTGTAGGAAGAAACTGCAAATGCTGATTTAAACCGAAGATAGACACAAAAAGCTGGAGTAAGTCAGCATGCCATACAGCATCTCTGGAGAAAAGGAATAGGTGACGTTTCGGGTCGAGGCCCTTCTTCAGAGATGGTCTTTGAACGAGAGTGTAGGAATAATAGATTACACTGAGGCAGTACACTTGAGGTGCCTAGTTTCCGGCACCATTTTGTATGATTCAAGTCCAAAGTTGTGAAGAATGCAGCGTCTTAACTTAGCCATAAAGGCCCATCGTCCTGGCGGCGGCAGTGTGTTCGAATTGCAGGAGTCGGCCTGGCCAGATGATGTAGTCGATGTCCTCCACCACTGCTCCGCCAATCTGTGTTGCTGCAGGCCGCGTCCGATCTACGCGCTCAGCCTCTTGGAGCACCACCTGATCCAATTGAATCTCAGGTTGATGCAGGACCTCCAGGGGCCCACTCCACTGATAACTCAATTCGGACACATCAAACCATGAACACACCATCCCTCACCCACACATGGCCACTATTCAGCCTCCATGTTCTCAGGCGCCTCCTGCAGTTAACCTCGGAACCCCCAAATCGCCTCTGAGGATGCAGGAGGTAAGACCCCAGCCTGCTCACCAGCACCATTCTTTATCTATGTCCACCGCTGCCATCTTGGATCACTACATCTTGAAACATGAACAGTAAAACGCATTACAAACATCCTTAATATTTTCCATTAGTACAGTAAAAGTCATACTTTTTTTACCAGACTTGATTATAATCAATATATGATGGTAGTGGCATTATACCCTAAAATTTCAATATCTAACAAAGAAGGATGAAAAAAACATTAAGAAAAATGCAAATCAATTCAAAAAGTTGCAACTACAGTTTCCACAGGTTATTAGCATTTTATCAATAGTTGAAAGGCTATTTTGTTTTCCCTGTTCCTAATTCAAGGTATTGAAACCTACGTTTGAGCCATCTACCCACTCGATTAAGATCAATTGACTTAGATCACAGAAGAGGGAAGTGAGTACAGGAAAAGTTAAAAAAGACTCCCGAATTGATGGGAAGGAAAGTTCGAGAAGGAATAAGAGAGTAAGGTCAGGGCCAATTGTGAGCGGTGCTAGAGGGGAGGTGAATACCGAGGTCAAAGTGTTATATATGAATGCGCAAAGTATAAGAAATAAAGTGGACGAGCTTGAGGCTCAGTTAGAAATTGGCATGACTGCAAGAGGGTCAGGGCTGGGAACTGAATATTCAAGGATATACTTCCTATCGAAAAACCAGACAAGTGGGCAGGGGGGATGGGGTAGCTCTGGTGGTGAGGAATGAAATTCAGTCGCTTTCAAGGGGTGACATTGAAACAGGAGATGTGGAGTCAGTATGGATAGAACTAAGGAATTGTAAGGGTAAAAAGACCCTAATGGGACACCTCCGGTCTCCAAACAGTAGCCTGGATATAGGGTGCAAGTTCAATCAGGAATTAAAATTGGCATGAAGTAAAGGTAATGCTACGGTTGTTATGGGAGATTTCAACATGCAGGTAGACTGGGAAAATCAGGTTGGTACTAGACCCCAAGGAAGGAAGTTTGTGGAGTGCCTCCGTGATGGATTCTTAGAGCAGCGTGTATTGGAGGTTACCAGGCGGAAGGCAATTCTGGATTTAGTGTTACGCAATGAACCGGATTTGATAAAGGAACTTGAGGTTAAGGAGCCATTAGGAGGCAGTGACCATAATATGGTCAGATTTAATCTACAATTGGAGAGGGAGAAGGGTAAATCGGAGATGTCAGTGTTGCAGTTGAATAAAGGGGACTATGGAGCCATGAGCTGGCCAAAGTTGACTGGAAACAACAATGGCAGGTATTTATGGGAATAATACAGAAGGTGCAGGATCATTTCATTCCAAAGAAGAAGAAAGATTCCAAGGGGAGTAAGGGGCGACCGTGGCTGACAAGGGACGTCAGGGACAGTATAAAAATAAAAGAGAAGTACAACGTAGCAAAGATAAACAGGAAGCAAGAGAATTGGGTAATGTTTAAAGAGCAACAGAAGGTAACTAAAAAGGCAGCACGGGGAGAAAAGATGAGGTACGAAGGTAAGCTAGCCAAGAATATAAAGGAGGATAGTAAAAGATTCTTTAGGTATGTGAAGAGGAAAAATTAAGATCTAAGTTGGACCTTTGAAGACTGTAAAAGGTGAATTTATTATGGGGAACAAGGAAATGGCAGATGAATTGAACAGTTACTTTGGATCCGTCTTCACTAAGGAGGACACAAACAATCTTCCTGATATACTAGTGGCCAGATGATCTGGGGTGACGGAGGAACTGAAGGAAATCCACATTAGGCAGGAAATATGTTGGGTAGACTGATGGGACTGAAGGCTGATAAATCCTCAGGGCCTGATGGTCTACATCCCAGGGTACTTAAGGAAGTGGCACTAGAAATCGTGGATGCATTAGTGATAATTTTCCAATGTTGTATAGATTCAGGATCGGTTCCTGTGGATTGAAGGGTAGCTAATGTTATCCCACTTTTTAAGAAAGGCGTGAGAAAGAAAACAGGGCATTATAGACCAGTTAGTCTGACATCGGTGGTGGGGAAGATGCTGGAGTCAATTATAAAAGATGAAATAGCGGCACATTTGGATCGCAGAAACAGGATCGGTCCTAGTCAGCATGGATTTACGAAGGGGAAATCATGCTTGATTAACCTTTTGGAATTTTTTGAGGATGTAACCAGGAAAATGGACAAGGGAGAGCCAGTGGATGTAATGTACCTGGACTTTCAGAAAGCATTTGATATGGGAGATTAGTGGGCAAAATTAGAGCACATGGTATTGGGGGTAGAGTGCTGACATGGATAGAAAATTGGTTGGCAGACAGGAAACAAAGAATAGGGATTAACAGGTCCCTTTCAGAATGGCAGGCAGTGACTAGTGGGGTGCCGCAAGGCTCTGTGCTGGGACCGCAGCTATTTACAATATACATCAATGATTTCGATGAAGGGATTGAAAGTAACATTAGCAAATTTGCAGATGACACAAAGCTGGGTGGCAGTGTGAACTGTGAGGAGGATGCTATGAGAATGCAGGGTGATTTGGACAGGTTGGGTGAGTTGGAAGATGCAGTTTAATGTGGATAAATGTGAGGTTATCCACTTTGGTAGCAAAAACAGGAAGGCAGATTATTAACTAAATGGTGTCAAGTTGGGGAAAGGGGACGTACAACAGGATCTGGGGGTCCTTGTTAATCGGTCAATGAAAGTAAGCATTCAGGTACAGCCGGCAGTGAAGAGAGCGAATGGCATGTTGGCCTTCATAACAAGAGGAGTTGAGTATAGGAGAAAAGAGGTCCTTGTGCAGTTGTATAGGGTGAAACTGGTGAAACCACACCTGGAGTATTGTGTGCAGTTTTGGTCCCCTAAATTGAGGAAGGACATTCTTGCTATTGAGGGACTGCAGCCTAGGTTTACAAGGTTAATTCCCGGGATGGCGGGACTGTCATATGCTGAGAGAATGGAGCGGCTGGGCTTGCCTACTCTGGAGTTTAGAAGGATGAGAGGGGATCCTATTGAAACATATAAGATTATTAAGGGTTTGGACACGCTAGAGGCAGGAAACATGTTCCCGATATTGGTGGAGGCCAGAAACAGGGGCCACAGTTTAAGAATAAGGGGTAAGCCATTTAGAACGGAGACGAGGAATCACATTTTCACACAGAGTTGTGAGTCTGTGGAATTCTATGCCTCAGAGGGTGGTGGAGGCCAGTTCTCTGGATACTTTCAAGAGAGAGCTAGATAGGGCTCTTAAAGATAGTAGAGTCAGGGGATATGGGGAGAAGGCAGGAACGGGGTACTGATTGGGGATGATCAGCTATGATCACATTGAATGGCTTGAAGGGCCGAATGGAGTACTCCTGCACCTAATGTCTATTGTCTAAGAGAATGAGGAAAGTGGATAAAAATAATTTATTTGCTGGCCATTGCAGTGGGTCACTATGAACCAGTAAGGCCTCACTGAGAGACTGAGAGAATGGACTGCAGTTGAATTGGTGGTTGGGTATTTCATTTGTTCTTGGAGTAGAGAGGCGACAAGCATAAATAATTTCACCAGTCCCAATTACTAGCTACACATTCCTGCTGCATTTATGTATAAGCAGGCATCATTGGAAAATTAAATTGGGAGTATCTAACCTATAATTACCTCTTGGATGAATAGTTTACTGACACCTGACAATAAGTAGGTATGTTACAAAACTTACCTTGAGCAGTGCTGCAGTTCTGCGCTGCCCGTGTGCGTGACTTTGGCGCCTTTCAGAGGGAGGCGTGTTTAAAGTGCCGTTTTTCCACAGACAGGGCAAATCGATCCATGTCGGGCGATTTCGTTGCTGAAGAAAAATCGCTCCGACATTTCATTCATGAAGGTATTTTTAAACTACGCTAGATTATTTATTAACTAGAGCAATTTTAAAATCATCTTCTAAAGCCGTGAGCGCCGACAACGGGAAGGATTTTACGTAGGGGAGAAAATAAAGTGCACAGTTTATTTTTACATTAAAACTTGGTTTTTAGGAAGGCTTTAATCACATTTTCATGTTGCGAAATGGGGACAAAAAAAATGTATGAACCGGCAGTGTTTTTAATGCCGACTTCACCGCAAACCGCAACGTTCTAATCCACCGCATTCCACTAAAACCCACTCGCAAGTTGATTTAAATGGCCATTAATTTACAGGAATTAAACACTAAATTCCTTCCATTTGGCCTATAAATTCATGAAAATGAGATTTAAAAATCATGTTATATTGTGAATTATTGTGTGAATGTTATTTGGACACTTAGGCAATTTAAAAAAGTTTATCTTTTCTTAAGAAGGATAGATGTTTAGATCTAGTAATTGAATTTTGTAATTAGCTACAATTAGGTAACTAACTAATTATATGCTTTAATTTCAGGGCATCCAAGTAATATTGTTTCATATTTGTTTCAGAATGCTTCAATCTATAATAACTGAAAATGTCATTGAGTTCTCTTAATTTTTAAGAAAGTTATGGGCTTTTGACTGTCCTAGATCACAGCTTTTGTGTTAAGTCAATGGAAAGGCAATGGGGAACAAGATGCTAATTTCAGAGTATGAAAATGGCCATAACATTTTTAATACTGAAGATATGAAAGTGAATTAGGTGTCAAATTAAACTTCTTTTCATGCTTTATCTGATGGCATAAATTGCAGACTTGATTTTTTAAATCTCAAAATTTTGTAACATTGCTACAATAAGTTTGCTGATCTGCTGCGAATCATGAAAGATCAGTGGGGGATCACATTTTGCCACCAACCATTCTATACTAGGACAATTAGACAATGTTTTGGAGATTAATAACCAAGTTGAGGTAGGCTTAAATCAGTGGTTCTTAACCTGGGGGTCGGGGCCCCCATGGGGGGGTCATTTGGGGCTTTACCGGGGGACATGAAGAGGCCATAATTAACATATCCATTTGTTGAGCCCATTTTTAGGAACCTAACAAAGGTACATACCACTTACAGTATTTTGGTCGCGTATGCGCGTACGTATGCCAAAAAGGTTATGAACCACTGGCTTAAATACTAAAGGGCTGTTAGAGCTCCTGGTTGTTAATCATTTAAACTCCACTGTTTATCATTTACTTCACCCATTGGACAATCACTCCCCTCACCTGTATCCACCTATCACTTTATTTGCTTTGTCACACTGCTCCTCTCTTTTTCACCCTTCTTCCCTCCACTCCATCATTCTAAAGATTCAAGATTCAAGAGTGTTTATTGTCATGTATCCCTGATAGGACAATGAAATTCTTGCTTTGCTTCAGCACAACAGAACATAGTAGACATGACTACAGGACAGATCAGTGTGTCCATATACCATTATAGTAATATATCCACACATGAATAAATAAATTGATAAAGTGCAAATAAACAGATAATGGGCTATTAATGTTCAGAGTTTTGTCCGAGCCAAGTTTAATAATATGATGGCTGTGGGGAAGTAGCTGTTCCTGAACCTGGTCGTTGCAGTCTTCAGGCTCATGTACCTTCTACCTGAAGGTAGCGGGGAGATGAGTGTGTGGCCAGGATGGTGTGGGTCCTTGATGATACTGCCAGCGACTTTTTGATGCAGGGACTGTGATAGATCCGCTCGATGGAAGGGAGGTCAGAGCCAATGATGGACTGGGTAGTGTTTACTACTTTTTTTAGTCTTTTCGGCTCCAGGGCGCTCAAGTTGCAGGACCAAGCCATGATGCAACCAGTCAGCATGCTCTGTACTGTGCAGCTGTAGAGGTTTGAGAGAGTCCTCCTTGACAAACCGACTCTCCGTAATCTTCTCAGGAAGTAAAGGCGCTGATGTGCTTTCTTAATAATTGCATCAGTGTTCTCGGACCAGGATGAAGGATTCATTCTGAAGGATCCCGACCGAAAACCTCTGTCCACCATCTCCATAGATGCTGTCTGACCTGCTGAGTCCAGACTCGGGACCCTCTGTTAAAAGACCTAAATAGTCCTTCCATAAGCTAGAGTACAGTCCGATTCGACTTTACCCTTGTTTGTTTATGGAACTGATGCGCTGCAATGCTGAGAGCTATTTGCTGGTATCTGTATCTTCCCCTTTGCGCTCCTATTGTACTTTGGTTTGTGTGACTATATTTATGTGTAGTATTATCGGATATAATGGGATAGATTGAAAAACAAAGCTTTTCATTTTACTTTTGGCACACGTGACAATAATAGACCTAACCTAACATAATCTAATTCAAATGTCTTCCAATTGAAAATCCCAAAAGTAATGAGCTTTATGCCACATTTCCTCACTTCCAACTGTCATTAAATTGCACGGAAATAGTTGAAAATACATTGGAAAGTGTTTGTAAACAATGCGACAACAAAGAGTCAGTATATTTAGAACAATGAAAAAAGTTGAAGAATAAATTAGAGTAATGACAGTAAAAAAAATGCGAATGCAATTACAAAAAAGATAACAATTTGCTGAAATTTGTGACTGGTACCCATATCTAGAATTACAAATTATAATCAACTAAAACAAGCGTGAAAAAACTTGCAAGCTTTCTCTTCTTCCATTCTTCTGATAGTGGAACTTCCACAGTTGTCATATTCTCTGCAAATGTCAGCTGTGTATGAATGAAAGAGCAAACCATTCTTGTCTTACCCTCAATTAAACGTACACTTTCATTAGATTGTTTAATATTGTTCAGAAGACCAAGACTACATTTCCCCTTCCTTACTCAGAAAAATACACAAACTTATCTGTCTTCAAAACACCATGACTTATTATTTTTACCTGCTGAGCCATCAGAGGATCAAGACAGATTATTTTTTTACTTTGATTCTTTAATGAATATTGTACTTTGTGACTACTGTGATTAGAATGCTAATAATTGTTTGTTGTTTGTTGACTTTTAAGTTATTTGTTTGGTTGTTTGCATCCAAGTTCATTAGGTTCATTTTATCCTTAATATTTCTGAAATCTTGAATTAGTTTACATGATAAACATTGTCTAAAACTTTTATCAGAAACCTAAGTAAATATTTGAAATACACAGTATATGCATAGGCATGTAAATAGCATACGAACAGTTAAGATTCATTTTTGTGTGTTTTGAAAAAAAAGTGTTACTGTGGTAGCCATTTAGCTTAACTCAGTATGTTATAACTATAGGGTTACACAAAAAGCTGGAGAAACTCAGCGGGTGCAGCAGCATCTAAGGAGCGAAGGAGATAGGCGACGTTTCGGGTCTCGACCCGAAACGTCGCCTATCTCCTTCGCTCCTTAGATGCTGCTGCACCCGCTGAGTTTCTCCAGCTTTTTGTGTAACCCTCAATTCTCCAGCATCTGCAGTTCCTTCTTTAACAACATGTTATAACTATAACCAGTTACCTTTACATTTTATCTGCCTGTAATTATGTGGGTGTTTGAGGCTGGGATTCTCGCGCAGACGCGACAGTAGTTTTTGGTTTTAGTTTTGAAGAAGCATGGGGGAGGTCACAGCTTTCGACCATGCACGAGTTTGACTACGAATAAGAGTAAAATGTACTTAAACAAGTATAAGTTTGGATGAATATCTTACTGTTTTTACTATGATAATAAAGAAACTATTAATGAAGAGACTGTGTTTTGAAGATTTATCTTTGGACGGCTTTGAATGTCTCGTGGAGAGCTCGCATGCATATCAAAATTATCTCCTTACCCCGGTCTTCAATCATAGTGGCTAGAGGAAAGATTCCTTGAACGATATGATAATCTGCCAGATAATCTAGTCGAAAGCTACCTTACAGCCAGAAGGTAGAAGATTGGTCCCATAGAAGAGGGACAGAAGATTGATCTCAGCCAGAGATTGGCTCAGAAAAGCCTACCTGACCGGTAGGTTAATCGACAAAGCCACGCGGCTTATCTAAAGATTGAAAACTTCACCGATCGAGAGCGCGAGTAGCACAGCTACTGTATTATGCTGTATATTTGAAAGCCGGAACGCTTTAATTTAGAACAGCTTCTTAACGAGATGCTGTGAAAACTCGACAAACGTCATATTTTTAAAGTAAAACTACAGGCTCTGATAAAGAGTCTGGAGAAGTATTAGAAGCAAGTTCTGCTAAGTTTTGTTAGGAAGGTAAGAGCGAATAAAACTGAAGTCCAGGTGCTGGCCTTGGTTAGCTGAAGTTGAACAAAGGACCGCGTGTGCTATAGCAGGAGATGCTATGCAACAAGGTGTCGAAATCGAACAACTTACGCACTCTACAGTTGAAAGTACGATGCAACAAGGTGCTGAAATGGAAGAGGAGATTACACCACATGATAGTATCTTGAATGTATCTACATGAAGATCAAGACATAAATCTGGTTCCGTAGCCAGTTCAGCGTCAAGGGCCTCTGCTCGTATGGAAGCTGAAGCAACTGTGGCTGCTCTTTCACTATGAGTTGCCACCTTGGCAAGAAAGCATGAGATCGAAGCACAGGAAGAACAGTTGAAAGAGGCCGAGGCACGTGCGGAACAAACGAGGAGAGAGGTTGAGTAACAAAGAAGGCAGTTAAAGAGAGAGAAGGAACAGTTAGAACTGGATACGAAGTTAGAAGATGCCAGGCCGAAGATTGAGATACTGGAGGGCCAATGTTCAAGACGCGGTTCGAAAGTATCTCAGAGGAAGAGTTCCTCAGTCCAAGAAGGAGCTGCTGAGCTGGAGACAAGCAGCTGGATTAAATCCACAGCCGAAGACCACCAGATCTCGTGGCTTTGAAAACCCACGAAAACAGTGGTGGGCTGACAAAGCTTCACTGGGTGCTAGACCGAAGCAAATTACTTATGGGGCGTCTGTCGAGGCTCGGGACAAACCAGCAACTCAGTACTCTTTTCTGAGGCCTAATCAGGGACAAACAACTAGTCATATGACTCGTGACAAAGCTTGCTCAGACCAGTATTCTTTTCAGAGGCCTGTTTATCATACATCTGCGCCAAGCCAAGAATCTCAAGGTGAATTCTTTGAATTGGTGAGGAATCAAACTGAAATCAACAAGCTCATAGCTCAACAAAATCTCTCTTCCACCCTACCACCAATAGAAATTCCTAGATATGATGGTATCTACCTTTGCGGTATGAAGCTTTCATAATGGCGTTTCACGAAGGAGTAGAAATGAAAACTACTGATGAAAAAGAGCGCTTGCGATTTCTGGTGCATTACACAAGCGGACATGCTAAGGTGCTTGTAGGATGTTGTCGAAATAGGCCTGGAAGCCAAGGCTATCAATAGGTAAGAAGATTACTTAAAGACGTTATGGTAATGAACAGAGGATTGCTAACGCATACATGAAGAAGGCCTACGCTTGGAAAGATATCAAGTCAGAAGATGTGGTGCTATTAAGTGAGTGCAATATTTCTTATAGGTTGTTGTAGCTTGATGAAAAATCTCGACCACATGGAGGAAATGAATGTTGTTACTAATACTTGAGCCATCATTCTCAAACTGTCCTATCGACTTAGAGAATAGTGGAGAAATAAAGCAGGTCAAGTAATGGAAATAATGAATCGAGTAGCCATGTTACCAGACGTGGTGGCTTTCTTAGAAAGGGAAGTACGGTTCATGTCAGATCCATGCCACGGGAGTATTCAAGATTATAAACCAATTGCAACTGTCAAAGGTTCTACCTAAGGGAGGCAGGCAGTGGACCTAAGAGAGGCAGTTTTGCTACCGCTGTAATACCTGTGGAAGCGACAGGTGGAATGAAAGGAGATGTATCTACTATCAAGTAAAAAGGAATTTGTTTGTTATGTGATGATTGATGTTGGTCACACCATAAGGTGGTGTTGAAGATTCAAGAAGAAGGAATATTTAAAAAAGATGGATTTCTTAAAGGAGAAGGGAATCTGTTTCGGATGTTTGAAAAAAGGACACATGGTTGAAGATTGTGAGAGTCCTATAACTTGTGATAAGTGCAAGCAAGATCATCCTAAAGCACTTTACACTGTAAAGAAGAAGCCGGAGCAAATAGAACAGAAGAAGAAGCCAGCTACTAGTGATGCTGTCACCTCACCTCAGATAACTGCCCATATTGGGGCCGGGATAGAAACTTGTATCTTCTCTATCTTACCAGTTCAGGTAAGGAATAGCAAGACGAATACAGTGTTGCAAACATATGCCGTTTTGGATCATGAAGTTCGGTTACCTTTTGTAAAGAAAGCTTGATGAGAAGGCTGGACATCACAGGAGAAGAGGTTAAGATTCTATTGCGTACCATGAATGAAGAGAAGGAGTGCGTTAGTCATTACATTATACGTATGGAAATATCTAGTCTGGATGAAGACAATTTTATACCAATATCTGAAGTGTTTACACCTGAGACCATGCTTGTTTATCATAAATATATACCTAGACATGAGGGCTTGAAACAATGGCCTTACTTGAAGGATGTCAAGATACCTAAAATAAATTCTGGTATCGACCTACTTATCGGAATGAATGCTTTGAAGGCATTGGAACCAATACAGACTGTGAGGAGCCAAGGGGATGGACCATTTGTTGTGAAAACCCTACTAGGATGGGTTATCTATGGCTCCTTGAGAAAGAACAATGAAAGCAGGAACCAGAAGAACTACCCTGCCACTGCTGTTAATCAAATATTTACTGGTAAATTAGAAAAGCTATTGATCAAGCAATACAATCCTGACTTCAATGAAAGTACCAGTAAGGAATCAGAAGAAATGTCCAGGGAAGAGTTAAAGTTCTTGGATATTATGAACTACTCAGTAAAGATGATAGATGGACACTATTGTCTGGACTTACCTTGCAAACAGGAAAGTGTTAGTCTGCCGAATAATCGTCGTATGTCAGAGCAACGCACCCAGAATCTGAAATGCAAGTTTGGCAAGAATACGTAATGTCATGAAGAATATACGTCTTTCCTAAAGGACATGATTGACAATGATTATGCCGCACTGATACCAACAAACCAACTAAATCAAAGTGGTGAAGAGCTTTGGTATATTCCGCACCATGGGTGTATCACTCGAAGAAAGGAACCTTGAGGGTGGTTTTTGACTGTCTTCAAATGAACATCACTTAACTGCCAACTATTTCAAGGTCCAGAACTTACCATCTCACTCATTGGAGTTCTTATTAAATTCAGATGAGAACCAATTGCTTTGATGGCTGATATTAGAGCGATGTTTCATCGTCAAAGTATCAGAAAAACACATTGACTACTTGTGATTCTTATGGTGGCCTGAAGGGGATGTACAACAAGACCTTGTTTAATACCAGATGAAGGTACATCTCTTTGGAGCAGTGTCATCACCAAGTTCTGCAAACATTGCATTAAAGAAGACTGCGGAGGACAATAAAGCTCACTTTCCAGAAGAAGTGATAACCACTGTGAAGAATAATTTCTGTGGATGATTGTTTAAAATCCATGTCTACGGAGCAGGAAGCAATTCAAATGGTAAAACATTTGACTTCCCTCTGCAATAATTTCCAAGTGGAGATTTACGCTTTCCAAGTGGATCGGCAACAGTCGTGTTCTTTTGGAAAGTATTCCACCAGATAATAGAGCCAAAGAGACCAGGGAGTTGGATTTGGACAAAGACAATTTGCCAATGGAAAGGGCATTGGGACTGCTGCACTGGTGCGTTGAAACAGATGTGTTCAAGTTAAAAATCTCGATTCAAGAGCGACCATGTACTAGAAGGGGTATCCTATCCATGATTCGTTCTGTTTACGACCCTCTGGGATTTTTTGCACCATTTACACTGCCAACCAAGTTGATTTTGCAGTATCTTTGTAAGGAAAAACGTGGATGGGATGAGAGTAAAACACAAACTTCCTCTCACCGATGGACAGAATGGTTAGCAGATCTCAACAAGATCTTAGAATTCAAAATGGACGGTGCATGAAGCCTACAAGCTTTGGTAAGATCAGAAGTGCACAGCTGCATCATTTCTCAGATGCCAGTGAAAGTGGCTGTGGTACTGTTTCATATCTAAGACTGGAAAATGATGTACATGTTGCATTTGTAATGGGAAAGGCCAGATTGGCACCATTGAAACAAATGACAATTACCAGAATGGAACTTACTGCCGCAGTCTTAGCTGTTAAAGTTGACATATAGCTGCAAAAAGAATTACAGCTTCAACTGGAAGAATCTATCTTCTGGACTGATAGTATCACAGTGCTTAAATACTTCAACAATGAGAACAAATGTTTTTTGACATTTGTAACAAACAGAATCTCTCTTGTATTGGGAGTTACTGATGTTCCACAAAGGAAATATGTTAACACAAAGGAAAATCCTGTGGATGAAGCTTTTAGAGGACTAACAGCAGACCGCTTCTTGAGCAATAAGAGATGGATCAATGGACCAGAGTTTCTCTGTACGCCAGACAGAGAATGGTCAAAGCTTGAGCTGGGATTTGAAATCTCTGCTAATGATCCATAAATTAAACAAAACATCACAGTAAACGTTATTGCTAAAGATTCATCAAACACAACAAATTATTTAATTACCCACTTTACATCATGGAATAAGTTGGTGACTGTGGTAGCTTGGTTTCTTAAACTAAGAACAAGGTTATTGCTGTTTGCTCGAAAACAGAAAGAGATTGCTGAATGGTATCTTTGAAGAAGATCCTGAAATACTGAAGGAAAAGGTTGAAAAGAAGATACAATTTTTTAAGGCATCATATGACGTACAGGGTTTACATCTTGATGATCTCAAAGCAGAAAACACGATTATCTATTTCTGTCAAAGACAGAAATACAAAGAAGAAATATTGACATTAGAAGCTGGAGTACATGGTGTCAAAAGAAACAGTCAATTGTACAAGCTTGATCCAGTATTGGAGGAAGGACTCTGAGAGTGGGTGGTCGCCTAAATAGATTGGCAATGCCTGAAGAGGCCAAACATCCTATTCTCTCGAAGGACTTTCACATATCAACATTATTGTTCCGACATATCCATTAATTGACCTGACATGGAGGAAGGAATTATGTGCTATCCCAACTTCGTAAAAAATATTGGATTATCAAGGCTAACTCCGCTGCAAGAAAGATAATAAAAAAATGTGTTGTGTGTAGTCGACAGCGTGGGAAAGTTGGAGAACAGAAGATGGCAGACTTACCCTGGTGAGGATTCTACCTGATAAGCCTCCATTTACAGATGTGGGGGTGGATTATTTTGGTCCTATAGAGGTTAAGAGAGGACGAAGACTTGTAAAAAGGTACGGTGTAATCTTCACTTGCATGGCAAGTAGAGCAGTACATCTTGAAGTTGCATCTACACTTGACACAGATTCCTGTATTCATGCATTACGGAGATTTATCTGCCGACGAGGTCAAGTTTCATCGTTCAGATCGATAATGGTTCGGAAAGAGAATTAAATCGGGATAAGATCCAGAATGCTATGCTTCAACAAGGGATAAGATGGAACTTTAATCCTCCAATGGGACTCATCACGGCGGTCGGTGTATGGGAACAGTTCATCCGCATGGTTCGATATGTGCTACACTCTGTTCTTAAACAACAAGTTCTGGACGACGAAGGATTGCAAACTTTATTCTGTGACAATTGAAGCAATTTTAAATAATCGACCTATTACCAAGAGTTCAGATGATCAGAATGACCTGGAAGTATTTATATCAAATCATATCAAAAGTTGCCTTGCCTTTAATATAATTAAAAGTCTATATTATTGATTTATATTGATTTTAGAAAAAACGCTACCACGTAAGGCTGTGATTTTTGGCCATCTTACTCCCGCTCCGCTCATCAGGTGCCGATCCCATCAATGAAAAATAAGAGTTATTAGTGTTTAAAAAATGTTGAGATTCTCCCTCCTGTCAATCACGCCATGAAGGCCATGCCCCTTCTGGTGGGAGGGGGGAGGGACTATAAAACCCATAAGTGTGGGCGTGGCTCAGTCTCTGCAAGAAGGAGGAGGGAGAGGTCATGACTCGCTGTCTTTAGTGGCCTTACACTCTGCTTGAAATGGTTTGAAACTGCACTTGAATTTGGTGGCCTTGCACCCTGCTTGAAGTGGTAAGAAACTGCACTTGAATTTGGTGGCCTTGCACCTTGCTTGAAATGGAATTTCAACAAATAGCCGTGAGTCAACTGCCAGCCCACCAGCCGTGAGTGAGTGAGCTGCCAGCACAACAGGCTTGATTGACTGAGCCGCCAGCACAACAGGCTTGAGTGACTGAGCCGCCAGCCCAAGAATCCATTCGGCCCACAATGTCCATATTAGCCTTCTGTAAACCAGTCCCTTCAGCCCACAACACCCATACTAGCGCTCCAGAAAGCCCCCCCCTCCCACAGGCCACCAATATTGGAATTGGTGGAGAGGTGGAATGTTGGAATTGGTGGAGAGGTCCCGCTTAATCTAGTAACATTTATATTTACTTTGTTTTTACGTACCAATGGATATCTGAGATTGATATATTTATCTGTAAATACAGCAATTTACCAGAAGGTGCCACTGCAGCCAATATATTAAGTAGAGTTTATTCCCTCCAATATATCAAGTAAATGAGCGCAAGTTTGGGATATCTGTGCACTCATTGTCAACACAGAAGTATGGACTTAGCAAAACTAAATGTTATATCTGGCAATAGGAGACTCCACTCTACACTCCACAGAGTTCAGCCATGTGCTGAGATTCCCAACCATTTATGCTGGAAAGTTCGCTCTCAGATCCTGTTCGAACAGGTACAGGATTTGTGTCTTTCATTGCTTTCAATGGAGATTATAGAGTTGCAGATAAGAAAGCAATGGAAAGGTAGGTTCCTTTTTTAAATTGTTGTGGTTATGTTTAAAGCTTTGGGAGGTATATTTATATTTAAAATAATTATTTGTAACTACATCATTTAATGCTTTAGAATTTTATGGAAGTCGGAGATATTTATTGCTCTTTAAACCTTTCACAGTTGTGTTTCGAGGGTAGAATTTGCTGATAATCAAGGTTTTGGCGGTTTAGGAAAACATGGTTTATCAGTGAGCCATTCAAGGCACTGCACCACTCAGACCTTCTGGAGGAAAAAACAGTGACTGCTGTGAAAGGGCAGCTGACAACAAGGAAAATACCGTGTGACAGCTTGGAGAGACAGCTCACAGGAGGAAATAGACCCCAACGGGGCTGTTATGGGCTAGCTACCCATATCAGCTGGCTCCGTCACCTTGTTAGGGAACAAGAGCCACCCTCACTTGGCTACAAAAAGTTCAAAACGAAGAATACCCCCAGAGTCTGCGAGAGCGGCGGCACAAGATGTCTCATCGACTGACCGCCCGGTAACAAACCTTGGAACGGACACGACATTGAATCAGGTAAGTAGCAAAATCCTGGAATAACGAGCAGCTGGACACGTTCTTCAGACCTGTAGCTGTGGCTGGACTAAAGTAACATCAACTCGTGGACTAAAAATTCATAAGGGATGGGAGAAATGCTTGAAAATCCCCAACCCAGGGCCCCGCATTGACCAGATTCTGTCAAGAGGAAGGGATGTGGCAGAAGTTTCAGGCAACAGTCCAAGAAAGAAGAGGCCTGAGGAAGGTGTGGAAAAAAGCAACAGCAGAAGAAATGGAGGGCATCAATCTCCTTCAAGAGGACCTAAAACAGAGGCTCTCGAAGCTGCGCAGAGCGGAGAATTTAAGGAAACGACGCAAATAGAAGGAAAAAGAAAGAATAGACTTCTACAAGCATCCCTTTAAGTTTGTGCAAGGCATTTTCACAAAAGAGAAAAGCGGATCCCTGAAAGCGTCAAAAAAGGAGGTTGAAAGACACATCAGAACCATCCACTGATGAGTTAAAAGATGAACCGATTTTTGTCCCCGCTGACATCCCACCAATCTCCCCCCCACAACATCAATTTGACATCAGCCCTCCCAAGCTGAGTGAGGTAAAAGCAGTCGTAAGGAAGGCAAGAATAGCTTCTGGACCAGGCCCTAATTGTGTTCCGTAATGTGTCTACAAGAATGCCCCAGATATTCTGAAATTCCTCTAGAGGAACTTGAGGGTTTGGTGGGAAAAGCAAGTCATCCCCAAAGCCTGGCAAAGAGTGGGGGGAATGCTGATCCCAAAGGAAAAAAATTCATCCACTATCGAACAGTTTTGGCAAATAAACCTTCTTAACATAGAGGGTAAGATCTTTTTCAATGTGTTGGCGAAAAGACTTAGAAAGAATCTGAAACAAAACCATTTCATTGATACATCAATCCAAAAGGCTGGCATAGCAGGCTTCTCGGGATGCCTTGAACATACCAGCATCATATGGCATCAAATCCAGACTGCTAATAAAGAACAAAAGAATCTGCATGTCTTGTTCCTCGACCTGGCCAATGCCTATGGATCAGTTCCTCATTCGCTGCTGTGGACTGCTTTTGAATTCTTTCAGGTGCCTGCAATAATAACAAATCTAGTAAAAAACTACTTCCAGGATCTGCAATTTTGTCTCACAACATCAGACTTTACCACAGCATGGCAACCACTGGAAATGTACAACCACATATAAATGTAGGCATCATGGTGGGGTGCACCATCTCCCCATTGACCTTCACTATGGCAATGGAGCTCATTATCAGAGCATCAAAATGGGTTGTGGGAGGAAAACGGCTACAGTGTGATCAGTGATTGCCACCTAGATGAGACTATATGGACGATATAACAACACTAACAACAACTGTCCCCTGCACCAAGAGACTTCTGGAAAAACTTCATCAATACATCACATGGGCAAATATGAAGATTAAACCCAGCAAGTACAGAAGCATCTCCATTGTCAGAGGTCAAGTCAAGGATCAAAGATTTCATATTAACGGAATACCTGTTCCAACTGTTTCAGAAATGCCTGTGAAGAGTTTGGGCTGATAGTATGATGCAAAGATCAAGGACACCGAGCAGTTTGAACAACTCAAAAAGGATACCATTATGCACATAGCTTGCATCAATAAGACCTTGCTACTAGGAAAACTCAAACTGTGATGCTTCCAATTTGGCATACTACCAAGAATCATGTGGCCATTAACTATGTATGAAATCCCCATCAACAAAGTGAAAAAGCAGGAAAGAATGATCAGCACACATGTGAAACAGTGGCTTGGACTTCCACGATGCTTAAGTGCTGTTGGACTGTACGGGAATGGCAAATTGGAATTACCCATTGCAGGACTTGTGGAAGAGTTCAAATGCACTAAAGCAAGGTTGGTCATGACCCTCACTGAATCTGAAGATACTGTTATTCGAACAGCGGCCCCAGTGTGGCAACAGGGAGGAAGTGGACCCCATCTTAAGCCGTTCACAGTACTTAGTCTGCTCTTCATTTCCGGGATGTGGTTGGCCAAGTCCAAGTCGGGCTCGTCCCAAAAGCTCCTCAATGGCACAAGGCACCATCAGGGCAGAAGAGACAGCTCGTGGTCGAAGAGGTGAGAAGACGGGAGGAGGCAGAGCGACACACCAAGGCCGTCCCAATGGCCAAGCAGGGCCAATGGATTAACTGAAAGAGCCTGGAAAAGAGGAAACTCAGCTGGTGTGACATCTGGCAAATGGAAGGATCTCGGCTAAGTTTTGTCATCAGAGCCACTTATGATATTCTACCATCACCCCAGAACCTGAAGCAGTGGTTCGGAGAAGACCCCGCTTGCTCCCTTTGCCAAGCACCTGCATCACGAAGGCACATTTTAACAGGATGCACTATGAGCCTCGGCCAAGGGCGTTGCACTTGGTGGCATAACCAAGTTCTCAGACAACTGGCATCAATCCTGGAACAGTAGCGTAAGATCACAAATGCTTCCCCACAAATATCGGCAGGAAATGTCCACTTCACAACATTTGTACCAACAAGCCAACCTCCAGAGCACCAGATAACATCAAAGGGTGCAAGCATTCTGCAACCTGCTTGGGATTAGAAAATGGAAGTGGACTTAGAAAAAAAAGCTGTTTCCCCCAGACATTGTGGCTACAACACTCCAGACAGACATGGTTATGTGGTCTGCAACAGCCAAGTTGGCATACGTTGTGGAATTGACAGTTCCATGGGAAGATGGTGTTGAAGAAGCCTATGAGAGGAAAAAGACCTAGTACTCTGAACTGGCAACTGAAGCTGCCCAGAATGGCTGTTAGACCAAGATTTTCCCTGTCGAAGTGGGATGAAGGGGATTTGTTGCTACATCTGTGACCAGGGTATTAAAGAAAATGGGGGTGAGGGGTCACTCCCTCCAACAAGCAATCATTGTCAAAATCTGCAGAAAAAAACAGCGATTGGATATGGATCAATATTCAAGAGATTCAAGATTCAAGAGAGTTTATTTTCATGTTTCCCAGATAGGACAATGAAATTCTTGCTTTGCTTCAGCACAACAGAATATAATAGGCATGAATAATGCAGAACAGATCAGTGTGTCCATACACCATTATATAAATATATACACACATGAATAAATAAACAGATAAAGTGCAAATAAACAGATAATGGCCTATGAATGTTCAGAGCTTTGTATGATTTGAGTTTATTAGCCTGATGGCTGTGGGGAAGTAGCTATTCCTGAGTCTGGACGTTGCTGTCTTCAGGCTCCTGTACCTTCTACCTGAAGGTAGGGGGGAGATGAGTGTGTGGCCAGGATTGTGTAAAGGAGAGATCACAATTGGGCTGCAAGATGAAGACAGGAGGGTATGGAATTGAGGCGGGTGTAACTGGGATGCCAGGTATCACCGATGAGCCCTCTGGAGATGTTGTGGGCTTATCAATGAAATGACAAAGAAGGAGAATGCCCACCTGATGACCCCGATGACGTACCTACCCTACCTTTCACCACTCCAATCCCACTGCAAATAGCAAGAGTACCAATTTATTACAGGGATTAAAACATCAAGTCCTATTAGCTCTACTGAGATTGAGATTATATCTTTACCTGTAAATACAGCAATTTACCAGAAGGTGCCACTGCAGCTAATAAATTAAGTAGAGTTTATTGCCTCCAATATATCAAGTAAATGGGGGCAAGTTTGGAATATCTGTGCACTCATTCTCAACACAGAAGTATGGACTTAGCAAAACTAAATGTTATATCTGGCAAGAGGAGACTCTACTGGACACTCCACTGAGTTCAGCCATGTGCTGAGATTCCCAACCATTTATGCTGGAACGTTTACTCTCAGATCCTGTTAGAACAGGTACAGGATTTGTGTCTTTCATTGCTTTCAATGGAGATTATAGAGTTGCAGATAAGAAAGCAATGGAAAGGTAGGTTCCTTTTTTAAATTGTTGTGGTTATGTTTAAAGTTTTGGGAGGTATATTTATATTTAAAATAGTTATTTTTAACGACATAATTTAATGCTTTAGAATTTTATGGAAGTCAGAGATATTTATAGCTCTTTAAACCTTTGACAGTTGTGTTTCGAGGGTAGAGCTTTGCTGATAGTCAAGGTTTTGGCGGTTTTGGAAGTAAACGTAAAGTATCTTTTATTGTCATTCAGACCTTTCAGTCTGAACGAAATTTCGTTCCCTTGCAGTCATACATTTAATAAAATAACAAAACAAACAATAAACACAAATTAACATCCACCACAGTGAGTTCACCAGGCACCTCCTCACTGTGATGGAAGGCAAAAGACTTAAGTCTTTGTCCCTTCCCCCCTTGCTCTCCCTCTGCGCTGAGGTGATCCAGGCTTCCGATGTTGTGACCCCACCGGGTGATGGCAAGTAAGTCCCGCGGCTCAACCGTGCTCCGCGAACGGGCCGCTTCAAACTCCGCGGCCCGGGGTGGTTGAAGCTGCCGCCCTGCAGTCCAGCGGACAAAGCTGTTGCCACGGGAGCTCCGGAAAAACAGGTCACCAACCTGTGACCTGCGAGCTCCCATCAATGTCGTCTGCTGGGACTGCGGCCGAACCTCCGAGGTCGGGCCGCCCTACCGCCAGGGCACCTCCTCAGTCCCGAGATGAGCCGTTGCCGCCAGGACACTTCCTCAGCCCCGAGTCAGGCCGTCGCCGCCGCCGGGACACCTCAGCCCCGAAGTCGGCCAGCCTCGCGCTGGTAAGTCCTAGCTGGCTCTGCTTCCGGACCCTCGGGTCGGTCGCAGTTGGAGGCCGCCAGCTCCGGCATTAGGCCTCAGCGGAGAAGGAGACGGGGGATACGACAAGAAAAGTCGCATCCCCCCGAAGACTGGGTTTATCAGTGAGCCATTCAAGGCACTGCACCACTCAGACCTTCTGGAGGAAAAAACAGTGACTGCTGTGAAAGTGCAGCTGACAACGAGGAAATGACCGTATGACAGCGTGGGGAGACAGCTCACAGGAGGAAATAGACCCCAACGGGGCTGTTATGGGCTAGCTGCCCATATCAGCTGGCTCCGTCACCTTGTTAGGGAACAAGAGCCACCCTCACTTGGCTACAAAAAGTTCAAAGAGAAGAATACCCCCAGAGTCTGCGAGAGCGGTGGCGCAAGATTTCTCATCGACTGACCGCCCGGTAACAAACCTTGGAATGGACACGACATTGAATCAGGCAAGTAGCAAAATCCTTGAAAAACAAGCAGCTGGACATGTTCTTCAGACCTGTAGGTGGTCTAAATATTCATTAAAGACGTGAGAAATGGTTGAAAATCCCCAACCCAGTGCCCGCATTGACCAGATTCTGTCAAGAGGAAGATCAAATCAATCGGGTGAAACTCAGCTGCAGAAAGAAATCCACAGTCTGCAGAGCATCAGCACCTTATGGGATGTGGCAGAAGTTTCAGGCAACAGTCCAAGAAAGAAGAGGCCTGAGGAATGTGTGGAAAAAAGCAACAGGAGAACAGCATCATTCTCCTTCAAGAGGACCTAAAACAGAGGCTCTCGAAGCTGCAAGAGCGGAGAATTTAAGGAAACGACGCAAAAAGGAAAAAGCAAGAACAGACTTTGAAGAAGGGTCTCGACCCGAAACGTCGCCTATCTCCTTCGCTCCTTAGATGCTGCTGCACCCGCTGAGTTTCTCCAGCCTTTTGTGTACCCCAGACTTTTACAAAGATCCCTTTAAGTTTGTGAAAGGCTTTTTCACAAAAGAGAAAAGTGGATCCCTGAAAGCATCAAAAAAGGAGGTTGAAGGACACATCAGAACCATCCACACTGATGAGTTAAAAGATGAACCAATTTTTGTCCCCACTGACATCCCACCAATCTCTCCCCCACAACATCAATTGACATCAGCCCTCCCAAGCTAAGTGAGGTAAAAGAAGTAGTGAGGAAGGCAAGAACGGCCTCTGCACCAGGTCCTAATGGTGTTCCGTAATGTGTCTACAAGATCCCCCAGATATTCGGAAATTCCTCGGGAGGAACATGAGGGTTACGTGGAAAAAGCAAGTCATCCCCAAAGCCTGGCAAAGAGCGGGGGCAGTGCTGATCCCAAAGCAAAAAAATCATCCATCATCAAACAGTTTCGGCAAATAAACCTTCTAGACATAGAGGGCAAGATATTTTTCAGTGTGTTGGCGAAAAGACTTAGAAAGAATCTGAAACAAAACCATTTAATTGACACGTCAATCCAAAAGGCTGGCATAGCAGGCTTCTTGGGATGCCTTGAACATACCAGCATCATACGGCATCAAATCCAGACTGCTAAGAAAAAACAAAAGAACCTGCATTTCTTGTTCCTCGACTCGGCCAACTCCTATGGATCAGTTCCTCATTCTCTACTGTGGACTGCTTTTGAATTCTTTCAGGCACCTGCAATAATAACAAACCTGGTAAAAAACTACTTCCAGGATCTGCAATTTTGTCTCACATCAGACTTTACCAGTGTGGCAACCACTGGAAGTAGGCATCATGGCGGAGTGCACCATCTCCCCATTGACCTTCATAATGGTAATGGAGCTTATTATCAGAGCATTAAAATGGGTTGTGGGAGAAAAACGGCTACAGCATGGTCAGCGATTGCCACTTAGATGAGACTATATGGATGATATGACAACACTAACAACAACTGTCCCCTGCACCAAGAGACTTCTGGAAAAACTTCATCAAGACATCACATGGGCAAGGATGAAGATTAAACCCAGCAAGTGCAAAGCATCTCCATTGTCAAAGGTCAAGTCAAGGATCGAAGATTTCATATTAGCGGAATACCTGTTCCAACTGTTTCAGAACAACAGCAGGCAGGTGTGGCAGGGGATCCAGTATCTCACCAATTATAAGACAAACCTTGGAGCTGCTGAGGGTAACGCCTAGTTGGCAGAGGAGCTGAACCTCTTCTTTGCTCGCTTTGAAGTGGAGCCACCCGAGACAGCCACATCACACCATATGGTCCACAGTAGCCTAACCATCAAAATAGAAGAGCATGAGGTGAGGCGCACGCTGCGGGCCATCAATCCAAGGAAGGCTACTGGACCCGACGGCGTCTCTGGATGCGTGCTGAAGGACTGCGCAGACCAGCTGGCTGGAGTCTTCACAAGGATTTTTAACCAGTCTCTGGCCCAGTCCACTGTCCCACCCTGTCTGAAGTCCGCAACCATAGTCCCCTTGCCCAAAAAAACCCACATTTCCAGCCTCAACGACTAGCGGCCAGTCGCACTCACACCAGTGGTGATGAAGTGCTTTGAAAAACTGGTCCGGGGTCATATCACATCTCTCCTGCCCCGAAGCTTTGACCCCCACCAGTTTGCGTACAGAGCAAATAGATCTACAGAGGACGCTGTAGCCACAGCTCTCCATGCTGCACTGTCCCACCTGGAGCAGCAGGGAAGCTATGTGCGAATGCTCTTTGTGGACTACAGCTCTGCTTTTAATACTATCCTTCCCCACAAACTGGTGGACAAACTGGGGGACTTGGGACTTGCACACTCCACCTGCATGTGGATAAATAGCTTCCTGTCGGGCCGCAGCCAGAGAGTTAGAATGGGCCATCACACATCCACGGCCCTCAGCCTCAGTACCGGCTCTCCACAGGGCTGCGTGCTGAGCCCCCTGCTCTACGCCATCTACACACATGACTGCACCTCCGCCCACCACAGAAACACCATTGTCAAATTTGCGGATGACACTACGGTGGTGGGGCTCATCTCCGGGGGGGACGAATACGCCTATCGGGATGAGGTGGAGCAGCTGACGGTGTGGTGTGGAGAAAATAACCTGCTCCTGAACACGTTAAAGACCAAGGAGATAATAATAGACTTCGGGAAGAACAAAACGGAAATGGTACCACTAATCATCAGAGGGGACTGTGTGGAGGGGGTGGCGGATTTCCACTTCCTCGGAATCCATATTGAGGAGGACCTGACGTGCAGCGTGAACACCTCTACGCTGCTGAAAAAGGTCCAGCAGAGACTGCACTTCCTGAGGGTGCTCAGGAAGAATAACATCACGCAGAGACTGCTGCTGTCCTTTTATCAGTGCTCCATTGAGAGCATTCTAACATACTGTGTTTGCGTGTGGTACACCAGCTGCACAGCGGCTCAGAGTAAAGTGCTCCAGAGGGCCATTGACAACGCCCAGAGGATTGTCGGCTGCCCTCTCCTTAACTTGGAGGAGTTACACAGTTCCCGCTGCATCAAAAAATCCCAGAATATTATAAAGGACATTTCCCACCCCGGACACTCCCTGTTTGAACTGTTGCCGTCAGGCAGATGGTACAGATCTACAAAGACAAGGACAAACAGACTTAAAAACAGTTTTTACCCCACTGCTATAAAGGCACTAAATGTAGCCGCCAAGGAACGCGGGGACTAAGGGACTGTGGTTGGTACACTGTGAAATCGACAGAAGGATGTAGGGTTGGGTGTTTATGCATGCTATTTTCATATTTCATATTTATTTTAGTTGTTTATCTTTTTAATATTTTACCTTGTATGTATCGTTAGCTTTTATGGTTTGAATGGTGCACTGACTGGCTGACATTTTTAAATTTCGTTGTACATGGTTCATGTTACAATGACAATAAAGAAACTATATATATATATTCTATATAAATGCCAGTGAAGAGTTTGGGCCACTGGTATGATGCAAAGCTCAAGGACACTGAGCAGTTTGAACTACTCAGAAAGGATACCATCACACACATAGCGAGCATCAACAAGACCTTACTACCAGGAAAACACATGTTGTGGTGCTTATAATTTAGCATATTACCAAGAATCATGTGGCCTTTAACTATGTATGAAATTCCCATCAACAAAGTGGAAAAGTTGGAAAGAATGATCAGCACACATGTGAAACACCGGCTTGGACTTCCACAATGCTTAAGTGCTGTTGGACTGTGCGGGAGTGGCAAATTGGAATTACCCATTACAGGACTTGTGGAAGAGTTCAAATGCACTAAAGCAAGGTTGGTCATGACCCTCACTGAATCTGACGATACTGTTATTCGAACAGCGGTCCCCAGTGGCAACGGGAAGGAAGTGGACCCCATCTGAAGATGTTCAGAGTGCTAAGTCTGCTCTTAATTTCCGGGGTGTGGTTTGCCAAGTCCAACACGGGAGAGCTGGGCTCAGGGCTCATCCCAAAAGCTCCTCAATGGCACAAGGCAACATCAGTGCAGAAGAGACGGCTCGTGGTGGAGGAGGTGAGAAGACGGGAGAGAGCAGAGCGACACGCCAAGGCCGTCTCAATTGCCAAGCAGGGCCAATGGACTAACTGGGAGAGCCTGGAAAAGAGGAAACTCAGCTGGCGTGACATCTGGCAAATGGAAGCATCTGAAGTTTTGTCATCAGAGCCACTTATGATGTTGTACCATCACACTAGAACCTGAAGCAGTGGTTCGGAGAAGACCCCGCTTGCTTCCTTTGCCATCACTAAGGCACATTTTAACAGAATGCACTATGAGCCTCGGCCAAGGGCGCTACACTTGGCGGCATAACCAACTTCGCATCAATCCTAGAACAGAGGCGTAAGATCACAAATGCTTCCCCACAAATATCGGCAGGAAATGTCCACTTCACAACATTTGTACCAGCTGGCCAACCACCTGAGCACCAGATAACATCAAAGGATGCAAGCATTATGCAGCCTGCTCGGGATTGGAATATAGAAGTGGACTTAGTAAAAAAGGCTTGTGTTTCCCCCAGACATTGTGGCTACAACACTCCGGCCAGACATGGTCATGTGGTCCACAACAGCCAAGTTGGCATACGTTGTGGAATGGACAGTTCCATGGGAACATGGTGTTGAAGAAGCCTATGAGAGGAAAATGGGGGTGAGGGGTCGCTCCCTCCAACAAGCAATCTAGTCATTACCAAATTCTGCAGAAAAAAAGCAGCAATTGGATTTGGAGCAAAAGGAGAAATAACAATTGGGCTGCAAGATGACGACAGGAGGGTATGGAATTGAGGGGGGTGTAACTGGGACGGCAGGTTTCATCATTGAGCCCTCTGGAGAAGATGTGGGCTTATCAATGAAACAGCAAAGAAGGAGGGTGCCCACCTGATGACCCCGATGACGTACCTACCCTACCTTCACCACTTCAATCCCACTGCAAATAGCAAGAGTGCCGACTTATTACAGGGATTGAAACATCGTCCTGTTAGCTCTACTGATCTTCTGGAGGAAAAACCAGTGACTGCTGTGAAAGTGCAGCTGACGACAAGGGAAAGAACGTGTGACAGCTTGGAGAGACAGCTCACAGGAGGAAATAGACCCCAACGGGGCTGTTATGGACTAGTTATCCATATCAGCTGGCTCCGTCACCTTGTTAGGGCTCAAGAGCCACCCTCACTTGGCTACAAAATGTTCAAAGAGAATAATACCCCCAGACTCTGCGAGAGCGGGGACGCAAGATAACTCATCGACTGACCATCTTGGAACGGACACGAAATTGAATCAGGGAAACGGCAAAACTCTTGGAAAACGAGCAGCTGGACACGTTCTTTAGACCTGTACGTGTGGCTGGACTAAAGTAACATTATCTCGTGATAATCTCATTATCACGAGATAATTAATCTCATTATCTCATTTCCTCCCCATGAGAGGAAAAAGACCAGGTACTCTGAACTGGGAACTGAAGCTGCCCAGAATGGCCGGGAGGCCAAGAATTTCCCTGTCAAAGTGGGATGCAGGGTATTTGTTGCTACATCTATGACCAGGCTATTAAAGAAAATGGGTGTGAGGGGTTGCTCCCTCCAACAAACAATCAAGTCATGATCAAATTCTGCAGAAAAAAGAGTTTGGGCTGATGGTATGATGCAAACCTCAAGGACACCGAGCAGTTTGAACAACTCAAAAAGGATACCATTATGCACATAGCTCGCATCAACAAGACCTTTCTACCAGGAAAACTCAAATTGTGGTGCTTCCAATTTGGCATACTACCAAGAATCATGTGGCCATTAACTATGTATGAAATCCCCATCAAAAAAGTGGAAAAGCAGGAAAGAATGATCAGTACACATGTGAAACAGTGGCTTGGACTTCCACGATGCTTAAGTGCTGTTGGACTGTACGGTAGTGGCAAATTGGAATTACCCATTACAGGACTTGTGGAAGAGTTCAAATGCACTAAAGCAAGGTTGGCCATGACCCTCACTGAATCTGAAGATACCGTTATTCGAACAGTAGCCCCAGTGTGGCAATGGGGAGGAAGTGGACCCCATCTGAAGCCATTCAGAGTGCTTAGTGTGCTCTTCATTTCCGGGATGTGGTTGGCCAAGTCCAACACGGGACAACCGGGCTCGAGCTTGTCCCAAAAGCTCCTCAATGGCACAAGGCAACATCAGAGCAGAAGAGACAGCTCGTGGTAGAAGAGGTGAGAAGACAGGAGGAGGCAGAGCGACACGCCAAGGCCGTCTCAATGGCCAAGCAGGGCCAATGGATTAACTGGGGGATCCTGGAAAAGAGGAAACTCAGCTGGTGTGACATCTGGCAAATGAAAGGATCTCGGCTAAGTTTTGTCATCAGAGTCACTTATGATATTCTACCATCACCCCAGAACCTGAAGCAGTGGTTCGGAGAAGACCTCGCTTGCTCCCTTTGCCAAGCACCTGCATCACGAAGGCACATTTTAACAGGATGCACTATGAGCCTCGGCTAAGGGCGTTGCACTTGGCGGCATAACCAAGTTCTTAGATAACTGGCAAAAATGGTGTTTCCCCCAGACATTGTGGCTACAACACTCCGGCGAGACATGGTTATGTGGTCCACAACAGCCAAGTTGGCATACGTTGTGCAATTGACAGTTCCATGGGAAGAAGGTGTTGAAGCCTATGAGAGGAAAAAGACAAAGTACTCTGAACTGGCAACTGAAGGTTCACAGAATGGTTGTTAGACCAAGATTTTCCCTGTCGAAGTGGGATGAAGGGGATTTGTTGCTACATCTATGACCAGGGTATTAAAGAAAATGGGGGTGAGGGGTCACTCCCTGCAACAAGCAATCAAGTCATTATCAAAATCTGCAGAAAAAAACAGCGATTGGATATGGATCAAAATTCAAGAGATTCAAGAGAGTTTATTTTCATGTTTCCCAGATAGGACAATGAAATTCTTGCTTTGCTTCAGCACAACAGAATATAATAGGCATGAATAATACAGAACAGTTCAGTGTGTCCATATACCATTATATAAATATATACACACATGAATAAATAAACAGATAAAGTGCAAATAAACAGATAATGGGCTATGAATGTTCAGAGTTTTGTATGAGTTGAGTTTAATAACCTGATGGTTGTGGGGAAGTAGCTATTCCTGAACCTGGGCGTTGCAGTCTTTAGGCTCCTGTGCCTTCTACCTGAAGGTAGGGGGGAGATGAGTGTGTGGCCAGGATGGTGTTCAAAAGGAGAGATAACAATTGGGCTACAAGATGACGACAGGAGGGTATGGATTAGATTAGATTAGATTCTTTATTTGTCATTCAGACCTTTCCGTCTGAACGAAATTTCGTTCCCCTGCAGTCATACGTATTTATTTAATTTTAAATGACTGAACACACAATAAACACAAATTTAACATCCACCAAAGTGAGTTCACCAAACACCTCCTCACTGTGATGGAAGGCAAAGTCTTAAAATCTCTGTCTCTTCCCTCTTTGTTTCCCTCTGCGCTGAGGTGATCCAGGCTTCAGATGTTGTGACCCCACCGGGTGATGGTAAGTAAGTCAGTCCCACGGTTCAACCGAGCTCCGCGAATGGGCCGGTTCAACTCCGCGGCCCATGGTGGTAGAAACGGCCGCCCTCCAGACCAGCGGATGAAGCTGTTGTTGCCGGAGCTCATAAAAACAGGTCACCAACCTGTAAGCTGCGAGCTCCCAACGATGTCGTCCACTGGGCCCGCGGCCGATTCCACCGGGCCCGTGGTCGCGGTCGGGCCGCTGCCACTGCCGTCGCCACCGCTCCGGGACCGAGTCGGGTCGACGCTGCCGCTGGAACAGCTCCGGAACCGAGTCGGGTTGCCGCTGCTGCTGGAACCGCTCCGGGACCGACTTGGGTTGCCGCTGCTGCTGCTGGAACAGCACCGAGGCCGCCAGCTCCGCCATTAGGCCTCAGCGCAGACGAAGACGGGGAATACGACAAAAAAGCCGCACCCAACCCCACCCCACCGCAAAGGAAGAGACCCAGACATGTTTCTCCCCCCCACCCACATACACACACATTTGAGGGGGTGTAACTGGGACGCCAGGTATCACCGTTGAGCCCTCTAGAGATGTTTTGGCCTTATCAATGAAATGGCAAAGAAGGAGGGTGTCCACCTGATAACCCCGATGACGTACCTACCCTACCTTTCACCAGTCCAATCCCACTGCAAATAGCAAGAGTGCCGACTTATTACAGGGATTGAAACATCAAGTCCTATTAGCTCTACTGAGATTGATATCTTTACCTGTAACTACAGCAATTTACCAGAAGGTGCCACTGCAGCTAATAAATTGAGTTTATTACCTCCAATATATCAAGTAAATGGGTGCAAGTTTGGGATATCTGTGCACTCATTGTCAACACAGAAGTATGGACATCAAAACCAAATGTTATATCTGGCAAGAGGAGACTCCACTGGACACTCCACTGAGTTCAGCCATGTGCTGAGATTCCCAACCATTTATGTTGGTAAGTTCTCTCTCAGATCCTGTTAGAACAGGTACAGGATTTGTGTCTTTCATTGCTTTCAATGGAGATTATAGAGTTGCAGATAAGAAAGCAATGGAAAGGTAGGTTCCTTTTTTAAATTGTTGTGGTTATGTTTAAAGTTTTGGGAGGTATATTTATATTTAAAATAATTATTTGTAACTACATCATTTAATGCTTTAGAATTTTATGGAAGTCAGAGATATTTATAACTCTTTAAGCCTTTGACAGTTGTGTTTCGAGGGTAGAGCCTTGCTGATAGTCAAGGTTTTGGCGGTTTAGGAAGTACAATTAAAAGTTTTTGTTTACGTGCCACCCAGTCAAGGAAAATACTATACATGATTACAATCAAGCTATCCACAGTGCACAGATAAAGGATACAGGGTACAACATTTAGTGCAAGATAAAGTCCGATTAAATATAGTTCAAAGGTCTCCAATGGGGTTGATGGGAGGTCAGGACCACACTTTATCTCATGAGAGGACCGTTCAGCAGAAGCAACATGAAATGTAGATGGAGTCAATGGAAAAGAGGCTGGTTTGTATGATGGTCTGGGCTATGTCCACAAATCTCTGTAATATTTTGTGGTCTTGCTGTGATGCATCGCGATAAAGTGCTTTCTATGGCGCATCTGCAGAAGTTGGTTAGAGTTATTGGGGACATGCCGAACTTCCTAAGTCTTCTAAGAAAGTTGATGTGCATTCTTCAATGTGGTTGGTCCAGGAAAAATTGCTGGTAATATTTATTCCTAGGAAACTGAAGCTGTTGATACATCTCTACTTCAGTGCCACCAGTGTATACTGATGTGCGTGTACTGCTTCGCTTCCTGAAGTCAATCATAATCTCCTTTATCTTACTGACATTGAGGCATGTTGTATTGCCACCAGATCACAACATTCTCAACCTCCATTTTGTATTCCTTATCATTATTTCCTATCCAGCCCATTACAGTTGTGTCATCTGCTAAATTGTACAATGAGTTCAATTGGTATTTGGCTGCACATCCATGAATGTATAAAGAGTATAGTAGGGGGCTGAGAATGCATTCTTGCAGGGCACCAGTGTTGAGAATTATTGTAGACGATGATTCATCACATATCCTCATAGATTGTGGTCTGTTGGTAGGAAATCAAAGTTTCAGTTGCAGAGGGGAGTGCGGACTCCAAGTTCTATGAGTTTGGAGATGAGCTTGGTTGGGATAATGGTATTGAAAGCAAGATAGAATAAGGGAGTAGATGGATAAGAGACATAAAAACAGACTGGACAAGCTTCTACAGGTATGTAAAAAGGAAAAGGCTCATCTGAAAAAATATGGGTAGGGAGTGTGCCAAAATAATAATGGGGAATAAAAAAATAACATAGGAATTAAACAATTGCTTAGTGACTGTATTCCTGGAAAAGGGCACAGAAATCTATCAGAAATATTAGAGAGCCAAAGATAATGAGAATGAGGAATGAAAGGAAAAAGGTATTTATCAAAAGAAAGTACAGCTAGTTCTGCTTTAAAACCTTTCTCTGGAATGCTGGAGGTTGAGAGAAGACCTGATGGAAGTATATAAAATCATTAGATACATAGATAAGGTAGCCAGAACTTTTTACCCGAAATTGAAATGTCAAATACTAGAGCCGCGGCGGGACATCGGGAAAGCTCCCAGTGGGCGATGTGGCGGCGCTTTGGAGAAACTCCTGGCGAGCGCCGTGGAGCTGACTGGAGAGGTCGAGGACGGGGTTGCTGGTTGAGGAGAAGGGGACCAGTGGTAGAGGGGGAAGACTTTGGCAGGCGGTCAAGGACGGGACAGATGTCGAGAAGGACGGGAGATGGAGGATGGGGGCCGGCAGTCGAGGAGGTGGACGCAGACCGGTGGTAGAGGGGGAAGACAGAGGTCGGTGGTCAAGGACAGGGGACGACCGTTGAGAACGATGGGAGATGGAGGATGCGGGCCGGCTTACAAAGATGGGGGCAGGTGGTCAAGGAGGAGGACGGGGGCTGGCGGTCGAGGACAGGGGCCGGTGTTCGAGAAGGAGGACCGGTGGTAGAGGGGGAAGACGGGCCGGTGGTCAAGGACAGGAGACAGCGGTCGAGAAGGACGGGAGATGTAGGATGGGGGCCGGAGATCAAGGACGGGCTGGCGGTTGAGGTGGACGGAGGCTGGTGGTCGAGGAGGAGGACGGGGGCCGGCGGTCAAGGATGAGGCCAGTGGTCAAGGATGTGAGCCGACAGTCAAGGATGGGGACGGTGGTCGAGGAGGAGGATGGGGCCGGCGGTCAAGGCTGGGGGCCGGTGGTCGAGAAGGACAGGAGATTGAGGGTGGGGGCCGGGGATCAAGGAGGACGGGGGTCGGAGGTTGAAGAGGAGGATGGGGGCCGGCAGTCGAGGACGGGGGTCGGCAGCCGAGGAGGAGGATGTGGACCAGTGGTAGAGTGGGAAGACGGGCCGGTGGTCAAGGACAGGGGTTGGCAGTCGAGGCGGGGACAGGTGGTCGAGGAGGACGGGAGATGGTGGACCTGGGCCGGCAATCGAAGAGGAGGATGGGGTCCGGCAGTCGATGACAGACTGGCAGAGGTTGGTGGAGGTCAGATGGGCCCTGTGGGTGCCGTACGCACCGCCGTGAACATACATGGACCCATTTGGTGCAGCCACCGTGGACAAAGATGAGCCCGACGTGGGGGGCCGCCAAGAACAAACTGGAATCATGTGGGACAAAATGAAATCCTTTGTAACTTTAAATACTTTGGCACCCTAAATGTGGCGACTCTTTTCACACCTTGGATATGCAAAACAAAGAATCTCACTGTGACATGTCTCATGTGACAATAAAGTATCAAATATCAAAGGGGAGAGGAGAACACCTTCACTAGGCCCGCCTTAACCTACCTGATCTCCCGGATGCTGGACACTTTAGTTCTCCTTCCCATTACTATACAGACCTTTCTGTCCTAGGTCTCCTCCATTGTCAGGTTGAGGCTAAATGTAAATTGGAGGAACAGCATCTCATATTTCGCTTGAGCACCTTACAACCCAGTGGTATGAATATTGAAGGTAGACTCAATGGGACAGGCAGCATCTCTGGAGAGAAGGAATAGGTGACGTTTTGGGTCGATACCCTTCTTGACTTCTCTCACTTCAGGTAGCCCCGGCATTCCTTCTCTATCCTTCCCCCACCCATATCGTACTAGCTTCTCGATTTCACCCAACAGTTAACAATGGCCTGTTTGTTTCATCATCGTTACTTTTTTGCATATCTTTCATTCGTTGTTCTCTATCTCTCCACATCCCGTCTATATCTCTCGTTTCCCTTATCCCTAACCAGTCTGAAAAAGGATCTCGACCCAAAATGTCACCCATTCCTTCACTCCAGAGACGCTACCTGTCCCGCTGAGTTACTCCAGCTTTTCGTGTCTATCTTCAAAGTAGATGGCATAACTTTAAGATGAAAGGGCCAAATTTAAAGGAAGTGTACGGGGCAAGTTTTTTTTACCCAGAGTATGGTAAGTGCTAAAAATGCACTCCTGGGGTAGTGGTGCAGATACATTAGTGGCATTTAAGAGAGTTTGGGATTGGCACATGGATATGCAGGGAATGGTGCGATATGGATTATGTGCAGGCAATGATCTTGGCATCATGTTTGGCAGAGACATTGTGCGCCAAAGGCCCTGTTCCTGTGCTGTACTGTTAACGTTTAACACGTTTCCATAACGGGAATTGGATATTACAGTGCCCTCCATAATGTTTGGGACAAAGACCCGTCATTTATTTATTTGCCTCTGTACTCCACAATTTGAGATTTGTAATAGAAAAAATCAAAGTGGTTAAAGTGCACATTCTCAGATTTTATTAAAGGCCATTTTTAGAAGAAGGGTTTCAGCCCAAAACGTTGCCTATTTCCTTCGCTCCATAGATGCTGCTGCACCCGCTGAGTTTCTCCAGCACTTTTGTCTACCTGTCATTTTTATACATTTTGGTTTCACCATGTAGAAATTACAGCGGTGTTTATACATGGTCTCCCCATTTCAGGGCACCATAATGTTTGGGACACATGGCTTCACAGGCATTTGTGATTGCTCAGGTGTGTTTAATTACCTCCTTAATGCAGGTACAAGAGAGCTCTCAGCACCTAGTCTTTCCTCCAGTTTTTCCATCACCTTTGGAAACTTTTATTGCTGTTTATTAATATGAGGACCAAAGTTGTGCCAATGAAAGTCAAATAAGCCATTATGAGACTGAGAAACAAGAATAAAACTGTTAGAGAAATCAGACAAAGCTTAGGCTTACCAAATTCGACTGTTTGGAACATCATTAAGAAGAAAGAGAGCACTGGTGAGCTTACTAATCGCAAAGGGAGTGGAATGCCAAGGAAGACCTCCACAACGGATGACAGAAGAATTCTTTATAAAAAAGAAAAATCCCCAAACACCTGTCCGACAGATCAGGAGTCAGGTGTGGATTTGTCAATGACCACTGTCCGTTGAAGACTTCATGAATAGAAATACAGAGGCTACACTGCAAGATGCAAACCATTGGTTAGCTGCAAAAAATAGGATGGCCAGGTTACAGTTTGCCAAGAAGTATTTAAAAGAGCAACTACAGTTCTGGAAAAAGGTCTTGTGGACAGATGAGACGAGGATTAACTTATATCAGAGTGATGGAAAGAGCAAAGTATGGAGGAGAGAAGGAACCGTCCAAGATCCAAAGCATACTACCTAATCTGTGAAACACGATAGAAACATAGAAATTAGGTGCAGGAGTAGGCCATTCGGCCCTTCGAGCCTGCACCGCCATTCAATATGATCATGGCTGATCACCCAACTGAGTATCCCGTACCTGCCTTCTCTCCATACCCTCTGATCCCCTTAGCCACAAGGGCCACATCTAACTCCCTCTTAAATATAGCCAATGAACTGGCCTCAATTACCCTCTGTGGCAGAGCGTTCCAGAGACTCACCACTCTCTGTGTGAAAAAAGTATTTCTCATCTTGGTCTTAAAGGATTTCCCCCTTATCCTTAAGCTGTGACCCCTTGTCCTGGACCTCCCCAACATTGGGAACAATCTTCCTGCATCTAGCCTGTCCAAACCCTTAAGAATTTTGTAAGTTTCTATGAGATCCCCTCTCAATCTCCTAAATTCTAGAGAGTATAAACCGAGTCTACCCAGTCTTTCTACATAAGACAGTCCTGACATCCCAGGAATCAGTCTGGTGAACCTTCTCTGCACTCCCTCTATGGCAATAATGTCCTTCCTCTGATTTGCTATGTAATATTTTTTTATTTGAAGTAATCAGTTTACAATGTATAGCTTACTTTATAAACTAACACCTTAATTCAATATTACTACAAATAACATATCAATACTTAATATCTTCTATTTTTTGGAAATAAAGAAAAAGATATATAAAAGAGAAAAAAAAAAGAGAAAAAAAAAGGGAATTAAAAAAAAAAAAAAAATTCCCACATACTTCAACCATAAAAAAAAAAGAAAATTAAAAAAACAAAAATATTACATATATATAAACAAAACTAAATACATTATACGAAATACTATTTCATACAGTAATATCTATAATAAATGCGCAATAATATCAAATGTAAGTAAGTTATTCGCATCGGATTCCGTAGGGTGCCCGTCGAGCCGTGATTCCAAGAATAGCTACTTCTCTAAATACTGTATATATGGAGACCATATCGATTCAAAAGAATTATACCTGTCCAAAAGGACAAATCTAATTCTTTCCAAATTCAACGTCTCCAACATCTCTGCTTTCCACATTTTAATTGTTGGGGATAATGTTCCCTTCCAAAATTTAAGTATCATTTTTTTCCCTATTATTAAACAGTAATCAAAAAAATTTCTTTGATTTACTGTGAGTACCAAATTTGGCTCCGGAATTCCAAATATTATTAATTTTGGGTCTGGGTCGAGTTCAACCTTAAGAACTTCCGAAATAACTTTAAAAATTTCAATCCAATAATAATTCAACCGTGGGCACGTTACAAAACTATGTATTAAATTTGCTTCAAGATTCTTACATTTATCACAAATAGAGGAGAGACTAGGAAAGATACTTTTTAATTTGGTTTTCGAGTAGTGTAATCTATATATAACTTTAAATTGTATCAATGTGTGTCTGGCATTCAAAGAACACCAATGTATTCTTTGTAAGCTTTCTTCCCAAGTTTCTTTTATTATAGGTAATCCAATTTCATTTTCCCATGCTTGACGATATGTTTCAGTTGTTTGGTTCTCTTTATCTAAAATAATATTGTATATATAAGCTATAAGCTTATCCGTATTTGGATGTAAATTAAACAGCTCATCTAATAAGCCTGATTCTTTATTTTTATAGTCTTGTGTGTTGCATTTAATAAAATCTCTAATTTGTAAATACCTAAAATGGTGTTGTGAAGGTAGTCCAAAAATATCTTGTAACTCTTCAAATAATAAAAATTTTCCATTTCTATAAAGGTGTCCTATCCTTTTAATTCCTGAATCCTCCCACAGTCTAAACCCCGCATCTAAGATTGAGGGTTTAAACAGTGGGTTATTCCTAATTGGTAACCTAAAAGAAAGATTATCCAGATATAAGGTCTTAACTATCTGTTTCCAAATACGCCTATTATTATGAATTATAGGGTTGTCCCTATAAGTCTTTTTTTGTACTTCCTTTGGTGCGAAAATAATCGACTCTATATTGAAAGGTAAACAGTCTTCCTTTTCCATTTTTAACCACATTGGTTCATCATCCATATTTACCCACCAAAAATTCATATTCTTAATCTGGACTGCCCAAAAGTAGTATAGAAAATTTGGAAGTGCTAGCCCTCCATTTATCTTAGACTTACATAAATGTTTTTTACTTATTCTATGACTTTTGTAATCCCAAACAAAACTATTAACAATATTATCAATTTAAAAAAAAAAAAATTTTGGGAGAAAAAAAGGAATTGCCTGAAATAAATATAACAATTGTGGTTAAAAAAATCATCTTTATAGCATTAATTCTACCGATCATAGATATAGGGAGTGTTTTCCAATATGACATGATTTTTTTAAGTTTCTCTAATAATTGATAATAATTAGCTTTAATTAATAATTTATAGGATTTAGACACATTGATTCCTAAATATTTAAATTTATCTGTAACTATTTTTAATGGGTATTTTTGTAATATATTTACATTTATACCAGTTATAGGCATAATGTCACTTTTATTCCAATTAATCCTATATCCTGAAAATACGCTAAATTCATTTATAACATTGAATAACTTGGGAATACTACATTCCGGCTTAGTAATATAAATCAGAATATCGTCTGCATATAAAGATATCTTATTATTTGTTGTGTCAGTATTATACCCATATATTTCAGGTTCTGATCTGATTCTTTCAGCCAGAGGTTCTATCACCAAGGCAAATAATAAAGGGGATAACGGACATCCCTGTCTGCATCCCCTAAAAAGTCTAAATTTAGGTGATAGTATTTGATTGGTTAAAATTCTTGCAGTAGGGTTAGAATATAATATTCTTACCCATTTACAAAATCCATCCCCCAGTTGATACTTTTCCATTATATTAAATAAATATGACCATTCCACCTGGTCGAATGCTTTTTCAGCATCCAACGATATAACTGCTAATTCTATATCTCTTCTTCTTCTCGAGTAGATAATATTAAACAAGCGTCTAGGATTATGTGATGAGTAACGTTTTGGAATAAAACCTGTTTGATCATAATGTATTATTTTGGAAATCACTAAACTTAGTCTCCGAGAAAGTACTTTAGTTAATATTTTTTGATCAGTATTTAAAAGGGCAATCGCTCGATATGATCCAGGATCTTCCAGATCCTTATCTAATTTAGGAATTAATGTGATTGTAGATTCATTTAAAGACTCTGGTAATTTTCCTAACTCATAGGTGTGTCTGTACACTATTTGTAATCTTGGTGAAAGTAGATCATGAAATTTTTTATAAAATTCTGCACTCAGGCCATCGGGGCCCGCTGTTTTACCATTTTTTAACGATCCAATTGATTCTTCAATATCTATTACAGATATTTCAGCGTTTAACAATTGCCTACTCTCAGAATCTAGCTTATTAAAATGACATTTTTCTAGAAATGTTTCCATTTCATCTATTTGCCCTGTTAATTTAGATGAGTAAAGATTTTGATAATATTTTAAAAATGTGTCATTAATGTCTCTTGGTATAGTCAACGTATTTCCCTGTACCGATCTAATACTATGTATAGTTTTTTCATCGTCTAATCTTCTGAGTTGTCGTGCTAATAATTTTTGAGGTTTATCACCAAATTCAAAATGAACTTGTTTAGTTTGTTGATAAAGTTTTATCACTTGATCAGAGTAAATTTTATTTAATCTATATTTTAATATTGCAATTTTATTACTCAACTCTTTAGAAGGATGTATTATATTTTCACTATCTAATTGTTTTATCTCTTTTTCTAACTTTTGCTCCATCTTTCGATTTTCTTTATTAAAATGTGCTTGTGCTGATATTATTGCACCGCGCATAAATGCTTTAAATGTGTCCCATAATAATAATGGGGAAGTCTCAGGTTTATCGTTAGTTTCAAAAAATAATTTAATCTGTTTCTCCACATAATTACAGCAGTCTTTATCCTTTAATATCTGTGTGTTGAATCTCCAAATATTAGTTTTATTAACTATATCTTTTAATTTTATCTTAAATGTTAACGGGGCATGATCTGAGATAATAATATTATGATACTTTGCATCATACGTAAAGGGGAGTAATTTTGAGTCAACTAAGAAATAATCTATCCTCGAATAAGTTCCGAATACCGGCGAGAAAAATGAATATTCCCGTCCGGTTGGATTATCCAATCTCCAAATATCTTTAACATTCGATGTATTAATAAAAGAATTTATAAGCTTACTTGATTTAGAAAGAGCCTTACTTTTCGTAGAAGATCTATCCAAATAATTATCTAAAGTACAATTTAAATCACCTCCAATTATTAAATTATATTGGGTGGATATAGGAATACTATTAAATATTTTCTTAAAAAATAGTGGATTATCAAAATTAGGTGCATATATATTCATAAGAATTACTTTTTTTGAATGTAATTCCCCTGTAATTATTAAATATCTACCCTCCTTATCCTCTATTATCGAATTAAGTTTAAAAGGTATACCCTTGCGAATAATTATTGCAACTCCTCTAGATTTGTGTATAAACGAAGAATGATATACTTTTGAAATCCATTTAGCTGTTAATCTATATTGAGCATCTTTTTTAAGATGTGTCTCTTGAAGAAACGTAACTCCAGATTTCAATCTATTCAGCTGAGCTAATACCTTTCCCTTTTTAATTGGTTCATTGATTCCTTTAACATTCCAACTGTAGAAGGTGATTCCATCACCCCCACTCCTTACATTCATATCTTGCATTTTATTGTTAGGGTGGCTTTTTTTGGAGTAGCCTTCTTGACTCCTCCAGCCCGACATTACACCCCAACTTCAATCCGATGCGAATTTCCAATTCCATTAAACCATATCCATTTAATCTGATTATATAATATAGATAGAAGTCATGATTATATAATATATAATATAAAATCAAGTATGTGTTATACAAAAAATAATAACGAATGTAAATATAAAAAAAGTAAAGGGTGAAAAAATGGTGATCAGAAAAAAAAAGACTACACTTTTATAATGTGTAGTGTGCACAGGTGAAAGCCACACTAACATGGCTACTAATCTAGCGACCTCCGTTTTCTAAAAAAAAAAGATGTTGAATATTCCAGCTCTTATTTGGAATACTGTATATATTGGGGTGGGGGTGCTAACTTTATGTTCTTAATAACTTTTTCTATTATTCATATTATTAATTTTTAGTTATTAATTTCAACTATAATTAGTATCATAATTAGTAATACTATATAAGGGGAGTAAGGGAAATCAAACTAATTAGTAATTAGTGATTAGTAATTAATAATTACAAATTAGTATTTATTAATTAATTAGTAAACAATATAATACTACAATTCTATGTTCGTTATTCCGCCTTTTTCTCAGTAAGTGGTTCATAACCGCAGGTCCATAAAGTTCATCCATCAATTACTCCTGTCGGGTCTGCTCCTTCTTCCTCTGCTTCTCCTTCTTCTCCTTCTTCTGCCTTCTTCTGTATTTTCCGAGCGAATTCCAGTGCCGCTGTATGCTTAATGAAACGATAATCCTTCTTCTCGTAGGTAACTCTAAGTATTGCCGGGTACACCAGACCATATCTGATCTCCTTTATTCCTTTTATATCTCTCAAGATGCGTCTTGTTTCTGTAAATAGAGCTCTTCTTTTAGCCACTTCGGCCGGGTAGTCTCTGAAGATACTGATGTTATCTCCTTCGTATTTCAGATTTCTTTTTCTTATTATTATCTTCATCATATCTTCAAAGACGCCGTCATAAACCACCTTTACAATTACTTGTCTTGGTGGTGCACCACTCCCAGAAACCGGTCTTAGAGCCCTGTGGGCTCGGCCCAACAGGGGCTCTTGATCCAGATCCAAAATGTCCTTTAGGAGTTTTGCAAAGAATTTACGTGGGTCATGGTTTCCTTCGCGTCCCTCAGGCAGACCTACTATGCGCAAATTCTTACGTCTTTGCCGCCCCTCCAAATCAATACATTTCTCATTTATTTTACGTAATAATTCAGAGAGGCGTTTGTTCTCTTCGTTTATCCTATCATTCTCCCTCGCAGTTTTTAGAGCAACATCAGTTAGTTCTTTAATCGCATCATTTTGTTGATCCAGTACAGTTGACATAGGGCTTAACCTCGCCTCTATTTTCTCATCCATCATCTCTTCCATCATTCGCTCCATCCCAGCAATCTTATCAGTTACCTCGATCAGTTGAGTATGTATCTCCTCCTCCACGTCTGTTTTCCATTCATTCAGCATGCTTTTTACCATTTCTTTAACTTCTTTTGCTAATTCTTCTTTGATTTTTCGAATATCCGTTTTTAAGGCTTTCAGTTCATCCTTAATTTCTTTATAATCTTTCTTCACTTCTTTTTGTGTTTCTGTTTGTGTTTCCTTCAGCATTTTCCTCATATCAGCCAGCAGAGATTTTTTAAGTTCTTCCATTTCAGCTTTTCTTTGTGAAATCTCTTCTTGGGAGGCAGCCAGTCCCGAGCCTGAAGCTTTGGTGGGGCCTACCTCCCTTCTGGAGCTTTTCTTCGGCTGTGTGGGGGAGGAGGGATTCATTTTAAATTTCTTACCGGAGTCGCTAAAGTCGCGCGCCTGATGACGTCACGCAGCTTACAATCGCACCCGGAGCCGTTTAAAATCGATCTCCTACGGTAAGTAGCGTTAGCAGCCTCCTCTAACCCCGTTTTTTTTCAGATTTTTTAAGAGCTGGTCTGACGCTGTTCTCTCCTAGAACATGGCGCCACCGGAAGTCGTCCTTCCTCTGATTTGGAGACCAAAACTGTACGCAATACTCCAGGTGTGATCTCACCAAGACCCTGTACAACTGAAGTAGAACCTCCCTGCTCCTATACTCAAATCCTTTTGCTATGAAAGCTAACATACCATTCGCTTTCTTCACTGCCTGCTGCACCTGCATGCCTACTTTCAATGACTGGTGTACCATGACACCCAGGTCTCGCTGCATCTCCCCTTTTCCTAATCGGCCACCATTTAGATAATAGTCTGCTTTCCTGTTTTTGCCACCAAAGTGGATAACGTCACATTATACTGCATCTGCCAAACATTTGCCCACTCACCCAGCCTATCCAAGTCACCTTGCAGTCTCCTAGCATCCTCCTCACAGCTAACACTGCCCCCCAGCTTAGTGTCATCCGCAAACTTGGAGATATTGCCTTCAATTCCCTCATCCAGATCATTAATATATATTGTGAATAGCTGGGGTCCCAGCACTGAGCCTTGTGGTACCCCACTAGTCACTGCCTGCCATTGTGAAAAGGACCCGTTTACTCCTACTCTTTGCTTCCTGTTTGCCAGCCAGTTCTCTATCCACATCAATACTGAACCCCCAATGCTGTATGCTTTAAGTTTGTATACTAATCTCTTATGTGGGACCTTGTCGAAAGCCTTCTGGAAGTCCAGATACACCACATCCACTGGTTCTCCCTTATCCACACTAGTAGTTACATCCTCGAAAAATTCCACAAGATTCGTCAGACATGATTTACCTTTCGTAAATCCATGCTGACTTTGTCCAATGATTTCACCACTTTCCAAATGTGCTGCTATCCCATCTTTAATAACTGACTCTAGCAGTTTCCCCACTACCGATGTTAGACTAACTGGTCTGTATTTCCCCATTTTCTCTCTCCCCCCCCTTTCTTAAAAAGAGGGGTTACGTTTGCTACCCGCCAATCCTCAGGAACTACTCCAGAATCTAAAGAGTTTTGAAAGATTATCACTAATGCATCCACTATTTCCGGAGCTACTTCCATAAGTACTCGGGGATGCAGCCTATCTGGCCCTGGGGATTTATCGGCCTTTAATCCATTCAATTTACCCAACACAACTTCCCGACTAACCTGGATTTCACTCAATTCCTCCTTTGACCCGCGGCCCCTGCTATTTCCGGCAGATTATTTATGTCTTCCTTAGTGAAGACGGAACCAAAGTAGTTATTCAATTGGTCCACCATATCCTTGTTCCCCATGATCAACTCACCTGTTTATGACTGCAAGGGACCTACATTTGTTTCACTAATCTCTTCCTCTTCACATATCTATAAAAGCTTTTGCAGTCAGTTTTTATGCTCCCTGCCAGTTTTCTTTCATAATCTATTTTTCCTTTCCTAATTAAGCCCTTTGTCCTCCTCTGCTGGTCTCTGAATTTCTCCCAGTCCTCTGGTATGCTGCTTTTTCTGGCTACTTTGTACGCATCATCCTTTGCTTTGATACTATCCCTGATTTCCCTTGTTATCCACGGATGCACTACCTTCCCTGATTTATTCTTTTGCCAAACTGGGATGAACAATTTTTGTAGTTCATCCATGCAGTCTTTAAATGTCTTCCATTGCATATCCACCGTCAACCCTTTTAGAATTAATTGCCAGTCAATCTTGGCCAATTCACGTCTCATTCCCTCAAAGTTACCTTTCTTTAAGTTCAGAACCATTGTTTCTGAATTAACAATGTCACTCTCCATCCTAATGAAGAACTCAACCATATTATGGTCACTCTTGCCCAAGGGGGCACGTACAACAAGACTGCTAACTACCCCTTCCTCATTACTCAAAACCCAGTCTAAAATAGCCTGCTCCCTCGTTGGTTCCTCTACATGTTGATTTAGATAACTATCCCGCTTACATTCCAAAAAATCCTCTTCCTCAGCACCCCTGCCAATTTGATTCACCCAATCTATATGTAGATTGAAGTCACCCATTATAACTGTTTTGCCTTTGTCGCACGCATTTCTAATTTCCTGTTTGATACCATCCCCAACCTCACTACTACTGTTAGGTGGCCTGTACACAACACCCACCAGCGTTTTCTGCCCCTTATTATTTCGCAGCTCTACCCATACCACATCCTCCAAGCTAATGTCCTTCCTTTCCATTGCGTTAATTTCCTCTCTAACCAGCAACGCTACCCCACCTCCTTTTCCTTTCTCTCAATCCCTCCCGAATATTGAATATCCCTGGATGTTCAGCTCCCAGCCTTGATCACCCTGGAGCCATGTCTCCGTGATCCCAACTATATCATAATCATTAATAGTAAGATTAAACGAGAACTTACCAGTTTGAAGTTTGATCTTTATTTTATGAGGAGTTACGATGAGGGATTACGTGAAGACCCCGCCAGCACGCATGCGCGACATTCTTCAAAGCAGTGGTGTGAAATCACAGACAGTCACAATGACTAATATAGTAAGATAAGAGAGAACTTTCATACCAGGTGATCTTTATAGTAGAGGGTTGGGAGCGGAGGGCACGTAATCCCTCATTGTAACTCCTCATAAAATAAAGATCAAACTTCAAACTGGTAAGTTCTCGTTTAATCTTACTATTTTACTTCGGAGTCACGTGAGTGACGTGAAGATTTCAAAGCTCTGTGATTTCATGCCCTGGAAGCTCCATGCTCACACACCGCTATGCAGGGATGAGAGGATGAACGTAATTCAGACATGACACTGGCTGAAAAACAAAATAGGTATTTATTCATACCAAAACAAAAATAAAACCCATAGGGGTAAATTATTTGGCAGTACTCAAAATCCTCCCTGCATAAGTGTCAGGGGAGGCCACGGGTTTGTTGTAGTAACGATGAAAAGATTTTTCATTACTCCAACCCGCTGTGGCCAGGATGTGGTCCAATGGTACTTCCATTCGCCTAGCCGCCGAAGTGGATGCCGCCCTGGTGGAGTGAGATTTGTATATATTAGCGTCCACTCCCGCCGCATCCAGTACCACCCTTAACCATCTAGAAATGGTTTGCACCGTGACTTTATGATGGGGCTTCTTGTGGCTTATAAGCAAAGCTGTCTCCGTGCCCCTGAGGTTTTTGGTGACTGTGATATACTGTGAAATTAACGTGACGATGCAGAGTCGAGTATCTGCTGGATATGCCAGAAATTCCAAGGTATGACCAGACGCTCCGGGTCGATCTTGTTTCAACAGTCCCTGCACATGAAATATGATTTTATCATTGGTGATAGTCATGGCATCTAGGTTAAGTTTGTGCAGAGACTGGACCCGTTGTGCCGTGATAATAGCCATAATCATTACCATTTTATATGTGAGCTTTGCCAAAGTGAGTCCCGTGTTGGGTGTCCATCCTCGCAGCATAGTTAGGACTGTGTTGATATCCCACGTATGGTGATATCTGGGCCTAGGGGGATTGGAATTGAATATTCCTCTCATTAGTTTGGATACTAATGGATGTGATCCAATTCCCAATTGGTCACTCCCCTGGCCCAAGTAGGATGATAGTGCAATCCTGGCACTGTTTATGGCACTGTAGCTCAGACCCTCATCAAAGTGTAGGGTAGCCAAGAATTCCAGCACTTCCGTAATGGTAGCGGATTGATATGTTGTGTTGGTAGTAGCGCAGTATCCTTCCCATTTCTTGATGTAGGTGAGGTACTGCTTCCTGGTGGACTCCCTGCATGCCGCCGAGATGGTGTCTATCGTTCTGCCGGTGAGTCCGAGTCCGCGAAAAGGCCGTTTTAAAATCTGCAAATTAACAGGTCCATGCGGTCATGACATGGGTGATGTTCTCCTGTGACAGGATGAATGAGCAGGCTAGGTCGTTTATTGACCCGAATGCAAGGTTCTGTGGCCATCTTCTGTACCGCTGGGAACCATGGTTGGGTAGGCCAGTCGGGCACCACCAAAATACCCGATGCAGAGTCTTGTTTGATTTTCTGCAAGACCCGACTGATGAGGCAGAAAGGGGGGAATGCATAGCAGAACAAATCCCCCCAATGTAGCGTGAAAGCGTCCATTGCCACTGCCCCAGGGTCTGGTTCCCAAGCAACATATGTTGGTAGTTGGTGATTTAACCTGGACGCGAAGAGGTCGATATCCGGTGTCCCATAACGTTCTACAATATCTGTGAACACTTTTCGATCCAACATCCATTCTATGTTGTCGTTAAATTTGCTTGACCTGGTGTCTGCCACTATGTTTAGCTTGCCTGGGAGGTGGGTGGCTGAGATCCAAATTTCCCTTTGCAGACACCAGAGCCAGATATTGTTGGCCAATTCATCACACGATATCGACTTTATTCCGCCCATGTGGTTAATATAGGCTACCACCGTGGTGTTGTCAATTTGTATCCTAACATGAACTTTGTGCAAGTTTGTGCAGTATGCCCTGAGGCCATGAAATTCTGCCAGCATTTCTGAATAGTTAATTCCAAAATTTTTGAATAGGGTTAACTCTAGTGCAGTCCATCTACCTCCACAACTAGAGGTAGTATTAGTAGCTCCCCAACCTTTGCCACTGGCATCCGTTTGTAAGGTGATTGAGGGATTGATGATAGTGATGGGTTTGGAACAATATTGGGCATTAGCCATCCACCAATTTAATTCGGCTTTTGCCTTTCCTGGTATTTTCATAGGCCTATCGAAATGTCCTGCATGACTTTTGAGGGCTGTAATTTTGGCTCTTTGTAGGTTTTGATAATGTAAAGGCCCATATTGCGCTGCGGGAAAGGCAGCCACCATCTTCCCAATCACCCTGGCCACCTGCCGAATGGATGGGTCCTTGATGCCAATAAGGCTCCTGCAAGCCTCTATCAAGTCCTCCACCTTGACTGGTGGCAACGTGATAGACATTTGCACTGAGTCGATATTGAACCCCAAGTATTTCATGGTGGTAGAGGGTTTTAATATTGATTTATCTGGATGTATAATGAAACCCAGCTTTTGAAAAAGATGTTTCGTGGCTGTAACTGTCAATGTAGCCATTTCCAAACTTTCCCCAACAATGAGGATATCATCAAGATAGGCCATAACAGTATGATTCTGTTTCCTTAAGTAGGCCAAAGCTGGTTTTAATATCTTGGTAAACAATCTGGGTGCTGATGATAGCCCATTAGGCAAGGCTTTGTATTGCCATAATTGTTCCATCCAGATAAATTTTAAATATTTCCTATGATCCTTGTGAATAGGTACTGAATAATATGCATCTTTGAGGTCAATGCATGCCATGTAGTACCCATGATCTATTAACTGTATAGCAGTGTCAAAGGTGTCCATTTTGAAGTGAACATACTGAACAGAAGTATTCAGTTCGGCCAAATCTATGATAATGCGGCAACCGCCGTCTTTTTTGTTTTTGGTGAATATATTAGACACGAACTCCTGGGGTTCTTTGGTGGCTTTCTCAATTACCCCTTTCTTAATCAACCTGTATAGTTCAGCATGCCCTGCTACCTTCTCTTTTTGAGAGAGTATAAATTTACGGCTAGGTGAATGCTGGACCGGGATAGGGAGTTCGTGAATAAATTCAATTTTGTAGCCCTGAATACTCCTGAGTATGAAAGGATCAGAGGTAAAAGTGCACCAATTTTCGTAAAACATATGCAACCGGCCCCCTACATAAAGTGAATTTAGGCAGGATGTGTTTCTGGGGAAACCAGACCCACCTACCTCCATGGTTATTGCCGGTATTGCGGTTTCTGTCCTTGTTTTCTTTGTTGATTCATCGTGTTGTAGGAGTGGCGCATCTTCCAAGAAGGCCGGGCTGGGCCCTGGCCTAAAAAAGACCGCTGTGCAGGTTGGCCGGCCTTCGAGCTTTCACCACCGGCAGGTCTCTGATGGTATCTCTGTCCGGTGGATGTGTAGGGGTGCTGTCTTTGTGGGTAATGAGGTTTGGTGGGCCCGGGAACCTTGATCAGGCCCAAGGCCTTGGCCTCCTCATCAAGATCTTTCACTTGCTTGGGGAGGTCATTCCCGAACAGCAGGTTTGGAGGCTGAGTCTTCCCAGGCTTACACAACCCTGCAAACTTGGGGTTAAGCGCCGGCTTTATGATGCTCTTTCTGAAGTTGTTTATTTCATACTGTGAATTACACAGTAGAGCCAGGGCATCTTGCAGTTCTTCCGGCAACTCTATCCCCACTGCAGTTCTCTGCAGTTTGATTTCCTGCCCTCTGCTCGAGGGGCTCATGTTCCCCCAAATAGGGTTGTTCACCGCAGGGACATTAAGTGAGTTGCAGTTTTCAGGGGCCATATATTTGTCAACTGTAGAATTTATGGCTTGTTCCTGCAGCTGGTTGGTCACCATGTAATTAATACTGGCTGCCAATTTAGGGTGGACAGGTAGGCCTTTCTGCGTCGGCATTGCATGTTTGTTTACCATGTCCAGATATTCTTCACACACCCCTGACACAGATGGTTGTTCAGCCAGCTCCCCTTCTTCTGGGTCAGCCCAGTTCTGACCCTCAATGCTCCCCTCCAAGGAGGGAGAGACATTAGGCAGTCCTTGGTAGGAATCTGCCGTGGGCCTGCGAGGAGGCCCACTGTGACTCTGCCCCTGCATAAGCAGGTCACGTTGGAGCATTTGCTCCATCAACCGCTCAATGCGGGATAGACGACCTCCGTCGCTATCTGCGAACGGGGTGTCCTCGGGACCGGACCCAGCTGGGTCGCCCGCCCCGTCCGACTTCCGGGTGGATTTGTTGCCCGATCGTGGAGTACCAACGGCCCTCATGGGCGAGAAGTCGGGGGCTGCAGGTAATACCTGTAGCTCTGGAGAGGCAGTTCGCTGGCTGCTCTCCATAGCGGCTGCTCTCGCCGCTGCTCGTTTGGATTTTTGAGATTCCATTCTGTAAAACTAACTCTCTCGCCGCTCACTCCGCTGGTGAGACTTACCTGGCGTAAGTGTTTTAAACTTACGCTGGAGGAGCCCCGCTCCTCCCGACCGTCGCTTCCGCATGCGTGCTGGCGGGGTCTTCACGTAGTCACTCACGTGACTCCGAAGTAAAATAGCTATCTGCACGTTCAACTCATCCACATTATTACGAATACTCCTTGCATTGAGACACAAAGCCTTCAGGCTTGTTTTTACCCCTTATACAATTATGTTGAAAAGTGGCCCTTTTTGATTTTTGCCCTGGTTTTGTCTGCCTGCCACTTTTATTTTTTACCTTGCTACCTATTGCTTCTACCCTCATTTTACACCCACCTACCTCTCTGCTCTTGTACCCATCCCCCTGCCACATTAGTTTAAATCCTCCCCGACAGCACTAGCAAACACTCCCCCAAGGACATTGGTTCCATTCCAGCCCAGGTGCAGACCGTCCTGTTTGTACTGGTCCCACCTCCCCCAGAACTGGTTCCAGTGCCCTAAAAATTGGAATCCCTCCCCCTTGCACCATTTTTCAAGCCACATATTCATCTGCAATATCCTCCTATTTCTACTCTGACTGGCCCGGTGGTATTGGTAGTAATCCAGAGATTATTACCTTTGAGGTCCTACTTTTAAGTTTATCTCCTAGCTCCCTAAATTCACCTTGTAGGGCCTCATCCCTTTTTTTACCTATATCGTTGGTGCGAATATGCACCACGACAACTGGCTGTTCACCCTCCCCCTCCCTAATGTTCTGCAGCCGTTCAGTGACATCCCTGGCCCTTGCACCAGGGAGGTAACATACCATCCTGGAGTCTTGTTTGCGGCTGCAGAAACGCCTATCTATTCCCCTGACAATTGAATCCCCTATTACTATTGCCCTTCCCCTCTTTTTTCCCCCCTCATGTGCCGCAGAGCCACCCATGGTGCCATGAACTTGGCTGCTGCTGCATTCCCCTGATGAGCCATCTCCCTCAATAGTATCCAAAATGGTATACCTGTTTAGGAGGGAGATGACCGCAGGGGACTCCTGCACTACCTGCCTACTGCTTTGCTGGCTATTGGCCACCCGTTCCCTTTCTCTCCTCTTACCTTTTACCTGTGGTGTGACTAACTCGCTATACGCGCTATCCACAACTTTCTCCGCATCGTGGATGCTCCAGTATGAATCCAGCCGCAGTTCCAATCGTTCAATGTGGTCTTCCAGGAGCTGCAGCTGGACACACTTCCTGCAAACATAGTCACCAGGGACACCGACCATATCCCTGATCTCCCACATGTTGAAAGGGAACGATGGTGGGGGTGTTATGGCCTAGGCATGTATGGCTGCTGAAGGTACTGGCTCACTTATCTTCATTGATGATACAAATGCTGATGGTAGTAGCATAATGAATTCTGAAGTGTATAGATACATCCGATCAATTCAAGTTCAAACAAATGCCTAAAAACTCGTTGGCCGGCGGTTCATTCTGCAGCAAGACAATGGTCCGAAACATACTGCTGAAGCAACAAGGGAGTTTTTCAATGTTAAAAAATAGTAAGATTAAACGAGAACTTACCAGTTTGAAGTTTGATCTTTATTTTATGATGAGTTGCGATGAGGGATTTCGTGAAGAACCCGCCAGGCACGCATGCGCGACATTTCTTCAAAGCAGCGGTGTGGAATCACAGAACCAACAACAGAGAAATGACTTGTTATAGTAAGATTGAAGAGACTCTATATACCAGTTGATCTTATGGTAGAGGGTTGGGAGCGGAGGGCACGAAATCCCTCATCGCAACTCCTCATAAAATAAAGATCAAACTTCAAACTGGTAAGTTCTCGTTTAATCTTACTATTTCATTTCGGAGTCACGTGAGTGACTTCGTGCAGACTTCAAAGCTCTGTGATTACACGCCCTGGACCACGTCCATGCTCACACACTGCCGTAATACTGATGGAGGAAGTATGTTAACGTATTTCAGACTTGAACAAGCTGAAAAATAATAACATTATTGTTAGTACAACAATAAACCCCTGAACTCGGGGACAAACGTTTAGGGACAGCACTTAACGTGCGTAACGTTGCGGGAAACGGCCACAGGTTAGTTATGAAACCACTGAAATGTAATTTCATTGGCCCAGCCCGCTATCGTGAGGACATGCTCCATGAACACCTCCATGGTCCTCGTTCCTGATGTGGATGCAGCCTTGGTAGAATGACATTTCAAATGTTTAGTGTCTTACCTGCTGCATCGAATACCACCTTAAGCCATCTGGAGATAGTCTGCACCGTTACCCTGTGACGTGGGTTTCCATGGCTGACAACAGATCCGCCTCCATATTCCTGATGGCCATTTCCAGACCTGTAGTCGCAGGTCTGTATAGTTTAAGTAACTCTTTCATAAAGAAGTTACTTTTTTATGGGTCGATCATTCTATCCAGGTTTAATTCCTGTAGAGTCTGGACCCGTTGTGCTGTATTCAGTGCTATTGCCATCACCACTTTTAAAGGTGAGTAAGTCCAGTGGTACCTCCGTCATAAGCGGCCACCTCCTGAGTAGGGTCAACACCACCCTAATCTCTCAGATATTATATCGTGGTCGGGAAGGGATGGATAGAACATATCCCTCGTAGTTTGGATACCAGCTGGTGAGATCCCACTCCAATGTTGAGCTAGGATGACAGTGCACTATAGGCACTGTAAGCAGCACTGTAACTGAGGGCTCATCATAATGAAGACCAGTGAGCATGCCAGCACATTGGAGATCGTAGCAGATATGTAGGTCGTCTTGGTCCGACTACAAAAACCTCTCATATCCTGTGTAGGTGAGGTAGTGCTTCCCAGTGGACTTTCTCTGCACGATCTATATGACATCCATGGTCCTATATGTTCCAGACCTGGGTACGTTTTCTGCAACACCTGTCTGATGAGGCAGAATGGGGAAAGCATAGAAATCCATTTCCCCCAATGTAGCGAGAACTCGTCCATCGCCACACTTGGAGACCACATTCTGCAGTTTCTCCTGGGTTTCCTCAGGTACTACAGGTTCCTCCAGAACTGGAGGACATCTGGTCCAGCTGCAGAGACTGTGCTCTAGGATACGCTCCATCATGCGCTCCATCCGAGCCATGCGACCACTGCCGCATATGCGGACAATAAGTCGACTTCCTCAGGTTCTGGAGAATCTCTGAGGCTTCTGTCATTGCCCCACACCTCGTCGAGGTGATGACAAGGGTGCAAGACAGGATGTCGCTGCCTGCCGCTCCTGCGTGGCTAAGCGACTCCCGCGCGGACCTGCTGCTTGCTCCGCCGTCTTCCGGACGGAGGCGGCCCGCTGGTCTAAAAAGACATGATAGCGGTGATGAGTCGGTCCCGGCCGCCGAAGCGTGGTACCCCGACGTCCGCGCGGGCTTGCCGCCTGTCCTCCAAAGGCGACGTTCGGTCACGTCCTCCACTACAAGGGGGTGTGGTGACCGAGATGAGACTACACCGACCTGCAACCAGGCAGGCTCCCTCGGTGCTGAGTCTGTGTCCTCCTTTGGGACAAAGCGTCGTTCGGTCACGTCCTGCCGCTAAAGGGGGTGCGTGACCGAGATGAGACTACACCGACCTGCAACCAGGCAGGCTCCCTCGGTGCTGAGTCGGTGTCCTCCTTTGGGACAAAGTGTCGTTCGGTCACGTCCTGCCGCTAAAGGGGGTGCGGTGACCGAGATGAGACTACTCCGACCTGCAACCAGGCAGGCTCCCTCGGTGCTGAGTCTGTGCCGGCCGCACATGTGGTCCTCCAGGCCTCAATCCTTCACCGGTCCACGATCTGGTGGCCTGCTCCAGTGGAAGTCGACCCCGGCTCTATGGCGGGTTTACCGACTGCTGTGCGATACTTCCCCTGGTCCTCTCTCTGGTTACCTGCATATTTGGGGAGAGAGATCGTGCCAAGAATATAACACGTTACGCACCTTTGCTCCACTGTCGCTATGGTTAAGTGACAGAGGTAGGGAGTCAGGGTCTTACCTACCCTGCTCCTGTGCGGTTACCACTTATGGCACCATGATCAGTCGTGGTGGAGAATCGGGTCCTGACTGCGCAGGGCTCCCCTGATTTCCGCGTTTTTATCCCGACCCGCAGAGCGGGTGCTGCCGACGTAGCGGGCAGCTCCAGGAATGGTGGGCGGTGACTCACATCTGGAGGCGCCGGTATGTAGGTCCTTGCTGGCCTTCCGGTTTGACCCCGTGGCCTGGAATATGGAATTTTCCTGGCCGTTTGTCTGGTCAAAGTGTGCGACCTCATAATACCCACTGTCTTGGCATGGTCGTCTAAATCCTTGACCTGCTTCAGAAGGTCTTCCCTGAATAGTTGTCTGGGTGGTGGTGTTGGAGATGCTCTGCATAGCCCCGCAAATTTGGGATTTAGCGTGAGCTTGATGGCACTTTTTCGAAACGCATTTATTTCGTATAGCGTGTTACATAATAATTCAAGAGCATCCTCCTGTTCGGTGTTTCAAGTCCATCCCGTCCACCGACCTCGCAAAAGCGGTAATCCCAGATGTGAGCAGTTTTAGGATTTTCTGTAATTTTTACTTCCTGTGCTCTTATGCCCGGGCTTATATTGCTCCAAATAGGCATGTTTACAATAGGTACATTGAGTGAGTTACAATTACTCGGTGCCTTGTACCCATTCATGGCCTCCGCAAGGACCTGATCCTGTATGGTGGTTGGTGAGGAAATCAATGGTAGCGGCCAGTTTAGTTTTGAGAGGTTGTCCCGATGATTCGGGTAACGCAAACTTGGCTGCCACGTCCAAAAGTTCTTCCTGAGGAACCTCAGGTGCCACTGGTTCGTGTACCAAGATATCCTCTTCTCCTGGCTGCCTCATGCTACCAATTGACGATGGGGATATATCCAAAAGTCCCCGGAACTGGACATTTCCTGCCGTTGATTTTGCTGCAGGATCCGTTCCATCATCCTCTCCATCCGTTCAATGCGCCCTTCATGGTGCGTAAATGGGAGGTCAGAGCCCTCATGCCCGAAGGAACTCCTGAGGCTCCTATCATCGGCCCGTACCTAATCGAGGTAATCTCGGTGCCGTGACGAAAAGTCGCTGCCAGCCGCCTCAGCGAAGCTGTACGACTCCCGCGCGGATCTGCTCATTCGCCTCCTTGGATGAGCTAGGCCCGACTGCCTCAAAGGGCATATGCGGTGTGAAGTCGGCACCTGACGCCAGCGGCGTGGTGACCCGACATCCGCGCGGGCTTGCCACCTGTCCTACTCCTGGACTCAGGCGGCGTACGGTCCCGTCCTGCCGCTTTTGGGGGATGCAGTGACTGTGGCGAGACTCCACCTGTATGACTCCACCTGGTCCAACTAGGTGGTGAGTCTACACTGGCCCTCCCTGGTCTGCCAGTGGACTCGGGTCTCGGTAAACCACCAGTCCGCAATCTAGCGGTCTCTGGTGAAATTCTTGCCCTAAAAGGGCTTTGTTATTGAGCTCTATCCCTGGCTCTTTCACGAGGGCTCGGGGAGAAGGGCCGTGCAACAGCATGTGAAACCCGTTTGCTCATATCAGCCAACGATTCTCTCCCTGTTAGAGATAGTGAAAAATGGAGTCAGGGTCTAGCTGCTCCGGCGCCATACCGACTTCCTGCTCTGCGGGTACCCCGCTTGTACACAGCTGTGTCAGTGGGTCGGGTCCTGTAATCACAGGGCTCCCCGACTTTTGCGCCTTTTTCCCGGCCCGTCTAGCGGGTGCTGTCGTTGTAGAGAGCTCCGGGAATAATGGCCGACGATTCCTTACGGAAGTCCTGCGGCCTGTACTCCTCATTATCCATGTCCCTGTTGGAGAAAACACAATTCAAAACAGAAGGGACAACCAGCTCAAGGTTGCCTGTACTTATCTGAGTGGCCCTTATGAAGGGCTGGCGGTGAGCTGTCGTTCTGCCATTGCTGCGCAATGGTGAGCGTTGAGCCCGGACCCCGCAGGGTCAACGAGCTGCCCCATTGTAAAAATAAGTTGGGCTTAGAACAACATGATAATGGCTGCATCTTAATTACAGCACTGGGATAATACAGGCTGTGTAGAGTTGAGTTGGGGCTAACCCCTTACTCTGAGTAAATGCCGACAGCCCACAGTATCGTGTGGGCTGCGGTGTAAGTCGGGCTGCTGCTGCAAGCCCCTAGTTCAATATAAATGCCGACAGCCCGCAGTATCCTTGCGGGCTGTGGTGTAAAATCGGGCTTATGCTCTGCCGTTGCTTACTGCACACGGCGAGTCTGCAAACCCATACTACAATATAAATGCCGACAGCCCGCAGAATCCTTGCGGGCTGTGGTGTAAAATCGGGCTTATGCTCTGCCGTTGCTTACTGCATACGGCGAGTCTGCAAGCCCATACTACAATATAAATGCCGACAGCCCGCAGAATCCTTGCGGGCTGTGGTGTAAAATCGGGCTGTTGCTCTGCCGTTGCTCACTGCATACGGCGAGTCTGCAAGCCCCTACTTACTTATAAATGCCGCCAGCCCGCGACCTGTGGGCTGCAGCGTAGAGTCGGCTGCCTCTGCCGTCCTCCGCCGGCGAGTGTGAACCCGGACCCACCTGGGTCAACGGGCTCTCCCGACTCCATGAGTTAGAGCCGCCGCTGACTGCCCGCATTCCGCGGTCCGCAGTCGGTGTTGAAGCGGCCTGGAGCACTCTGAAAACAGAGTCTCTGTAAAGAAAAAACGGACGGCGGGTTAGTTTTCCACTTACCTGCAGGTCCCAGCAGTGGAGGAGCAACGCTCCTCCCTGCCCGTCGCTCGCACGCGCGTCGACGATATGTCGCGCATGCGTGCCTGGCGGGTTCTTCACGAAGTCACTCACGTGACTCCGAAATGAAATGGTAAATCCTTGAGTGGCCAAGTCAGTCACCCGATCTGAACCCAATTGAGCATGCCTTAAACAAGCAGTCATTGCATGCAAAGGATATGCACCAAAATACTAAACATGACTACTTTCATTTACATGACAATGTTGTGTCCCAAACAATATGGTGCCCTAAAATGGGGGGACTATGTATAAACACAGCTCTCATTTCTACATGGTGAAACCAAAATGTATAAATATACCCTTTAATAAAATCTGACAATGTGCACTTTAAACACATGTGATTTTTTTTCTATTACAAATCTCAAATTCTGGAGTACAGAGGCAAATAAATAAATTATGGGTTACACAAAAAGCTGGAGAAACTCAGCGGGTGCAGCAGCATCTAAGGAGTGAAGGAGATAGGCGACGTTTCGGGTCGAGACCCTTCTTCAGTCTCGACCCGAAACGTCGCCTATCTCCTTCACTCCTTAGATGCTGCTGCACCCGCTGAGTTTCTCCAGCTTTTTGTGTAACCCTCGATTCTCCAGCATCTGCAGTTCCTTCTTTAACACAAATAAATTATGGGTCTTTGTCCAAAACATTCTGGAGGGCACTGTATATTTTTAAGCAGGGGTCACTGGCAAGTTGCCAAATGTAGATAAGCTTTCTGACTTTTCCTTAGCTTATTATATTATCTTGTTATTTCCCAGATTCATAACACTTTATGGTACAGTAAGGGGAAGCAAGATATGATTCAGGGACACATGACAATAAGCTCTTTTGACTTTGGTTATTTTTAAAGCAAATTAAGGGAAGCATTTATGATGTTGAATCATAAACAGTGCATAGAATAGAATCTGTAGCTTGCCTCTATTCTAGACATTACTGGTACACATCTATATCATTTCTAAGGACAGCATAAATCTCAGAAATCTGAATCTATGATCTGATGCCATGTTACATATTGTTTCAAACATTAATATTCATTGAGATTTGCCTGCAATATAATTTGTTTTCAATTTTAATTTATGAACGTTAATGCAGAATAGGTTTGTTCATCTATATATAAATGTTTGGGGATCTCCACATGTATTCTGATGCAACCACATGGTTGCTAAATACATAAACTGTGAAGCCATCTGTTGCCTTTTAAAGGTAACTAGACCAAGTGCAGACCCGTTGGGTCTGTTCTTCCAACTCGCCGTTGCGGTGGGGGAGGGGGTGCTGGGGGGGGGGCATGCAGCGTCACACGCACTAACCACCCACACACACACACACTAACTAACCCCCGCACACACGCTAACTACCCCCTTTGATATTATATTAATATTATTAATTTGCTCCTTTTATCCCATAATTGCCCTATCCACTGACGCATAGCCCCCAACTCGCAGGCGCGTCCAGTGAGTGAGGGCAGAGAGAGAATGCGGAGAGACAGAGAGAGAGTGAGGCATAGACAGGGAGAGGGGGTGGAGGGGAGGAGGAGAGGGAGGATGGGGTAGGAGAGGAGAGAGAGATGGAAGGAGAGATGGGGGAGAGAGGGGCTGAGCGGGGGGGATGGAAAGGAGGTGGGGAGGGGTGGAGGGGAGAAGGGGGTTTAGGGTAGGGAAGGCAGGGTGGTGGGGGAGAGAGCTTTGGGGAGAGAGAGGGGGGAGAGGGAGAGAGAGGGGGGGATAGAGAGAGAGGGGTAGAGAGAGAGTCAAGTCAAGTTTATTCGTCACATACACATACGGGATGTGCAGTGAAATGCAAAGTGGCAGAGTCTGCGGACTTTGTGCAAAAAACAGACAAACAACCAACAAACTACAAACAATCACATGTTCTTTTTCATATTAAATATTGTGGGCGGTATTGTGGTACAGTAAGTTAGTAGAGTTAGTCCCTGGTGAGATAGGAGTTTACAGTCCGAATGGCCTCTGGGAAGAAACTCTTTCTAATCCTCTCCGTTCTCACAGCATGGCAACGGAGGCGTTTGCCTGACCGTAAGAGCTGGAACAGTCCGTTGCAGGGGTGGAAGGGGTCTCCCATTATCTTATTGGCTCTGGAGTTGAACCTCCTGATGTATAGTTCCTGCAGAGGGGCGAGAGAAGTTCCCATAGTGCGTTCGGCTGAACGCACTATTTTCTGCAGAGCCTTCTTGTCCTGGGCAGAGCAATTCCCAAACCAGGTTGTAATGTTTCCGGACAAGATGCTTACCACAGCCGCAGAGTTGAAGCACTGGAGGATCCTCGGAGACAATCTGAATTTCCTCAATTGCCTGAGGTGGTAAAGGTGCTGCCTTGCCTTACTCAGCGTGCGATGTCCGTGTCATATCCTCAGAGATGTGGACTCCCAGGTATTTAAAACAGCTCACCCTATCCAAAGTATCCCCATTTATCCTCAATGGTGTGTACGTCCTCGGATGATGTGCCCTCCTAAAGTCCACGATCAGCTCCTTCGTTTTTTTGATGTTCAAGAAGAGGCTGTTGTCCTGACACCAGAGTGCCAGATCAGCTATCTACTCCCGGTAGGCCTTCTCATCATTGTCTGAGATCAGGCCCACCACCACGGTGTCATCAGCAAACTTGATTATCGAGTTGGAGCTGAACCTAGCCACACAGTCATGTGTGTACAGGGAGTACAATAGCGGGCTGAGGACGCAACCCTGGGGGGATCCTGTGCTCAGGGTGAGGGACTTCGATGTATTCCCGCCCATCTTGACTACCTGGGGCTTGGCGGTGAGAAAGTCCAGGACCCAGGCACACAGGGGGGTGTTGAGCCCTAAATCCAGTAGCTTCGCGGCCAGTCTGGTGGGGACTATCGTGTTGAAGGCTGAACTGAAGTCTATGAACAGCATCCTCATGTAGCCCCCCTTCTGGCTGTCAAGATGGGAGAGTGTGCAAAACCTGGGAGACAGCATCCTCCGTGGATCTGTTCGGACGGTATGCAAATTGTAACGGGTCCAGGTTGCGAGGGTGGAAGGCGCAGATGTGTTTCTTCACCAACCTCTCAAAGCATTTCATGACTACCGAGGTGAGGGCCTCGGTAGTCATTCAGACAGGCTGGGGAGGCATTCTTTGGTACAGGTACAATGGTGGATTTTTTGTCCAGGGAGAGGTTGAATATTGTAGTGAGCACCGGAGCTAGCTGCGTAGCACAGGACTTGAGTACTCGCCCCGAGATGCCATCGGGGCCTGCAGCTTTCCTCGTGTTCACCCGTGTCAGAGCACTCCTCACATCGTGCTCGGACAGCGAGGATGTGTGCTCATTCCTCCCATCAGCTTCATTAGCCAGCACCCTGGTGGTATTGTTGATAGTCGGCAGACCTGGGGTGTTGTTGCCCATCTCGAACTGAGCGTAAAAAGAGTTCAGGTCATCAGCTAGGGAGGTGCCGGCACTTGCGGATGAGGGTGGGGTGCTCCGGTAGTTGGTTATAGTCCGTAACCCCTGCCACAGGCGTCTGGTGTCCTGCTGCTCCATCTGTGACTCCATCTTGTCCCTGTACCTCCTTTTCGCGTCCTTCACCACCCATCGCAGTTCGTAGGACTCTACCTTGTAGACGTCCATGTTTCCTGATGCCAGGCCAGAGTTGTAGGCAGCAGTGCGAGCATTCTTGGCAACACAAATGGACCTGTCTACCCAGGGTTTTTGATTAGGAAAGATGCTAACCCTTACCGTGGGGACGATGTTGTCGGTTATTGTTGCAATGAAGTCCGTGACTGCTTCTGCGAACTCACTGACGTTGCTGGAACTTGCTTGGAACATATTCCAGTCGACCATAGCTCAGTGCATCTTGCAGCATGGCCTCTGAGTGGTCGGACCACCGCTTTACGTCCCCTCGTCTCTACCGCTTCCCGAACTATCCTCTGTTTATACTCCGGCAGCAGGAAAATGGCAGCGTGGTCAGATGTTCCTAGGGGAGGGAGTGAAATGGCCTTGTATCCCTTCCGGAACGGCGTATAACAGTGGTCCAATGTCCTTTCCCCCCTGGTGGCACACGTGATGTGTTGGTAGAAGTTTGGCATGACCTTCTTGAGATTTGATTTATTAAAATCTCTAGCCACCACCATAGCCGCATCCGGGTTCTTGTCTTGGTGTCGACATAGCACATCGTGTAGGGCCGATAGTGCCACGTCGGTGTCCGCATGGGGGTGGAATGTGGACTGCTGTGACGATCACTGAGCCGAACTCCCGGGGAAGGTTGAATGGGCGGCATGAGATCGTCAGATGCTCCAGGTCCGGCGAGCAGGAACGGGAAAGCATCTTCATATTTCCAGGGTTGCACCAGTTATTATTGGTCATGAAGCAGACTCCTCCACCCTTGGATTTCCCAGATGCTTCTGTTCTGTCAGCACGGTGGACAGTGAAGGACTCGGTTGGACAGATTACCTGATCCGGAATCAGTGAGGTCAGCGATGTTTCAGTCAGGCAGAGGATGTTGCAGTCCATTATGTCCCGCTGGAAGAACGCTGGGGAGAGGGGGACGAAAGGCTTGGGCTCTCAACCTATTCCAAATCCACCCCCCCCCCCCCCCCCCCCCCCCCCGCTTACCTTGATGTTTTCTCCGGGTTTTCCTTGTAGCCGAGCTCTCATTGTTGTTACAGCAGCTTCTGTTGATCTCTGGTGGCCATGCTGGTAAGTACAGCATTTAAAAAGTCTCCGTTTGCCCTAGAGTTTAGATTTAAGAGGGTTTCCCTGCCATACCTCGTTAGTACTAGGAGGTTAGAACTTAGAAATAAGTTAAAAAGGAACATAAAAGTTAAAAACACACACAATGTTCGCGGAGCTGCCACAACGGTGACTGGACAGGGCCGCGCCTTTTTTTTTTTTGCACAGAAAGAGGGGTAGCGAGAGAGGGGTAGGGAGAAAGAGAGCAAGGGAGGGAGGGAGCGAGAGAGAGGAGTGGGGCAGGGCGGCAGGTCACGGGGGCCCGAGCGAGCCCGGAGCGATCCGAGGCCCAAAGATCCTCTAGCCAGCTATAGGCTCTTTGCCAGCGTTACAGAGGATCGGGCCGCGGACACGGACCGAGAGGAGGTCGTCCCCTGTGACGGGTAGAGAGGAGAGGGGAGGAGGTGAGAAGAGGAGGGGGGAGGAGCCGGGCAAGTGAGTGGGCTGCGAACAATGGAGAGAGACAGCACTGGCTTGACTCCTGGAAACCTGCAGCTGAGAGCGGGTGGGCGGGGGATGGAAGGGGCGGGGCTTCACAAGCTGCACAGGCAGCGTAGAGAAGCTTCAGCACGTGGGTGCCTCTGACCTCGCGATTGAGAGGTCGCAGAACAAAGATCCTATAACGGAGCTGAGCTGTAGGATCTTTGCTGCAGAACTTTCTCGATCTTTCTGCCCAATTTGAACAAGGGGGAGGGGGTGCGAGTCCAGCGGCAGGAGGCGTGGCGCGAGCGTACTTGGTATGGGCGCGGGCAGCGAAGGGGGGTGAGGAGAGCCGGGCTGCCAAATGAAAAGAGAGAGGGAAGCGGCTTGTGACTCTAAACCCACAGCTGGAAGTGCGCACGAGCTGCGCCAACAGTGATAATAAGGTTCAGCGCGTGAGGAGCCGCTGCCCCGAGATCTGTAGAACAAAGAAGCTACAGCGAAAAGCAGCTGTAGAATGTTTGTTCTGCGGAACTTTCTCGATATTTCTGCGCCTTTAATCCACAGCGGCGGGGGGCGGGGCCAGGACGCAGGTGGGCCTGGATTGGTCGGCATGTGGGCATTGTGACGTCAGCAGCTGGTGAGAGCCGTTTAGATTTTAAAATTTGAGTTTTGTTTGAGTTTTGTGATCAATTTTATTCAAAATCTGGGGAAATAATTGACCAAGGAGTGGATTTCCGAACCCATAAGGTAATTCCCTACTGAAATGGTAAAAAGCTCCACGTTTTTACGTCTGGTTTTCGAGGAGATACGTTTCACATGCAAAATCTCACATACACACACACAGAGTTTTAAAAGTATACTAGACGTGGGTGGGATTGAAAGTGCGATGACAGCCTTTACCCCACCCGCCCGCCCGCCCATCGCCTTATCTCATTTCCCGACCGGCAGAGCATTTTGAGAACAGGGTGGGAGGGGTTTGGAGTGAGCGGGCGGGCGTGGGAGTGGAGCTGCGGGCTTCTAACTTATCTCTTCTCGCAATCTGCAGAGCATTTTGAGAACGGGGGGGGGCTGGAGTGAGCGGGCAGGCGGCCGTGGGAGTGGAGCTGTGGGCTTCTGACTCTCTGAAGCGCGCAGGGGATGGGAGGGGCACGCAGGCGGGCGTGGCTTTGTGAGCTGCGCCAGCTTACGCCTTATATCTGTTCCCGATCGGCAGAGCATTTTGAGAACGGGGGGGGGGGGGGTTGGAGCGGGCGGGCAAGTCCATCTGTGGGAGGCGCGTGCGTAATTGGAGGGGAGGGTGGAGGTGAGCCGGGCTGTCAAATGAAGAGAGAGATAAGCGGCTTGGATTGGTCTGCATGTGGGATTGTGACAGCAGCTCGTGTCCCGTTTAGATTTTTAAATGAGTGAGTGTGGGGGAGGGGGCGGGAAGGATTTTATTGAAAAATGTGCACATAAAAATGTCTAAATGTAATGAGGAGTGCATTAGTGAATGTAAAAGTGTAATGTCTAGCAAAATGGAAAAAATCTCGGAGTTTTAGCGTGTGACTACGTGAAGAAGCCCGTCAGCCCGCATGCGCGTAATTACGTCAGCACATGGCGCTGCGACTGGCTGGGAGGCGCGTCGCTCCTCCAGCGGTAAGTTTAAAACGGCCCTACAGGTAAGTTCAAACTTAACCGGCGGTCGCTTTCGTTTCCGTGTTTAATTTAGTAGCAATGTTACAAAATTTTGAGATTTTAAAAATCAAGTCTGCAATTTATCCCATCAGATAAAGCATAAAAAGAAGTTTAATTTGACACCTAATTCACTTTCATATCTTCAGTATTAAGAAAGTTATGGCCATTTTCATACTCGGAAAATTTTCATACTCGAAACTAGCATCTTGTTCCCCATTGCCTTTCAATTGACTTAACTCAAAAGCTGTGATCTGGATCAGTTAAAAGCCCATAACTTTCTTAAAAATTAATAGAACTCAATGAAATTTTCACTTATTATAGATTGAAGCATTCTGAAATAAATATGAAACAATCTTACTTGGATGACCTGAAATTAAAGCATATAATTAGTTAGTTATCTAATTGTAGCTAATTACAAAATTCAATGAGTAGATCTAAACATCTATCCATTTCTTAAGAAAAGATAAACTTTTTTTTAAATTGCCTAAGTGTCCAAATAACATTCACACAATAATCCACAATATAACATAATTTTTAAATCTAATTTCATGAATTTCTGGGCCAAATAGAAGGAATTTAGTGTTTGATTCCTGTAAATTAATGCCCATTTAAATCAACTAGCGAGTGGGTTTTAGTGGAATGCGGTGGATTGGAACGTTGCGGTTAGCGGTGAAGTCGGGAGGAAAAATACTGTTTGTTCATACATTTTTTTGGACCCCATTTTGCAACATGAAATATTATTAAAGCCTCCGAAAAACCAACTTTTAATATAAAAATAAACTATTTACCTTTTTTCTCCCCTACGCAAAATCCTTCCAGTTGTCAGTTCTCACGGCTTTTGAAGGTGATTTTTAAATTACTCTAGTTAACAAATAATTTAGAGTAATTTAAAAATACTTTCATTCATGAAATGTCGGAGCGATTTTTCTTCCGCAACGAAATCGCCCGACATTCATCGATTTTTCCTGCTTGTGGAAAAACGGCACTTTAAGCCTGCCCCCCCTGAAAAGCGCCAAAGTCGCGCACACGGGGAGCGGCAGAACTGCAGCGCTGCTCAAGGTAAGTTTTGTAACCTACCTAAATTTAGGAAGCAAATTTTCAGAATGAACAAGACTAAGGTGAAGACCAGGCGGGGTCGCGGGTAGAACCGCTTCCGAGGACCGCGGGAGTGCGGTTAGTGAGCGGCTGTCGGTCTCACCACCTCAGTCGCTGGTAGCACAGCCAGCAACTTCCGACACAGCGCCTACAGAAGGCACCTTGGTTACCCCTTGAGTTGGCAAAGCCAAGCGTAAAACCAGCAGGCTGGTTTCCTCGGTTGAGTCCGGCCAGGATGATTCGCCTCCCCCTACAGGGAATGTCTTCGGACAAATTTCCCGTATGGAGCATCTTATGGTTAAGATGCTCCAACATGACATACTTCAGCAACAGGAGTTATATCAACATGGGCTTGAGGGACCCCGTGGCAGCGCCTGGTGCAGGGCTGCGTTATATCTCCCAGTCTGTAGACGGGAGTGTAGGTCAACAGCCCTGGGCGGGCTCACCCTCCAGTGCCATGACAGAATACCCTGCGGCACTAGACCCACAAGAAACAACAGTACCCTCCATGGTGTCCAAGTTTGCGATTGCATCTCAGGTCAGTGAGCTGTTGAACCCTGAGTTAGCGGCCAGTATAAATTACATGACCTCCCATCAACTACAGGAGCAGGTGATGCTGGAAACAGCAATGAAGTATCAGACAACCATCAACTGCGCCTCGCTAAAAGTCCCGACGGTCAATAGCTCTATTTGGAATCACATGAGAGGTGGCATTAAGATTGAGGAGGTCAAACTTCAAAGAATCCTGAGCATGCTAACTGCTGGAGTCACTGCCTTTGCCAGGTCTGTAGATACAAGCTCCCTCTAAGACGTTCAACAAGACGCATTGGCTCTGATGTGCCATGCACATTTCCAGATAAATTGTTTCAGGAAAAATGCCATTTGTCCGGTACTTAATCCTAAATTTGCGGGATTATGTAAATCAACCAATGTTCAGCCACCCAATTACTTATTTGGAGAGGATTTGTCGAAACAAATTAAAGAGTTGGACAATGAGGCAAAGGCGGTGGGGCAACTCAGAGCTTCACCAACAGACAGACCATCAGCATTCCAACGGCAGTACCCATATGCGTCTGCTAGCAGCAGATGGTCTACAGGGGACAGTACCAGCTCTGCGATCAACAGAGCCAGCCAAAGGCATTTTTCGGGGCAAAGCTCAAGCCCACAGACTCCATACAGGGGCAATTGCCGCACGCCAAAACACACCACATATGACCAGCAACCATGGAGGTAGGTGATCTGGTTTCTCTAAATATGCGGTGTGGTGCATTCACATGTTGGTTAGGAATTACGTTAGTTTGGATGTTGGATAAACACCACGTTTATACTATTTGGTACCTAGTCATAGGTTCACCGGGAATAACTGAATTAAACTGGATGACAGCCATGGCAGTTTAAAGCATTGACTAATGGGTTAACTTTAACACCCAGGTGGCTTAACAAATTTAAAAAAAACAACAACAAAAACACCTCTGTTAACTCTACCTTAATCACAGGGGTTGAATCAAGTCAGTAGCTATGGTACACCAGGCCACGTAATTAATGACAACACAGAATGTATGTTGAATTATAAAGCACTTAATAAAATTATCTCTCGGTATGCTACACCGGATACAAGTTGTTGTGTTTAGACTTAAGTCTAAAGTTACCAAGGTGTATTGGTTGCAAACCAGACCTAAGGGCAGTAACGAGAGGTTGAGCTACAGTGCTCTGAATTGTGCCAGAAGTGCTCTGTCATCATATTTGTTGCCAAGCTTAGGTCACTAGGTTAGGTCCCATCCATTAATATCTAGATTTATGAGAGGTATTTTCCCAGGCCCAGGTATATCAAAATATGGGATGTAGGTGTGGTTTTAACAGTATTTCGCCAATGTGCTCCAGCTACATCCCTGTCCCTTCTCCGGCTAACTTGCAAAGTAGTGATACTCGTAGCTTTAGTATCAGCTCAACGGGTCCAGTCATTACAGAAGATGCGTCTGGATAGGATGGTGATTTCTGCCAGTGAAATAACGTCTTTTATATATGATCTAATAAAACAGAGCAGACCTGGTGTTTCCGGTCTTAAGCTACAATTTATGGCATACCCCTTGGACTCCCGATTATGTGTGGTCACACACCTCCACCAATATATTAAAACAACTAAGGTTCTTAGGGGGTCAGAACTAACATTATTTTTTATCAGTCACAAGAAATCACGTAAAAAGGTTTCAGCTCGAACCATCTCCAGGTGATTAAAACATGTTCTGGCGGATGCTGGTATAGACACTGATGTGTTCAAATCACATTCCACCAGGACTGCAGCTACGTCCGCAGCAAGGGTCCTGGACATCCCGTTGGACCAAATCCTTGCGGCCGCAGGATGGTCCTCAGAACGCACCTTCCAGACATTTTACAATAAGCCAGGTCAAATGTTTTCGCAAATTCTATTTTAAGTTCTGTTTTGTAAACCCCTCTCGAGTGTAAGAGGGTTCTCTTTTATATTTGGCCATTAAATACTTTTTATTTTCAGCATGTTCAAAATTTATGTCATGACTGAATACTTGATTTTCCACTCCTCCTTGGTCAATCATACAGTGTGTGACGCATGGACTCGTTCCACGGCATGAAGTCACAGAGCTTCAAAATCTTCACGTAGTCACTCACGTTACTCCGAAGTAAACTAGTCTCTTGCCCTTCTGTCTCTGCCCCTTTCTCTCTGTCTCTCCCCATTTTCTCTCTGCCCTCACTCTCTACCCCCCCCCCCCCCGACTCTCTAGACGCGCCTGCGAGTTGGGGGCTATGCGTCAGTGGATAGGGCGATTATGGGGTAAAAGGAGCAAATTAATAACATTAATAGTAAGATTAAACGAGAATTTACCAGTTTGAAGTTTGATCTTTATTTTATGAGGAGTTACGATGAGGGATTACGTGCCAACCCTCATAAAACATAACTGGTAGTTCTAGTTCTCGAATCTTACTATCATTAGTTCACCAACTGTTATCTGTGACTTCACACCGCTGCTTCGAAGATTGACGCGCATGCGGGCTGACGGGCTTCATCACGTAATCCCTCATCGTGGGGGGAGGGGGAGGGGGAGAGAGAGAGTGGGGAGAGAGATAGATGGGAGAGAGGGGGGGAGGGGGAGGGAGAGAGAGAGAGAGGGGAGGGAGAGAGAGAGAGAGAGAGGGGGGGAGAAAGAGGGGGGAGAGAGAGGGGGAAGGGAGAGGGAGGAGGGAGAGAGTGTGAGGGGGAGGGAGAGAGAGAGGGGGCTGATAGAGAGAGAGAGGGGGGGGGAAGAGATAGGGGGAGTGAGAGAGAGAGAGGGGAGGGAGAGAGAGAGCAGAGAGAGAATGGGGAGAGACAAAGAGAAAGGGGCAGAGACAGAAGCGCAAGACAGAGGGAGAGGGGGTGGAGGAGAGGGAGGGTGGGTGAGGGGGGAGGGTGGGGGAGGAGGGGTGAGAGAGAGGAGGCTGAGAGGGGGAAATGAGGTGGGGAAGGGGGGGGAGGAAGGGAAGGGAGGGTGGGGAAGGGATGAGGTAGGGGAGAGAGGTGGAAGAGTGGGGAGGGAGGAGGAGATGGGGTAGGGGTGAGAGGGGTAGGGGAGAGAGGGGGAAGAGTGGGGAGTGTGGGGGAGATGGGGTAGGGGAGAGAGGGTGAGAGGGGTGGGGGGGAGAGGGGGAAGAGTGGGGAGGAGGAGGATATGGGGTAGAGGAGAGGGGGAAGAGTGGGGAGGGAGGGGGAGAGGGGTGCTGGCGGTCCATCTATTCCCCACCCTATCACCCCCACTCCTCTCCCTCTATTCCCACACTCTCCCTCCTCACCTCCCCCATTCCCCCCTCTCCCTCCCTACTCCCTCAATTCCCCCTCTTCACCTCCCCAGGATCGGGCCTTTACCCCGCACGCCCGTCGCCTTATCTCTGCTCCCGATCTGCAGAGCATTTGAGAGGGGGGGGGGGGGTGGGGGGCGGCGTGAGAGTGGAGCTGTGGGCTTGTGACCAAAGATCCTGCTGGTGACTCTCTGCAGCGTGCAGGGGATGGGAGGGGCGCGCAGGCGGGCGGGGCTTCGCGAGCTGCGCCATCTTACACCTTATCTCTACTCCCGATCGGCAGAGCATTTTGAGAATGGGGGGGGTTCCAGCTGCGGGAGGCGCGACGCGAGCGTAGTTGGAGGGGAGGAGGAGAGGTATGGGGGGGAGAGAGGGGAAAGAATGGGGAGTGGGAGGGGTAGGGGCAGTCCATCTATTCCCCATTCCCTATCACCCCCAATCCTCTTTCTCTATTCCCACACATGTGATCACGCGCTTCGACACAGGCTGCGGGGGGGGGGGGGGGGGGGGGCGTTTTGGGGCTGGAGGAAAGGCATATGCAAATGCATCCATTCCGATTGGACATCTGTGAGGGATGGCATTGTGACGTCACACGATGGAACGTTCACCAACATTCTATGGGTGAGAGCTGTTTGATTTTTTTTTACATTTTGAAATTTTGGGGGGGGGGGGGAGGACTTTATTTTAAAATGTGTACGTAAAAATGTCTAAATGCAATGAGGAGTGCATTAGTGAATGTAAAAGCGAAATCGCTATGGAAATGGAAAAAATCTGGGAGTTTGAGCGTGTGTATTTTTGGCGGACCATGGAATCAAAGGCCAAAAATCTTATCTGAAAAACTATGGAATGTGACATACACCCACAAACACACACCGCCGACACTTGACCAAGTGCAGACCCGTTGGGTCTGTTCCTCCAACACGCGTTTGCGGGGGGGAGGGGGGGGGCATGCGGCGTCACACACACTAACCACCCCCACACTAACTATCCCCTTGATATTATATTAATATTATGAATTAGATTATTTTACCCCATAACCACCCTACCCACTGCCGCATAGCCCCCAACTCGCATGCGTGTTTAGAGAGGGAGAGAGGGGTAGAGAGTGAATGCAGAGAGAATTGGGAGAGACAGTGAGAGAGGCAGAGACAGAAGGGAAAGAGACAGTGCGAGGTGGGGGGGGGTGGAGGAGAGGGAGGGTTGGGGAGGGGGGAGGGGGGATGGGGGAGGGTGGGGAGGAGGGGAGAGAGAGAGAGGGGAGCTGAGAGGGGGGGGGAGGGAAGGGGGTGATGGGGTGAGAAGGGAGAGGGAGAAGTGGGGGGAAGGGAGGGGGAGAGGTGGGGGAGGGGAGTGTTGGGGGGAAGGGAGGGGAAGGGGTAGGGGAGGGGTGGAGGGGATGGGGGAAAGGGGTTTAGGGGAGGGCAGGGGAGAGAGAGGGGAGAGAGAGGGGAGAGAGAGAGGGGAGAGAGAGAGAGCAATGGGGGAGGGAGAGAGATGGGAGGGAGAGAGGGGAGGGGAGAGAGAGAAGGGGAGGGAGAGAGAGGGGGGAGAGAGAGAGAAGGGGAGAGAGAGAGAGAGAGAGAGGGGAGAGAGAGACGTGGGTAGAGAGTGAGAGCAGAGAGAATGGGGAGAGACAAAGAGAAAGGGGGAACGACAGAAGGGCAAGAGACAGAGGGAGAGGGGGAAGAGTGGGGATGGAGGGGGAGAGGGGTACGGGCAGTCCATCTATTCCCCACCCTATCAACCCCACTCCTCTCCCTCTATTCCCACACTCTCCCTCCTCACTTCCCCCATTCCCCCCTCTCCCTCCCTACTCCCTCCTCTCCCTCAATCCCCCTCTTCACCTCCCCAGGATCGGGCCTTACCCTGCCCGCCCGTCGCCTTATCTCCTCTCCCGATCTGCAGAGCATGCCGGCATGAGAGTGGAGCTGTGGGCTTGTGACCAAAGATCCTGCTTGTGAGGTCTGCAGAGGACGGGAGGGACGTGCAGGCGGGCGGGGCTTCGCGAGCTGTGAGTTTAGCGGAACTGACGCCTTATCTCTACTCCCGATCGGCAGAACAATTTGAGAACGGGGGGGGGGGGGGGGGCTTGAGCGGGCTGGCGCGGTTTTGAGTGGGCGGGTGCGCGGGCGATTCCAGCTGCGGGAGGCGCGGCACGTGCGTAGTTGGAGAAGGGGGGTGGGGCCGGGCTGCCAAATGAAGGGAGAGAAGCGGCTTGGGATTAGTCGGCATGTGGGATTGTGACGTAATCAGCTCGTGAGATCCCGTTTCAATTTTAAAACGAGTGAGTGTGGGGGAGGATTTTATTTAAAAATGTGTACATAAAAATGTTTAAATGTAATGAGGAGTAAAGCCGTGAATGTAAAAGCGAAATCGCTAGCGAAATGGAAAAAACCACGGAGCATCTGGTTTTGGCGGATCATGGAATCAAAGGCCAAAAATCTTATCTGAAAAAAAAATGGAATGTGACAACACCCACACAAACAGAGTTTTAAAAGTATACTAGACCAAGTGCAGACCGTCGGGTCTGTTCCCCGAACGCGCGTATGCGGGGGGGGGGGGGGGGAGGGAGAGGGAGGGGGAGATGGGGTGGGGAGGAGGAGGGAGAGGGAGGAGGGAGAGGGGGAAGGGGAGAGAGGGGGAAGAGTGTGGAGAGTGTGGAGGTAGGGGGAGGGGGAAGAGGGAAGGGGGAGAGCGAAGAGAGGGGGAAGAGTGGGGAGGGAGAGGGAAGGGAGAGGGGAGAGAGAGGGGTGGGGGAGGGAGATGTGGGGAGAGAAGTTGAAGAGTGGGGAAGTAGGGGGAGAGGTGTAGGGGGAGTGGTGGAAGTGGGAGAGAGGGAAGGGGAGGGGGGAGTGGTGTAACAGGGAGAGAGGGGTAGGGAAAAGGGGTGGGTGGAGAGAGGGAGGGAGGGGGAGAGAGGGTGGGGAGGGAGAGGTGGCGAGGGAGAGGGGTGGGGAAGGGGGGGTGTGGAGGGAGGGGGAGAGTGGCAGAGGGGAGGGGGAGAGCGGAGAGAGGGGGGAAGAGTGGGGAGGGAAGGGAGGGGTGGGGGGGGAGAGAGGGGTGGGGAGGGAGATGGGGTGGGGGATGGGGGGAGAGAAGTGGAAGAGTGGGGAGGGAGGGGGAGAGGTGTAGGGGGGAGTGGTATAAGTGGGGGAGGGGGAGGGGGGAGTTGTGTAAGAGGGAGAGAGGGGTAGGGGAAAGGATGGGGGGAGAGAGGGAGGGAGGGAGAGAGAGGGTGGGGGAGGGAGAGGTGGCAAGGGAGAGGGGTGGGGGAAGGGGGGAGAGAAGTGGAAGAGTGGGGAGGGATAAGTAGGGGGGAGTGGTGGAGGGGGGTAGGGGAGTGGTGGAAGAGGGAGAGAGGGGTTGGGGAAAGGGGTGGGGGGAGAGAGGGGAGGGAGGGGGACGGAGAGGTGTGGGGAGGGAGAAGGGTGGGGAAGGGGGAGAGAAGTGGAAGAGTGGGGAGGGAGGGGGAGAGGGGTAGGGGGAGTGGTGGAAGAGGGACAGGGGTAGGGGGAAGGGGGCGGGGGAGTGTAGGGGGGTGGGGGGAGAGGGAATGGGGGTGGGGGAGAGAGGGATGGGGTGGGAGGAGGAGAGGGATGAGGAGAGGGACATTAAGAGGGGGGTGGGGGAGGGGAGGAGAGTGGGGAGGGAGAGATGTGGGGGAGGAGGGGGAAGAGTGGAGGGAGGGGGAAGAATCGGGAGGGGTAAGGGGGTGGGGGGAAAGAGGGAAGGGGGGGTGGGGGAGAGGGATGGGGGTGGGAGGAGTAGGGGAGGAGAGTGAGGGAGATGAGTCGGGGAGGAGAGAGGAATGGGGAAGGGGAGAGAGGTGTGGGGGAGGGGGGAAGGAGGGAGATGGGGTAGGGGATGGAGGGGGAAGAGTGTGGAGGGAGGGAGGGGGAGAGGGGTGGGGGAGAGAGGGAAAAGATTGGGGAGGTGGAGTGGGAGGGGGAGGGGTTGGGGCAGTCCATCTATTCGCCATTCCCTATCTTCCCCAATCCTCTTTCTCTCTTCCCACACACGTGATCACGCGCTTCAACACAGGCTACAGGGGGGGTGGGGCTGGGGCTGGTGCAATGCATATGTAAATGAGATCCATTCAGATTGGACATCTGAGCATTGGGCATTATGACATCACACAATGGAACGTGCTGCAACATCAGGCGGAGGGAGGCGCTGGGGCTGGAGCAAAGTCATATGTAAATGAGATTCATTCCGATTGGACATCTGTGAGCATTGGGCTTTGTGACTTCACACAATGGAATGTTCACCAACATTCTATGGGTGAGAGCTGTTTTATATTTTTTATCATTTTGAAATATTGGGGGGGGGGGGAAGGAGTTTATTTAAAATGTCTAAATGTAATGAGGAGTGCTTAGTGAATGTAAAAGTTTAATGTCTAGCGAAATGGAAAATCTCGGAGTTTGAGCGTGTGGTTTTGGCGGACCATGGAATCAAAGGGCAAAAATCTAAAAGGGCAAAAATCTGACAGACATAAACACACAAACACACAGAGTTTTAAAAGTATACTAGACCAAGTGCAGACCCGTTGGGTCTATTCCCGCAACGTGCTGATGCGGGGGGGGGGGGGGGGCAGCATGTTGCATCACACACACTAACTACCACCCCGCACACACGCTAACTACCCCCCTTGATATTATATTAATATTATTAATTTGCTCCTTTTACCCCATAACCGCCCTATCCACTGACGCATAGCCCCCAACTTGCAGGCGCGTCTAGAGGGGGGGGGGGGGGGGTTAGAGAGTGAGGGCAGAGAGAGAGTGGGGAGAGAGAGAGAGAGAGGGGGGCAGAGACAGAAGGGCAAGAGACAAAGGGAGAGGGGGGTGGAGGGGAGGATGGGTAGGTGAGGGGGGGAGGGTGGGTAGGGGGGAAGAGGGAGATGGGGAGAGAGTGGCGAGGGGGATATGTGGAGAGAGTGGGGAGGGGGGGAGAGGGGAGGGGGGAGAGAGGAGGATGGGGGAGGGGAGGAGAGCGGGGAGGGTAAAGGAGGAGACGGGTAGGAGGAAGGGGGTGGTAGAGGGGGGTGGGGGAAGGGGAGGGGAGATGGAGAGAGAGAGAAGTGGAAGAGTGAGGAGGGAGAGGAAGAGGGGTACGGGGAGTGGTGAAAGTGGGAGAGAGGGAGGGGGGTAGGGGGGAGTGGTGGAAGGGAGAGAGGGGTAGGGAAAAAGGGGGGGAGAGGGGAGGGAGGGGGAGAGAGGGGTGAGGGAGGGAGAGGGGTGGGGAGGGAGAGGGTGGTGAGGGAGAGGAGTGGGGGAAAGGTGGGAGATGTGGAAGAGTGGGGAGGGAGGGGGAGAGGGGTAGGGGCAGTGGTGGTAGAGGGACAGGGTGAAGGAGGCGGGGGGAGGAAGTAAGGGGGGTGGGCGAGAGAGAGAAGGGGGGTGGGGGAGATGGGGTGGGAGGAGGAGGGGGGAGGGAGAGTGGTGAGGAGAGGGAGATGGAGAGGGGGTGGGGGTGGGAGGAGAGGGGAGGCGGAGAGAGGTGTGGGGGAGGGGGGAAGTACGGGAGGGGGAGATGGGGTAGGAGGAGAGGGGGAAGAGTGTGGAGGGAGGGGGAAGAGTGGGGAGGGGGATGGGGAATGGGTGGGGGGAGAGAGGGAAGGGGGGTGGGAGAGAGGGAAGGGGGGTGGGGGAGAGAGGGATGGGGGTGGGAGGAGGAGGGGGAGGAGAGGGAGATGGGTGAGGATTGGGAGATGGAGAGGGGGGAGGAGAGAGGGGTGGCGGAGGAGAGAGGAATGGGGAAGGGGAGAGGAGGAGAGCGAGGAGGGTAAAAGAGGGGACAGGGGTAGGGGGAAGGGGGTGGGGGAGCGTGGGTGAGAGGTGGGGGAAGTTGAGGGGAGATGAGAGGGGAAGAGGGGGAGGTGAGAGGAGAGGGGTGTGGGAGAAGGGAGGAAAGGGGGAGGGGAGGGGAGAGGTGGAGATAGTGGAGGGGGAGAGAGAGGAGAGCGGAGGGGGGGAGAGAGGAGAGAGAGAGAGTGGAGGGGGAGAGAGTGGAGTGGGAGAGAGAGGAGGGGGAGAGAGGGAGAAATGGGAGGGCGAGGGGAAGAGTGGGGAGTGAGTGGGAAAGGGGTAGCAGGGAGTGGTGCAAGAGAGAGGGGAAGGGGTGGGGGGGGAGATGGGGGTGAAGGGTGAGGGAGGGGGGAGAGAGGGGGTGGGAGGGGAGAAGGGAGAGGGGTGAGGAGAGAGGGGGAGGGGGAGAGGGGGGGAGGGGAGGAGGAGAGGGGGGTGGAGGACGGGGCTATGGGAGGTGAGAGAGGGGTGGGGAGGGGGGAGAGATGTGTGGGGGAAGGGGAGAGAGGGAGGAGGGAGAAGGGGAGAGAGGGGGAAGAGTGGAGGGAGGGGGAGAGGGGGAAGAGGAGAGATGGGGAAGAGTGTGGATGGAGGGGGAGTGGTAGGGGGTGGGGGAAGAGTGGGGAGGGAGATGGGGAGGGGTGGGGGAGAGAGAAGTGGAAGAGTGGGGAGGGAGGGGGAGTGGTGGAAGTGGGAGAGAGGGAGGGGAGGAGGAGGGGGGAGTGGTGGAAGAGGGAGAGAGTGGTAGGGGAAAAGCGTGGGGCAAAGGCATATGCATATGTAAATGAGATCCATTCCGATTGGACATCTGTGAGGGATGGCATTGTGCCATCACGGAATGGAAGGTGCTGCGACATCAGACGGGGGGGGGAGGGGGGGGGGCTGGGGCTGGAGCACAGGCAGATGTAAATGAGTTCCATTCCGATTGGACATCTGTGAGCATTGGGCATTGTGACATCACACAATGGAACATTCACCAACATTCTATGTGTGAGCGCAGTTTGATTTTTTTTAACATTTTGAAATATGGGGGGGGGGGGAAGGATTTTATTTAAAATGTGTACGTAAAAATGTCTAAATGTAATGAGGAGTGCATTAGTGAATGTAAAAGCGTAATGTCTAGCAAAATGGAAAAAATCGAGGCGTTTGAGCTTCTGGTTTTGCGGACCATGGAATCAAAGGGCGAAAATGTTATCTGACAAAAAAATGGAATGTGACATACACCCACACACACACACACAGAGTTTTAAAGGTAGATAGATAGATAGATAGATAGATGAGCAGTTGCAGTATATATGTTGCATGGATAAATACATGATTGATTTGCCATCATAATTTATGTAGAAGATGTATAATCATATAGTTTTTATATTAACATTTGAACGATTAGCAAAACACAAATTGATGGAGTTACACAGTGGGTCAGGGAGAAATTGGGACATTACATTTCAGATTAGGGCCCTTCTAGAGACTCTCCATTCCCTCTATAGATGCTGCTTGACCTGCTAAGATGCTCCAGCATTTTATGTTTTGCTCAAGGCTCCGGCAACAGCGGTTTCTTATGTCAGCATTCACATTTGATTGGACTAGTGATCATTTCTGGTTGAAATGTGCTTAATGGGAAATATGACTGAAATGTTGTACACTAGTCATTTTATTACATCATATGACTTCCTGCTGTACATCCAATTCTGACGTAATTTTGAAGCTGAAAGATGGAACCTGCAGCTTTCATTACATTGTCACAAAATGATCACATTTTGCTAAAATTGCCTACAAGATGTAAATTATTGAATCACCGCCAAGCGTTTAATATTTTTAGCAAAGCTGCAAGATTTATGACAATATTTTTGAAACTATTTTCCTTTGCTCTCTCATTGTTAAGTGTTTTTTTAATTGTATGTACTGCAGAGGCACATCTCTGTTTCCAAGATCACACCGCACCTCCTGCGATGGGGTCACTAATTATATAGGGAGGGTGGGGGAGGGCGATAGACCACACACGTTGATGATCGTTTTGTTCTTTTCCGTTACTTCCCCGGCAGGCATTTTTAGCAAATTGTCCACGAATGCCACGAGGTTTTATCCTTATTCATCTCGGAAAGACACTGTAGATCGCTGAATATTCACTGCAGCTCCGAGGAAATGAGGACATCCCGTTGTAGCGCAGGTTTCACCTGCTTTTAGCCGCTCTTTGGTCATTTTTATGAATTGTGGGGGGAAACCATTAGACTTCAGCGTTAATAGCAACAACGGCGCTGCGCAACAGAAATCTAGAATCCTAATTTAAAGACATATATGTGCAGTTACACCGTGTTGTGCCGTGAAGCAGTATTGCTTTGCACCAATCCAAAATGTTATTTCCCTCTAATGCCCTACTCTTGCCTTAAATTGTATTGGATAAACCTGTTTACGCAATTTGTGAATGCGCTGCAAAAGATAACCTTACAAATGTTTTCGTTAAAATTGCATCCGGACAGAAAAAACAAGCTATTTTATTTTAATTGTGTCCGTATTTCTAGCACGGTAAAAGCGAGTTTCAATTACCCGTCAATGAAGCTTCACCAGCAGGACGCAGTGATTTAATATTTTAGCTAAATCTCAAGAGCGTGACAACCTGTCCATTTAAGGTAGCAATTTAATGTTGTAAGTTTTAGTTGTGCAATTTAACTACTATTTTTTTAATCCACTTTTTCAGATTACCAGTCAGATCCGGAGCAAGCTCGAATTCCAAAGGAATGACGCAGACTCAGTACAACTGGATTAGAAAAATAATAATAGTTTTGGGGAACACGAAGTTCTAGCTATAATTAACAATTCACTTGTGCATGGTCACAAATACACTGTAATGAGTTGTATATTAAAAAAAAACCTTTCACTATGCTTTGCAAACTGTTTAAAAAATATGGTCAAATAGCACCTAAATAATTTATTTTAGATTATTTTCACCTTTGAAGAATATTCACACATTAACGTTAATCGAGACTGGAATATTTAAATGATCCTATAATTTTGAGTTTCAAGACTTTTTTTTAACTATTAAAGACCGAGTTTTAGATTTTAATACGTTATAATACGGTCGAGATCATAAACTGTTGATAACTATCTTGATAGTTTATTTGAACAATAGAACGTGCCTCCCCCATCGAGCAAATTGTCTTTAACATCTCTGAACTTCAGTGTTACAGCTAGAGGGCGATCGTGGTTTTGTTAACATTGCATGTTCTGTGCAGCAAGAGTTTAATACGACCAAAGAACCAAACAGCTTTTAAGCTATTTTGATCTATCTTCCAAAATAAAGACAATATACTTGATAGATGAAGTTACGCAACTGGTGGAGTAAATCGTATGTTTCGTGGAGCACCACAGATTAACTTTTTAAACGACTTTAATAACTAAAACCGAGAGTTTTTGTCTCGACGTAAAACATGATGCATCAAAATCCCGTCCCAGAAAATAAACAGCGACGGTTTGTTGAAAAAAAGGCGAATTTAGAAAGCAGGAGTTAGTTTTACCAAGTTCAATTTGAATCGAAACTGCTTAAAGTATTAAAAAAACCCCATTGTGAAAATTGCATCTACATTTTAAAAAAAAACGACAATAAAACACTACCAATGGATCGATTTCCACTGGAAAGTTGAAACAATCAGTAATGTTCTTTCATGAGTAATTAAAGAAGCCTCCTCCTTCGCGACTCCGAGGAACTCTGAGCAACTCTGGAGCCCGGGGATAGTGACTGGTGGGAGGTGACGTCAATCACAAAGAGCAGATGGATTTCCAGGCTCCTCGCGTTCACGCTTACACGAGAAAGACAGAGTAGGTGGAGGAGCACTGTCAGCTCTCAGCTGCAGAGTGGACAGTCAGCAAACGCAATCCTTTTAATCATTGGAATTACAACCAAATATCTGTAAAATATTTGCAGATTTAACTTGCCGTCGCATCAATTCATGGACATCCTTTTTTTTTAAAGCTGTGTGTTGCTTTGCGAAGTGGATTGTATTTTGACAGCTGGAGGTATGGAAGTCTCGCCTATCAACGTTGCTGCTGGAAGACTTTGTTGAGAGTAGAAACATTGCAGTTTTTCTTCTATTTCTTATAATTTATGTACAAAATGGCGGAAGGTCGGAAGGAAAGTGGACTTTATATTCAAGAGGTACCAGGAGAACCCGAACCAGTTGGAGATTCCCACAAAGGTTGGGGCACGATTGAAGAAGGCGACTTGGAAAGTGTTGGCGTGGTGGCAAGCGGGAAGACGAGCAGAAGAAGGGCCCTTTCTGCGGCTGGGGATCGTTTTAGTCCCGGAGGATCACCGTGTTTAGGAGCAGCAGCAACAGGAGATGTTGAAGCTTCCCTTATCGAGGCTGCCAAAACTACACCTCGAAGGAGCAGCATTATTAAGGTATGTCATTTCTATTCCAAGATCTTACTTATTAAGTCGTTTGACCCCTAACAACAATTAATATACTGTACTCCAAAGTTAACTCGGTGTGAATTGTTGAGCGAAGCGCAAGATGTAAATGCATTTTTTTCCTATTGCACCCATGTGTAATTAATGGAAGGAAGTAGTCTAGAAAAGCTGTACAGTTCCCTTGGTACTGCTGGAAGTATGACTGGGAAAAGTGAATAGATCGCAATAATCTCTCCAGCAACAATCTTTTCTCGTACTTTGCCAAGATGCCATGTCAAAGGTTTGAGACCTTGAAGCCTAATGATGAATCTCATGGAATGTTGGTGCGATGACACTTGATTGTTCTTGCATATTTGTTATGTTGAAAGGGAAGCAATGATTTAAGCTCTGTTGAACATAGTAAGGTAATTCCTGTTTACGTTTTACCAACGGAAATGTTAATTTTCCTTAAGAAGAATTATACAGGTACCTGTCATGAACCTTCGTGGCATTTAAAACAACATTATGTGGACAGTTTTTCTAGACTCCTTACAATATGTTCTGAAGTTCTTAAGCTTGCATTCTAATTCGAAGACTTCATTCAGATATGCTGGAGTAAATTATTATGATGCTTGCATTCTCTCCTTTATATTTTATATAACTACATTTTGCTTTGGTATTTTGGATCCATGGAGTATGTTAAAATAAATTTGAAGTTTTGTGTGTTGTGTGCTAACAATACTTAAACACTATGGTTTCATATAAAATGCTTTTCATAGAGTGTATCATAGCTTTGTAATTCTCCAATCCCCAAAATGTTTTTGGTCTTGCATTTCTTGGACCTAACATTGAGGCTACTAGATTAGATTTATAGTAATGTCCCAACATTTCTTGAAGTTATCCTTCATTTTGGTATTACAGAGATATTGATATCTATTAAGTGAGTGACAAATGGAATAGAATATGGGATGGGGGAACAAAAAGCATAATCTTAAAAGCAGCTATACAAAGGATATTAGGGATACTCGTAGAGAGAAAAACACTGAAAACTAAAACACAACTTTAGTAAGTAAATGGAATGTTGGGCCTTTTTTCAAAAGATTGGAATATGGAAGGGTTTCTGCAAGTGTAATAAGTTCTAATCAAACCACGTCTAGAGTGTTGCAAACCCTTTGGCCCCACAATCAATTTATTTAATTGAAGGCAGTTCAGAGAAGCTTCATTAGTATGATCTCAAGTGTTGAAATATTGTCCTTCCAATAAAAGTTTAACTATGCTGAGACTGCACTCACTGGATTCTGGAACAATGAGAAGTGTTCTTCTTGAGACAAACAAGTTTTGGGGATCTTGAAAGGGTAAATTCAGAATCCCCTCGTGGTAGATTCCAGAATTGGAGTGCACAGTTAGAATAAAGGGGTGCCTATTTAAGACGAGTAATATGAAGAAGAATTTCTTATTTCAAGCTTGTCTTTGGATTTTACCACATGGAGTGGAGGCTGTGATAAGTGTTCTGATCAGCAAGCTAATCCACAATTATGAGGAAAGTAAAGGAAATGGACTTGAGGAATACTAGATCAGCCGTGAGCTTAGTGAATGACAGAGAGTCCATGGTCTGAATAGCCTGCGCTTGTTCCTGCATACTATTGCTAATTGTTGATTTCACTTTTTTGTCTATTTTCCTTATCTGTCGAGAAGGTTTAATCTTTACCTGGAGAATGATAACATACAATGACCCGTCCAAATGGAAATTATTTACTTGCAAATGTTGACAGTGAAACTAGGTAGGAGATAGGCACAAAAAGCTAGAGAAACTCAGTGGGATAGGCAGCATCACTGGAGAGTAGAAGTGGGTGACGTTTCGAGTCGAGTACTCCAGCTTTTTGTGTCTATCTCTTCTGCTTAAACCAGCATCTGTAGTTCCTTCCTAAACATTGGTAAGAGGTTCAACCAGAAAGATTATTATTGTTGTACACATTATATATACTTAAGGCATCCACTGTACTTCCAATTAAGGTTTTTTTAGATATGGGGGAATTCTGACTGACAATTTGCTAAGACACAAAAATTACTGGCCGAATGAATATTTTTCTTCAGTGAAATCATATAATTCAGAACCAACATCTGCAGTTCCTTCCTACATAATTCAGATTATGTTGTTTCCAGTACTGTTCAATGTCTGTATTCATTGATACATTGGAAAAACAAATGAATCTATAGATTCAATCATTTATTTACAGGGCATTTAATGATACAGCTTCAGTTATAGATTACTGTTCCATATCTCCATCTATTGAGTGGTGAGGCTAGTAGGGCATTTTACTATAGAATTAACAGATCATATCATCTTTAGACAGTAAGGATTCTGTGCATGTTCCACGTAGAGCAAGACAGTTTTACAAGGAACTGCAGATGCTGGTTTACAAAAAAGGGACACAAAGTGCTGAAGTAATTAAGTGGGTTAGCTAGCATCTCTCGATAACACGGAGTGGGACATTTCAGGTTGGGACTCGAAACAACACCTATCATTGTTCTGCAGAGATGCTGCCTGATCCACTGAGTTACTCCAGCATTTTATGTCTTTTTTGCAGCTGGATTGATATTTTCCAGCGCAAAAATGAAATAATAAAAGCACAAGTATTTCTTCAGCAGTTGGGAGTAGAGGAAATGGATAAACTATGATTTGGCAGATTACTAAATAAAGATTGTAGCTCCAGAGATTTGTTTTCAAGACCAGATTTTCATTTTTATTAATATTCTCATTTGATTGCAAGGATAATGGTACAGATCTTAACATTACCATTTATTTAATAGTAACATTTTACCTTTCTCCCCCCCATCTCTTTTTAATATTTTCTATTCTTACAGTTTAATTTTGACTGCATTTATCATCAATTTGTTTATTTTCTGAATTAATTAGTGCACTTCTTAATTAAGTGCTCAATCGTTCATTGTGGACTGCGGAAAGTTAATTAATGAAAATTGGGCAATAGTTGGCTGTAACCAGACGGCTTTACACAGATGTGTTAACCACTGTCTCCCAGATTAAAATAATATTGACAAGCATGAGAACTGATGTGCAAAGCTGCTGGCATTTTGTGCAAACTTCTAAGATTGACTGATATCACTGCAGCATTGCGCCGGGTTTTTTTCTGTTCTTCGTATCAAGGAAAACACACTTGTGTTGAGCCTCTGTCATAATTTTGTTAGAAGACAGAATCTTCCATGTAATATTGAGATGTTCATCAAAAGGGTGAGCAGAACAAAATTCCCACTTAAATCTATGGATTTGCTGGCCAAGAGGTTAGATATTAGATGTTGATAACCATGCCACTTTTGAAACCTCACTGGTTGGCTGCTTGGAATAGACTCTTCTCATTAATTCTGTCCCTTGGGACCATGTTGAACTCAATGGCAGTTTACTTTCACTTTCTGAGAAGTAGTAGTATTATCAAATCATTGTTGTAGATAAAATGGGTTAGGTAACTCCAGTTTGCTTTGGTTCCATGACATAGTTGTAGTTTTAATGTGTATCGACTTGACCAGTTAGGAAGTCTCAATACGAACTGTCATCAGTGCTACAAAAATCAATTCACAAAATAATGTTTACAAATTAATATTTTTATGGAATATTTCTAAGAAGTATTAATGATCGTTCCTATAATCTGTCAACCATAACTACTCTCATTGTACAACGGTTAAGTATTTTAATGTATTTAACCTTTGATCTGTGCTCACCTCAAATTAAATTATTTTCATTGAAGGGCACAAAAAATAAATACACTCAAACCATCTCAATCGTTGAAGGATGCTGCTTTTACTTTTAGTTTAGTTTGGTTTAGTTTAGGGATACGGTGCGGAACAGGCCCTTCGGCCCACCGAGTCCGCACCGATTAGCGATCCCCGCACATTAACACAAGCATATGCACACTAGGGGCAATTTACACTTATACCAAGTATACAAACCCAAGCTAATTAACCTACAAACCTGTGCGTCTTTGGAGTGTGGGAGGAAACCGAAAATCTGGGGGGGGAAACCCACTCGGTCACGGGAAGAACGTACAAACTCAGCACAGACAGCACCCGTAGTTGGGATTGAACCCGGGTCTCCAGCACTGCAAGCCCTGCAATGCAACAACTCGACCGCTGCGCCACCGTGCCGCAAACTACTTGAAGAATTAGTCCATTCCTAACGCTGTAAGTCTCACAAGTTCTCATTAAATTGGGGAGTATATACACAGTAAGTGAAGGAATATTTCAGGAATGGGAAAGAATGTCTAGATTTTAAAAATGAGAGGGGGTTGCGAGGGATGGGGGTCGGGTTGGGGGGGGGGGAATCTAAAAATGTAATGGATTTCAAACAAGTGCAGAGGAACACTAAGGACACAAATCAGGATCTGTGGAAGTTTGAAAGACTCAAGATTAAACTAATGGCACAGTAGTGGAGCAGCTGTTTCGTAGCTTGAATGAATTAAATCCTGAATTCTGGTGCGGTGTATGTGGAGTTTGCATATTCTCCTTGTGACGATGTTGTTTTCCCTGCGAGGCACTGTGACCAGCAGACACTTTCTGCAATGGCTCCTTCAAAAAAAGATCCAAATTGTTGGAGTAATTCAGTGTGCCAGACAGCAGCTCAAGAGAACATGGACAGGCGACGTTTCAGGTTGAGATCCTTCATCAGACTTATTGTTGTGAGGGAGAAAGCTGGAAGAGGGACAGAGGCGGAACAAAGTGCGGCAAGTGATAGGTGGATACAGGCTGGGAGCGGTGTTTAACTGGCAGATGATTGGACAAAAATTAAAAGAGATTGGCAGATTGAGGCATGAATTGTGAAGCTAGATGGGTTATAGATGGAAGGAGAAAGAGAGAAATAGGCGCACATCCAGGGGAGGCGCTGGGAAGAGAAATGGAAAAAGGTGTTGGGGGGGAAGGGGGGACAGAGTTGTAGGTTAGTTACTTAAAAACAGAGAATTCAATGTTCATATTGTTAGGATATAAGCTATCCAAATGGAATGTGAAGTGCTGTTCATCCGGTTTGCACGTGGCCTCACTCTTGCAATGGAGAAGGCCCAGCACAGAAAGGTCAGTATGGGTAGGAAGGAAATGCAGATGCTGGTTTACACCGAAGATAAACGTAAAATGCTGGAGTAAGTCAGCGGGGCAGGCAGCATCTCTGGAGAGAAGGAATGGGTGATGTGCCGGGTTAAGATCCTTAACCCGGCACATTACCCGGAGAGGGAGCCTAGCATTGCGGAGGGAACGGTCCCAGGATCAAATGTGTATAATTGTACCTCTACCAGCAATTCCTCGCGCTTTGTATATCTCTTGTTTCCCTTTCCTCTGACTCTCAGTCTGAAGATGGGTCTCGACCCGAAACGTCACCTTTTCTCCAGAGATGCCACCTGACCCGTTGAGTTACCTTGTTTAAGAAGGAACTGCAGATGCTGGAAAATCGAAGGTAGACAAAAGTGCTGAAGAAACTCAGTGGGTGCAGCAGCATCTATGGAGCGAAGGAAATAGGCAATGTTTCGGGCTGAAACCCTTCTTCAGACTGATGGCAGAGTTACTCCTGCTTTTTATGTCCACCTTTGGGTTTGTAGGTTAATTGGCTTCTGTAAATTGCCCCTAGTATGTAGGGAGTGGATGTAAAGGTTGATAACATAGAACTAATGAGAACCGGTTTTGGTGGTCGACGTGGGCTGAAGAGCCTGTTTCCATGCTGTATCTCTAAACTAAACTACGCAGCCTATTGTTATTGATGCTCTCTATCTTATACACCAAATGCACCAAATAAATGTTCACTTCTGTGCAGGTAATAATGACTGAATTAGTAAAGTGAAAATGGTGTTTGACACTTGCTAGTTATTTTGTTCCCTCGTGTTATTCATTACAGGAGATAACAAAACATTAGAATTATATTTAAATGTGCCTTTGTGAACTACCAAGACGCAAGTTTACATTTACATATTCAGTGGGATGTTCGGTGCTATCGCTTGTCGCCAAAATCCCCATCATTGGCATCCCATGAATGACCTTTGATGAGAAAATTAACTGGAGCTTGCACATAAAAACTGTATTACACAGCAAGATACTCATGTTCCGTCTTTGTAAAAACCTTTCCACAATCTTTAAGGTTCATCACAAATATGGTTAAAAAGGTAAATGCTTGAATGAATTGTTCCATCAAATTGAAGAACCAGTTGGTTTTAATTGCATCTTGTTCAGCATTCTAAGTTTTCGCTTTCTCGACCATTTGAGTTGTCTGTCGAGTATTGTCCAAAAAATGCAGTACAACTAATTAATTGACAGCAACTTTTTAAAACTCGGAATTTCTATCACCGCATGAAAACAGTAATATCTGCAAGTTCCCTGAAATGTACATGTTGTACTAACTTGGAATGTTATCAGTAGTCGAAGGAGTGTTTAATTGTCCTATGTACTGACAATGGAAGAATGAAATTCTTACTTGCAGTGTGACCAGCCAGTAAATACAAAACACATAAATAATATATAATAAGCAAAAATTCAATACTAGTGCAACGAAAAATCCAAAGTTTGTAGTGCAACCAAATAAAGTTAATAGTTGAGGTTAGCATTGTGTAGTGTTCAACTGATTTGTTGGGAAGAAGCGATTCTTGAACTTGAGGGTCAGACTCTTATACCTTCTTCCAGATGGTAGGAGAGAAATGAGAGATTTATCAGGGTTGTGAAGGTATTTGATACAGTAAGCCCTCGCAATAACTGACCTCTTTAAAACGTTTTTGGTTATAGCAGACCAGATCTGTTGTCGACCAAGTTTGTTGTTTCATGGAATGACCACTAGGTGAATGGAGCAATTCTTGCTTTAGTATTAAATATACAGGAACTGTACAGTGATGTTGCTCTGTTTCTTCTGCCCTTGCTACTGTATTAATAAAAGTGTTTTGAATACTTTGGGGAATTACACATTTAAATGCAGTTTTTGAACCATGTTAGCTTAATTTAGTTTTGAGACACAGCGTAGAAACACAAAGTCCACACCGACCAGCAGTCACCAAGACATTAGTTCTATCCTGCACACTAGGAACAATTTACTGTATAGGATAGAATTACTGCAGTGGTTCTATCTTTCCTCCCACATTGCAAAGCCAAAGACATTCTGATTGTGAGGGATCTTTGTGTTCTTTACTGTTTATTGTGTGGTATATGTTTATTGGCCGTTTGTCCAACAGCACTGTATTTGTTTACCCCCTTATTTGGTTATTGCGGACAATTGGTGATAATGGACACCAACTCCCCCCCCCCCCCCCCCCCCCCCCTCACCTTTGATGGTGGGGATGTCGGTACCCATGATGGGCAGTGTCTACCATTCGTTGTTATCGCGTTCCAAGGGGTTTACTGAGTTTTATTGTTGCTAGGTTACTGTTCTGGAACTCACTATATTTTAGCATTTGGGGATATATGATAATTCCACACTACACTAGAACAATCCAAGAAGATAGTCCATCACTGAACTGTTCTTCCATAAGCGAGCGTACTATCCGATTCATCTCTACCCTATTGCGGACATTGGACTTGGTTTCAGAAACTGTTGCGCTTCAATGCTGAGAACTATATTCTGCACTCTGTATCTTTTCCTTTGCCGTACCTATTGTACTTGAGTTTGACTTGATTCTATTTATGTACAGTCTATCTGATCTGATTGGATAGCATGCAAAATATAAAGCTTTTCAATGTAAAGGAAGGAACTGCAGATGCTGGCTTAAACCGAAGATAGACACAAAAATCTGGAATAACTCAGCGGGTCAGACAGCATCTCTGGCGAAAAGCAATAGGTGATATTTCGGGTCGGACTGATAGTCAGGGGAAATGAAAACAAAAGATATAGACGGTGATATAGAGAGATACTAGACTGTGGGACAAATTGGGTCCCATGTTCACACGGGAGGGCTGGTTCCCAAACGCAATATTCCACCTCTCCACCAATTCCAATATTGTTGGCCAGTGGGGTGGGGGGGGGAGGGAGGATTTCTGGAGCGCTAGTATGGGTGTTGTGGGCCGAAGGGACTGGTTTCTAGAGGGCTAGTATGGACATTTTCGGCTAAATGGATTCTTGGGCTGGCAGCTCAGTCACTCAGGCCTGGTGAGCTGGCGGCTCAGTCACTCAGGCCTGGTGGGCTGGCAGCTCAGTCACTCAGGGCTGGTGGGCTGGAAGTTTGCACGGCTATTCCTTGAACTTCCATTTCAAGCAGCATGCAGGCCACCAAATTCAATTTCATAACATTTCAAGCAGAGTGCAGGCCAGCAAATTCAATTTCATAGCATTTCAAGCAGAGTGCAGGCCACCAAATTGCCAAACAACTCATTGCATTGTCATTAAGGGCTAACAAATCATTTATTGCAAGTACATTGCAGACTCACAGTTCAGTTTATTCACAGCTTAGAATCACAGTTGTGGACTCTCCCTCGCGATCTTCCAGAGTGACCGAATAATGTCCAGGCATCTGGAGTTTTATAGTCCTGCCCCCCCGGAAGGGATGTTACCTTCATCGTGGTGATTGACAGCGAGAGGAACATTCAGCTGATCTCAGGATTTTTTAAACACTCATAACTTTTTTATTTTTCATCGATGGGAAAAATCCTCGGGGCTGCCTCAGCGGAGGAGGACTGTGAGTAAGATGGCCAAACATCATAGCGATATATGGCAGCGTTTTTTCTAAAATCAATATACAGCGCAGACAGGAAGTGATCAAGATGAGACTTTTAGTTATATAGATAGAACAAATAAATGAAAGATATGCCAAAAGTAATGATCATCAAGGCAAGGTGGAGTCCACAATGGTCCATTGGTGTCTGTGGGCTTGGTCATGACGAGTTATACAGACAGTGAAACTCAACAGGATGACAGTGAACCTAGTATGACAACTAGGGTGGGAAGGGATGGAGAGATAGAGGATGCAAGGGTTACTTGAAGTTAGATAAATCAATATTCATACAGCTGGGTTGTAAGCTGCCAATTTCCCTGCACCAATGTCATGGTTTTGGGATGATTGCCTTTATTCGTCAACATTTACCACTCTGGAATGTAATCCTGAAAAATGTGAGGTGATGCATTTTGCGAGGATGGATAATGTAAGGATGGCCACAGTGTTTTGTTTAGACCTTAGAAAGGACTGAGGAACAGAGGAATCATGGTGTACATGGACAAGGATCCAAGAAGGTGGTGAAGAACGGATATGAGACGCATACAATTGTTTATTAGACCTCATTTGAAATACTATGTGCATTTCTGGTTGCCAGTATAGGAGAGACTGGAGAAACTTCGGAGGAGATTTATAAGTATTTTTTTTGGAACATAGCATTTCAGCAGGGTAAGATATGTTTATATTCATTGGAATGGAGAAGGTTGAGGACACCTGACTGAAATCTCAAAATTATGAGGGGCATGGATAAGATGGATAGTGAGAAACCTTTCTCTTTCACAGAGGTGTCTGGACAAGTCAAGTCGACTTTATTGTCATAAGAACAAGTATGATGCTATGAAAATCTTGCTTGCAGCAGCATCACGGGCACATAAACAGACAAACAACAATTAGTTTCTTGGTCTTGATATGCGAGGTTGTGGTTTGCAGAATCACTAAACCAGGTGTTCTATCTCTCTCTCCTGTACTCTAACTCATAATCGCCTGTGATTCGGCCGACAACAGCTCATAGGTTTAAGATAAAGGATAGAAGATTTAGACTGCATTTGACGGATATTTTTTATCCAGAGTGATTTTTGAAATCTAAATTGCTCTGAGTCAGATGGAGGCAGATACTCTCATAATATTTAAGAAGTATTTAGATTACTTGAAACACCATGGCACAGAGGCTATGAGCTGAGTGTTGGAAACTGAGATTAGTAAAAGTGGAAACTTTGACCAACCCGGATTCAGTGAGCTGAAGGATCTGTTTTCTTGCTGTACGAATCTACAATCTATAATATAATAAAGGCGACAAAGAGGAAGATGTTAGAACAGGTGGCTAAAGCCTTCATGAAATTGATAGATTTTAAGGAATAATTAAAAAGAGAACAATGTATACATGGTGAGTTATGGTAATATAATTCACTAGCTCGGTGCTTGGATGACTGAAGATGTGATGTGGTGATGGGATTGGGCGATGCAAATCTTGGGCAGGAGGAGGAAGACTAACTTCTGTGGTCCTGTTCCTGAATTGTCTCGTCCTATCCAATCGTAGTTTCATCAGAAAGGCAAACACAATATTTCATAACATTCTTGATCTGGCTACTGGTACTTATTAGGTAACATTATTCGCTGAATAAGTAACTTTCCGAATGTCCACAGAGTGCTCATGATTTCTGGACTGTCCACTGCCTGGTCTGCTCTGTGCGTTCATTAAAGCCTCAAAACAATAGTGACAACAGAAACACTGCTGCAAGAAAACGTGATTAACTTTCAAACAATAGGAGATGCAAATCATTCACAGCACATAGATTGCACTGAAGTTTACCAGAGAAGACATGTTCCTTAACTTGAAGAGACTGGTCCTATTTTGATCAGAATGATCAGCACGTCAGGTGCAATTTAACTATATATGCAGGGCTTTCTTGTATTGTACAAATTATCTAGCCTCAAAGGAATTTAAAAAGTAACAGCTGCACATGCCAAGTTGCAACAAAAACCCGTGATGTAATGAACAATTGGTGGGTAGTCTGCAAGAAATCTAGTAACTAGGTGATGCATAGATTCCACACACACACACACACCAGGGCTGCCAACTCTCACGCTTTGAGCGTGAGGATCACGCATTTGAAGAAACTCTCACGTCCTCACACTGATCAGAAATTTCTCACGCTCTGTGGTGAGAAATTCTGTTATCAACGTAAATTTCAAAACTCAGATAAACTGCATGGTCCGCGGGTGTTGGAGAGCCGGGGCTGAGGGAGGGATGGAAGCAGAAGTAGCGGCAGGAACAGATGCGGACGGAAAGCCGGGGCTGGCGAGTGTTTGCGGGGCCTGCGAATCGCTCGCTGCATCTCCGGCCATGGAGCAGTGCAAGAGTCCCGGGCCGTCAGAGGCGTCGGAAGCGTTGCGCTGCTGCCGCGAGAGTCTCTTTGCTGATGGGGCAGATGGAGAGAGAGGGGAAGGAGACGGGGGGGGCGGGGGGGGGGGGAAGAAAGAGGGGTTGAGAGAAGAGAGAGGGGAGAGACAGAGGGGGAGTGAATGGGGAGAGAGGGAGAGGGGGGTGGGAGAGGGGTGAGAGGGAACAAAGAGGGAAGAGAGAGAGCGGGGGTGGAGAGGGAGGAGAGGGTGGGAGAGAGGGGGAAAGAGAAACACGGGGGAAAGAGAGGGAAATGGGGGGCAAAGAGAAATAAGGAGGGAGAAAGAGAGACAGAGAAGAAAGAGGGGAGAGAGAGCAAGGGGGAGTGTGAGACGGGAGGGAGAAATGGGGGAGAGAGGGGGGGAGAGAGGAGGAGAGAGAGGGAGGGGGAAGAGAGAGAGAGAGAGAGAGGGGGGGGGAGAGAGAGAGAGTGTGTGGAGGGGGAGATAGAGAGGGAGGGAGAAAGATAGAGCGAGAGAGAGGAGGGAGAGAGGGGGAGAGAGAAGAAAGAGGGGGAGAGTGAGTGAAGAAAGAGGGAGAGAGATAGAGGAAGGGAGAGAGGGGAGAGGGAGTGAGGGGGGAAGAGAGAGGGGAGGGGAAGGGGAGAGAGGGGACAAGAGAGAGGGGGGAGAGTGAGGTGGGAGAGAGGGGACAAGAGAGATGGGGAGAGTGAGGTGGGAGAGAGGGGGAGGGAGAGAGGGGGAGGGAGAGAGGGGGGGAGAGAGAGGGGAAGAGAGAGGAGAGGGAAGGGGAGAGTGAGAGGGGGGAGAGAGTGGGGGTGAGAGGAGGGAGAGGGAGAGAGGGGGAGAGAGAGGGGGGGGTGAGAGGAGAGAGTGCAGGGGAGAGGGGGAGAGAGGGATGAGAGTGAGGTGGGAGAAAGAGAGGTGGAGAGAGAGAAGGGAAGAGAGAGGGGAAAGGGGGAGAGAGAGGGGGATAGAGAGGCAGGGCTGCCAACTCCCATGCACTGAGCGTGAGAATCACGCATTTCGCCAAATTCTCACGCTGATCACAAATTTCTCACGCTCTGTCGTGAGAAATTCTGTGATCAACGAAAATTTTAAAACTCGTATCAACTGCATGGGCCATGGGAGTTGGAAGCAGAAGCAGCGATGGGGACAGATGCAGATGGGGAGCGGGGCTAGCGAGTGTTTTCCGGGCTGGCGAGTCGCTCACTGCAGCTCCGGCCATGGAGCGACCTCAGTGCAAGGCGTCCAAAGCGTTGCTGAGTTTCTCTACCATTTTTGTCTACCTTTGTAAGTCCTTGATAGTGACATTGTGACAAAAGAAAAATAGGTTAATTTCTCTGGTCCTTTTGCTCGGTTAGCGCAATAATTATTTGATAAGTGATTACACAGTCGCATATTTGAAATGTTTTCCACAAATGAGATGGGCATCAAAATTGCCTTCAGAATAGATGCATTATTGAACAGGAATCCTATTGTGTTGTCGCTTTTAGCGGCATCGTACTTTGAGGCATCTGAGACCAGTTATATTTGAAATTTGGTGACAGGACATGAGCACAACATGAAAAGCAAATCCTCCATCATTAAACCAAGCTGAGTTTCTGGTTCGGTGGATGTAACATGCTGTTTGTCTTAAATGTTTGTTGCACCTTAAACGAGTACTTGGAGTCTGCAAAGGTTTAAAAGCAGGACGATAATGCAAAAGAGCAGTGAAAATTTAATTGCAACTGTGGCAATAGTGGAAGAATATTATTTTTGCAGGATTCTGTTGATTGCCGAGAGAAGACACCAATTAAAATCATTTTTAGAATGAAGGCTGCGTTTCCATTATAAAAATGACATTGTGGGAGAATTCGTCTTTAGACATTTCTGTGACAATTATAAATTTTGTAGGTAGACAAAAGTGCTGGAGAAACTCAGCCGGTGAGACAGCAACTATGGAGCGAAGGAATAGGTGACGTTTCGGGTAGATGGGTCTCGAGCCTAAACGTTACCTATTCCTTCGCTCCATGGATGCTACCACACCCGCTGAGTTTCTCCAGCATTTTTGTCTACCTTCAATTTTTCCAGCATCTGCAGTTCTTTCTGAAACAATGATAAATCTTGTAATCATTCTGAAACTACCTGTTTTTTAATCTCTGCTATATGTTACACATAATATAATAGTTATGATCAGAGATTTAATTGCTCAAACTATGCTCTGTTTACTGCAACTTAAATTTTCTTTGATGTGTTCTCCTGTAAATTGCGTCTTAAGCACTATAAGAAATAAATGTTCGTCAGAAATGTAGTCCATTAAGCCTTTCTGCTACAGTAAAATTACATTGGATTTCATCTTTGATCACAATTCCATTTCTCTTTTTAATCCACAACTCTTGATCCCTTTTTTAGTCCAAAAATCTATTCATCTTTGCTATTCATCTTTCTGTTTGTAGTTTGTTGGTTTTGTTTGTTTGTTTTTTGCTCAAAGTCCGCAGGCACTGCCACTTTTCATTTCACTGCATATCCCGTATGTGTATGTGACGAATAAACTTGACTTGACTTGAATATACTTACTGAATGAGAATCCAGGTACATTCCTGATTTCAGATGCAGTCTGTATGGAGGTTACATGTTCTTCCTGTGACCGTGAAGGTTTTTTCCGATTGTTCCGGTTTTCTCCCACATTCCAAAGATATGCAAGTTTGTAGGTTAATGGTGCAGACTGGTTGGACTGAAGGGCCTGTTTCCAATGCTGTATGACTCGATAGCTCTAGATACATGAGGTGCAAGCATACTGAAGTGAGATAGAAGATAAAATAGATACACATGGTCGTAAATCAACACGAGTAATCCATAGGCTTACTTAGACTAATGATCCAGTGACATAAATTTTAAATCCCCCTATGGCAGCTGTGGAATTTAAATCAGGAAATTAAATAAATGTTTAATGAATGTCAAGTGTAAATAATGGTGATCGCAACAGCAGCATATGGTTCACCACAACCTTCTAGTGAAAATAATTTGCATTCCTTGCTCAATCTGGCTCATCTATGCCCCTGGACCTAGATCTCTTAATCTACCTCTGAAATAGTCTAGCAATCACTCAGTTGTCAGACTTTAGACTTCAGACTTTAGTCTGAAGAAGAGTCCCAACCTGAAACGTCACCTATCCATGTTCTCCAGGGATGCTGCCTGACTCGCTGAGTTAATCAAGTACTATGTCCTTAATTGCACCTCGGTGATTTCCCCTTTGAAAATGAGACATCTTCTGGAATCAATGTAGAATGTTTATGAAAGTACTTATGCAATGCCATTGCTCTGGGAGTTTAATGTTATTGCTTTGAGAATTTAAACCCAGCTCTGAGGTAGGAGCTTGATGTGTTTCCAAGTCAAGATTGTATGTGACATGTAGGTGAATTTACAAGTGTCGTGTGGGTCCATCTTTGGTACTCAAGATTTGAAAGGTACTGTCAGAGACTAATTGATACAGTTTATTTTGTAGAAGATATTCATTCAGGTAGAAGACTGGTGGTCAAGAATGTTGTGTTTAGGATGATGTATTTATTTTGTTTCACTGAGATCATCTCTCATTCTTCTAAAACCAAGGATCTTCTGCATAATATCTCTCATTTGGAAAAATCCACTATCCCAGGAATCAGTCTGGTGATTTTTTGCTGCACTTTCTATCATAAATACAATAAAGCTCTGATAATTTGGCATGCTCAGGTCTTAGGTGGTGCCAGACTAACAACTGTTCCAGCCAATTAGATGTTATTCTCTGAATGAAACATTTTTAGTTCATTTTTTTAGATGTCACACAGTACTTGCCATACACAGCTTACAAATGCCTGCCTTGCCTACATCCTGTACATACGAACTAGCATTTTGGAGACTGGCATTTAAATGTACGGAAATTTAAAAGTCATTTATTAATGTTTTAATGCTGAGAAATTAGAAATTGTCAATACAATAATCTCATCCTTAAAGTTATTTTGTAATGTTCTTGTCAATCTGTATGTGGGAATTACAAAATAAATTGGCCTATTTGTATTAGGGACAGTTTGCTAAACATAATTGAATGGCACCGTGGTGTAGCGGTAAAGCTACTGCCTTACAGGGCCAGATACCCGAGTTCGATCCTGACGACGGGTGCTTGTCTGTACGAAGTTTGTACGTTCTCCCTGTGACTTGCATGGGCTTTCTCTGAGATCTTCGGTTTCCAAAGACGTATAGGTTTGCAGGTCAATTGGCTTAGTATAAATGTAATATTGTCCTTAGTGTGTGTAGGTTAGTGTCAATGTGAGGGGATCGCTGGTCGGTGCGGACTCTGAGCCAAAGGGCCTGTTTCCGCACTGTATCTCTTAACTAAGTTAAACAATTGGCTCACGTAATTTACATTTACAGCGCCTACTTGGCACGTCAGATTTTATTTCTTTTAAGAAGATGCTTTATTTTGAATTACGACATAATTAACAGGTCTACATTATTATTGTGCAAGGTATTTCTGTAATTAAACTATGAGATCAAAAGGTTATTTTTCTTTCTTGCCTGGAATGGTTTTGAGCTGATACACTGAAGGAGGTTTTTTTTGCCTAATGCAATTTGTATTATGTTATTTTGTTATCAAACTTCCTCAATTTTCTCTTACCTCGCAACATATTATGGTTCAACCGACAACAGCAATATGGTGCTACCTCACCTAGAAGCCATTCTTTATATTTTATTTCTGGTATTTACTTGAGGGCACTGTGATCCTGTAGCAACCTGCCATCTATGTGCGCACATTCCAGCACAAGTTACTATGCTACAACTTGGAATAATCACAGCAAGAATCTTTTCGTAACTGCGCGAGCGCAAACACACTCTTCTCGGGGCCTTACCATTTACTGTGCAAGTGCTGCATGGTTTGTCCGACCAAAGTGCAATACCTCTCATTTATCTGAATTAATGAGAATGCTGCACCAATTATTGTAGTCTTCTTGCTAGAGGCATGAGAAGGGAGAGATAATTTGACCCATTTGAATTGAATTGCACAACTAGCACAACATACTACAAAATGTTATTGTGTAATAGAAACAACTGTATGGTTTGTGAGACCAATAGTACCATTGTTTAAACATTGACTGCATATATTTGATAGGAACCGTAAGTGCGGCACAGTGGTGCAGCTGGTAGAGCGCCAGACCTCCGGGTTCGATCCTGATCTTGGGTGCTGTCTGTGTGGAGTTACATGTCTTTTACATGAGTTTCCTCCGGGTGCTCCAGTTCACTCTCGCAACCCAAACACATGGGTTTGTGGGATAATTGGCTTCTGTAAATTGCCCCCAGTGTACAAGGCATGGATGAGAAAGTGGGATAACATAGTGAATGGGTGCTCGATGGTCAGCGTGGACTCGATGTGCCACATGGTTCCATGATGTATTTCTAAACTAAACTGGATAGATGCCTGCTCTGATTGTTCTTATCTGTGTAATAATGGAGTGCAGTAACTGTTTTGAGCCCGTTTTTGTTCTTTGAACACATTTTCTAGGATTACTTCCAACTGGAGAATTAATAATCAACAATGATGTGGGTTTAAATGACTAGATCAATGTCCTTACTGTTCACATCTTTGCTTGCAGAGAACAGACCAAGGCTACATTATGCTTCTGAAATTGACAACAGCCAGCAGTAAAATAGAACAGAAAAGCTAGCTGTCTTGTATAAATGTTCAGATATTAGCTGTACTTAGCATTAAGTTTGAACATATGTGGTAATTTGTGCAAAAATGTGACCTATATGTGCTCAGCTGAAATCATGTTTGTATTAATTGGTGCTTAAAATTCCATAGTATAGAAGTAATTCCATAGATGTTTATCAGTAATTTTACACACATTTAACAGAGCCAACTCTGAGAACATTTTCTGCTGAGTGAGCTATTCCAGTATTTAAAAAAAAAACTTGATCAGAACTTAATTCCATTTAGCAGGGCTCGAAATTAGCGGTTGTCCGGGTGCCAATGACCACCCAAAGTGCCGCCGGGCAACCTAAACGCCGACTCATTTTGCCCAGCTTGGCAAGCAAATACTGATTTAAACCGATAGACACAAAAAACTGGAGTAACTCCGCGGGTCAGGCAGCATGTCTGGAGAACGTGACATTTCGTGTCGACGGCTGTATTCCTCTAGTATCTTTGATTGCGGGGCAAAGATACTAGGAGCGGGGTGACGAAGGGTCGGAGCGAGCGCCGGCCCCGAACTACAGCAACAGCAGCTCTACCTCCTCCTCCTCCCGCACCCCACCCGGCGGAAGGAGGCCTCCCTCTCCTTCCCTCCCTCCCCCCCCTCCTCCCGGCCTTGGCATGCGAGAGGGGTTGCGAAAGCGCAGTTGGTGGATTTGCAGCAGTGTATTTTGATTTGCAGGCAGCGGCCGCTATTGCCCTGATAAAGGCCGTTGCCTGCAAACCCGTTAACTGTGCTTTCAATACAACCCCTCTCGCACGCCGAGGCCAGCCGGGAGGGAGGGAGGGAGGGGGAGGCCGCCTCCTTCCGCCATCTAAAGCAGCTGCACCAAAGATCCTACAGCTATAGGATCTTTGAGCTGCACCGCTCGGCCCCGCACCTACCTGTCGGCTGGCGGAGGAGGGGAGGCGGTGGCGACGAGTTCCCAACCGCCTCCCCCTTTGGCGGTGGCACTTTGGCGTTGGACAGTGACGGCCAAGGCAGTGGGGCGATGTTGTCCGAGGAGCGCTGACCTTCCTTCCTCCCCACCTCTCTCATACGCACCCCTCTTATCCTGGGACCCCTCCTCTCATCCCGCACTGATCCTCATTCCCTCCTCTATTCAGTCTTCACTGACATCCCCTGTGCTCCCCTCCCCATATACTCCCCCCAATCTATTCATCACCCTACCCACCTCGCATTGATTCTCCTGCCACCCCCCCATCCATCCTACACTGATTCGCCAATTCATCCTGTACTGACCCCCCTTCCCATCCATTCTGCACTTCTCCCCCCCCCCCCATTCATACTGCACTGATCCTCCCATTCATCTCGTACTGACCCACCTTCCATTTACCCTCACAATTTTACATACTCCAACCAACATTTACTAATTCACCTGCTTCAATCCATCCATTCCGCATCGATTGCCTTCTCAACCCCCCCCCCCCCCCCGGCCGCCATCTATCCACCCCGCACTGATTCACACACCCCCTGACCCTATTGTGATTCATGGTCTTCAGAGCAAACATTGACTATGTTTGATTACGGAATGCAATCAAATGTGTTTTAATTCCTAATGTTATTATTTGTTTTGACACCTTTAAACATATTACCAAAAGAACATTTGCTGCAGTTATGTCCTTTGGCCATCTCTTGTCAGTTAGTGCAATGTTTAACTTGTCAGATGGGTATAGTCGGTTTTAACAACTATTATCATAAAATGCCTTTCAGAAATTTCCTTACAACCTGTATATTTTGTTATGGATACATTATGTGGGAAGCCAGAGTGTTTCTGTGCCAATAACAATAATGACCCATGCTATGGCCATGTCATGGTAATTTTCGGTCCTTCACAGAAAATATGCTTGCATCAATCTATAGTGTGCATGGTGCAGGATTTATTGACACAGGTTGATCATTTGCTGAATAATCCAACCACATTTTTGTTTGGAAGTGGAAAGAACTAATAGAAATTGCATTAATTGCAATGTGTAAAAAGAGTTGAGATATTGTATTATAATTTTGCTGCATGTCATTGTGGTATATATCATGTCTTGATTGGTGAATATGTTTAGTTTGTGAGTTATTTGAAGCAGAAATAATATGTGAATGTAGACAATAGTGCTGGAGAAACTCAGTGGATGCGGCAGCATCTATGGAGCGAAGGAAATAGGTAACGTTTCGGGTCGAAACCCTGCTTCAGACTGATGGGTTTCGGCCTGAAACATTGCCTATTTCCATAGATCCATAGATGCTGCTGCACCCGCTGAGTTTCTCCAGCACTTTTTTCTACCTTCGATTTTCCAGCATCTGCAGTTCCTTCTTGAACATAATATGTGAATGCTTCATTGAGCATAATTCTGACTGGTAACTACGCACTTCGTCCGAGCACATTATCGCACGCGTCATGCAAACCGTCTTCAATGACCACCTAACTGTCATTTGGCAACCTAAAAAGCTGTCGAGGTTGCCCGGCTGGCAACAGGGAAAAAAAGTTAAGCGAGAGCCCTGTTTAGGCTAAGATGTTTTGTCTTCCATCTTAGCAGATACATTGTCTACATGTTTCCAATCCAACAGTAGAAATGAAGAAACATCTATGTTTAAATAACTGAATGCTAAAATGTAAATGATGCTAGGAAAAGTTTTTTTTTTCAAGATGGAAACTACTGAAGAAAGAAGAAAAAAAAATTTTTTTTAAGTCAAGGCGTTTTGCTTTCCTGCCAGAGGAAGTATCTGACAAAAAATATATTTTATGTGATTGAAAAGCTAAGAGACATTCATTCTTCTAATCTAATTGAACCTGCATGAACTGAAAAATATATATTTTGGTGCCATCTGATGGCTATAGAGTAGAACACACTAAGTCTGAAATATACACATAATTATACATATATATATATATATATTTGTCTGAATATTTACATGTTAAAGATAACTTGGAAAAATTGGGTTGATTTGTTCATGATCTTTGAGAAAACCATTGTAATATTATTTTGTCCTGGAATTGGATGATTTATATATGACTTACAAACCCCAGCAAGCAAGACATCGCAGATGGGTTAGTTATTTGATTATCCGTAAAGGGAGAGTTGACATTGCAATATCATGGTCGTGCTTTGTTCTAAAATCACGTCTTATTCGGTAGCTAAATTAAGCGAAGAAGCAGATACAGTTATGTCATCCAAAGGACATTTGGACAATTATTTGTTAGGAGAGGTTTAGTGGGGTATGTATGGATCAAATGCAGGTAAATGGGACTAGCACAGAATGCCAACTTGGTTGGCATGGACAAGGTCATCCGAAGGGCTTGTTTCCACACTGTATGATTTAACAAAATTAATATCTCAAATCGAAACATCAGAATCAAAAGAAATTGGAAAATGGGAGAACAAGTTTGTGTTAAGTTGCAGAGAATTTGGGGAGGAGTGTTTAGGATAAAGGGAAAATCTGCTGGCATGCAGTCAGGATTGTAAACATTTACAAAGCAGTCTGGTTTATACATTAATGAGGGGGTTAGAGAGAGAAAACAAACCAAATGATGTATTGGAATTGTTCAGCCGTAGAGCACAGAAACTGGTCCTTCAATCCACCATGTCCCATGTACACTAATCCTATTTTACAGAATCTGTTCCAGAGCCTTCATTGCCTTGGTAATGAAAGTATTTGATTAAATAAATACTTATTAAATAATATGAAAGCATTTGCAACTACTTTTATTAGACAGTGCCTTCCAAATACCAAGCACTCTCTGGATGAAAACAAATTGGCCTTGGATCTTCTCTAAAACACCTTTTACCTTGAACATATGACCTCTAGTTTTACACAATTCTGCTACGTTTCTTCCCTTTCAATGGCCCTCATAATTTTGTATATTTTAGTTAAGTCCCTCTGACCACTCTAGCATTTACATAATTTCCCTGCAACTGTGTGGGTTTCCTCTGGGTCATTCAGTTTTCTCCCACATCCCAACGATGTGTAGGTTGGTAGGTTAATTGGTCACTGTAAATTGTTCCCAGTTTGTAAGCGAGTGATATAATCTAAGAGGAATTGATCGGAATGTGCGGGAAATGAAGTAGGATTAATATAGGGTTAGTATAAATAAGCGGTTAATAGTTGGTGTGGACACAGTGTGCCCAAGGGTCTCTTTCTGTGCTGTATCTCTCAATGTCTGTGCAACCATGAATTTGCTATTGCAATTGTCAGTTTGTGATGTTGCCGGACAAGATGCTTTCTACAGCCCCAGAGTAGTTCTCTTTTTAATCCAACCATCCTGTAAAACCTTAGGGTTTCACACATTTCTTCTTATCTTTCATACTTGTTTGAACACATTATCCTTATATTCTCACCATTTCACTTTTGAATGACTCCCAGGTGTTAGGTATAGATGTACCTACAGGTATCTGCTCCCCGTCTACTTTGCCATTCCCTGATTTGCAAAATCGATGTCAGCTGTATCCCAATTCAAGTTCAATTTCTGATCCATTCATATCCTTTTCAATAATGACCTCGAAATTTACAGGATTATGGCTATTATTTCCAAACTACTTCCCCACCGGAAGAGGGTGGTGGTGGGGGAGAGGAAAAGTGAAACTGAAGGCTAAATTGTTCAATGTGAGAATGAGTTCAGCCAGACAGATGAATGTGTTGCTATTGGGAAACTGATGAAATGGGCCTGATAAACTGGGAAAAGCAACTGGAAAAATTGACTGTCCAGGTAAAGGGTGGAGGTGTAGAAGGATTACCAGTGTCTGTAGTGTCGATGAGCTGGTTGTGACCAAGGAAGTATGAAAGTAGCTGAGGATATCAGAGATAACTGAGTTCTAAGTGGGAAGGGTCTGAACTAGGGGACCATGTTCAGGTGAAGGTATAAATAAATAAGTTTGGTGAGACAAGAGCAGGATTGAAAAAACTAGAGCTATTCAGATAGTTTTGATTATAAATCTTGGGGAGGCGATAGAAACAGGTTGCACATTGTTGAGGACTGTGAGGCCAGAAGTTATGGAGGGAAGATCTCCCAAGGACGTGAAGACGTTAGACAATGGTCTCTGATTTGGCCTGTTTTGATATGCCGTTCAGTTTGCCAAGATACAACAGCACAATCCTAATTAGCGTGTTTGGTGAGGATATCAGAGTTTTTTCTTCGGGGTCAGAGTGCTGCAAGTTCATAAGAGGGTTACAGTGAGAAAAGGAAATGGAAACATTGACGTGGTCAATGTTACATTAGCAGTTAGCCATAAAAGGATCTAGTGAGGATGAGAGATCTAGTCGGACCGGGATTATGGATGTGGGAGAAACAGTCAACAGTTCGTGATAAGGACTCTTGCCCAAGACATGGTTGCAAAGGAGGAATAATGAGAGACAATTTATTAAAATACACATCTCCTGTTGGTGAGGGTGCTAACGTTCATTGAATGCATGGCCATAAATATGACAAAATGTTTCAAAGTAATTCTCTTCAATTTGCACTTCCCTTTATCCTATAATCTCTGTTGATAACAAATTTGAGATTATTTCAACAGGAACTCCGTCACTTAAGATCAAATGAGAACGTAAATGGGGTAATTGTGTAGGGTGCTAAGTACGTATAATGAGATGTTTGATATATTAAATGGCCTTCTGAAATGAAAAGAAGAAGAAAAGGTAGAGTTTTGGTCCACAATTGCACATGGGTTTATATAAAAACTAGGAGACTATTAATTGCAGTATTGAAATGGTAGTAAATCCCAATTCAACACTTGTTGAAATGCAGGATCAGATGGACATAATGCAGGGTCAGAAGGCCCCATCTGATCTTCCATACCAGCAGTAGGCTCCTTATGTGTGGACTGCTGCAGTGAAAGCTCAAATGTCTGCTGTGCAAGCTTAAACAGCTCTGGTGTAAAGTTAATCTTGCAGTCATGCAAGTTCAAAAATAGTTTAGGGTGTTGCATAATTCCAGTAATACACCTAGTAATAAGCTTGCCAAGATATTGTCCCTGGCAAATGAAAATAGGTCCAACAACCATGCACCTCCTGCCATCCATCACAAATCCATCAGTGCCCAAGGTGTAAATTAGCATATTTCTGCCAGCCTTGCAGCAAAAGCTTCACTGTCCAAAAGCACTAGGATTGAGAACGGCATTTAGAAAATAAGCAATAAGGGAATATACTGTAGAAGAGTGATTAATTAATATTTATGCAGTTTTTGCCAGGGTTTTGTTTTAAACAGTTTTTGTAATGCAAAACTATCGAGAAACAGTGAGGTAAATTTTAATAGATTTTTTTTACAAGTGTGTTAATATTTAATTGATTGATTTTGCATTTTTGGAAGAGCAATCATATCATATGAGTGTGAGGTGTCTAGGAGTAATTCCTTACTTTAATCTATAAATATTTTATCCATGAGCCATATTTATTTTAGCAGTAGTTTACAGAGTGACTAAGTGTCGTGGGCTTGCACAAAATTAAAAGGTGTCTTATTGTTAATCATCCGTAATGTCCTATACTTTTAAGTTTTTAGATCAAATATAATTTATAGCCTTCACTTTTCAAATGCTCATGAATTTAAGATGTTAAAATGTGCAAGAATTTATTGATGGCTAATAGTCTGAACTCACGAATGAATAATTAGTGCATTTGCAGTTGAATGCCCCAGAAACTCTGTTGAGTGAAGCTCAATTTGTTCCCACTGTTTGAGGTGATGAATCTAAACACCCTACAAGCACATCAAAATTGCGTTTAAAGGATGGGAATCCAAAACAATGACTTCATTGCAATTTACTTCATTGCAATATTGGAAACAAAGAGCATGTTGAATTGGCTTTCAAAAGGCAGAAAAAAAAGAGTCTGTCTGTCCATCTATCTTGCTACAATTTTTGAACTACCTTACTCACCCATTGCCCTGTCATGTCACTTAAACAAGTTTAATTCAGATTGATGGTATATTTTACAAGTTATTGCCATTTTTAAACTTTACAAAAACCATTATTTTCTACCAGCAGTGTTCCATCCCACAATGGACCAAATAATCTGCCTTGCTACCAAAGTGGATAACCTCACATTAATCCATATTAAACTGCATCTGCCATGCATCTGCCCACTCACCGAACCTGTCCAAGTCACCCTGCATTCTCATTGCATCCTCCTCACAGTTCACACTGCCACCCATATAACCATATAACAATTACAGCACGGAAACAGGCCCTCTCGGCCCTTCCAGTCCGTGCCGACCATTTATTTTCCCCTAGTCCCATCTACCTGCAATCAGACCATACCCCTCCATTCCCTTCCATATACCTATCCACTTTACTTTTAAATGTTAAAATCGATCCTGCCCCCACCACTTCTGCTGGAAGCTCATTCCACACAGGCACCACTCTCTGAGTAAAGAAGTTCCCCCTCATGTTACCCCTAAACTTCTGTCCCTTAATTCTCATGTCATGCCCTCTTGTTTGAATCTTCCCTACCCTCAATGGGAAAAGCTTATCCACGTCTATCCCTTTCATCATTTTAAAGACCTCAATCAAGTCCCCCCTTAACCTTCTGCGCTCCAAAGAATAAAGACCTAATTTGTTCAACCTTTCTCTGTAACTTAGTTGCTGGAACCCAGGCAACATTCTGGTAAATCTCTTCTGTACTCTCTCTATTTTGTTGACATACTTACTATAATTAGGCGACGAAAATTTTACACCATACTCCAGAATTGGTCTTACCAATGCCTTGTATAATTTCAACATTACTTCCCTACTCCTATATTCAATGCTCTGATTTATAAAGGCCAGCACACCAAAAGCTTTCTTTACCACCCTATCTACATGCAATTCCACTTTCAGGGAACTATGCGCAGTTATTCCTAGATCCCTCTGTTCCACAGCATTCCTCAATTCCCTACCATTTACCATGTACGTCCTATTTTGATTTGTCCTGCCAAGATGTAGGACTTCACACTTTTCAGCATTAAACTCCATCTGCCATCTTTCAGCCCACTTTTCCAAATGGCCCAAATCTCTCTGTAGACTTTGAAAATCTACTTCATTATCCACAACACCACCTATCTTAGTATCATCTGCATACTTACTTATCCAATTTTCCACCCCAATCATCCAGATCATTGATGTACATGACAAACAACAGTGGACCCAACACAGATCCCTGAGGCACCCCACTGGTCACCGGCTTCCACCATTACTCTCTGACATCTCCCATTCAGCTACTGTTGAATCCATCTTGCTACTCTGCCATTAACACCCAAAGATTGAACCTTCTTAACCAACCTTCCATGGGGAACCTTGTCAAAGGCCTTACTGAAATCCATATGGACAACATCCACTGCTTTACCCTCATCAATTTCCCTAGTAACCTCTTCAAAAAATTCAAGAAGGTTTGTCAAACATGACCTTCCAGGCACAAATCCATGTTGACTGTTCCTGATCAGACCCTGTTTATCCAGATGCTTATATATATTCTCTCTAAGTATCCTTTCCATTAATTTGCCCACCACTGACATCAAACTAACAGGTCTATAATTGCTAGGTTTATTCTTTGAACCCTTTTTAAACAATGGAACAACATGCGCAGTACGCCAATCCTTCGTCACTATTCCCGTTTATAATGACATTAGAAATATTTCTGTCATAGCTCCTGCTATTTCTACACTAACTTCCCTCAATGTCCTGGGGAATATCCTGTCAGGACCTGGAGACTTATCCACTTTTATATTTTTCAAAAGTGTCAGAACTTCCTCCTCTTTGAATCTCATAGTTTCCATAGCTACTCTACTTTTTTCCCTTACCTTACAGAGTTCAATATCCTTCTCCTTGGTGAATACCGAAGAAAATAAATTGTTCAATATCTCCCCCATCTCTTTTGGCTCTGCAGATAGCTGTCCATTCTGGCTCTCTAATGGTCCAATTTTATCCCTCGTTATCCTTTTGCTATTAATATAGCTGTAGAAACCCTTTGGATTTACTTTCACCTTTCTTGCCAAAGCAACCTCATATCTTCTTTTAGCCTTTCTAATTTCTTTCTTAAGATTCTTTTTACATTCTTTATACTCCTTTAGCACCTCATTTACTCCATGCCTCCTATAATTATTGTAGATATCTCTCTTTTTTCGAAACAAGTGTCCAATTTCCCTTGAAAACCTTGGCTCTTTCCAATTTTTACTATTTCCTTTCAACCGAACAGGGACACAAAGATTCTGCACTCTTACAATTTCCCCTTTAAATGTCCTTCATTTCTCTTCTACATCCTTCCCATAAAACAAAATGTCCCAATTCACTCCTTTTAAATCCTTACGCATTCCCTCAAAGTTAGCCTTTCTCCAATCAAAAATCTCAACCCTAGGTCCAGTTCTGACTCTCTCCATAATTATATTGAAACTAACGGTATTGTGATCACTGGTCCTGAAGTGTTCACCAACGTATACCTCCGCCACCTGACCTGCCTCATTTCCTAACAGGAGGTCCAGCACTGCCCCTTCTCTGGTCGATAACCTCTATGTATTGCTGCAAAAAACTATCCTGCACACATTTTACAAACTCCAATCCATCCAGCCCATTTACAGAATGTGTTTCCAAGTCTATTTTTAGAAAATTGAAATCTCCCACAATCACTACCCTGTGCTTACTACTAATATCTGCTATCTCCTTACATATTTGCTCTTCCAATTCTCGCTCCCCAGCTTTGTGTCATCTGCACATTTGTTAATGGTACTTTGAATCCCTTCATCTAAATCATTGATGTATATTGTACATAGCTGCGGTCCCAGCAGCGAGCTTTGCAGTACCCCACTAGTCACTGCCTGCCATTCTGAAAGGGACCCGCTAATTCCTACTCTTTGTTTCAATTTTCTATCCATGTCAGCACTCTACTCCCAATACGCCATGTGCCCTAATTTTGCCCACTAATCTCCTATTTGGGACATTATCAAATGCTTTCTGAAAGTCTAGGTACACTACATCCACTGGCTCTCCCTTGTCCATATTCCAAGTTACATCCTCAAAAAATTCCAGAAGATTAGATAAGCATGATTTTCCCATTCATAAATCCATGCTGACTCAGACAAATCCTGTTACTGCTATCCAAATGTGCCGCTTTTGCATCTTTTATGTTTGGCTCCAGCATCTTCCCCACCACTGATGTCAGGCTAACTGGCCTATAATTCCCTGTTTTCTCTTCCGCCTTTCTTAAAAAGTGTGATAACATTAGTTATCCTCCAATCCACAGGAACTGATCCTGAATCTATAGAACATTGGAAAATGATCACCAATCACCAATGATCACCATGATTTCTAGAGCTGCTCTAGAGGGATAGAGGGAGAGGAGGGGGTTAGGGAAGGGAGAGGGGTTATGGTGGCATGGAGGGAGTGACTGAGGGTAGGGGAAAGGAGAGGGAGTGAGAGGTGATGGAGGGTGTGGGGGAAAGTGGAGATGTGAAAGAAGGGGGGGAGGTTTCATTGAAAAAAACGCAATTTTCATTGTGGGGGAGGGTGGGATAAGGTGGAGGAGCAGGGGGATAGAGGGGGAGCAGGAGGATAGAGGGAGTGGAGGGGTGTAGTTGGGGGAGGTGAGGAGGGAGTGTGGGGGAGGGGGAATAGAGGGAGAGGAGTGGGGGAGGTAGGGAGTGGGGGATAGAGGGAGAAGAGGGCAGTGGGAGAGGTGAGGGCAGTGGGGGAGGTGAGGAGGGAGAATGGGGGATGCCAGTCAGCAGTGTTCCACCCCACAATGACATCACAATGGGATCTCATATACATAAACTTCCCATCAGCACTGTTCCACCTCACAATGTCGTCGCAATGAGATCCCGAAACACTTTAAAAAAAAAAAGCTATTTTCATTGTGGTGGTTGGGGTAGGGGGGAGATGAGGAGTGGGGGATAGAGGGAGAGGAGGGGGTTACGGAGGGGGGGAGTGACTGAGGGTAGGGGAAAGGTGAGGGAGGGGAGGAGAGGAGAAAGAAGAGGGAGGGTGAAGAGGAAAGAGAGAGAGTGCTGGGGATGAGGGGGAATGGAGGAGGATAGGGGTTGGAAGCGGGTTGGCTAGGTAATGGTGGAGGGGAGGGGGAAGAGGGAGGAGGGGATGGAGGGGGCGAGAGGAGGAAGCAGAGGAGGGTTGGTGGAGGGCGGAGAGAGGGAGTATAATGGAGGATGGCAATAGGGGAGTGAAGAGGGAGAGTGGGATGCTTTCACATTGATCTTATGTTTTACAGGTTATTGCCATTTTACAGGTTATTGCCAGTCACGCCTGAGCAGTTGGGGGCTATGGGTCAGTGGTGGAATATTGCTTTGGGGGACCGGGCCCAACGGGTCCGCTCTTGGCTTAGTATATATATGACTAAAACTTTCATCTTGTTTGTTTGTTTGTACATATGTGTGCGAGGGTGTGCATGTGTTCTTGAAACTCTGCCAAAACGGTACACAATAGTGCTACAATTTATGGCCCACCTTGCTCATCATTGTCCTGCGATGTGCAGTACCAAGTTTTGTACAGATGGATGTTATATTTTACAGGTTATTTACATTTTAAACTACAAAAGGCACTTTTCAAACCACTTTTCCACTTGATTGAACCCAGGCCATGGGAGATGTGAGGTAACAGGAGTTACTGCTAAACCGCTGTGCCACCCTTAAAACCCAAAGTCTTCCACAATTATACGTGTACTTCTGAGATAAAGCTGCTGAATTAATTCTGGTTTATATAATTTCAATCCCTCCAGTGTGTGCCGCTAACTGGGCTGTTATTATTATGGGTCAGGGAGAGCTGGTACTTTAATGGATAATGATGTGGATTCATGTCCAAAGTTATTCACCACTCCTTCAGGAGTTCTGTCAGATAAAGACCGTGCCTGTCAATAGGAAGTGTAGAGGTCTCAATTTCACAGATTTAATCAGGTCATGACGCATGTTAAACTGCTCCATGTTTCTTTGGGTGTCATTGCTGAAGGTGAGCTCTGTCTCTACCTGCTGCCAGACATGCATCTGCAGTCTCTCTTGTGTGAATATGCTCATTCTGAAGAAGGATCCCGATCTGAAATTTGTCAATTTTACCCATCAATTTCCCTCCACAGATGCTGCCTGATGCACTGAGTTTCTCCAGCAGTTTGTTGTCCTGGATGTTGATTGGCTCCCTTGGCATGGAGAACCCCTTGTCTCCTGTGTTGTCTTAGAACATAGAACAGTACAGCACAAGAACGGGCCCTTCAGCCTACAATGTTTGTGCCGAACATGATGCCCAGTTAAACTGATCTCATCTGCTTGAACTGATCTCATCTGCTACCAACATCATCAAAGACCCACACCATCCTGGCCACACACTCATCTCTCCGTTGCCATCGGGAAGAAGGTACAGGAGCTTGAAATCTGGAACATCCAGGTTCAGGAACAGCTTCTTCCCCACAGCCATCAGGCTACTAAATACAACATCAAACAAGCTCTGAACAATAACTATTATTACTATTGCGCTTTATCTGTTTATTTATTGTGTATATATGTTCTATGGTATATAGACACACTGAACTTTTATCTCCTATTCTGTATTACGTTTACATATTTTGTTGTGCTGCAGCAAGCACGAATTTCATGACAATAAAACTCTCTTGACTCTATTCCAGGCACTTCCTTGTGCCTATCTAAAAACCACTATCGTATCTGCCTCCACCACCACCCCTGGCGATGCGTTCCAGGCATCTACCACTCTGTAAAAAAAAAAAAGCTTCTTCGCACGTCTCCATTAAACTTTCCCCCTGTCGTCCTATAGTAATGTACTCCTCATGTTGGACATTTTTACCCTGGGGGGGAAAAAGGTTCAGTGTCTATCCCATCTATGACTCTCATATTTTTATAAACTTCTATCAAGTCTCCCCTCAACCTCTGATATTTCTGAGAAAACAATCCAAGTCTATTCAACCTCTCGCTGTAGCTGAAATGCTTAAAACCAGGCAGCATTCTGGTAAACCTCCTCTGCACTCTATCCAATGCCTCCACCTTTCCTGTAATGGGATGACCAGAACTGCACATAATACCCCAAATGCAGCCTAACCATAGTCCTATAGAGCTGCAGTCCTATAGAATATTCCATGAGTATCTTAAGATGTGTTTGTGTATCTGGGTGCTCATAACTTCATGCATCTTAGTCTGCTATTTTAGAGAGCCTGAAGTATGTGTCTGTCTGTCTGTCACCTGTTTCTTGTCGGTCCCTTCAATTGTAAGAGCTTGATATGTGTGCAAAATTGCTCTGAACTTTTCTGAAGGGAATGCCAGTTGCCAGCCAGGGTTTGTTGTAGCGACAGATTTGTATATCGTTCAAGAGATTACTCTAGCCGCTAAATGGACAGCATGGTTAAGGGGAATGTCTCCGTACACATGCGAGCTCACCATCAGAGACATTCAGAGATTCTTCACAGATAAGTCTTCCAAAACACAGTCTTTTGATTAATAAATTCTTTATTGTTGAAAAACAATAAGGTACATCCAAACTTCTTCCGACTCGTTACTAAAATCTTCATCAAACTCCAGCTTATCACTTTAAACGTTAGAAAACTCCTCGTGTCTCTGTTACACTTCGCATGGTCGAAGGGTAAACCTTCTCCATGCTGGTTCCAAACTAAGCTTCTGCGCAAGATACATAGCCCCAAACACACCCAAAAATATGTCATAAGTCCCACCCACAATATAACGAGCAGTCTAAAATTTAAACACATGTGCCATCATTAATGACACACAAAACAAGCCAAATGGCTACTACATTTGTAACATAAAAGTATCTGCATCGTTGCATGGGGATCATGATTAAATATCAACATTGCTTGGTAGCTTTTAACCACCATGTGCCATACCTAACATTTTTACAATGATCCAAATTTGAACGTCTTAAAGGATGTATAAATAGTATGGGTAACTGAATCCTCAAAAATTGTTCAAACTCTATAGGAAATCTTCTTTCGTATTGAATGGGGAAAAATGAGTTGAATACTATAAGAATTAGAGAAAAATTGATATGTACAAAATAATTCTGATTTTACTTCGGAGTCATGTGTGGCAGCAGACAGCAGCAGATGGAGCTTTGTCAGTGTGGGTCTCCTCGGACACTCACTGCAGCACCTGGTACAGGGCTGCATACTATCTCCCTCTCCTCGGAGGGGAACATACGGAATCAGTACTGGGCTGACTCTGAAGTCGGGGATTTGGCTGAAGATACGTCTAGTGTGCTGGGGATGCATGAAGCTCAGAAATCATCGCCTTTGATCTCCAAATTCGCGATACCCTCGCTTACTGGGGAACCATTGCAAGAACAGCTGGTGGCTAGTATTGATTACTTCATATCCCACCAGCTGCAGGAGCAAGTTATAACGGATACAGCGGCCAAGTACTTGGCACCTGCAAACTGTGCTTCCCTAAATGTTTCTGCGGTGAACAATTCAATTTGGGGACACATTGGTGGGGGCATCAGAGCCCAAGACATAAAAATCCAAAAGGTCCTCAAATTGCTGGCGTAAGGCATTACGGCGTTTGTCAGGTCTATAGATGGAACATCGCTATCGGATGAGCAGGAGGATGCCCTGGCACTGTTGTGCAGTGCTCAGTAAAAGATCAACTGCTTCAGGAAAAGTGCCATCCGACCTGCCCTGAACCCTAAATTTGCGGGGTTATGCAAAACCAGCAAGACCCAGCCGCCAAGTCTACTATTCGGGGAGAACCTGTCAAAACAGGCCAAGGACCTGGATGAGGAGTCAAAGGCTGTCGGGCTAATAAAGGCGCCGTCAACCGGCAAGACCTCCCAACTTCGGCGGTAGCACCCCAATGCATCCACCAGCAGGAAACGATATCCGGAGGCTGGTGAAAGCTCGAAGGCCGTATTTTCTGGAATAAGGTCTTTTTTAGGCCAAGGCCCAGAACGGCCATCTTGGAAAATGCGCCAATCCCACATCCCAGCACCCCTACCCCCCAGGACTCGGGGACGGAAGAAGTAAATACAAACCCATTGGTAACCATGGAGGTAGGTGACTTAACGATTCACAGGTTGGTGGTAGGTTACACTTGTTTTGGAGTGCATGGAGTTCCATAACGTCTGACCCTTTTATATGACACAGTATTCAAGGTTATAAAATTGAGTTCCTTCACAATTCATTTCCACCCACACAGCATGCACCTAAACGGACGTTTGTGCTCTCACAGCAAGAAAGTTTAGATGTGCATACAGAAATGTTGAGGTTACCTTCGAAAGGGATAATTGAGAAATCCTGGTAAGCCTCTCATGAATTTGTACCTAATATATTTACAAGGAAAAATAAAGATGGCGGTTGCCGCATCATCATTGATTTAACACAGCTTAATACTTTTGTGCAGTACAAACACTTTAAAATGTAAACATTTGTGACTGCCAAACACTTGATTTCCAAAGGATACTTTATGGCTTGCATCGATCTTAAGGATGCGTACTATTCAGTGCCGATACACAAGGATCACCGAAGGTATTTGAAATTTAACTGGATGGGGCAACTGTGGCAGTTTAAGGCTTTGCCTAATGGGTTAACATCAGTCCCCAGATTGTTTACTAACATCTTAAAACCAGCACTTGCGCTTCTCAGGGCGCAGAAATATATTGTCATGGCATATCTGGATGATATCTTAATTGTTGTGAAAACTCTGGAATCAGCTACATTAGCGGTTGCAGCCACCAAACTCTTATTTGAGAAGTTGGGGTTTCTCATCCATTCAGATAAAGCCAAATTGATACTTTCCACGGTTAAGGATTATTTAGGATTTTCTGTTAACTCTGTTCACATGTCTGTGACTCTGCCTGGGGGCAAGGCGACAGAATTAGTAGAGACCTGTCACAGCCTTATTGTTGTTAAGCAACCCTCAATTCGACAAGTAGCTAGGGTGATTGGCAAGCTAGTGGCGGCATTTCCAGCCACATAGTTTGGACCTTTGCATTATCAAAATTTACAGAGGGCAAAGGTACAAGCACTCAAAATTCATGCTGGTCACTTTGACAGACCTATGCGGTTACCAGCCAATGCTATTTCTGAATTCCAATGGTGGATATTAAACATTCGGCATTGTTCTAATACCATTGTAGTCAGTAGTCCTTCAGTTGTTTTACAGACTGATGCTAGCGCTCTAGGTTGGGATGCTACTGATACCGTCTCTAGTTGTGGTGGCAGATGGGACATGCATGAGTCTTCTTTGCTTCAATCACATGATATTAATTGTTTAGAATTGTTGGGTGCGTTCTATGGCCTAAGAGCCTACTGCACAAACATGCGTCATCTGCATGTCCGACTTCAGGTTGACAACACCACTGCGGTGGCTTATATCAATCACATGGGTGGAATAAGTCGATACCCTGTGATTATTTGGCGAACCTTATTTGGCACTGGTGCATCAAGATACATATTTGAGTATCAGCTACTTACCTTCCAGGTAAGCTTAATACAGTGGCGGCCACCAGGTCACGACTATTTAATGACAACACCGAATGGATGTTGGACCACAAAGTGTTTACCGACATTGTAGCTCGGTATGGAACACCGGATATCTAGGCTCGCATCCAGGCTCAATCACCAATTGCCAACATATGTTACTTGGGAGCCAGACCCTGGGGCAGTGGTGGTGGATGCATTCTCGCTGCATTGGGGAGGACTTTTTTTATGCATTTCCTCCCTTAATTTGCAGAGTCTGAGGCGACCTTTCTTGGGGCTCGGACTGGCGGATCGAACATTGGGTGTGATCACGGCGGCATTGAGAGATTCCACCAAAAAACAATATATCTCCTATATTAAAAAATGGGAGATGTTTTGTGCACGAACTGACATCACGTATAACTCGGCTCGTGTGACTGATATATTAGAATTCTTGTCCAGTCTTTACTTTCATGACCTTCTGTCCTACAGTGCCATTAACTGTGCCAGAAGTGCACTGTCGTCCTACTTATGGCGAGGGTTGAGACACCACGCTATCGGGACTCATCCTTTAGTGCCAAGACTTTTGAAGGGTGTTTTTAATACCAATCCCCCCCGGCCTAGGTACTCCCACATTTGGAATATTAGCAATGTCCTGACGCTGCTTAGGGGATGGGCTCCAGTTACGTCCCTGTCTCTGACCAAGCTAACTTAAAGTGGTTATGCTGATGGCACTGATCTCGGCTCAACGAGTCCAGTCGCTGCATAAATTGTGGCTGGACACTATGACTATAAACTGCCAATAAAATAACATTCTACATATTCGAATTAATTAAATAGGATGGACCAGGGGCATCTGGTCATAAATTGGAATTCGTAGCCTATCCCATGGACCGTCGTTCATGCATAGACACCCATTTACTTCAATATGTCAGGGTCACAAAAAACCTTAGGGACTCAGAAATGGCTTTATTTGTCAGTCATAAAAAACCTCACAAAAGAGTGTCTGTGGTGACCATCTCTAGGTTTTGGCTTTGGTATGTGTCGATACTGATGTTTTTAAATCTCATTCCACCAGGGCTGCATCGACTTCCGCAGCAAAACAGTTGGAAGTTCCTATGGACCACATCCTTGCGACGGCAGGATGGTCTAGTGAAAGAACTTTTCAAATATTTTATTAAAAAAAACCATTGCCAGGACAGGGTTGTTTGCGGAGTCGATTTTAAACTCTGTATTATAATTTGCCCCGAGTGTAAGGGGTCATTATTATTTCTTTGTTAATAAAGCATCAGCATGTTCAAATAACCATTCATGTCTGAATGCATTCTACAGTTACTCCTCCTTGGTCAGTTATTACAGTGTGTGACGCATGGACTCATTCCACGGCATGAAATCACAGAGCTTTGAAATCTTCACGTAGTCACTCACGAGACTCCGAAGTAAAATAGTAAGATTAAACAAGAATTTACCAGTTTGAAGTTTGATCTTTATTTTATGAGAAGTTACGTTGAGGGATTACGTGCCCTCCACTCCCAACCCTCTATCATAAAGGTCAGCTGGTATACTAGTTCTCTAATCTTACTATATTCAGTTCACCAACTGTCATCTGTGATTTCACATCGCTGCTTTGAAGATTGATGCGCATGCATGCTGACGGGTTCTTCACGTAATCCCTCAACGTAACTCCTCATAAAATAAAGATCAAACTTCAAACTGGTAAGTTCTCGTTTAATCCTACTATTTTAGTTTTATGACAATCGTATCATGTTATCTAAAGACATTTTTGAATTTATAAGTCACTTCTCTGGCATGACAATACAAAGAAAACTACCAACTGTTTTAAACTGCGCAACTATCACGTTAACTTCCTTACGGTAGCATTACCTTGACAAGTTCACATTGACTACTGCATGGAGAATTCTAATAAAACAAGCACAATCAAAATTTGACAGCGATGAAGTTTATAAAAGTAATATTTTCAGACACTAAGTTCTCACAAACATTCGAGGTATGTTTGAATTACACTTGGGTACTTTAATTAGTTGACCAGTGGGGAATCAATATCCTGGCAGGCAGGTTTGCAAGGACTACTAGGGGGAGGGTTGAAACTACATTTGCAGAGGGATAAGATCCAAAGAAGTAGAGAGGCAGGTGGGAGGCTGTTGATACAGAAGTCAATGACGGCATGTTCAGTAGGCAGGCCAGGCAGTAGCATGGCAGGGAATGAGGAAAGATGTTTGGATTATGCTGAATTTATTTTGTTCCAAGAAGCCTGACGGGTAAGGTGAAAGAGCTCAGGCCCTCGTTAGTTAAGTGTGACTAGGACACTATAGCCATTGAGAAAGCTGGCTAAAGGAGGAACAGGACTGGTAGCTTAATGTTCCAAGATACATGTTTTACAATCAAGGATGAGATGGTATGGGATGATAACAGAAGAGTTGGTATATTGATCAAGTAGAACCGCACGGCAGTAGTCAAGATTACATTTCGGTATGTTAATTGAAAATGTGTATGCCTGCACTACACAATACAGGGCAAATGGTGTCATGACAGGGAGCACACGCAAGTGGACTGGTTGAATTAGATAACTCTGAGTGATGTAGGAACAGCATGCAACCAACAAAGTTGTTTTATGCGTAGGAAGGAACTGCAGATGCTGGTTTACACCAAAGATAGACACAAATGCTGAAGTAACTCGGCGGGCCAGGCAGCATCTCTGGAAAGAAGGAATGGGTGACGTTTTGGGTCGAGATCCTTCTTCAGACTTTGACTTTGAGGTGCAGTACAAGCGAGCAGCATGCAACACAATTAGAAGGAACGATAGAACTTAATATAAACATCCACCGCAGTGATCACTGTGATGGAAGGCAATATTGTTCAGGCAGTCTTCCTCCTATTGTTCACCCGTGTTTGGGACCTCGACCCTCCGCAGTTGCCGTTACAGACGGCCTGATGTACAAGCCCTCTCGTCGGGGTGATCGAAGCTCCGACGGCGGGACAGATGGAACCCACCCACAACAGGACGCTTGGAGTGCCCAAATCGACCACTTCCGGTGTTTTTTGCTAAGCATTGATAGTTGCTTGATCCTGTAAAAATAATTGCTATGGCATCAATGTTTGCATTGATGTGAAATTGATATGTAGCTCTATGATTGAATGTATCACGCCCAAGCATGTTGGCAACTAAAAACGTAACAAGTTATTGAGGAAATGGAATACATACAGAGTCTGATTTGTTTTGATATTTCTGGCTTCAACTTGTTTAAACTGAGGTAAAAATTACACTGGGGTGAATCAGCATATATTATGAGAATATATTGAGTAAACTGCGTTGTTTAAGCATGAAAAGAAGTTATAATCATTTTGAAATTTATCTCCACCAAAAAGATCTGTTGCTTTTGTCTGGTTCTCCTATACAGCAACAGTTTACTGTTCCAAAATAATTTACTGTACTTGAACTAGATTTACATACTTAAGATAAAGAGCTTTTAAATAATTTATTTATCCATTTTAAAAAAAGGGGTTGATCGTATTTTCCAATCGTAGTCTAAAGTGTGAATAATTCCCAAGGCCAATGACACCACATTTATGTAGCTAAGTTGAAATAATATTTAGATCAATACATTTATGTTTATCAGTTTCTTGTAGCTATTTTAGGTTCATTATAATTGAGATCAGAACAGGAATTCCCTTTTCAAAAAATTACAAAGTAGTTCCGATATCCAATGATGGAAGCTTTTCTTTATTGATGCCATTGTCATCAAACTTTCTATGGTGCTCTTCGAGCCATAGTATGTTAAATGCAGAGCACGTTGTTTTCTCAACCTGTATCTTAAATATTCAGTGATAACTCAGGGCGGCTCACTTAAAAAATAAAAACAATTATTCTGTGCAAATGTATATCAATTAAAGTAATTTTGAATCATCAGCGGAGGATGAAGTGAGCCCCAGGTTTCTAATTAGCACCCTGGTTGATAACAATGATATGGAGATTATATTGAAATGAGGCAGCACTGGGAAAAGGGGCATAAGTGATAGGAATGTGTTCGCTAGTTCATCGAGACGTACAGCATGGAAGCAGGCCCATCAGCCCAACCTGCGCATGACGATCAAGATGCCCCATCTACACTAGTCCCACCTGCCCGCTTTTGGCCCACATCCCTCTAAAACAATCCTATCTTGTCCAAATGTCTTTTAAATGTTGTTATAGTACCTCTTCAACTACTTCCTTCTGGCAGCATACTCCATATACCCACCACCCCCTGTGTGGAACTTGCCCCTCGGGTTTCTATTAATCTTTCCCAAATCACTTTAAACCTATAACCTCTGGTTCTTGATTCCCCTACTCTGAGTAAAAGACTCTGTGCATTCACTTTGTCTATTCCTCTCATGATCTTATACACCTCTACAAGATCGCCCCTCAATGTCCTGCGCACCGAGTAATAAAGTTCTAGCCTGCCTGACACTCCCTATATAGCTCAGGCCCTCAAGTCCTGGCGACATCCTCGTAAATCTCTGCATTCTTTCCAGCTTAACAATATTTTCCCTTGGCAGGGTGACCAAAACTGATCACAACATTCCAAATGCGGCCTCACCGACGCCTTATACAACTGTAAGGTAACATCCCAACTTCTATTCCCAATACCCTGACTGATGAAGGCTAATGTGCTCTAAGCTGGGACTCATTTGGTCAATATTAATATTGTACTCCCCAAGAGTCTTTGGATAAATCAGGATTGCAATGCTCGTATATATCTTTGACATTACTGCTGTCGCACACATGCAGATGTACATCTTATTTTATGACAACGGCCATTTTCTGTCAACATTGTCAAGGCAATGTAAAAGATGATAAAGGTCACATTATCCATAGCCCAGTGAAATTATGCTTCTAGGAACTAAATTTTCTTCATCAGATATAATGGGAAGGAAGCATCACTATTCCATGGAATGAAAAAGTTGGCATCAGAATATGGGTTTCAGTACAACGGCTCCAATAATCTATGCAAGAGCCAAAGAATGAGGGTGTGCAAGGAGCTAAACTATTTTTTGAGGTGTCCCCTCACCTCAGCATACATTTGCAACATACGAGGAATTTCATTTGCCAAGTCAGTCATACAAATAAAAAGCAACGGAACACACAAAATACATTTTAACATAAACATCCACCACAGTGACTCCTCCACACTGCTCATTGTGATGGAAGGCGAAAAAAAGTTCAAATCTCCTCCGTTCTATGCTCTCCCGTGGTCGGGGGCCTTGAGCCCTCCGTTGATGGGACGATCTAGACTCTCGTAGCCGGCAGCGTTTGCATCCTCCTCATCATGGTGATCAGCTCCTGGGGGGGGGGGATGTTAGCTCCCCCGCGTTGGCGATCGGACCCCCGGGTCGGGGCTGGTCGTGCCTCTGCATCGTTGGAGCTCCCGACTAGCCTCTCCCGAGACTGCCGCATCCAATGATGCAACAACGCAGCGATCCCAGGCAAGGGATCAGCTCCGATGTTAAGTTTACGCCCTGCGGTGGGGCAGTCCGAGGAGGCCTCCAGCTCCATCGATGGTAGGCCGGAGATGCGACCCGGAAAATAATTGCATCTCCGGCAAGGTAAGAAACTGAAAAAAAGTTTCACACACATCTCTCCGCACATAAAACAAACCGGAGAACATTTACACAAACTTTTAACACACTAAAAATGTAAAAAAATATGAAAAACAGACTGTTGGCGGGGCTGCCAATTGTGTGGCACCCCTGCTGAACATTTGCATGCACACTGTTCCTTTTCTGTTACTATTGCTGATCTATCTGCCCAGCACAGCCCAGCTCATCAAGGTGGTAGACAGTTGGGGAAATGGGAAAAAGAGGTGATACTGCATAGTTGTCTTCTTACATATCTTAGAACCATGTCAGATCTTGGCATCACACGGATTTTAGAAGCTAGACTGAAGCTACTTATTTCTTGAGGTGGCGATGGGGATTGACTAACATCTGGAACTAGTGGTCTGGAGATAAGGCAAAAGGGTACGGGAAGCCAAAAGGTAAACTCCCTGAAATGTAAAGTTGTGTGTGCGTGGCCTTGACTGTGTGATGAAGGAGAGCTTTTTATAATCATATGCTTTACACCTGTAAATGCTTGTGCAAAAGAAAATGCAGCATTAGCGAGAAAGTTCCCCATCCTAGGACAAATTTACAGGTTTCAATGTGATAGAGGTCACTTTCTTATTGTACCTATCATCTATTGTGCTTCTGGTATCTCACAGTGCCTTACTGCCACTTTGATAATGTAGTAGACTTTTCCTGAGCATTTGGGAACCCCATGAAGATTTGGAAAATAAATAATTGTATTTTAATTAATTTATTAGCCAAGTATGTAAAAACATACAAGGAATTTGAATTGCCATACAGTCATCCCAAAAAAGCAACAAGACACACAACTACATAAAAAGTAACATAAACATCCACCACAGCGCACTGTGACGGAAGGCAATAACGTATTATCTTCTTCCCTCCTTTACCCCGTGGTCGGGCCAGTCGAACCATCCGCAGTCGGGGCGATCAAAGCTCCCGCAGCCGGCGATCGAAGCTCCCATGATCGGGGTGGTCGAAGCTCCTGCAGTCGGAGCTGCTGAAGTCGGTCACTAACCAAGGGACCGCGAGCTCCACGATGTTAAGTCCGTAAACTCCCGCGGTTGGAGCTCCAAAAGTCGATCCCTAACCAAGGGACCACGAGCTCCACGGTTAAGTCCACAGGCTCCCCAGTCAATCCCCAGTAAGAGACCGCCGGCTCCTCGATGTTAGGCCGCAGTGCGGACGGAGATATGATACGGAAAAGTCGCATCTCCGTCGAGGAAGGAGATAAAAAAGTTTCCCCCACCCCCCACATAACACAAAACTAAAGATACACTAAAACATACATTTATCAACAGACTAAAAACAAAAAAGAAGAAAAGGACGAGAAAGACCGTTGGCGAGGCTGCCATCGTACGGAGTCACCTGTGATAATATATTACATGCAGGGTCTATCCGTCTTATTAAATGTCTCTAATGGTCATGTCGTCATAAATGTTTCTTGAGAAACAGAGATGCATGCTATAAGGGTAATAGAATACTCATGGGGGCTTTAAATGGCATAGAAAAAACAAATTAGCAGCAATACTTTGGATGTATGGTTATTGTAAACTATGCATCCTCTCAATATTTGCATAAAAATAGCAATATTCAACAATAAAAGTGGTTCACTCATGGCCAGGGATGTTAAAAAACATGTTAAAGAACGGTTTCGGCCCGAAACGTTGCCTATCTCCTTCACTCCTTAGATGCTGCTGCACCCGCTGAGTTTCTCCTGCCTTTAGTGTAGCCATGTTAAAAAACATATTGGATCAAATGAAAAAAAAAGATATAATGTTGCCAAACCAAAACAGTAAGCCTGAGGATTGGGAAAATTCATGATTCTGGAAATGTCAGCCAGAGCAGTGTACTGTACTGCATGTCAGATGTGGGAGGTCATGGTGTTGGATGGCCCTCTTGACGTCCACATCTGCATCAGGTGCAGAGAGATGGGGCTCCTAAGGGACCGTATTAGGATCCTGGAGCAGCAGCTCGATGACCTCTGCCTGGTCAGGGAGAGTGAAAAGGTGATAGAGGAGAGTTATAGGGAGGTGGTCACTCCAAAACCACAGGAGAGAGACATGTGGGTCACGCTAAGGAAGGGCAAGGGGCAAAGGCATGAACGAGTGAGTACTCCAATGTCAGTACACCTGGCAAATAAGTACTCCTGTTTGAGTACGGATGGGGGTGACAGCCTACCCGGGGGTAGCGACAGCGGACGGGCCTTCAGCACAGAGACCGGCCCTGTTGCTCCGAAAGGTAGGGAAAAAAAGAGGAGGGCAATAGTAATTGGGGACTCTATTGTTAGGGGGTCGGATAGGCGATTCTGTGGACGCAGTCGGGAGACCAGGATGGTGGTCTGCCTCCCTGGTGCCAAGGTCTTGGACGTGTCTAAACGTGTCCAAGATATCCTCAAATCAGAGGGAGAGGAGCCTGAGGTCGTGGTACATATAGGTACCAATGACATAGGTAAAAAAAGGGAAGAGGTCCTGAAGGGAGGATTTAAGGACTTGGGAGGAGAGTTGAGGAAAAGGACCAAAAAGGTAACAATCTCAGGATTACTGCCTGTGCCACGTGACAGTGAGAGTAGAAATGGAGCAAGGTGGAGGATAAATGCTTGGCTGAAAGACTGGTGCAGAGGGCAGGGATTCAAGTTTCTGGATCATTGGGACTTCTTTTGGGGTAGGTGGGACCTGTACAGAAAGGATGGGTTGCACTTGAACCCGAGGGGGACCAATATCCTGGCGGGGAAATTTGCAAAGGCCACTGGGGAGACTTTAAACTAGAATGGTTGGGGCGAGGGATGCAAATAGCAAAAGCTAGTAGACAGAATGGGAGGCAGGAAGCAGAAAAGGGAAGCACTCGGACACAAGAGGAGAAAGAAAAAAAAGGAAATAAACAGAGAACAAGAGATGGGGGGGTTCTTAAATGTGCATATTTTAATGCTAGGAGCATTGTCAGAAAGGTGGATGAGCTTAGAGTCTGGATAGACACCTGGAAGTATGATGTTGTGGCGATCAGTGAAACATGGTTGCAGGAGGGCTGTGATTGGAAACTAAATATTCCAGGATTTCGTTGCTTCAGGTGTGATAGAATTGGAGGGGCAAGAGGTGGAGGTGTTGCATTGCTAGTCAGGGAAGATATTACAGCAGTGCTTTGGCAGGATAGATTGGAGGGCTCATCTAGGGAGGCTATTTGGGTGGAACTTAGAAGTGGGAAAGGTGTAGCAACACTTATAGGGGTATATTATAGACCGCCAAATGGGGAACGAGAATTGGAAGAGCAAATATGTAAAGAGATAGCAGATATTAGTAGTAAGCACAAGGTAGTGATTGTGGGAGATTTCAACTTTCCACACATAGACTGGGAAACACATTCTGTAAATGGGCTGGATGGTTTGGAGTTTGTAAAATGTGTGCAGGATAGTTTTTTGCAGCAATACATAGAGGTGCCTACTAGAGGAGGGGCAGTGTTGGACCTCCTGTTAGGAAATGAGACGGGACAGGTGGCGGAGGTATGCGTAGGGGAGCACTTCGGGTCCAGTGATCACAATACCATTAGTTTCAATATAATTATGGAGAAGGACAGAACTGGGCCTAGGGTTGAGATTTTTGATTGGAGAAAGGCTAACTTTAACAAGATGCGAGATGATTTAAAAGGAGTGAACTGGGACATTTTGTTTTATGGGAAAGATGTAGAGGAGAAATGGAGGACATTTAAAGGGGAAATTTTAAGAGTACAAAATCTTTATGTTCCTGTTCGGTTGAAAGGAACCAGTAAAAATTGGAAAGAGCCCTGGTTTTCAAGGGAAATTGGACATCTTGTTTGGAAAAAGAGGGAGATCTACAATAATTATAAGCAGCATGAAGTAAATGAGGTGCTTGAGGAGTATAAGGAATGTAAAAAGAATCTTAAGAAAGAAATTAGAAAAGCTAAAAGAAGATATGAGGTTGCTTTGGCAAGTAAGGTGAAAGTAAATCCAAAGGGTTTCTACAGCTATATTAATAGCAAAAGGATAACAAGGGATAAAATTGGTCCATTGGAGAGACCGAGTGGACAGCTATCTGCAGAGCCAAAAGAGATGGGGGAGATATTGAACAATTTCTTTTCTTCGGTATTCACCAAGGAGAAGGATATTGAATTATGTGAGGTAAGGGAAACTAGTAGAGTAGCTATGGATACTATGAGTTTCAAAGTAAAAGAAGTACTGGCACTTTTGAAAAATATAAAAGTGGATAAATCTCCAGGTCCTGACAGGATATTCCCTAGGACATTGAGGGAAGTTAGTGTAGAAATAGCCGGGGCTATGACAGAAATATTTCAAATGTCATTAGAAACGGGAATAGTCCCCGAGGATTGGCGTACTGCGCATGTTGTTCCATTGTTTAAAAAGGGTTCTAAAAGTAAACCTAGCAATTATAGACTGGTTAGTTTGACTTCAGTGGTGGGCAAATTAATGGAAAAGATACTTAGAGATAATATATATAAGTATCTGGATAAAGAGGGTCTAATTAGGAACAGTCAACATGGATTTATGCCTGGAAGGTCATGTTTGACTAATCTTCTTGAATTTTTTGAAGAGGTTACTAGGGAAATTGACGAGGGTAAAGCAGTGGATGTTGTCTATATGGACTTCAGTAAGGCCTTTGACAAGGTTCCTCATGGAAGGTTGGTTAAGAAGGTTCAACTGTTGGGTATAAATGCAGGAATAGCAAGATGGATTCAACAGTGGCTGAATGGGAGAAGCCAGAGAGTAATGGTGGATGGCTGTTTGTCGGGTTGGAGGCAGGTGACTAGTGGGGTGCCTCAGGGATCTGTGTTGGGTCCTTTGTTGTTTGTCATGTACATCAATGATCTGGATGAAGGGGTGGTAAATTGGATTAGTAAGTATGCAGATGATACCAAGATAGGGGGTGTTGTGGATAATGAAGAGGATTTCCAAAGTCTACAGAGTAATTTAGGCCAGTTGGAAAAATGGGCTGGAAGATGGCAGATGGAGTTTAATGCTGATAAATGTGAGGTGCTACACCTTGGCAGGACAAATCCAAATAGGACGTACATGGTAAACGGTAGGGAATTGAAGAATACAGTTGAACAGAGGGATCTGGGAATAACCGTGCATAGTTCCTTGAAGGTGGAATCTCATATAGATAGGGTGGTAAACAAGTGGATGAGAAGGGTATGGAGGGTTATGGTATGAGTGCAGGCAGGTGGGACTAAGGGAAAAAAGTTGTTCGGCATGGACTTGAAGGGCTGAGATGGCCTGTTTCCGTGCTGTAAATTTTTATATGGTTATATGGAAAGGAGGACCAGGAAATTAACAAAGAAAGGAAAAGTAAAATAGAAGAAACATAATCATGAAATCTTCAGTGAATAAGCCAACAGGAAATTGTTTGTAAAAGCTAATGTGAATCCACGTAAGTCTAAGACAAGAAGTAATAAGGAAATGGCAGTGAACATAAGAAAAGTTTTAATGTCTATTTTCATACAAATTGCTTCACAGTTCTAATTGTGAACAGAGATGGCTATGGAGATAAAGAATGCACTGGGTGTGCTAACCAGTACATAGATTTTAGAATGGTTCCCACAGATTGGAGGTTAATAAATACAAATATATTATTTAAGTAACAAAGCAGTGAGAAAATGTGAACTATGGACAAATTAGCAAGACATCAGTAGTAGGAAAAATGCTAAAATGTCTTATTAATAAATTAGTAAAAAAGGAGCACTTGGATGACTAAGATTGCAAATGGGAAATTATGTCTGACAAATCTGTTACAATTTCTTAAAATTGTATCTTGCAGTTGATGTGTATATAGAATTTTAAAAGATCTGCAATATAATGCCACCCAAGGGGATTGTTGGGGATTATTCAGGGGCTGTAAATTTTTGTGGAAATAGCAGCCATTAATTCATAAAAAGAGAATCAATCTTCAGAATATTCGTTCTAATGTACATTGAAAACAGTAATCAGCTTAAAATTAAAAGGACACCTTTGCAAAAATCTGTCTACGAAAACAATTAAACATGTTAATTGGGCATACATTAATCCAGAAATCTTCATCTTAAGTTATTTCACTCCATTGTGATACAGTTGGAACATTCCTGACCAAACCTATTTGGGCCATTTGTCATTTCATGCATTGGCATTGATATATTTGTCTATCTTTCAATAATGTGAATATCTGTATCCTCAAGAGTTACCCTCACAGCACTTATTTTGGGTCTCCAGGTTCTCTTAGTAACTTTTAACGATCTATATGAATTACTTTATCCCAGCAAAGGTGTTTGCTGTCAGAGGTGTCTTGTGTCAGCTACAATATACTCCCGTTGTACATATATAATTCTGCAAAGCTTTTTACTTGTCTATACTCAATGTTAATTAAAGCCTGGTAGATAATTATAGCCATCTAAACTGTAGTTAATCATTTCTGTGTCCCATTGACAGTGGAATTAATCATTTATTGCTGTCTTTGTATTTAAAATGTATACAAACTCGATGAACTTTGAGAGAGATTCTACCAAGAGGGTCTCCAAGAGAATGTCTGTTTCTCTTGAAGAATAAAGAGCTTGATATCAACCAGTCAAATTCCTATTGATTCAGTTTAAATGTCACAACAGGGATATCAGACAAAATTAAGAGTCCACAGTGTTGGGGGTGATATATCGGCATGATCTGTGGATTCATTAAAAAACAGGAAACAGAGTAGGAATAAATGTGTCACTCATAGGTTGTGAGGCTGTGGTCAGTGGGTCGCCTCTGGGATAGGTACTGGGGCCACACCTCTTCATAGTCTAGGTGATTTGAATATAAAGTTGAGTGGCAGTTTGGGATGTGGGGAAGATGCGGAGAGGCTGCAGATGGATATAGACCAGTTAAGTGAATGGGCAGGGACATGTCAGATGGAATATAGAAAAAGTAAGAAGACTGAAAATATTTCAAGAAATGAGATAATGAAATGTGTTGGTATTCCGAGGGACCTGGATGTTCTTGTCTAAATCATGAAAGTTAACATGCAAGTTCACCGAACAGAAAGGAAAGCAAATGAGTACTGGCTTGTATTGTAAGGCTGCGACTGGAATAGTGTTCATTTGTAATGAAGGGGGTGCAGTAGAGATTCACCATATTGATTGCAGGAGTGGTACGTTTTTCATACAAAGATAAATTAGCAAGAAGCGAAATTAAGCGGACTGGGATATACTCTTTTGAGTTTAAATGAATATAGGGTGATCTTGTTGTACAGAATTCTTTAGTGTCTTCAACAAGTAGATTTAGGGATGAGGCTTCCCCTGGCACAGGTGTGCAGAACAAGAACTCGCGTCTACAATTAAATGATTGGTCATTCATACACAGATGTAAAGATTTCTTCACTCAGAGGGTAGTGAACCTTTGGAAACACGAGAAACTGCAGATTCTGGAATCTGGTGTGGAACACAAAGTGCTGGAGTAACTCAGCGAGTCAGGCAGCATCTGTGAAGGACATGGCAATCAATGTGTTAAGTCGGTGACTCCAGCACTTAATGAACGTTAATGAACGTTCAGAATTCACTATGCAAGGAGACTGGATGCTCCTTCAATGGCACGTTATTATCACATTTACAGTGCCCTCCATAATGTTTGGGACAAAGATCCATTATTTATTTGCCTCTGTACTCAACAATTTGAGATTTGTAATAGAATAAAATCACATGAATTCTGCGATTCATGGACATCACCAGTTGCTGGGTGTCTTCTCTGGTGATGCTCTGCCAGGCCTGTATTGCAGCCATCTTTAGCTTATGCTTGTTTTGGGGGCTAGTCCCCTTCAATTCTTTTCTTCAGCATGTAAAGAGCATGCTCAATTGGGTTCAGATCGGGTGATTGACTTGGCCACACAAGAATCGGGCATTTTGTAGCTTTGAAAAACTCCTTTGTTGCTTTAGCAGTGTTTGAGACCATTGTCTTGCTGTAGAATGAACCGCCGGCCAATGAGTTTTGAGGCATTTGGTTGAACTTGAGCAGATAGGATGTGTCTATACACTTCAGAATTCATTATGCTACTACCATCAGCAGTTGTATCATCAATGAAGATAAGTGAGCCACTACCTTCAGCAGCCATACATACCCAGGCCATAACACCTCCACCACCATGTTTCACAGATGAGGTGGTATGCTTTGGATCTTGGGCAGTTCCTTCTCTCCTCCATACTTTGTCTCATCTCATCTGTCCACAGGGCTCGAAATTAGCGGTTGCCCCGGTGCCAATGACCACCCAAAGTGCAGCCGGGCAACCTAAACGCCGAGTCATTTTGCCCGGCTTGGCACTACAGATACTGGTTTGTACTGAAGATAGACACAAAAAACTGGAGTAACTCAGCGGGTCAGGCAGCATCTCTTTAGAATAGGAACGTGACATTTCATGTTGGCGGCGACTGTATTGCGTGGCAAATATATTAGGTGCGGGGTGACGAAGGGTTGGAGCGAATGATGGGCCCCGCACAGCGGCAGCAGCGGCCGCGAGAGCGGCTCCATCTCCTCCCCCTGCACCCCGTCCGCCCTGATAGCGGCTGCTGCTTGCAAATCCGCTAACGGCGATAACCGCTTTCAAAACAAACTCTTTCGCACGCCGAGGCCTGGGGGGGGGGGGGGCTCCTTCCGCCATCTGAAGCAGCTGCACCAAAGATCCTATAGCTACAGGATCTTTGAGCTGCACCGCTCAGCCCCACACCTTGCTGTTGGCTGATGGAGGAGGGGAGGCGGTGGCGAGGAGATCCCAACCGCCTCCCCTTTTGGCAGCGGCATTTGGTGATGAACAGGGACAGTCAAGGCAGTGGGGCGATGTTGTCCGAGGAGCGCTGACCTTCCTTCCTCCCCACCTCCTCTGCCCCTTCCTCCCCCTCCTCTCTCTCTCTCTCTCTCTCTCTTATAAGCTCACCTCCACCCCCCCCCATCCCGAGAACCCTCTTCTCCATCCCGCACTGATCCCCATTCCCGCCTCTATTCAGCCCTCACTGACATCCCCTGTGCTCCCCTCCCCATCTACCCCACCCCCATCTATTCATCCTGCACTGATCACCCGATGCACCTCGCATTGATTCCCCTGCCACCCCCCTTCCCATTCATCCTCTACTGATCCCCTCATTCATCTTTTACTGATATCCCATTCACCCTGTACTGATCCCCCCCACCCCATTCATCCTGTACTGAACCCCTCATTCATCCTGTAGTGATCTCCATTCATCCTGCACAGACCCTCCGATCCACACTGTACTGACCCCCCCCCCCCCCCCCATTCATCCTGCGCTGATCCCTCCCCATCCATCCTGTACTGATTCCCCCATTCAAAAAGAATGGGGGGAACAGTCTGAAGAAGGGCCTTGACCCGAAACGTTGCCTATTTCCTTCGCTCCATAGATGCTGCCTCACCCGCTGTGTTTCTCCAGCACTTTTGTTTATCCATTCATCCTGTACTGAACCTCCCCCATCCATCCCATACTGATCCCCCCCATTCAACACCACTGACATCCTCCGTGCTCTCCCCTCACAATTTTACATACTCCAACCAACACGTACTGATTCACCTGCCTCAATCCATCCATTCCGCACCAATTGCCTTCTCAACCCCCCCGCCATCTATCCACCCCGCACTGATTCACACCCCCCCTCCCCCACCCCCGACCCAATTGTGCTGGAAATGTCTTCAGTGGGAACATTGACTATGTATGATAACAGAATGCAATCAAATGTGTTTTAATTCCCAATGTTATTATTTGTTTTAGTCCATAAAGATGGATTAATTAAATTGTGAACACAGGAAACATTAAAACCGCAGTGTTAGATTGTCACTGCTACCGTTGACACGTTATTACAGAATTCATTTTTCACATCAAATCAATGCTCTTAATATGTAGTATCAGTACTGTAGTTATTTAATGAGCAACATTGACAACTATACATTGAATTTATCCAGGTTTTACTTCCACAGTCGGTCATATACATCACAAATTTGGTCAGGAAATATTTCAGTTGAAATTTTAACGTTAATTCTGAAGTTCTGAAAGATGGAAACAGCAACCTAAAAAGCTGCCAAGGTTGCCCGGCTGGCAACAGGGAAAAAAAGTTAAGTGAGAGCCCTGGTCCACAAGACCTTTTCCCAGAACTGTGGTTGCTCTTTTAAGCACTTCTTAGCAAACTAACCCAGCCATGCTATTTTTACAGCAAACCAGTGGTTTGCATCTTGCAGTGTAGCCTCTGTATTTCTGTTCATGAAGTCTTCTGTGGACAGTGGTCATTGACAAATCCAAACTTGAAGAGTGTTTCTGACCTGTAGGACTGTTTTTTGGGGATTTTTCTTTATTATAGATAGAATTCTTCTATCATCAGCTGTGGAGATCTTCCTTGGCCTGACAGTTTTATTTCTGTTTCTCAGTCTCATAATGGCTTTTTTGACTTTCATTGGCATTAGTTTGGTCCTCAAGTGATTAACAGCAATACAAGTTCCCAAAGGTGATGGAAAGACTGGAGGAAGGACTAGATGCTGAGAGCTCTTTTATACCTGCATTAAGGAGGCATTTAAACACACCTGAGCAATTACAAACACCTGTGAAGCCATGTGTCCCAAACATTATGTTGCCCTGAAATGGGGGGACTACGTATAAAATTGTGGAGTACAGAGGCAAATAAATAAACGATGGGTCTTTGTCCCAAACATTATGGAGGGCACTGTATCTAGGTACCGTGAAATTCCTTTTTTGTATACAGTTCATTCAGTAAAAGAATCTTATGATGCATAGACAGGGACAATCATACTTAAGTATAAGAGTGCAAGAATAGTAGATTATACTGAGACAGTTCACAAGAGTCAGCGAGTATATTTAAAGCCGATTAATACATTTTTAGATATTAAGGGAATCAAACAATGTGGGGTTGATGCAGTAGAAGTGCCTCTGAGGTAAAGGTTATGCAATGATCTTAATGAATGATGGAGCAGGCATGAGGAACTGAATAGCCAGCTCCTGCAACTGTTCCTATCTTCCTGTGTACTGCACTGTGTCCTTGGACTGGTGCTGGCACAAAATCTCACCTTGGCACCCGATATTATACGACTGTTGATCCATTTGTTCTTATAATGGAATATGGACACTAAAAGCTGGAGTAACTCAGCGGGCCAGGCAGCATCCCTGTAGAAAAGGAATAGGTGACGTTTCGGGTCGAAACCCTTCTTCAGACTTGATCCGAAACATCATCTATTCCTTTTATCCAGAGATGCTGTCTAACCCGCTGACTCCAGCTTTTTGTGTCTATCTTCAGTTAAAACCAGCATCTACAGTTCCTTCCTACACTGTTCTTATAATGGCACATATGTTAATGGGGGCCCAGAGTGGCTTTCAGGTGCCAAGGGAGATAGTTGAATTATGGTGGGCACAGTGGATTGCCTATGAATAAAGGAGTGTTGCATTCATGCGGAGCTCTGGATTTATGTAAGGAGCCTACAGCACTCTAGTCCACAATCTAAGTAAATCTGTAATTCCGGTCCTAATCTTACCCCTTAGTTTGGTTCAGTCAAACACCAAATACAAGCACTGGTAATCAACTATCTTTACCATCCAACACCAATACGATACCTAGTCCAACACCGCAGGTCCGATCGTTGTCTCTACTTGTTCAAGCCCTTCAGCCTCGTGCGAATAGAACAACTCCAGAAGTTCAGCACAGTCCCATGTGCTATTACAGAAGATCGGCACACTCTCATGTGCTCTCCCCTCCTTTATACCTTCACGGACCTTTGGCGCGAAATAGATGGGGAGGGGGGAAACCCCTACAAGCCAATCATCGATAAGGGTTACAAAATACATTAATTGACAGTTCCCTAACCTAATCGCAAAACGTCACATTGTTTCGATAGAAATCACTTAATGGGAAACAGTTCCATTAAGTAAATAAACATTCTACAGGGCTCTTGCTTAACTTTTTCTCCCTGTTGCCAGCCGGGCAACCGTTGGACAGCTTTTTAGGTTGCCAAATGACAGTTTAGGTGGTCATTTAAGACGGTTTGCATGACGCGTGCGATAATGTGCTCGGACAAAGTGCGTAGTTACCAGTCAGAATTATGCTCAATGAAGCATTCACATATTATGTTCAAAAAGGAACTGCAGATGCTGGAAAATCGAAGGTACACAAAAGTGCTGGAGAAACTCAGCGGGTGCAGCAGCATCTATGGAGCGAAGGAAATAGGCAACGTTTCAGGCCGAAACCCATTCGTCTGAAGAAGGGTTTCGGTCCGAAACGTTGCCTATTTCCTTCGCTCCATAGATGCTGCCACATCCGCTGAGTTTCTCCAGCCCATTTGTCTACATTCACATATTATTTCTGCTTCAAATAACTCACAAACTAAACATATTCACCAATCAAGACATGATATATACCACAATGACATGCAGCAAAATTATAATACAATATCTCAACTCTTTCCACTTCCAAACAAAAATGTGGTTGGATTATTCAGCAAATGATCAACCTGTGTCAATAAATCCTGGACCATGCACACTACAGATTGATGCAAGCATGTCTTCTGTGAAGGACCAAAAATTACCATGACATGGCCATAGCATGGGTCGTTATTGCTATTGGCACAGAAACACTCTGGCTTCCTACATCATTTATCCATAACAAAATATACAGGTTGCAAGGAAATTTCTAAAGGCATTTTATGATAATAGCTGTTAAAACCGACTGACAGGTTAAACATTACACTAACTGACAAGAGATGGCCAATGGACATAACTGCAGCAAATGTTCTTTTGATAATATGTTTAAAGGTGTCAAAACAAATAATAACATTGGGAATTAAAACACATTTGATTGCATTCCGTTATCAAACATAGTAAATGTTCACTCTGAAGACCATGAAGCACAGTGAGGACTGAATAGAGGAGGGAATGGGGATCAGTGTGGGATGGAGAGGAGGTGTCCGAGGATAAGAGGGGTGGAGGAGGGCGTACGAGAGAATGGGGAGGGGCAGAGGAGGTGGGGAGGAAGAAAGGTCAGCGCTCCTTGGACAACATCGCCCCGCTGCCTTGGCCGTCTCCAAAGGGGGAGGCGGTTGGGAACTCGTCGCCACTGCCTCCCCTCCTCCGCCAGCCGACAGCAAGGTGCGGGGCTGAGCAGTGCAGTGCAGGGAGAGGGAGGGAGAGGGAGGTCTTCCGCCGGGCGGGGTGCAGGAGGAGGATGCAGCAGAGCCGCTATCGCTGCCGCTGTTCGGGGCCCGTCATTCGCTCTGACCCTTCGTCACCACGCACCTAGTATCTTTGCCCGTAATCAAAAATACTAAAGGAATACAGCTGCCGCCGTCGACACGAAACGTCACGCTCCTATTCTGTAGCTATAGGATCTTTGGTGCAGCTGCTTCAGACGGCGGAAGGAGACCTCCGCCTCTCTCTCCCTCTCCCTCTCCCTCTCCCTCTCCACCTCCCCCTCCCCCTCCCCCTCCCCCTCCCCCTCCCCCTCCCCCTCCCCCTCCCCCTCCCCCCCTCCTCTCTCCCCCCCCCTCTCCCCCCTCCCTCCCCCTCTCCCCCTCCCTCCCCCTCTCCCTCTCTCCTACCGGCCTCGGTGTGCGAGAGGGGTTGTATTGAAAGCGCTGTTTAACGGATTTGCAGGCAGCGGCCGTTATCAGGGCGATAGCAGCCGCTGCCTGCAAATCAAAAGCTACTGCTCTTCCCAGGTCACAGACACTCTGGTGCCATGATCCTCATGGTCTTTGCAGCTTTTGCAAAGATGTCAAGCAGGCTTTGCTAAAGCAGAAATCCTCCATTTTGTCAGGTACCCAAAATGACGAATATTACCAAATCCACATACATTAGCAACTGATGATTTCTACTCGAGGAGAATGTAGTGAAGTCTGATGGTCACTACTCAAAGACAATGAAGATCTTTTCCTTTGAATTAGGAGTATCAATGCGGTAGTGTGCTGGTTTAATGCTCCAGTGATCTAGAAATTTAAGATGACCTTCAAATCTGCAGACAGAGCATGAAGTGTGACTGAAGTGTTACAGTCAGCAGAAGTTACACCTCTTTCTAATGAATGAATGAATAAGTTTATTGGCCAAGTATTCACATACAAGGAATTTTCCTTGGTGCTCCGCCCGCAAGTGACAGCATGACATACAGTGACAGGTAAGAATGATACATAAAACATTAAACATTAATAATAAAACATTATTGATTAATAGATATTTGAAAACCGTAAGCTTAGAATGCATTGCTTCAGAGAGTCTGAGGTCACAATTTTGTACCCTGCGTGTTCTTGAGGGAATACACTCTAGGAGCATGAGCCATTCTTCTTCCATTTAATCGTTTGATATTTTTGTCATGCCAATTAACCCATCCCTTGAGTGTCCACCCATTTTGTGCAACACAATCAGCTCATTCACAGTGACTTTTGCAACTTGGAGTCCACTTTTGGCTCACTCCAAATCACTGTGGAATTTGCTTTGCACCAGTGTACCTGAGTAACCCTTTGTCAGAGTGAGGCTAAATGCAAAATTGAGGAATAGCATCTCCTATTTTGCTTGGGCAGCTTATAGCTCAGTGGTATGAATATAGATTTCTCTCACTTCAGGCAGCCCCAGGATTCCCTCCCTCTAGCCCTCCCCCACCCAAGTTGCACTAGCTTCTCATTTTCATCCTACAAACAGCTTACAATGGCCTGTTTCCTTTATCATCGTTACTATTTTTCCATATCTTTCACTCATTGTTCTTTATCTCTCCACATCACCGTCTATAACTCTCGTTGCCCTTATCCCTAACCAGCCTGAAGAAGGGCCTCGACCCGAAACATCACCCAATCTTTCTCTCCAGAGATGCTGCCTGTCATGCTGAGTTACTGCAGCTTTTTGTGTCTCTCTTCCCTTTAAATAGTACAGCTGCTGTGCAAAGAACTGACTGGTTCACTGTGCTGCTTAACTGAACAAACATGATTCAGTTTCATTGCGGAAATCTTTAAGGCCACTGTTGCATAGGCTTGACCACTCATTTTCTGCAAACTCTATTTTTAAAGGTGCAAAAAAGCACCATATAATTTTATGAGCTGGTGTGTGAATCTCACATCGGCTGCATTAATTTGATTTTTTCATACATTCACAGAAAAATGCACAGCATGCAAAAATGTTATTCTTTCCGACTCTTATGCTTTGTTATTTCATCCTTACAAAAATAATTTTACTCAGGAGATGGACATAGCTGTTTTCTTTCAGAAATAAAAATACGAAAGTGCTGGAAATACTCAGCAAGCCAGGCAGCACTTATGAAAAGAGTTAACAGTTAACTCGATGAACTGCAGATGCTGGTTTACAAACAAAGACACAATGAGCTGGAGTAACTCGGCAGTTTAGATATCATCTCCAGCTTTCTGTGTCCAATTCGGTTTAAACCAGCATCTGCAGTTTCTTCCGACACATATCAGAATCTAATCTCGTTGGCAGCCATACTTAAATAGTTTTCTTCAGAAAAGGACAGCTGTCACAAGGGTGAAAGTGGCTTTGTTTTTTCCTTTCAGAATAAGCGCAATGGCAAAGAGATTTTGACTGACATAGCATGCTTGAAAAGTTGAACTCAAATGCACGCATTTTGTTTGACTCAATTCTACATACATTTAAAAACTGAATTATTTGGAAAAAGGAAAAGCTCTTGCCTGCAGCTGCATGATGGTTGTCATGGTGCATAATGATGCACCCTTTATGCTGTGTCTCAATTATATGCTAATGTCATGGTTACTAAAAGTATTAATGATTGTGATGTAATCAATTAAAACTTTCATAATCATGTATCAATAACTTCAGAGAGCGCATAAGACTAATACCTTGTGTTCTACATGGGAACCAGAATATTGTATTGCTTAGATTACATTACACAAGAGTATTTCGATGTTAATTTCCTTTGGTTGTGATGTCCTTCCTTAGCTGTGGTGAGTATAATATGGTATGTGCTTATATGACCCACCTTTGTATTCCGTACAATTTCTACCTTTTCCTTTTCACTCAAACTGGAGTCATTAAATCTCCATTGGTAATAATTCCATGGCAGAGGTTAAACTTAGCTTGTCATTTGAATAGCATAGTCAGTGAGCGAAATCAGGTCTCTGAACAATGATTCATAATTTTTGATTCGTGCCCAATAATTTGGGAAGGAACTTCCAGAACACAGGAAACGGGTAGCTGAAGGCATACGTGATAGCGAGAGCAAAATTTGGAATCTGAGAAAGTCATGATGGGAAAAGGTTAAGATTGGTCTGATTACCTTGGTTAAATCCTTCAGTGAAAATTAGCTACCAGCCAGTCACTTGGAAAGCATCTTGAGAATTAATCATTTTCTATTGGAAGAGGAATATAGGACATAATTGGAAAATCAAATCAAATACCCCAACTTATGTGTATATAAACCAGAATTAGTTATTTCATTTGAAGATTGGAATATTAAAAAAAAACTTTAATTGTGCTGCCTGAATGTAGAGCAGATCCATCAGCTGATATGTCAAATAGAAAATGCTGGCAGTGGTAAGGCAAGTAACTGGAGAGTATAAATGTCAGGTTATTTTGACAGTTTATTGTTTTTATTTCAGATTTTTGATACCTGCCGTATTTTGCATTAATGTTGATGTTATATTGGAGAAATATTATTACAATAAAACACCAAAGTCTGCTATTTGACTATTCAGAAATCCCAGTAAATCAGAATCTGGCTCATCAGGAATGTTTGCCCCTCACGACCAACACACTCAAGCCCAATCCCATGCTCTCTTATCACTCACCACACAGTCCCAGTTCCTATACACCCTCTAACATGTCAGGCCCTCTGTTTCTGTGCTCCCTTTGCTGTCATTGTAGCCCAGTTTTCTTTACTCCCTCTGACTCACTGGGCCCCCAGTTCCTGTGCGTCCTCCTGACTCGCTGGAGGTACAGTTCCCTTCCTTCCTTCCACTCAGGGGCATTAGTTCCCGTGTGCTACCATACTCATTGGGCCTTAGTTCCCATGCTTTCTTCCGACTCATTGGGGCGTTAGTTCCCATGCTGTCTTCCAAATCAAGGGGCCCTGCTTCCCATGTTCCCTTTCAACCTACCTGGTTCACTGGAAAATGTAATCATCGAAAATATCATGTATCATCGAAAATAAATTGTATTAAACGAAATAACCTAGTTGATCCGGAAAATCTGCCAGTCTTCACAAGTCCTGAGAAATTCTAATTATTGGAATTTTACTGTGATAGCACACCGACATAGGAATTTTACTGTGAATTACTACTAGGAATCTACTGTTAATGCTACAATGTCTTGGATGTATGCAAGTCTTTTAAACAGGATGACTTAACATTGATAAACCTATTCTGTGTTTTTTTTCCCCAGTGTAATGATTGAACTGTGCCTGCAATATGTTTTCCCAGCTTGTCAATTATTTTTTCCAAACTAAACCATCAAATATTTTGGAGGTAATCTCGATATACTTTATATATAAATTTAAAATACATGTCCACCACCAATTTTCCGACAACTGGTGGTCTGGCACCTCCTGTAATCCGAACAAAATTTACGAGAGCGCACTTGAAATCTCCTCCGGTAGTCCCCCGGAAAATGTGGCGCCTGGGCCCGGGAGCAGAAGCAGATCTTGACCTCATAGGGACTTCCACATTCGACCGACGGGTCAAATTCTCCCCTGCAGCCTGGCTGGAGCCAGCAGATCCATTCCCATAGCCAGCTTCTGTGGCTGATCGGCCAGTTGAATTTCCCCCTACAGGACCGGGACCCTGGAACTCAGGTCTGGCCGGAGCTGGTAGATCCGCTCCCATAGCCAACTTCAGAGGCTGACTTTGTGGGCCGGTATCTCGGGGCCCCAGCCTAGGCGGACATCCTGTTACTGTTCGACTCTTCTTGAAAGCTGTGGCCTCTGTTGGTGTGGCAAAACGTATAATCCAGCAGAGCTCTGGAACCAAGAGTGCTGGAAAATCGGTGGTGACCTGTATAATAAAAGTGTAATTATAAGGATGATTAAAGTCAAGAAGATTAAAGTTTAGGGAAAGTAAGTAGTTGTGAAGCTAATTCTGAAGTGAAAAGAAAAGACAAAGTGAGTATTAACAATGCAGCATAAATTGTTGAATTGCTGACTGATTTTTGTTCAACACGTCCACTAATGCTTTTCAAATCCAAGGGGTAGAATTTGGTAATGTGAGAAATGGAAATGAAATTTAGAAGTGGAATTTAAATAATTTTGTGCCTACCACGTAGTGTTTTTATGCTGCTGACACATTGAACTTCAAAATAGACATGAGAGCATACCAGAATGAAGGCCATCCTACCCTTTCAATGGTTCACATATAAAAGCACCTACATCCTTTGAGTATATACATTACCCAATACCTCGCCATTTAACAAATACTCGTATTTATTCACATTATTTTCCATCTGCCTTATTCTTGCCCATTCACAGCTTGTTCATCCATATCCCTTTGAAGTATTTTTATATTTCCACAAGCGTAGTATCATCAGTATGCTTGGAAAAATGGCATTTGATCCCCTCGATCAACAGATCGTGAATAGCTGGGACCAAAGCACTGATCTGTCTGCTAACCCACTTGTCATAGTCTTCCAACCTGTGAAGGATCTGCTTATTCCCAGGCTTTGTTGTCTGATCAGTAAGCAATTCTCACTCCATGTCAGTATGTTACCTACATTTCCATGTTCTCCAATTTGGGTGATCAAAGTAATGTATGGGTTCATACGAAAGCCTTCCAAAAATCCAGTTACACCTCTTTCACTGATTCCACCTTGCCCATTCCACTTATTAAGTTTTCGAGGAACTCTATGTTAATTTATGATTTGTGAATGTGACAGCAAAAGTAGTGATATTTTGCAGGTGACACTTACGTGTACAGGTTGGAAAGTTAGCCATGATTTTGGTGTGTTGGTTTTTACCAGGACACATTTTGGGGACGCATAGAATCAGGACTTCCAGAATTTGCCACTGGGTATCTCTATCATGATGGCACCATTCATTTTGATTGTTGCCAAGTCAAAAGACCAATTTAACCAATAGAAAATATTTAGTCTCCTTTGTAAATTAGGGTTCAACCTCAATGTGTACATTACACATAGCAAGTAAGTTTAGGATTCTGTTGCAAATCTTCAAACACAAGAGTGCTGTTATTTTGGTCAAACTGTGAGGTTTGTATTAGCATTGAATAACTTCCAACTCAAGTCAACTAAATGTTTCTTAGTCATATGCACAATCATCGTGAGGTACAGGTACAGTGAAAGTCTTGATTGTTGCAATATCACATGCATGGAGACTTAGAAAATACACAAAAACATAAATTATCCATAAATTCTGCAATACAATGAAAAAGGAAATGATGATATAAAACGCAATTAGAAAACAAGTCCATGGTAGTGCTAGAGGTGGTCCAGAGTGTTTGTTGCTGAGATAGCATCAGGGTTGTACAGTTCAGTGTATTTAGCAAATCTGTTGAAGAACCTTCCTGAACCTGATAGAGTGGAACATAAGGCTCCTGTATCTCCTGCCTGATGGTAGCAGTGAGGAATTGGTATAGTGGAGATGGACAAAGGACAAAGGACATTTATTATCACATACACCAATTGGTGTAGTGAAATTTGACTTGCCATTGCAGCACACCAATAAAAATAAGATACAACATTAAAACATTTAACAATAAACATAAAAACATCCCCCACAATGGTTCCCACTGTGAGGGAAGGCAACAAAGTCCAGTCCTTTTCCCCTTGAGAACCCACTCAGCGGCTTGGAGCGTCTGGAACGGCCGTTTGCTGCCAGAGACCGTAGCTCCCGGAGTCCACGGGCCGCGCTGGTCGCAGCGCCAACACTGGCGATTTCGGCGAGAGATCCCAGGCTCCGCGATGTTCAAAGTTCAGCACCGCCCGCGGCTGGACGCTCCACAGACCGCAGCTCCGCGATGTTGGAGTCGGCGGTCTCAGCATTCGGGAGCTCCACACGGCGACCCGGGCAAGGTGTCGCCCGCTCCGCGACGGTGCTCCAGCGCTGTGCCGCCGCTGATGCTAAAGTTCTGGCCTGTCCCGGCAGGAAACGCCGCTCTAGGCCCATTGGTAGGCCGCGAGAAAGGTGCTAAGATACGGCCCGGAGAAAAGCCGCATCTCCAATCAGGTAGAGACTGAGAAAAATAGTTTCCCCCTTCTCCCCTCCCCCCCCCTCCCACATAAAAAAGATTAGACCTCTAAAACAAACATTTTTTAACTCACTAAAAATGTTTTTTTAAAGGGTGAAAGGACTAACAGTCACACTCGATGGCGCCACCTTCGACTTCGGGGGCACCCTCTTTGATGGTAGAGATCCTTGATGATAGATGCCATCTTTTTGATGCAGTGCCTCATGTGGATCTTTTTGATGTTGGGGAGGGCTGTGTTGTGATGGCTAACCATTGTCTGGTATGGCAATTTAAACATAAGACGTAGACATTAGACATAGAAACATAGAAACATAGAAATTAGGTGCAGGAGTAGGCCATTCGGCCCTTCGAGCCTGCACCGCCATTCAATATGATCATGGCTGATCATCCAACTCAGTATCCCGTACCTGCCTTCTCTCCATACCCTCTGATCCCTTTAGTCACAAGGGCCACATCTAACTCCCTCTTAAATATAGCCAATGAACTGGCCTCAACTACCCTCTGTGGCAGAGAGTTCCAGAGACCCACCACTCTCTGTGTGAAAAAATTCTTTCTCATCTCGGTCCTAAAGGATTTCCCACTTATCCTTAAGCTGTGACCCCTTGTCCTGGACCTCCCCAACATCGGGAACATTCTTCCTACATCTAGCCTGTCCAACCCCTTAAGAATCTTGTAAGTTTCCATAAGATCCCCTCTCAAATTCCTAAATTCTAGAGAGTATAAACCGAGTCTATGCAGTCTTTGTTCATAAGACAGTCCTGACATCCCAGGAATCAGTCTGGTGAACCTTCGCTGCACTCCCTCTATGGCAATAATGTCCTTCGCTTATGCTCCTATTTGCTGGAATTGCTATGCCAGGCCATGATGCAACCAGTCAGGATACTTTCTACAGTGCCTCTGTTGAATTTTGTTAGCTTATTCGGTGACATGCTGAATCTCTTTATACTTCTCAGATAGTATGTGTTGTCGCATCTTCTTCATAATTACATCTGTGTTTTCAGTCCAGGACAGGTGATCTGAGGTGTTAATAGCCACGAATTTGAAGCTCCTAACTCTCTCCACTGTTGAACCACCAATAGAAATTGCCATGTTGTATCCTGACTTCCTGTTTCTGAAGCAATCGATTAGTTGGTTCTGTTCATGTCGCATGAGAGGTGGTTATTGTGGCATAACTCAACCAGGTGTGCAATTCTACCCTGCATGCTGACTCATCATCACTCATAATTTGGCCAAGAACTGTTTATTTTTTCCATCGTTTTTGTGCTCTTCAATTTGCTAAGATTCAAATTGATGATGTCCAAAATTACTACATTGGAAGATTGCAGTTTCCCATTGCGCTGAGATGGACCCAGAGAAATAATGCACAGCTGCAAATTATGAATAATTCAATATTGCTTCCAATAGAGCTCTTTGATTTCTTAACCTTATAAAAGCCCATTCACAGGGCTCTTGTTACTTTAACAGAATGCCCCAACCCAGTAACAAACAAAGACATGCCACAGGGAAACTGTCACTTGTAAGTCCATGGACATACTATGTTACATCATGAAATTCCTCAACACAATAGTGAGAGCACATTATTACAAAGACATTGGCTCCAGGAGAAAGCACATCACCCATATCTTGGCAGCTGATGTTGGGTTAGCTAAATAGCTTTGCCTGCGTTACCTACTAAAAATAATCAATTGAATGGAATGTATTTGGAGCACATTACATTGGCTGCCAGAGAAAAAAAAAACTTTTTTGCAGCCCTTTGTATCAACAGGGCTGAGGTTTACATGCATTTCTGGTTCTCCAGCTTTTAGGATTTTTTAAAATTCATATTTTGGAATCTGGGCACTGTGTGCAAAACTATTTATCATGCATCCCCGTTGTCTTTGATAAGATGGTGAGAGGTAACTTTTTGAACTACTGCAGTTCCTTTGGCAAAGGTACTCCCACATTGATATTGGGCAAGATTTCCGAGTTAGAGAAATAGTGATGATGAATGACGAATTGTCAGCGCTGTAGGTGGCAGCTATTTGTATACATTGTGTAGGCAAGCAAAGAATGTCACTATTGCTAGTCACGTGACAATAAAGTCTTTCCTATGGTACAGTGTGTTACATGGAGGTGAATTTGCAGGTGGCAGTGTTTCCATGCACCTGTTGCAAAAGTGTTTCTTGGTACGGGGATCAAATGTGATGCATTGTAAAGTTGGTACACACTATTGCCATTATTTGTTGATTGTGGAGGGGATTATTTTCTTTTTCAGAAGATTTGACTAAAGGGTGCCAAACTTCCTCAGTGCAACTGGAGTTTCATGCCACCATAAATCATTATGGTATTACCATAAATAGTTATGGTATTTCTACACTTTTGGAGTTAAACCTTATTAACAATAGAATTATGCTCTTTATTAATTATGAGTGTTGCACATACTTTGGAGTAACTGATTTCCATATAATTAAAATATTTAAGATAGTGCAATTGAAATATTGTTTAAAAAAACATTGTTTCTAGAAGATTCACAATGTTAAATAGTCAAGAGATTATTAGCAGGACTGTTCGACTCTGTATTGGAGGGGCATAAAACTAGGGGAAACATTAGGAGAAATCAGCAAAGATGTATATAAATAATTTTGTTTCTCAGGGCTTTGTTTTATGCTTTGCCATTGTTATCTCCCTTTTTCTGAAAAGACTCATTCTGATTTATAGTTTCATTGATGTCAGTTCCTTGTCCCGCTGATTGATATGGGTGATAATGTTTCAAGTCTGACAGAACACTTCATCTCCTGCCCAAGCCTGGGGGGTTGCTCAAGACAATTTTAGCATGCCCCGTAGTTAAAACATCTAAAATTGGATTATTTGGCACAGACCAAAGCATCAACGACCTCGTTGATCTATTTATTTTACTGAGCAATTTTTGTCTGATTACATTTGAACATTTTTTTCTTGATTAATGATTCGTGTTTCAAGAAGGCCCGCATTTACGGGTGGGCAATAGATGTCTTGCTGGCGATATCCAGATCCTGAAAAATGTACAAATAAATAAAAAATCTCAAGAGGGAATTTCAGAATTGGCAGTAATTCTGCAGTTTTATCTTCTTGGAGCTATTGCTGTGGTTAGTGATGTACTTGTATTTGTTGGATTGCTGTAAATTGCACTTTTCTCCTTCAACATTTATCATCGATTAGTTATTATAATATAACAATAATGTTCTTATTATTTGCATGCTTATTTACAAAGATGCAAATTTTACATGCAATTGAAGTCTAAAATTAACATTCAAATCTCTATGAAACTGTGATTGCTATACCAATATGGCAAATCATATTTATTTACCTCACACGCATCATGAATGCTGCGCAATCTTACAGATGTAATTAAAATAAAGCAGGATAACTAAGAGGAGCAATTGCTTTGGAAAATTATTCCAACATTTGAAACCACTTCAGAAGATCACGTTGACTCACTGCTCACTGGAATGGAGTGTATTAATAAAACAATGCATTTTCTGCCCTTGAAGAGACGAAGAAGCAATATCTATTACATCTAATGCAATATATTTCAGAGTCATATCTCTCAGAATTGAAACCACCTACCAGCTGCTTTTACATTTAGTTTTAAACAAGTGTCATTGGGTGGTCCCAATCTTTTCTGATGGAATAATCATCCAGCTCAGAATCCTTGTGTCTACCTTGGAGCTAAGGCTAAAGCTTGGAATTGATATTGTTGTCCTCATCTGTGCTGTTTCCTAGGCCACTCTGCCAAGTCGCAAAATAGTGTCCTCTAATTTATGCTTAATGGCTCCACTAATAAAATCTAACAACATATTGTGCTCTACGCACACTAATATCTAAGATTTGTCCCTTGTCCGAATGTTTATAATAACTTTTTTTTCTCAGCAAACAGTACCTTTTATTTTGGCCTTTTCAATAAGCACCTGGTTCCATTTTCATAAACTGAGCACTATTTCAAAGGTTCAATGGAGCTTTTATTGCCACATGAGTAAAGTGCTAAACCTAGAGCCATGATCCTCCAGGTCTTCCGTTCGGTGCGGGGGACCGGCTTGGTGGGCACCCCCTGAAGCCATGATCTTGAGTTCAGCCACACAAGGGCCGCTGGTTCCTGGGAGCCTTCAGCCGCGCCACATCCTCCTGGGATCGATGGCTACTTATCTAGCGCACATAAATTCTTTAGAACTTGATTACAATTCTTCTTTCTGAATCTGAGCACAGATAATCTATTTAGACTATTTCTGACATTTTGCATGATGACAATTTCTTGTGACGCATCAGTAATTAGTCCCCAACATGTCTCCACATCAGCAAACTACAGACTTTTAACTGTAGCCCATGCCTAAACTTGAAGTTTAAATGACTACTGAAAATATATGGTTCCTTCTCATCAAATAACCCATTGTGATGTGACTTTCTAGAAGTTCCTACCTTTTTTCTCTCTACTTAGATTTAATTGATTGTTTAGGAAGCTATATTGTGATTTTCTAAAAGATTAGATTTATATTGTGATGATCTTTTCTGGTTATTTTTCTTTGGTCCATTCTGGCATATTTCTAATAATATATTTGCTGTAGTTCTCTGTATCTAACCTTCATTTGAAAATAGCAACAATGTGAACTAGCTTCCAGACAAATGGAGTTATCCCAGACTATTATTGATCTATTGAAGAAATGGTCAGGGACTCAAAGCACATGGCCCATCTGTTTAGCTTATGATATTGTTTGAAGCCAGTTAGTTTTACAGCATAATTAGCTATTTTCATAGCATAATTACCTACTTAAATTATTGCGACTCATGAATAGAAAGATTAAAGTTGTGTTGGAAGTGGCCTCTTGTTCTATTTTGTGACTTTCTCATTGTCATTATCTGTTCATTGACATTTAAAAAATATTTTTGCTCAGAACATTATTTTGACTGCCTGATGAATGATGGTGGAACATAGGCTAGAACAATGACAGGGTCACAGTACATCTGCTATGTTTAATTGAGAATAGTTGATCTATCCATTACATGAAGTTACAACTGTGCAGATTCATGAAAAAGCATCGTAGAGATACAGCACACAAACTGGCCCTTCGACCCAATGAGTCTGCACCAACCACCCATTTTTAATAATACTACAACAACTTAATTTTTTACTTTCCTCGCTTTCAACTACTGCAGATTTAACCACTGAGCCATGCAAATAGGGGCAATTTAGAGTGGGCAATTAACCTACCAACCTGCAGGTCTATGGATAGTGGGAGGAAATAGTAAGATTAAATGAGAACTTACCTGTTCAAAGTTTGATCTTTATTTTATGAGGAGTTACGATGAGGGATTACGTGAAGCCCCGACAGAATGCATGCTTGTCATACTTCAAAGCAGCGGCGTGAAAACACAGAAACCCAATAGCCAAAGTAACATAGTAAGGCTTTTAGAAGACTAGAACTACCAGAAGATCCTTTAGATTATGAGGGTGGGAGCGGAGGGCATGTAATCCCTCATCGTAACTCCTCATAAAATAAAGATCAAACTTTGAACAGGTAAGTTCTCGTTTAATCTTACTATTATACTTCGGAGTCACGTGAGTGACTACATGAAGATTTCAAAGCTCTGTGATTTCATGCCGTAGATACAGTTCCATACGACACACTGCCTTGGTTGACACAGGATAACCAAATAATGTATCAAACATTGTTTAATTTACACAATAAATGTCTTAAATAATAACATTTTACATAACAGTAATAAACCCTCTTTTGCAGGGGAAATTACAAAGGAGAACTCAAACAGAACCCAAAACAGCTTGCCCAATCTTTGCATTGCGAGGACAGGTTTGTCATAAACCCTAAAAGGTTCCTTGACTGGACTATCCTGCGGTGAGGACTTGGTCTAATGGCACATCCTGCGCCTTTGCTGCATAGGTTGATGCCGCCCTGGTGGAGTGATTTAAACACATCAGTGTCTACTCCAGCAAAATGCAAACCTGTTTCGGTCATCTAGCAATAGCTTGTACTGACACATTTGTATGAGGTTTTATGTGGCTGATGACCATCGCTGTTTCAGAGCCTCTGAGACTCTTGATGACCTTGATATTATTAGCTCAGATGCGTAATTACATATAGTCTTAGATCAATGGGTATATTTTAAGCTTATTTTGGTTCCAGCCATCCATGGCCTGCTCTGATTAGATCATATGCATAAAACACAATATAATCTACAGAAGAATGCATGCTGTCCACTCATAACTTTTGCAATATTTGGACCCATAATGCTGCCACTAGCACCATGAACATGATCACTTTGAGCGTTAACTTCCGGAAAAGCAGAGATGTAATTGGAGCCCATTGCCAAGGCAGTGTGAGAACTATGCTCACATCCCAGATTTCTGAATATGTACGCCTGGGAGTTTTGTTAAAATACCTCCTGTGAATCGGGCCACCAATAGATGAGATCCGACAGTGTTGTCCGGACCCTTGCCCTAAGTAGGAGGACAAAGTACTTCTAGCACTATAAATGGCACGATAGCTTAACTGCTCGGCAAAATGCAATGTGGCCAGGAACTCCAATACAACCGGTATGCCTGCAACTTATGATAAGATATATTTAACTGTAAACAGGACATTTTCCATTTCTTAATATGAGATACATATTGTTGTTTAGAATTATCTCCAGACCATCGTAATCACATCGACGGTTCTACTCAATAGTCTGAGTCCCCGGAACAGTCTGGTCAAAAGATACAAATCAATAAATTAATATGCTCCTGTAAAGGAGAACTTTCCTCCTGTACCAGTGTGAGCCAACAAGGTATTGTAATTGGGATGATCATAAATGCTGTGTCATCTGTCTCAAACCAATGGGACCATACTGTGTGGACCAGTTTAGAACCCACTAAACACCTAAGTATAGTCATACTCTAATTTGGTGAGACCTTGATTGAATGAGGAAGAAATGGGGAAAGGGTAAGAACGTACATCCCCAATGTAGCGAGAATGTATCCTCCGCTACTGCCCCTAGATTTGGTTCCCATGTCGAATACAGGTACTGGTAATTTAACCTAGATGCAACAGTCTCGGAATCTAGACCGGCTAACAATGATTTTGAAACTTTTGGATTCTTAATTTTTTAATTTTTTTGTTTCGTGTTTTTTTTTGTTTGTCATGGAATTTACATGACCTGGTGTCTGCAACTTTCACATTATCTCTACCTGATGGTAGATATCTGAGACCCAGATGTTCCTTGTAATGCACCAGTGCCAAATGAGGCAAATCAGACCCTTGAGTCTGAAGAAGGGTCTCGACCCGAAACGTCGCCTATCTCCTTCGCTCTTTAGATGCTGCTGCACCCGCTGAGTTTCTCCAGCTTTTTGTGTAACCGCCAAATGAGGCTAGGCAGACTGTTACAGAATAATGACCTCATTCTACCCCTGTCATTGATATGGGTACCAGCTGTGGTATTATCAATCTGAAGCTGCACATGCAAATCATGCATTGTTGAGCAGAATTCTTTAGGCCATAGAATGCACCCAGCAATTCTACGCAGTTTACCCCAGCCTCTGCAGGGTTAATGCTACTTTCACATTTTATCTGCCGCCCCAGCCAGACTTGATATCAGTGGCTCCTCATCCTGAAGCTCACATCAGTTTGTAAACTAAAGGTTATTGAGTCAGAATGTCTCTAGTACATCTCGAGACATTGGTTACAATTTTGGTCGTAGGCAATGATGACCTTAAATAGCCAATCATTCTAAGTAATACTAATCTAAGTTTAATTAGATGGGTGAGGACCTAACCTCTCAACAGGTGTGTGGTAGCTGAATATTTATCTTTCAGATCTATGGCTGCCATATAACACCCTTTTTTATCCCAGTTACAATACTGAAATTTTTATTTAAACCTTTTATACTGGCCCTTAAGGGTTAAGTATGTTCCAGCCCAAAATGACTCGACACCCATGATCGTCCATTTGACTGGGGAATTGGACACAATTGTTAAGGCTGATATGCATCATCCACCTGTAGAGTTAGGGGTATTGAACCCCAATACCCAACTATGTGTATTTTGTACGGGTGGATGTACTTCCGAGATACCTATTCGAGATCCCCGGATACAGTTCAATATTCACTTACTGTTTCTTAATCCGAAAGGATATGGTTTTTGAGGTGGCATCCTGGCCTCAGTTTTAGTCTCATCGTCCAGGTGTTCCCCTGGGTAATAGAGGATCTGCGCAAGGCTGTGACTGTGGGTTGAGCATAGGCTGGACATTTATTCGTAAATATTAAACTAACAAATGGGCATTACACAGCAGGGTCCTTATCCTGCTGTGTTTAGATAGTGGCCTTGCCATTTGTCCAAACGCCATAATTACTGCTTCAATCAGTTTTTATTTTATTTTTTATTTTTAGGACTTTTGCAGCCTTAATTCATGCGCCCTCATGATCTGCTCCTTTAGAGCGATGCACAGTAAACAGGTGTTTGGTTTGTGAATTTTTTAAATTAATTTTTTTCCATTATGAAGTCCTGGAACTGGTGAGGACCATTAATTTGCTGGCCAGATTGTCATCCCTGACTTCACCGGTATGGTAAATTGCTAACCACATCCGGCACACCTGGAGCGTGGCTCTTGTGCTTTGGTATATGCACATAAGCAGTGACACCACTTCAGGGTCAGTATTCTACTGCCCTGGCTCTCCTGGCTGATGCTCACGGGAGGTCACACACAGCCCTAAACGAGGTGCTGGTGTGATGTGTTCCCAAATTTCAGGGTCAGCATCCTACTGCCCTGGTTCTCCCGGCTGCTGCTCACAGGAGGTCACACACAGCCCTAACAAGGAGCTGCTGTGCTGGGTCCCCATGTCATGGCTCTCCCGGCTGATGCTCACGGGAGGTCACCACTTCAGGGTCAGATTTATACTGCCCTGCTCCTGCTTACAGGAGATCATACACATAGCCCTGTCAACAGGTGCTTGTGGCGCGGCTCTCCCCTAGGCCTGCGCTGTGAGAAGTTCGGTGTCAGCAACCCATTGACCCGAACTGGTCTGCCCTTTACCACAGGGAAACCTTGAGCATCCCTCTCCTAGGCGCTGCTGGCACGGCTGTCCCGTAGGCCGGCATTTTCACCCATCCCAGGCGCTGCTAGAGCGGCTCTTCGTAGACCAGCGCTGCGACAGATACGGCGTCAGTAGAACACTGACCCGTCCTGGTCTCTCCCTCCAGCAGGGAAACCTTGAGCAACCCTGTCCCAGGCATTGCCGGCGCCGCCTCTCGTAGAGGCAGGTGCATTTTTACATGAAGCAGCCCTGTCCTAGGCGCTGCTAGCCCTGCTCTCCCATAGGCCGGCGCTTTTAGACATGAAGCAGCCCTATCCCAGTCGCTGCTGGTGCGGCTCTCCCTGTAGGCCAGCGTTGTGATAGATTTGGCGTCAGTAGCACACTGACCCGTCCTGGTCTCCCCCTCCAGCAGGGAGACCTTGAGCAACCCTGTCCTAGGCGTTGCTGGCGCTGCCTCTCGTAGAGGCCGGCGCTTTTTACATGAAGCAGCCCTGTCCTAGGCGCTGCTGGTGCGACTCTCCCATAGGCCGCCGCTTTCACACATGAAGCAGCCCTGTTCCAGGCGGTGCTGGCGCGGCCTGTCCCATAGGCCCGCGCTTTTATAGTCTCACTAATTTGATAGTGTGAATTTGTAAAGGGTGAAAATACCCTTATTATCGAAGAGGAACCTTTGCAGCCCGACTCACCCGAGTTCTAATAGAGCTGCACAAGTTCTCTCTCCCTCCAATTTTACTCCATGCCTGGGGCAACGTGTCTGTGAGTCGCTGACCGACTGTCAGCGACTCTAGCATTATTTGAACCGCATCCCCGCAGGCTGGAAGCCACTGATTGCTTTGTCAGCGGCTGTTATCTGGAAACCCGATCTTGTGCCGGCTATCCGCTTCAGCGGTCGGACCGGGGTTCTCCCGCAGCCCATAGCCGGCTTAGGCATCGGACCTCCGATAAATCCGGCTGGAAACCTCTGTAAAGAGAGGCTCCTGCTCGAACCAACGATGCTGGTAAGTAAAAACACTTACCTTCTAGGTTGAAACTTACCGCCGGCAGGAGCATTGCCCCGCCAGTCCGGTGCTTGCCAATGCGTCTGACGTAATGACAAGCATGCGCTCTGGCAGGGCTTCACCTAGTCACTCACGTGACTCCGAAGTAAAATTAGAGCACCCAGAGGAAACGTGGGTCACAGGGTGAATGTGCAAACTTCACTCAGACAGCACCCGAGATCAGGATTAGCTCGGGTCTCTGATGTTTTGAGGCATCATACTCAACCACCTGGACCAATGTATGACCATGTGGAATTTTTTACACACCTGCGGTTGGTAAACTCTCCCATAAGAATAATCCGAAGCTGGGAGCACCGTACGTTAAAGAAGCTGAAATACATTTGTAGGGAATTCTTTATACAATATCCCTGTTTAATTCATCCTGCACCCCATTGCAGCTCCCCTGACTTTATTGCTGCAAATAGGCTAGAAGATAGAAATTGGGTGGATTGTGACTTAGGAAAACTGAATTGTGTAATTTGCTGTACCTAACCAAAGAAGAGATGCGAGACAAAAAGTGAAAAATATGTGATACATTTATTAGCATAAATTGCATTGGGCTATAAAAAGATGTTTCTCGCATTTTGTGTTGTGATTTCCTGGTTTTTTTGCGGTGCTTCCTTCAGGTTGCTTATTTGATCTTTCTGGAGCACAACATACTAAAATAATTGTCCAATTCTATTCAGCCTGACCTGAGCCTTGGCTGGAACCTTGCCTTTCTCAATCAATCTGTGCTTTCCCTGTGCACCTCACGAAGCCAGTCTCCAATTGCACTTCAATCCCCTATCACAAAAATGCCCGTATATAAATGGAAGAAATGGCAGTATCATAGAAAATTCATAACTTAGAAGAAGGCACATGCTGCCAATGGCCTGACAGTTACAGATAAAATCAACATGGATGTTTCCTTTGCTCTTTTGATTTGCCTGGCTCAATCACAAATATCTAGTCTTGGTCCTGACTGAGTGGACCCATTCTGAGACGCTGTTTGTGTTGGAGTCACCAGACAGACATAATTGGCAAGACTATGCAGTCACGAACAAGTGCTGGACAACTTACTAAGCCTTGTCCTCAATCTAGCCAGATGTCAAGCTGTCAACTATACTGAAGGGGTCTACTTGGACTGGAATGCACACAAGACTGTGGAAACTATCTTTTAGTTTAGGTTTCTGTTATTTTATTGCAGTTTTATTTTGAAAAAAGGAGCATTTGGGCTGCATTTACCTCGATCTACTGGAATGCGATCAGAAGTAACAACAGCTACCTGGGTGTTATTCTTTGATATACATTGTTAGCAATCTAAATCCGAATACGTTGAACATTGCGCCAAACAATTTAGCTGGTCTGCCAGCCAGATGGATATCTAGCATGAAAAGAGCACAGACCTTGCTTTAGCAAAAGCTGAAGAAAGGTGCTGGAGGATGTTCCCCCTGACGGAGAGAATCTAGAAAAAGGTTTCAGAATAAGTGATTGACCTTTTTAAAGCAGAGATGAGGAAGAATTGATTTTGTTATAAGGTCCTGAAACTTTGGAATCTTCAGAGAATTGTAGCTGAGTCTGTGAAATATATTTAAGGCCAAGGTAGACAACATTTTGGCAAGATTTATAGGGATTAGCAAGGACAATGGATTCCAGGACAACAACAGATTTTACTGAATGGTTAAATGGGGCTGTTTATAGTTTATTCCTGATCCTATTTCTCTGGTCTTACAAGGAGGGGAAAATGATAAAACGCTTTAAAAGGAGAAGTATAGAAACGGTTGGAAATGGATTAGAATAATGGGTTCTATGTGGAGTTACCCAAGTGATCACTTCCAGTACTGGCATTTGAACTGTTTAATGATTCCATATTAAGGGGGATTCCACATTCAAGATCAAATTCTTTTGTGAATGTTTTCTTGAATTTGATATCATCAGTGGTTCATCAAGGCAAAAAAGTGGGTGGGAACTTGGAGGTGACATTACATTCTGAGATTAAGGTACTCTCAAGTACAAACTACTAAATTTCAATCACTGAATTATTGATGTTATAATTTTATAGGATACTGTATGTAGCATTATGAAATTCTGTACATCTAAATTAATCTGCAAAGCATGGTGTTTATGTATTCTGGATTCGGGTTCATATTGTTATTGACTTCTGGATTAACAGTGAATTACAGTTCAGCTATAGCACCCTTAGTAACGTTCTGCCGCAACCTGAGTTATGAGCATGTAAAAAGTCACATAGAAGCAGCATTCAAATCTGGCCTGCCCTCCCATCATTTATATGTCTTCTCTTCTTACACAGCTCCTCAGGAATTGCTTCCACCCCAATTCTATGGATTCTGGGGTGACATGAAGCCAATATTGGACAATAGATTTCCCTGCAGCTGGGGGGAAACTTGCCTAACTGAATGGGTGGGCAGTTTGAGATGGTGCACTCCTACTTTTTACACTAGCCTTGTGAGTGCTCGCAATGCAGTCTCTCCGCGCCATTGCAAATGTTTCTTTCTTCACTTTTGGTCACAAGCCAAGATTCAGTGGTGTTCTTTCAAGGAAGGATTGGAAGCATCCTTGAATCTTTTCTTCTGTCGTACTAAATGCAGGCATAAGAAACTGCAGATGCTGGAATCTTGAACAAAGGCAAATCTGCTGGAGGAGCTTGGCAGATCAGGCAGTGTCAGTGGAGTGGACTGGACCGACATATTGTCGGCCCAGGACTCTTCAGTCCCGATCTGAAACATCTGTCCATCTCTGTCCGCAGATGCTGCTGCTCCAGCAGCTTTTTTTCTCCCCTGCTAACATGACCATTTCCTTTAGCTCAGGAGCTAACCCTCAACGAATGCAGACATGAATGATGATATTCACCATAGCCTTCAATGCACCAACAAGTCTTTAGCCATCTGAGGAAAAGGGCGTTTGAAGTTCATGAACGTCAGACAAAACTCATGGTCTACCAGATAGCAGTGATTCACTGCCTCCAATTTGCTTGTGAGACTTATACAGCCACAGCAGGCATCTCTAAGCACTGGAGAGATACTAGCACTGTCTGCTATATGTACTATAATTGTCATTCCACCACAGTTCTGCTGTTTGAGAAAGGCCAAAAAAGCAAAAGTACGTCAGATAATATTACTTCTTAAAAATATTTATAAATGAATATAAACATATTAAAAAACATGCTTTCTGATGCATTATTCAAGCCCATTTATGACATTTAATGTAATTCATGAAGGCATAATATTTGTGTACAAGTTGAATATAGGGCAACGGAAAAACTGGAAGCTGCTGATATTATTTGGCATTTTTGGCAGCTGTGGAGAATCTCCATTTATGGAAAACTGTAAGTATTTTTCCAATGGCAATGTAATTATTTTGCTTCTGTGATATCAGAGCAAAATGTTTGCTGAAATGAACACCAACGTCCAAAAACTGAATGAACGCTATTTGGGCAGTGAGCAAGGAAGGTTGCATGATGGTGATTGGCAGGGCTGCCAACATTGGGTGAGAGTTAAGAGTGAGAAATTGTGAGGGAGTGTATATGACTTGGCCTCCACTGGATAGATTTAGATAGAGCTCTTGGGGCTAGTGGAATCAAGGGATATGGGGAAAAGGCAGCCACGGGTTATTGATAGGGGACGATCAGCCATGATCACAATGAATGGCGGTCCTGGCACTAAGGGCAGAAAATTATATTATTTTTTCTGTAATATATTTATTATGGTGTCACGTCAATAAAGATGAACACATGATTCTGATTTTACTTCGGAGCCACGTGAGTGACTACGTGAAGAAGGCCGTCAACCCGCATGCGCGTCATTACATCTGACGCATTGCACAACGACTGACTGGCGGGCGCGTCACTCCTTCCAGCGGTAAGTTTAAAAACGCTCAGGTAAGTGTTATGCTTTATCTGAGGGAGTTGCTCCGGGTTCGGTTATTGCATTTGTTTTCAGCATACTCGAACTAGCGGAGAACATGTCCAAGGTGAAGAGGCGGGCCGCATCGAAACCGGCTACTGAAGACCGCGGGCCTGCGGGTAGCGGGCGGCCGCCGATTTCGCCTTCAGGGTCGCTGGCAGAGGAGCCAGCGGCTACAGACTTGGTGCCAATTCCCAGCACCTTGGCTGCCCCGCGGGGGAAGAAAGCCACAAAAAAGTCTGTAAGGGCCCTGGACTCAGATGAGTCGGGCCAAGAGGTGGACATTTCCCCCCCACCTATGGGCAATGTTGAGGCAGGCTGACCCACATTGAGCAACCTATGGAAATGTTGCTCCACAATGATATGCTCCGGAGGGGTGAGCTATCTGAGCCCGGGTATTACGCGGATCCCGAGGCAGCAGCACCTGTGTCAGGGCTGCATATTCCCCTCTCTGAGGAGGGAAGCATACGAGGCCAGTATTTTACGGAAACACAGCTGAGCAGCATGCTTCGAGGCATGAGAGACATACCCCGGGAGTATCCCCGATGGCATCCAAATTTGCTATCCCTTCCCTAACAGGGGAGCCATTGGGAGAAGAACTGGCCATGAGCATCAACTACCTGACCTCCCACCAACTCCAAGACCGGGCCATGGAAGAAACTACTGCCAAGTACATTACCCCACTGAACTGTGCCTCACTAAATGTCCCGACAGTAAACAATTCAATCTGGGGACACATTGGAGGGGGCGACAGAGCCCAGGAAGTAAAACTTCAAAAAGTTCTACGATTACTTGCTTCAGGTATCACGGCCTTTGCCAGGTCAGTGGATGGGGTGCCCCTCTCTGATACCCAGCAGGACGTGATGGCATTAATGTGCAATGCACATTTTGAAATCAATTGCCTCCGGAAGAGTGCCATCCGTCCTGCTCTGAACCCGAAATTTGCAGGGCTGTGCAAGCCGGGGAATGTCCAACCCCCAAACCTACTATTTGGGGAAGACCTGCCTAAGCAGGTAAAGGAAATGGATGAGGAGGCAATAACCGTTGGCCTTATCAAGGCACCTCCTAAGATTTCATCTTTCGGGCGACAGTACCCTTACCCCCCTTCCCACACCAAACGGTCTGCAGCATATGGTAGACGTCATGAGCAGCAGGGACAGAGGCCTTTTTTAGGGCAGGGCCCAAGCCGGGCCATGTTCAAGATGCATGCATGGCGCCCTGCAACAGCCCTATCCCCCAGACCTCGGGGGCAGAAGAAACCACCATACCGCCGATAAGCACTGAGGTAAGTGAGTCCGGTTGTTTGCGTAACATATCCTCCATGGATCAGTTACAAGCTGGGGGTAGATTACAGTTTTTCTTACATGAATAGTATTGGATAACATCTGACTCGTTTATACTGCGCAGTATACAAGGTTTTAAAATTGAGTTCCTTTTCGACTCGTCTCCACCCACTCAGAATACACCGAGTCGCACTTTTCTTCTTTCACAACAGGAGTGTGTGAGTGCACAAGGGGAAATTGAGTCTTTACTCAAGAAAGGGGTAATTGAGAGGTCGTGTCATGAGCCTCACCAGTTTGTGTCCAATATATTTACTAGGCAAAAGAAGGACGGACGATGTTGAGTCATTCTTGATTTAACTGAGCTTAACACCTTTGTGCAGTATAAACACTTCAAAATGGAAAACGTTGTCACTGCAAAACAATTGGTTTCCAAAGGATGGTACATGGCATGCATTAACCTCAAAGATGCTTATTATTCAGTGGTCATTCATGAAGACCACAGGAGATATTTGAAGTTTAGCAGGATGGAACAATTGTGGCAGTTTAAAGCATTGCCTAATGGGTTAACCTCAGCGCCCAGACTATTCACAAAATTGCTAAAACCAGTTCTGGGGCTACCCAGGTCACAGAATCATACAGTCATGGCATAATTGGATAACATCTTAATCATTGGGAATACTTTGGAATTAGCTGAATTACCTGTGTCAGCAACCAAACTCATGTTTGAGAGATTGGGGTTTCTAATCCATCCAGTTAAGTCTAAATTGGTACCATCTAGGATAATTGATTATTTGGGATTCACCATTAACTCAATGCAAATGTCAGTGACTCTGCCTTGGGGCAAGCAATTGGAGTTAATTGAAGCCTGCAGAAACCTCGTTGTTAAGAACCAACCTTCTATTAGACATGTGGCTAGTATAATTGGCAGATTAGTGGCTGCTTTCCCAGTTGCTCAGTTCGGGCCTTTGAACTACCAAAATTTACAGCGTGCAAAGGAGCAGGTGCTCAAGCTTCATAGAGGTCGCTTCGATAGACCCATGCAGTTGCCAGCTGACGCCATTGCTGAGTTACAATGGTGGGTTATCAATATTCAGTATTGTTCTAGCACTGTTTTAGTTGATACACCATCTGTTATCCTGCAAACTGATACCAGTGCTCTAGGTTGGGGTGCTACCAACACCGTCTCTAGCTGCGGGGGCAGATGAAATCTGCAGGAATCATCGATGCTTCAGTCACACGGTATTAACTACTTAGAATTGTTGGGAGCACTCTATGGGATAAAGGCTTAGTGTACCTATATGCATCATGTGCATGTTCAACTTCAGATTGACAACACTACAGCAGTAGCGTACATTAATCACATGGGTGGAAGTAAGTCTGTATCCTGGGATAAATTGTCTAATCTCATTTGGCACTGGTGTATTACGAGAAACATCTGGGTTTCAGCTATCTACTTACCAGGTAGATATAACATGGTGGCAGACACCAGTTCACAACAATTCAATGACAACAAGGTATGGATGTTGAATCACAAAGTATTTAATGACATTGTCATTCATTATGGTGTACCGGACATTGATCTGTTTGCATCCAGGCTTAATCATCAGTTACCAAATTACGTGTCATGGGAACCAGACCCAGGGGCAGTAGCAGGAGATGCATTCTCGCTACACTGGGGTGGAAATTTTTTGTATATATTTCCCCCATTCTGCCTCATCAGTCGATGCTTGACCAAGATCAAGCAAGACTCTGCTTCTGGCATATTGGTAGTACCAGACTGGCCGACTCAGCATTGGTTCTCACTCGTCCTAGCTATAATTACACAGTCTTTTATGGCTGTCCCCAAGAGCAGAAATCTGCTGGTACACCCTGTGACAGGGGAAAGCCTCCCTCTTCATGACCGTATAAATTTATTGGTTCGCAGATTCTGAAGAGACCGTTCCTGCTGCTCGGGCTTTCAGAGCATATGATAGATGTGATCACTGCGGCCTGGAGGAAGAGCACCCAAAAACAGTACCTCATTCACATAAGGAAATGGGAGATGTACTGTTCTCTCTCAAAAATGTCATATCACACGACTTCCATCACGAATGTTTTGGAGTTTTTTTCATCACTCTTCTATGATCATAAGCTGAGTTATAGTGTCATAAATAGTGCTAGGGGCGCTTTGTCATCCTCTTTATGGCTGGGGTCAGGGAATCACACTGTGGGATCTCATCCCTTAATAACAAAATTCATGAAGGGCATTTTTAACTCTACTCCCCCTAGGCCTAGGTATTCACAGATATGGCATGTGAGCGTGGTTATCACACTGCTCCATCAGTGGGCACCAGCTTCATCCCTGTCTCTGCATTGTCTCCCACTCAAGGTAGTCATGTTCATGGCGCTGGCCTCAGCTCAACGGGTCCAGACATTACATAAACTTAGACTGGAGAGCATGATTACATCTTGTGACAACGCCACCTCTTTTGTTCATGATCTCATTAAGCAGAGGAGGCCAGGGATGTTGGGGCTAAAATTGAGTTTCATGGCTTACCCTTTAGACTTACGGTTATGTATGGTTTCTCACATATTACAATATGTTAAGGTCACTAAGAGCCTCAGAGTCTCTGAACTATAATTATTCGTCAGCTACACCAAACCTCGCAGGAAGGTTACTGTGCAGACCATCTCAAGATGGATTAAACAGGTTATGGCATGTGCAGGTGTGAACACTGACACTTTTAAACCTCATTCCACCAGGGCTGCATCGACATCAGCAGCAAGGGATATGGACGTCCCTCTCGACCTCATTCTAGCAGCTGCAGGATGGTCTAATGAGCGGACGTACTGGAGGTTTTATAACAAACCTATCACCAGACCGGGGGACTTTTGCTAATTTTGTTTTAAATTCTGTTTCACAGTTTCCCCCTGGGTGAGAGGGGTCACTGTTAATTTTCATTTCGCTATTAAAGCATTATTATTTTTTATCCATGTCGTGTTTGAATGCATTGATTCTTTTTCACTCATCCTGGTCAATTGATGCAGTGTGTGACGCATGGACTCGTTTCCACGGCATGAAATCACAGAGCTTCAAAATCTTCACGTAGTCACTCACGTGATTCTGAAGTAAAATAGTAAGATTAAACGAGAACTTACCAGTTTGAAGTTTGGTCTTTATTTGATGAGGAGTTATGATGAGCGATTACGTGCCCTCCGCTCCCGACCCTCGTAAAATAAAGATCTTTCTGGAAGTTCTAGTCAGCTCAAATCTTTCCATTTTAGTTCAACAACTGTTCTGTGATTTCACACCGCTGCTTTGAAGATTGATGCGCATGCGGGTTGACGGCCTTCTTCACGTAATCGCTCATCGTAACTCCTCATAAAATAAAGATCAAACTTCAAACTGGTAAGCTCGTTTAATCTTACTATTTTACTTCGGAGTCATGTGAGTGACTACGTGAAGATTTTGAAGCTCTGTGAACTTATCACTTCATACTGGTAAGTTCTTGTTTAATCTTACTATTTCTGCCCTTAGTTGGATAACACACATCGCCAGTCATAGTGTTTTATGACTGTTTCATCAACCTCTTCAGTCTGAAGGTCTTGACCTGAAACATCACCCATTCTTTCTCTCCAGAGCTGCTGCCTGTCCTGCTGAGTTATTCCAGTTTTTTAGTGTCTATCTTCAGTTCCAGCATTTACAGTTCCTTCCTACACTCTTTGTAAAGCGAAACAGGTCCTATTCTCATAATATTATTCACCTCAACTAAGACTTTTCTTCACCTCCGTTGCTGCAGATAATACAATCCCAGTTATTAAATCTTTCTTCAAAGTGAAAAAAAAATTCCAGCCCTGCCAACAACTTCATAAATCGCCCCTGGATCCTCTCCAGAGCAATTGCACCCTTTCTACAATGTGTCATAGTCTTACAGCATGGAAACAGGCCCTTCATCCCAACTTGTTCCTGCAGATCAAGATGCCCCATCTAAACTAGTCCCATTTATCCGCATTTGGCCCATATTCCTTTAAACCTTGTGTGTGCCAGTGTGTGTGTGAGAATGTGTGTCAGTGAAGCGGCGACAACATACGGAGTGAGTGGAGACTTGGCGATGCTCGGGGAGCGTTTCCCTCCCACCCCCCCCCCCCCCCCTGTCTCTTTCCCCCACCCCCCAGGAATGCGGGCCAGCCCACGTGCACTGTGTCCAGCTGGGGTCGGGAGGTGAGGGGCAGTGACCCGGGGATTGGGCATCGGAGCGGAGCCTTAGCCCGAGATTCATCCCCGCGGCTCTGGAGACGGCACCTTCACCCGGTCCGCTCCTGGCTCCGGGCCGGGGTTAAAACTCCATGCATTCACCTTATATATTCCCCTAGTTGTTTTTACTCACCTCTAAAACTATTTTTGCTTTATGTTTAATTTCCAGCACCTGCAGATTTTGGTTCCATGAATGTCAAATGTACTGCAGTTTTCCATTTTAAATAGTGTGCTTAAGAGTCAACAACAATTGTTCGTTCTTTATGGGAAACTCTCCGACAGAAAACTATTCTCATTGGTGAGTGTGGAGGGAATCTGGAAGCCTTGGGAGAATTAAATTGTTCGTAACTTTATTTATTTATTTTAAAACAATTCGAGCGTGAGAAATTTGTGATCAGTGTGAGAGCGTGAGAATTTTGTGAAATGAGTGAGTCTCACGCTCAGTGCCTGAGAGTTGGCAGCCCTGGTGATTGGTGTATGTGTTATATTGATATGCAAGGATATATTGGATGAGAGTAATGAGCTTTAAGTTGCAGAGCTTGCTATCAGGGTGAGGGGAGGTTATGGTGATACAGGAAGGTAGAGAGTGGGGACTTTCAGGAGAACTAAGTAAGAAGCATATTATAGACACAATTGATTGCGGATGCTGTAGCCATCATCATAAAAAATGAACTAATGGAGGAACTCTGTAGACTGAGCAACATCGATGAAGACCCAGGCTGAGAACCTGCATCAGGACTGCATATGGTGACAGCTCAAGCAGGTTTCCTTTAATGCTGAAGCAAGCCTCACCATTATTGGAAAGACCTGCTTCTGACAGGAAGATGATTGTCCAGAACAAGTTTATGCTTGGAAAATAAGGAACCTCTTTTGTTTGAATTGTGTAACTTATTATCATTTGTAGTATTTTACCTTGTTCAGTTTGTGTCCTCCTTTCAATTTATTGTATGTTACTCTTGGTTGAGTTACTCTTCTGGAGAGTACACAAACGTTTCTATTGCTTTCCTCAGTGATTAATAATAGAACAAATTGTGCCACTTAAAGCTACAGACTTGTTATCAGGTGTTCTATTATAAATGTACATGGAGGAAACCTGATCAATAAGCGAGTTTGGTATTCCGAAAAACAGAAGGAATCATGGGATTTGTCAAAGGTCATTCGCAGAAAAAAAGCGAACTGGGGTGGCAGGTAGCCAGAGAGCGGGGTGTCACAGCGACAGAGAGGAGGCAGATGCGAGTGGGAGACGGGGAGAGACTGGACTGGCAGCGAGACCGTGAGAGGTGGGGGAGAGAGAAGGGAGGTTTGTGTTTTACTCACAGATGTGTTTAGTTTAATATTCCGCGGGGAGTGCCGGGATTTGCACGTTGGTTGCAGAGACGGGCAATTTCCCCCAGTTACTTCGACGGAGATGCGATTTTCTCCGTGTCACATCTCCGTCTTCCCTGCGGCCTAACAACGTGGAGTGGTGCAGCCTTTCCAGAATACCGGACCGGAGATTCTAGCCGTGGGCGCGGCGCGGACTTATCTCGGAGCCTGCGATCCTTTGCCGAGGATCGGCAGCGATAGTGTTCCGACTGGGGGCCTGTGGACTTCAACGCCGTGAAGCCGCGAACTACGATAAGAAGAGGCCAACTCGGGAGCTCCACGATAATGTTCCAATCCGTCCTGATGCCGGAGTTTCGATCATCCCGACACGAGGGCATTAACATTGAACCATCGGCAGCGGCAAGTGCAGAGGGTTTGACCTCTGGGCTTCCCTTCCCTCCCAGCACTGTCTGGTATTATACATTGATCGTTTGTCTTCTTTTAAAACATGGTGCAAATAAATAAACTAAAAAAAAACAAAAAACAGAGGGTTTGGCCCCAACCACGGGTGAACAAAGGAGGAAGATGACTGAACTTTATTGCCTTCCATCACAGTGAGGAAGGTTGATTCCACTATGGTGAATGTTTATGTTACATTGTATTTTATGTGACTGTGTGTATTGTTGCTTTACACTTAGTATGGCTGTATGGTAACTCAAATTTCACTGTACCATAACTGGCTAAGTGACAATAACCGCGAACGTGATCTTGAACTTGAACTTTTGCATGTATAATCAGAGAATGCTGAAAACACTCATCTGGATAGGCAGTACCTGTGCAAAAAGAAACATTCTTCAACCTGAAACATTAACTCAGCTTCTCTTTCCAGAGATGCTGTCTGCCCTACTAAATGTTTCTAGCATTTTCTGTTTTTGTTGTTTAAATCTTATTTTACAAAACGTCTTTTGAGAGATAATTTGACATAATTTAGTTTACAAAATATCACCAGATTCTATGATGTAAATTTCTAACATCGACTCATTATAAACATCTAAGCCGACAAACTTTGGTGTACTGAACTACCGTTTCTCAAAGGAGGTCCTACCCCTGTTTTGTGTGCTGTCTTATGGTAACAAAATTCTGTGGAATATTTAGCTCTCGGCATCATGCATTCTCACCTGTATTCATCAGAGTTTAGAAAATTAGGAGATTTCACTGAAATGACCAGGGCTAGACAGTTGTAATACAAGATGGATGTTTGCTGTGGCTGCGATGTCTACAACATGCGGTTGTAATTGCAGGATGTTGCAGGATACTGGGCAAGATATTTTGGGCAGAGGTGAGAAATATTTTCATTCAGCGGGTGGTGAATCAGTGGAATTATCTACCACAGAAGGTAGTGGAGGCCAGTTCGCTGAATGTATTTAAGAAGCACTTACCAAGCGGAGTAAGAGAACTTGGTAAAAATCAGATAATCGGCAACAACCCTATTGAATGGCAACACAAGCTTAAAGTGTCAAATAGGCTAGTCTTGTTCTGTTTCTACGATTAAATTGACATTGCATGTGGAAATGCGTAACAGCAAAATAAAGGAAATAAGTTGGTTGTAAATTTCAGAGCAATCTGAGGGAAACAGTTTGATTTGTAAATTGTGGAAACAGGAACTGCAGATGCTGGTTTACAAAAAAACAACACTGCTGGAATAACTCAGCCGATTTTACACAGCACATAAAAAGGTTGTATTTTGCAAAAGCATTGCTGGGCCCATATTTGTTTATGTTAATTGTATTAATTGAACGGAATACTGCAAACGATAAAAGTACAGAAAATTGAAGCAGCAATAAACTATACGGCCCTTCCAGTCGGTTCTGTCTTTTCACAAGATTAGGGCCCTCTTCTCCACTCTGTTTAGACCCATGTCTGTGAGGCAAAGCACAGATCCAGTGCCATCTATAGGTTCAGCGACAAAACACGGGTGGTTATGAGTAAACGTACAGAAGAGATATATAGTGGTTGAAACAAACTCTTTGCTCAACAGGAACAAAACTAAGGGACCAATTGTTGACTTCAGAAAAGATAAGACAACAGACCACATGGCAGTTTTCATTGGTGGTTCAGCAGCGGAGAGAGTTAGTCATTTCAAATTCCGGGCCATTGACATCTCAGATGACCTGTCCTGGGCCCAGCACAAAAATGTAATTGCGAAGAAGTCATTCTACTTTCTGAGAATTTTAAAGAGATTTGGCATTAACCACCGGGTGTCGCTTCGATGGCAGCCTCGCCTGCAGTCTCTCTATCCTTTTCGTCTTTTTTTTATTATTTTGAGTGTGTTTAAAAAGTATATGTTCATGTTCTCTGGTTTTGTTTTATGTGGAGGGGGAAACTTTTTTTCAGGGGCTGTCCCACTGCTGCAACCTAATCTGCGAGTTTAGACGAGTTTGCCCTCGACTCAAACTCGCAGCTGTGATGTTTGGTGGACTGTGTGGGTGGGAGGACCCATTGCTCGTCCCGTGCAGCAGGTGGCGCTGCGCAGGACAAAGGGAGATGTTTTTGTATATAGTTTATCCTGTCTGCAGTGTGTGAGGGTGCAGCCATTTTGAGAAGTCTTGCTGCCTGCATTGAGTGAAACATTAAAGACTTCTGTTGTAAACGAAAGACTCTCAAATTTTGTGCAGACCTAGAAAACGAACTCGAAATTGGTGTCAGGAGTGGGATTCTTCGGATTGCGTCCAAAGACCCAGATAAGAGCCTAACTCAAACTAACATGCCTCAGCAATTCGATCGTTTCGATCCCAAGCAAGAAAGGTAGTCGTCGTATTTAATGCACGCTGAGTTTTATTTTGAAAGTATGACAATTACGACTGACCAGAGGAAGAAGTTTATCTTGTGCTCGTCGATGTCTCCAGAAACTTTTGCACTGCTTCAAAATTAACTTACAGAACAAGTAACTGAAGCCTCATATGCTGAAATCACAATGGCTTTGCAGCTGCATTTCGAAGAAAGTCAAAATTTCCTTGCAGCTCACTTTGATTTCTACCGGACGGTGCAACAGGAAGGGCAATTGATTACCAAATTTCTTGCCGTACTTCGCACCAAGGCAAAGGCATGTGATTTTAAAACTCAATGCTGCGAAAAGTGCCAAGGCAATGTGTTGCGGGATAGACTTGTCATGGGCTGCAGGCACGCATTCATCCAGCAAGCGATTCTGAAGGAATCAGAAGCATCATTGAAGAATGTGCTGCAGTGTGCTAAGATGGCCAAGCTGCTGAGTAAAGAACTGCACAAAATGGCTGGCGAAACAACGTTGAAGCTCCCTCAGGGGTGCATACAGTTTGTCAGACTCGTCTGCAACGCCAGAAACCACTTGATCGACCCAGAGCAAATCCTGATAAGGTGGGACAGTTTCAGAAGAGCCATACCCTGTGGGGGGAGGATCGAAACCCTGCTACCGGTGTGGCTCGACTTCTCATCTTCACCGTGAGTGCCCGTATATCAAGTCCGTTTGTAATGCCTGTTACTGAAAAGGTCATCTCCAGACAGTGCGTCAATCCGTAGGAAAACGGCAAAAGCGCAAGAAAGCACAAAACACAGTCGATCAAATCGCGGAGACCATTTCTATGGAAGTGCTCGGTGTGTCCACGATCACCGACAAGCAGAGGATTTCGCTGCGGGTCACGAACATCGATCTACAGTTCCAGGTAGACACTGGTGCAGCTGTGTCGTTAGTGGGTCAGGACATCTGGGAGAGGATTGCATCGCTGAAATTGAAACCGGCCAACATCCGCCTTTTCGGATACGGACGACAACACATTCCCACGAAAGGTAAACGCCATTTCCTGTAATGGTATGACACAGATGTTGCCGCTGATCGTCGTTGGTAAAGAAGGTACATACCTGTGTGCCATCGACTGGGTCCATGCTTTCAAGCTTGACATGAACGCTTTGATCAGGCAAGTGCCGTCAGGGTAGGCAAGGTAGGCACTGCCTATCCTGACTAAAATTATGAAATGGCAATTATTAAATATAAATAGTAAAGGCATGGGAGAATTATGCCTATCTAATAGATTGATCTCTTAGGTAGGCATAAATCTCCGTGCCTTTCAACCGCTGCACTTGCAACACCCGAAGGTCTGTGCAGCCCACGTGCCGTCAGCGCTGTTTCAAGCCGTCAATTTAAAGCGGGGCTGAAGGCAGCTGAAATTCTGCCTTTGCAGTACTGCGCATGCGCAGCAACCTTCTGCGCATGCGCAGTGCAAGTTTCTTGGCGGGTTTTTTAAATATGGATTGTCATTATTTTAAGTGTATCTTAGGAAACAAAGAGTGAAGAATGGAGTTTGTGTACCAATAACGTGGTAAGCATATTTCTTGCTGCTTTATGTTTTTAAATACCGTATTTCCTGGGGTGGGTTGGGGAGAGTTATTTTCGCAGTGTTTGGTGAGTCTGGCCCGGTGTCAAGTTGCGGGGAGGGCAGTAGCGTTGTGAAGGAGGTAATCTGGGCCAGTAACCCACTTGCGACGCTCCGGGCACGGAGCCACCGCATTGTGGCCAGGGAGTGAATTAGCTTGGGTGGCTGCCGCAGCTCTCCGGGCATGGACAGCAGAATTGGCCGCCACTTCCGAGGAAGGGAGCAGCTCGGGTGACTGCGAGTGGTCTCCGGGACCCGACAGCAGAACTGGCTGCCACTTCAGCCCCTTCTGCTGGTCCCCGCTCACCTCTGGCAGTGCTCTCCGCCTGAACACCTCTCTCCTGCCGCTCGCCGGCCCGCTTCCCGCAAATTCTTACATTCCGACAGCTCGCTCAAGGGACCAATTGAGGTTACTCGGCTGTGGGAATGTAAGGATTTGTGGGAAGCGGCTGACATGAGTGAAGCCGGCGAGCGGCAGGAGAGAGATGTTCGGACGGAGAGCACTGCCAGAGGTGAGCAGGCCGGCAGAAGGCGCTGAAGTGGCAGCCGGTTCTGCTGTTGGGTCCCGGCGGCTGCTCGCAGTCACCTGAGCTGCTTCCTTCCCCGGAAGTAGCGGCCAGTTTTGCTGTCCGTGCCCGGAGCGCTGCAGCAGCGGTGAGTGAGTCTGACATGATCTCCGACCCCCTCCTTCTCAACACTCCTGCCCTCCCCGCATATTTAACCCCTGGCACAGACTCTCCACACGCTGTGAAAGGAACTCTCCCTCCATTTGGACCCTTGAATTAGTATTGCCATTCAATAAGATAACAACTGATTCAACGTCCCGGTGTGCTCCCGTTTTTCCCACCATCTCTCCTCCTGCCTTCATCCTCCGTCCCCCACCTATTCAGTAATTAAAAAATGAAGGAGATTTATAAGCCTTGGGAAAATTGCATTGTTACTTATTTTTATTTTTTACGGAGAGAACAATCTGCGCATGCTTCTTTTAAAAAAGCCGACTGACTGCCTATCTTGAGTAATTACTCACGGCATGTGCCTGGCCTTGATCTACGATGGATCAACTATGGCATTGTCATCTACCACGGATTACAACATGGTCAGCAAGTGCGTGAACAACCTTGGAAAACAGGACGTCGAATGGCACTGGTCCAAAGAATGTGACCATGCATTCACCAGCTTGGAGGAGACGCTCACCCAGAAGACGCATTTTGTCCACTATGACCCATCGAAGCCGATCTCACTGGCCGCTGATGCATCGCCATATGGTCATGGAGCTGTAATCTCATGAACGGTGCCGAACGGCAAGGAAGAACCAATCGCGTTTGCATCCAAAACGCTGATGACCGCCGAGAAAAACTGCAGTCAAGTGAAGAAAGGACAGCATACAGATAAAGCAAATACTGATATCTCTTCAAAAGAGAACACTGAGGAAAACTCTGATTCTGAGCCTTTAGCAAGGGTTGTGAAACAAAAAAGGCTGGGAAAAAAGAGTGAAGCGAGGTCCAGCCAAATGGAGACGTTCAAACTGGAAAGGGGGAATGTGATGTTTGGTGGACTTTGTGGGGTGGGAGGACCCGTTGCTCCTCCCGTGCAGCAGGTGGTGCTGCACAGGATAAAGAGAGATGTTTTTGCATATAGTTTATCCTGTCTGTAGTGTGTGAGGGTGCAGCCATTTTGAGTAGTCTTGCTGTCAGCATTGAGTGAAACATTAAAGACTTCTGTTGTAAGCTAAAGACTCTCAAATTTTGTGCAGACAGAAAACTAACACGAAAGCAGCATGGTTGACACAAGGTCCTATGAGGTCACTGGAACTCTCCTTCATGCTCTAGGGAAGTTCCAGAATACTCGTGGCCTCAGCTAGGTCGCGGAAAATGTTTCAGCATGTTGAAACATTTTCCGCAAGTAAAATTAGGTCAGCATGGTTCTTTTTGACTCGTAGTGAAGTGGAGTGGGGTTGCTATTTAGTTACAGACAGTCGAAGGCAGCCATAAGCAATCTTCTTCGCTGACTGGGCATTTTTATTGGCTCAGGAAAAACCGACCGGTAAAATGCCCGCTAAACTTATTATACTTCTTAAAAGTGTCTCAACTCCTTCTCCCCCCCCCCTCTCCCTTCTCTCCCCTTCTCTCCCCTTCTCTCCCCTTCTCTCCCCTTCTCTCCCCCTTTCATTCCTCCTTCGCGCTTTCTAAAGGACTGTGGCAGCCATTCCTCTTCATCGCGTGTGTGAATTTCAGACAGCGCTCCCCCACTTTCCCTTTTCATTGTGTTTTTGCAATTTATGTATAAATTATATTTTGGATTGCCGTCTGAGTCACCGTGCCTGTGATGCTGTTACAAACAACAACATTTTCATTGTACTTGTACCTTACCGTAGTTATACTTTTGACAGTTAACTCAATTTGACTTGAACCAGTGTCTTGTCTAATTTCCTGCCTGATCTCCATCTCTTCTGATTCTCTTAAAATTCCCTCAAAAAGAATTATACTTAGCCTTGACCTTACTCAATTAAACCTCCATAAAACTACGAGGTAGAAGATTTCCACGATGTACAGGGCTCTCGCTTAACTTTTTTTCCCTGTTGCCAGCCGGGCAACCTTGACAGCTTTTTAGGTTGCCAAATGGCAGTTTAGGTGGTCATTTAAGACGATTTGCATGACGCGTGCGATAATGTGCTCGGACGAAGTGCATAGTTACCAGTCAGAATTATGCTCAATGAAGCATTCACATATTATGTTCAAGAAGGAAATGCAGATGCTGGAAAATCGAAGGTAGACAAAAGTGCTGGAGAAACTCAGTAGGTGCAGCAGCATCTAAGGAGCGAAGGAAATAGGCAATGTTTAAGGCCGAAGAAGGGTTTCGGCCCGAAACTTTGCCTATTTCCTTCGCTCCATAGGTGCTGCCGTATCCGCTGAGTTTCTCCAGTTTTTTTGTGTACATTCACATATTGCTTCTGCTTCAAATAACTCACGAACTAAACATATTCACCCATCAAGACATGATATATACCACAATGACATGCAGCAAAGTTATAAAACAATATCTCAACTCTTTTTACACATTGCAAATAATGCAATTTCTATTAGTTCTATCCACTTCCAAACAAAAATGTGGTTGGATTATTCAGCAAATGATCAACCAGTGTCAATATATCCTGGACCATGCACACTACAGATTGGTGCAAGCATGTTTTCTGTGAAGGACCGAAAATTACCATGACATAGCCATAGCATGGGTCGTTATTGCTATTAGCACAGAAACACTCTGGCTTCCCACATAATTTATCCATAACAAAATATAGAGGTTGCAAGGAAATTTCTAAAGGCATTTTATGATAATAGCTGTTAAATCCGACTATACCCATCTGACAGGTTAAACATTACACTAACTGACAAGAGATGGCCGAAGGACATAACTGCAGCAAATAGGGGAACAGTACAGGATGAATGGGGGATCAGTAAACGATCAATGGGTAGATCACTACAGGATGGATGGGGGGTTTGGTGCAGGGTAAATGGAAGGTGGGCCAGTACGGGATGAATGGGAGGATCAGTGCAGTATGAATGGGGGGGGGGGGGGGAAGTGCAGGATGGATGGGAAGGGGGGGTCAGTACAGGATGAATTGGGGGACCAGTGTAGGATGGATGGGGGGGTGTGGCAGGAGAATCAATGCGAGGTGGGTAGGGTGATTAATAGATTGTGGGTGGGGTAGATGGGGACGAGAGCACAGGGGATGTCAGTGAGGACTGAATAGAGGAGGGAATGGGGATCAGTGCGGGATGGAGAGGAGGGGTCCCAGGATAAGAGGGGTGGAGGGGGGCGTACAATAGAGATAGAGAGGGGGGGGGAGGGGCAGAGGAGGTGGGGAGGAAGGAAGGTCAGCGTTCCTCGCACAACATTGCCCCGCTGCCTTTGTCATCTCTGTAAAACGCCAAAGTGCCGCCGCCAAAGGGGGAGGCGGTTGGGATCTCCTCGCCACAGTGCAGCTCAAAGATCCTATAGCTCTAGGATCTTTGGTGCAGCCCTCCCTCCCTCCTTCTCTCTCTCTCCCTCTCCTTCCGGCCTCGGCGTGTGAGAGGGGTTTTTTGAAAGCGCCGTTAAGCAGCGGCCATTATCATGGCGATAGCGGCCGCTGCCTGCAAATCCACCAAACAACCCCTCTCGCACGCCGAGGGAGGGAGAGGGAGGTCTCCTTCCGCCGGGCGAGGTGCGGGAGGAGGAGGAGGCAGTGGAGCCGCTCTCGCTGCCACTGCTGCCGCTGTTCGAGACCCGTCATTTGCTCCGACCCTTCGTCACCCCGCTCCTAGTATCTTTGCCCCGCAGTCAAAGATGCTAGAGGAATACAGCCGCCGCCGTCGACAGGAGACATCACGCTCCTATTCGCCAGAGATGCTGCCTGACCCACGGAGTTACTCCAGTTTTTTGTGTCTATCGGTATAAACCAGAATTTGCTTGCAAAGCCGGGCAAAATGAGTCGGCGTTTAGGTTGCCCGGCGGCACTTTGGGTGGTCATTGTCACTCAGGCAACTGCTAATTTCGACCCCTGATGTATAACCCTCTTGAGTAAAGTAAATCCTTCAGTCCAAATTGACTGAATGATCCAGTGTCCTTTTCCTGTTTGCAAATGATGCAAGTTGAATTTACTTAGCCAAGATTATTTGTATTTTAAATTATTCTTAAGACAGTACATTAAACCAATGAAAGGTAATTGAACATTACATTAATTATGAAATATCTGACAGGAGGAGACAGATCTTGCAGTAAAGCCACACAAGCTATTAGTTATATTAAAAGACGCTCATTACCATTTTGCAGAACAAATACCTCTGAGTCTGATGCAGAAGGACCGGACATATTTTTCATGACATCATACAAGTGATGCAAGGGGTGTTTTCAAGGGTAAGATCTTGGAGCTAACATTTTAATCCTAAAACCAAAAGAAAGTGTTCAAGCTTATTTAAAGTCTCAGACAGATAAGATTGAATTTGTAGTGAGTGGCAATATTTATTATTTGCACTTGTATATAATAATTTTGTGTGCTTTTGCCAAGTATTCATAAAAACATGTGGTGCTTTGTGCTGGACATCTGGAATCTATGTAATGCATTTCCTTAACTAATCAGATTGCAGAAGTAGCAATGAGCAACTATAAACCTCCTTTGGTGATTTAAGAGGAGAGGCAGAGCATTAGACTTGAAATTCGCTATAGCCCAAATACTGCCTATTATTAATTGATTTGGTATTATTACAACTATGCTAATTGAACAGTATGTTAATAGTATTGAACTTTAGAGAATAAATTTTAATTCACTGCACTTGGAACAAGATTTTATTAAATGCTAAGCAAATTTCCTGCCAATGAAATAAAGTTAGATTGTGCCAAACAGAAATGTCTGAGAAATCACTGTAGTTATAAATTAATTGAAGAAAATGTACATTGTGAAATTAGTTTCCACTCATCAGTCAGATTACCAATTAATTATAATTTGTGTAACCCTGCACTTGAAAACATTGTTGTACCCTCATGTACAGGAGAGGTAATTTGGATTTTGAAACATCAAAGTACAATTCACCAGGATTATACCAGGGCTTGACAGTTAGAATAGGAAGAATGCTTGGATAAAATTGTTTTACATTTACTTTAGGTTAGAATATTGGCAATTTAAATAAAATGCTTAAATTAAATAAGAGACTTGACAGGAACTATTTCTGCTGATTGCTGTATTTAAAATAAAAATATAATTCTGAAGTTAGAACTGAAGCATTTGACAGTGAAAGTAGCACATTTCATGTTAAGGGCACTGCAGTCTGGAAAACAGCTGTTATTATTAAAAAAATTAAGGGTAAAGTCCGTTGTGTATTCAAAGAAGATGGATTGAAAGTGGAGAAAATGGATAGAAATTTGTCCTCAGCTGCTTGAACACAATGCAGCAGTGCCTGTGTGTTGTACTCCATTTCTGAAAGTTATTGAATTCACTGCAGCTGATTTTTGGAAGCAGAGTACAATGGGCTTTTTGATATTGCTGCTGAGGATGAATTTCTTAGGTGAGTTCCAGAATGCCATCGTCAGGAAAAGGAAGGATGTATAGGTCAAGTGTAGGCAATTGGTATCAAATTAGTCATTTGGTTGTAGGGGATATGGAGATAAAGTGAGATGTTAGGAGGGCAAAAAGGGGCTATGTATATTTTGAAGCAAGAGGGTAGCTAGGGATAAAGTAGGTCACCTTGGGGACCTGTAGTGGCCGATTTTTATATCGTTCGAGAAATGAACCCTCTAGCCGCTAAATGGACAGCATGGTTAAGGGGAATGTCTTCTATACGCATGCGAGCTCACCATCAGAGACCTTCAGAGCTTCTTCACAGGTAAGTCTTGCAAAACACAGTCTTTTAGTTCTTTATTATTGATGAAAACAATAAGGTAATCCAAACTTCTTCCGACTAGTTACTATAATCTTCATCGAACTCCAAGCATATCACTTTAAACGTTAGACAACTCCTTGTGTCTCCGTTAAACTTCGCATGGTCGAAGGGTAAACCTTCTCCATGCTCCTCCAAACTAAAACTACCTCCTAAGCTTCTGCGCAAGATACATAGCCCCAAACACGCCCAAAAATATGTCATAAATCCCACCTACAATATAACGGGCAGTCTAAAATTTAAAGGCACATGCCATCATCAATGACATGCAAAACAAGCCATATGGCCACGACAGGCCCAACAGAGAAATCTATGTGTGGAAATATGAGTGGGATCCTAAATGAATAGTTCTCATCAATATTCACCAGGAAGAGGGACATGGAGGCTGGAAAGCTGATATTGTTCAACAAGTTTGTATTGGGAAAGAGGAAGTTTAAATATATCGGCACACATTCAGGTGGCTAAATCTCCAGGACCTGATAGGATCTAATCCAGGATGCTATGGGAAGGAAGGGTGAAGATTGCTGAAGGAGATTTTTTCATATTTGTTAGCCTTGGGTGATATACCAGAAGACTAGGAGAAAGCAAATGTGTCCTTATTCAAAAAGGGCAGAAGGCATCCGCCAGGAAACTATAGGTAGGGTGAGCCTTAGTAGGGAAATCAGTTGTAGGGTTAGAATCTATGTTCACTTGGAAAGGCAGGAACTGATTTGAGGGTGGGGATGTGGGAGGGGTTCCGCGTGATAGTAGGTGGAGAATAGTAGTGGAGGGTTGTTTGACGGACTGGAAGTCTGTAACCATTGTAATCTGGAGGGTTCGGTGCTGGAATCTTTGTCGTTTTTCATATTTGTAAATGACTTGGATGAGAAGGTAGGTTGTCTAATTAGTAAATTTGCTGATGTCACAAACATTGGAGAAGTTGTATATAACAAAAAAAGATTGTCTAAGGATATAGAGAGACATAGATCAGCTGGAAAGTTGAGCGATGAAGTGACACTTGAATTTATTCCGGAGAAGTGTAAGGTCATAGAACATAGAACAGTACAGCACAGGAACAGGCCCTTCGACCCACGTTGTCCAGGCAGAACATTATGCCAAGAAACATTAATCCCATCTGCCCGTATAGAATCCATACCCCTCCATTTCCCACATATGCATGCACCTATCTAAAAGTATCTTAAACACCACGATGGTAACGACCTCCACCTCCAACACTGGCATTGCATTCAAATCACCCAAAATCTGTGTGAAAAAAAAACTTGCCTTGCATATCTCTAACTTGTGCCCCACACACCTTAAAACTCTACCTTCTAGTCATTGATATTTTCATCCTGGGGAAAAAAAAATTCTGACTGTTTCCCCTATTTATGCCTCTCATAATTTTATATACTACCAGTCTCTCTTTAACCTCTGGTGTTTCAGAGAAAACAATTTAAGTTTGTCCAACTGCTCCTTTATAGATAATATCTCCGAAGCCAGTCAGCATTCGAGTAACTTCTTCTGCACCCCCTCCAAAGCCTCCTCATCCTTCCTGTAATGGGGCAATGAGAACTGCTGCAATTCTCCAAATATGGCATATGCAAATTCTTATTGAGCTTCATTATTACTCCATGACTCATAGACTCGTCTCAACTAATGAAGACAAGCACACCATAAAGTGCCTTTAGCATTATATCTACTAGTGCTGCTTCAATTCAATATTTATTCCATGTCATTTGAACCTCAGTGAGGCTCAAATGAAACTCCGTTTCTACAGCCATACAAACAAAACAATTCCTACAAGACACACAAACAATTCAATTCACACAAACATCCATCACAGTGAATCTCCAGGGAAAGAATTTGGTCATCAGGTGTGAGGTGCTCTCGGGCCTGCTGGACTTGGCACAGGTGTGGCCTGTCCCCCCTTCCTACGCCACAGGGATCACCCGGGCCGTCTTCCAGTTCATCTGGGGGTCGAGGATGGACCGGGTGCGACGGGCCACAATGTACAAGTCAGCAGACAACGGGGGTAAAAGCGTGCCCAACGTCGCCCTCATCCTGATGGCCACCTTCGTGTGTGGCTGCATCAGGCGGAGTGTAGAGCCAAGGCACGTGGGCACCAAGTGTCACTACTTGCTGAGGTTCTACCTGTCCCCGGTGTTGCGAAGGATGGGCCTGGCGCAGATGCCACGCAATGTGCCAGTCAGCTGGTCACTGCCGCCCCATCTGTCGTCTGTGGAAAGGTTCTTCCGGACCAACACCTTTGACCACATGTCCATTGGGCAGTGGTCAGCACAGAATGTCCTGCAGGCACTGCAGGGAAAGGACTCGATGGACCTGGTGGCGTGGTTCCCTGAGCAGACTGCCCACCTTGTCTGGCAAAATGCCTCATCGCCAGAACTCACCAACAAGCACCAAGACCTGGCTTGGCTGGCGGTGAGGGGAGCCCTCCCAGTCAGATCCTTCCTGCACCGTCGGAACCTCACTACCAGCGCACGCTGCCCTCGGGACGGCTGCTATGGAGTGGAGACGGTTGCCCACCTCTTTGCAGAGTGTGGATTTGCCCAAAGAGTCTGGAGAAAAATGCAAGGGTCCCTGGTACGCTTTATTCCAAACAGCTCCGTCACAGAGGACTCTGTGATTTACGGACTGTTCCCAGGGACACATTCAGAGACTGACATCAAGTGCTGCTGGAGGGTTATCAACTCGGTGAAAGACGCTCTCTGGTCTGCCCGAGCGTTGTTCACCACCCAGCAGAGCGAGATGTCCGTCGGGGAATGTTGCCGACTGGCCCACTGCAGACAGCAGGAGTACGTACTGAGGGACGCACCGAAGCTCGGTGCAGCCAACGCCAAGGCTCGGTGGGGGAGGGCCACAGTCTAAGGTCCTTCCGCTGCTGGACATGGGGGGCACTGTATGGTGGAGACGCCCCTCAAAATAAGGGAAGATATCCCATGCCGGGGGGCCACATGAGTGGCACGGGTGGGGGATCGATTCGTGAAATTTGAAAAATTTGAAAAATGTATATAGACTGTATGGAGACATTTGTATAGCCTCCGAAAATGTTGGATGGATTTTTTTCGCACGGTTGATGTATTGTATATATTTATTACTCGAATAAAGTCTATTTTGAAATTTAAAAAAAAATCACAGTGAATCTCCTCCTCACTGTGTAGGCAAAGTCTTTTCTCTTCCCTGCACCATTTCTCTCCCGATGTTGAAGCCCCAGGCGTGCGAGGGTAAGTCCCACGGCCATTTAAGGCCGCGCCGGGCGATGTACGGCCCCACTCCAGTCTAAATGTCACAAAGTTGGAGCCCTCGGCGGCCGATGGAATGTCCCGCGGTCATTAAAGCCGCGCCAGGCGATGTAGGGCCCCGCTCCAGGTTGTTCCAACCCCGCGACACGGGCTGGAGAAGTTGCGTTGCGGGAGCTCAGAAAAGCGGTCTCCCACCCAGACCCGCGAGCTCCCGATATCACAGTCCACCGGACCTGCAGCTGCAGCTGGAGCCTCCGAGCTCCGGAGTCAGGCCGCAGCAGCGAGCCACCACCGCTCCCCATGCTCCGAGGCCAGTCAGCCCCACGATGGTATGTCCGCAGTTCCGCAGGCTTCGCGACTGGAACCCCCAAGTCGTTCCGGTTGCAGGCCGCTCCACGATGCTAGGCCCCAATGACAACGGAGACCCGACAGGGAAAAGGTTGAGTCCCCCGTGTAGGGAAGAAATTTTAAAAGTTTTCCCATCCCCTCCCCCCTGCCCCCCACGTATACACAGTTAAAAACAGTATTATAAAAAACACGAACAACTACATTTAAGTAGACATTTTTTTTAAAAAGACAGCTACTTTCAGAGTGCTAAGAACCTGACCCCTAGATTCATCTGCACATCAATGCTCTTAAAGGTTTTGCCATTAACTGTATACATTCCCTTTACATTTGAGTATACTTGCCGCCTGCATTCGAGTGTAATGCATTTTGAGATATCAAATACTGGCAGGAAAGCAGGAAATATGCAGCAAATGGCAGACCTTGGGAGCATTATTGTGCAGAGATACTTTGAGTTGTAATACCCTGAAAATGCTGTCACAAGTAGACAGAGTAGTAAAAATGAATTTGGAAGCTTCGCCTTCATAGGCCAAAGTATTAAGTATAAGTGTTGGGACATCATATTGCAACTGTACAAAACGTCAGTTAGCATCCTGGGGTGTTGTGTACAGCTCTGCTGCCACACTACACAGAAACAATTTGATGGTATTAGAAAGTACGAAGAAGAAATTCACTGGGATGTTGCCTGTAATAGAGTGCTTTCATTACAAGGAGAGATTGGATACGTGGATTTATTTTCGTAGGATTGTAGGAGTCAAAAGGGTGATCTTCTTGAGGTTCATGATATTGTGTGGGACGTAGATAAAGGTAGAGAGTCCGAGTCTTTTTTCCAGGGTAGAGAAGTCTAAAACTAGAAAGGACGTGAGAGGAGAAATTAAAAGGAAATCATAAGAACATTTTTTTCATGCAGAGGGTGGTGATGACTATATTGAGTGAACTGCCAGAGGAGAAGATAGAGTCGGATACAATTACAATGTTAAAAAGGCATATGAACAGGTACTTCGATGGCAAAGGAGCAGAGGGATATACAGTGCATTCAGAAAGTATTCAGACCCCTTCACTTTTTCCACATTTCGTTACATTACAGCTTTATTCTAAAATGGTTTAAATTATTTTTTTTAATCATCAACCTACACACAATACACCATAATAAAAAAAACAAAAACAGGTATTTAGAAATTTTTGCAAAATAATTGAAAAGAAATAACTGAAATATCATATTTACATATTTTTCTCTCTCTTTTCTTTTTTTTTTCTAGGGTCTATCTCTTAATCCCCTTTCTCTAACTCTTTGACCAAGGGTTTTTTTTTCCTCCCCTTTGGCACCCTCTTTCACTTTCACAACTCTCTTCACCTACTTCATTCTCTCTGTTTCTATTCTTTTTCTTTAAAAGCCATAAAATTATGGGGTACAATGATTGTAACAATATATATGTAATGTACACTGATGTATTTACCTCTATTAAATAAAAACTTTTTTTTTTAAAGAAAAAAGAGAAAATAAGAAAAATGAATTTAATCAATTTTAGAATAAGGCTGTAACGTAACAAAATGTGAAAAACGTGAAGGTGGTCTGAATACTTTATGAATGCATTGTAGGTCCAAAGCCTGCAAGTAGGATTAGTATAGTTGGGCATCCAGGTCAGCACGGAGGATTTTGTCTAAAGGCCCTGTTTCTGTGCTCTGCAGCTCTGTGACTCATTGAATGGTGTAACATTCAAGAATTTGATTGATATTGTTATTTTATATTACATTTTGTGTACATGTTTTTAAGCAATGAAGCTTGCAAAGAAAGTAGAAGGTTGACTCAAAATGCTGGAGAAACTCAGCGGAACAGACAGCATCTCTGGAGAGAAGGAATGGGTGACATTTTGGGTCGAGACCCTTCTTCAGACTGATGTCAGGGGAGAGGGCTGTACAGAGATAAAATGTACTCTGAGACAGTAAGACTGGTCGGAGGACTGGGAAGGGGGACGGGATGGAGAGAGAGGGGGAAAGCTAGGGGGTTACTTGACGAATACAAAGACTTGCAAAGAAAGTAAATGGTTCTTCTTGATTGAGAGAGATCTACGAAAAAAAAAGTTTTTAAACAATCTACTTACTGCATTACATGTATCGTATCTTAAACAGCCTGTGTAAACATAGAATAGAATGGTAATAATATAAGAGACAAAGAGGGGAAGACATTTTTGAAGTGTATGAAGGAAAACTTTCATGACCGGAACATTTCAGACCCAGCGAAGAAGAAAGTGTTATTAAACCTGTTTCTGGGAATTAGTTAAGCCAAGTGGAACAACTATTGATAGAGCTGACATTTACGAAATAGCAGTCACAGTCTTATAAGATTTATAACCACTATGGAAAAGCCAATTGGAATTTGTCTAATTTAAATGGATGAGAGCAGACACAACTGTAACTGAATTGTAATTGAATAACAAGCAGTCCTTGAGCTGATGGTTCAGATACAGTCTGGGTGCATTTTCATGTCGGTAAACAAGTCAGAAGATTAAACATAGGGGATGCTGAATGATCAAAGAATAGAGATGAAAAAAAAGCAGAATAAAATCAGTAAAGCGACAAACAGGCCAACGTTAATGACACGTGAGAGCCATGCAGGTTTTAGGAAACTCAGAGGGGAAATAAAAATGGAAGCAAGAGGGTCAAAAAGAATGTGGAAAAATTGGTGGCAAAATTTAAATGAATCCAAAAACCTTTCAAAACTATGCAAATAATAAACGGCTAGTAAGACGGCTGATTGGAGCAATCAGGGAGATATACTTCTGGTTGCAGAGGGCAAAACTCTGATACTGAGTACTTTAGTTTAAACCAGAGAAAAATATAGTGCTAGTCTCAGTGACTAAAGATGTATTTTTAGGGGAATTGTGTTCCATGTGATTTACACACACTTATAAAAGACATTTGACAAACTAGCTTTGTCATCCTGTTTGAAGCTGATGAAATAAAAGGGATGATAGCTGAACTGTCAGAGTGATAATTGCTCGTTTCTAAGCTCCCACCCCCCCAGTCTAGTTTCAGTAAAAACACTGCATCAAGCACTTGAATCAACTACATTTTATTTTACCAAAAGCGCGTCACAGTTCAACTACTGTAACTACTGTGGGTTCGACCCTCATGTCTGCTTGTTCAAGCCCTCTAGGCATCGCTTAGACAGAGACACTCCAGAAGTTCACGCAGTCCCAAGCGCTCTTCCAGAAGATCAACGCTGAGCCTCATGATCCCAGACTTTTATATGTCCCAGGACCTCGAGGGGCCCAACAAAATGGGAGTGGTCTCTTAATAACCCAATTACAGATATCGATTAACCCCATACATAACAGGCATTCCCCTAACCCAATGAAACAACAGTTCAATACATTGTATTCAAAATGGACATCGAGAGGAAGCCAACTTAAAAACATTTACCCTGATTTACAGAAAACCCAGACAAGGCTCAACACCTCATCCAATTAACACTTGGCAAAGTCAAACTCTGCAACATTATTTACAATTATTTACAAGGTGTATGTCTGGTTTGCAGCCATCCAATCCATTCATGCATTTTGCACCAAATTGACAGGATTTTCAGATATTCCCATTCTTTGCTTCCAAATTGTATCTAAGCTCCAGACACTCTGGCACAGCTTGTCCCAGCTCTGCAGAGAGCAATTCCAAATTGACCAAATCTCCCAGCAACCCTGAAACTTTACCCCATTTTGATGTCCTAGCTGCTCCAGTTTAGCCAGGATTAACAAGAGGAGGTCTAAAAACGTAACTATAATTCCAACAGGTCATAACAGCATTCCCAGCAATGTCAGTAATGCATTGCTGTATCATTCCTTTTATCATTAATTTGATTAGCATTCTTATTCCTGGGAACATAGCCTGAATTCTAAATGACGTACCATTGTAGAATATAAAGGCAAAGATGTGCCTTTATTGGACACTAGCTCAACTTCAACCGGAGTTTTGTGTTCATTTATAGGCATCATACATTATAAAATGTGTGAAGGCCTCTGAGAAAGTGCTGAAGAAATCTACTAGATTAAGTCCAAGAATAAGGGACTTTAGTTAAGTGGATGGATTCAGAAAGCTAGCATTATTCACTTTAGACCAGAGGATCTGATACATATGGAAAATCATGAAAGATCTAGACACTGAAGGTAGAGAGAAACTGTTACCACTGATTGAAGGGTCAAGAACTAGTGGTAACAGTTTGCACAGAATGAAGATCACTGGCAAAAGAACTAAAAATTACGTGAAGTAAAACTTCCTTGTTGCAGGCAAAATGTGTAGGAAAGAACTGCAGTGGCTGGTTTAAATCAAAGGTCGACACAAAATGCTGGAGTAACTCAGAGAGACATGCAGCATGTCGAGAGAAGGATCTCTCCAGAGATACTGCCTGTCCAGCTGAGTTACTCCAGCATTTTGTGTCTAGCTTCCTTGTAGCAAGCGGCTAGATTGTGGTAAGGGTTTGCAAATTATGAAGACTCAACCATGCGTTTCAAAGAAAACTGGAAAAGTACTTACAACTGAAAGTAAAATACAGTCAAAACAGGAGAGGATGGGGAATGGAATGAGCTTGATTGGTTCAGCAAAGTGTTGGCATGGATTCAATGGGTTGAATGAGTTCCTTCCAGGCTGTAAGTTTTTTGGCGATTTTATAGCTTTGAGTGGTTAATTCTCGATGACTGCATTCAGTTGGTATTAGTTTCATCCTATATTGTGACACACTGACAAAGTCTGGAAATAGTTCTGGATCATTTGATTTATCCAAGTGATCCTGAACTATTTCCAAAGTGTGTCACTCTAATGGATCTTATTTTTAAGAAGATTTTTTAGGTTTCCAAATGACAGTTTAGGTGGTCATTGAAGACGGTTTGCATGACGCGTGCGATAATGTGCTCGGACGAAGTGCGTAGTTACCAGTCGGAATTATGCTCAATGAAGCATTCACATATTATGTTCAAGAAGGAACTGCAGATGCTGGAAAATCGAAGGTAGACAGAAGTGCTGGAGAAGCTCAGCGGGTGCAGCAGCATCTATGGAGCGAAGGAAATAGGCAACGTTTCAGGCCGAAACCCATCAGTCTGAAGAAGGGTTTCGACCCGAAACGTTACCTATTTCCTTCGCTCCATAGATGCTGCCGCATCCGCTGAGTTTCTCCAGCACATTTGTCTACATTCACATATTATTTCTGCTTCAAATAGCTCACAAACTAAACATATTCACCAATCAAGACATGATATATACCACAATGACATGCAGCAAAATTATAATACAATATCTCAACTCTTTTTACACATTGCAATGAATGCAATTTCTATTAGTTCTTTCCACTTCCAAACAAAAATGTGGTTGGATTATTCAGCAAATGATCAACCTGTGTCAATAAATCCTGGACCATGGTAACATATATACTTAACCATATGCACTACAGATTGATGCAAGCATGTTTTCTGTGAAGGACCGAGAATTACCATGACATGGCCATAGCATGGTTCGTTATTGTTATTGGCACAGAAACACTGGCTTCCCACATAATTTATCCATAACAAAATATGGAGGTTGCAAGGAAATTTCTAAAGGCATTTTATGATAATAGCTGTTAAAACCGACCATACCCATCTGACAGGTTAAACATTACACTAACTGACAAGAGATGGCCAAAGGACATAACTGCAGCAAATGTTCTTTTGGTAATATGTTTAAAGGTGTCAAAACAAATAATAACATTGGGAATTAAAACGCATTTGATTACATTCCGTTATCAAACATAATCAATGTTCGCTTTGAAGACCATGAAGCACAATAGGGTCAGGGGGTGTGTGTGAATCAGTGCGGGGTGGATAGATGGCGAGTGGGGTTGAGAAGGCAATCGGTGCGGAATGGATGGATTGAGGCAGGTGAATTAGTACGTGTTGGTTGGAGTATGTAAAATTGAGGGGAGAGCACGGGGGATGTCAGTGGTGTTGAATGGAGGGATCAGTACGGGATGGATGGTGGGAGGATCAGTATAGGATGAATGGGGGTTCAGTACAGGATGAATGGGGGTAGACAAAAATGCTGGAGAGGGTGAGGCAGCATCTATGGAGCTAAGGAAATAGGCAACGTTTCGGGTCAAGACCCTTCATCAGACTGTTCCCCCCATTCTTCTTGAATGGGGTTATCAGTACAGGATGGATGGAGGGGGGGGGGGAATCAGCACAGGAATGGGGAGGATCAGTACAGGATGAATGGGGGGGGGTCAGGACAGTGTGGATCGGAGGGTCTATGCAGGATGAATGGTGATCACTACAGGATGAATGAGGGGATCAGTATAGGATGAATGGGGGATCAGTACGGGATGAATGAGGAGATCAGTACAGGATGCATGAGGGGATCAATTCAGGGTGAATGGGGGATCAGTAAAAGATGAATGGGGAGATCACTACAGGATGGATGGGAGGATCAGTGCACGATAAATGGAGGGTGGGTCAGTAACGGATGAATGGGGAAAAAAGTGCAGTATGAATGGGGGGAGAAGTGCAGGATGGATGGGAAGGGGGGGTCAGTACAGGATGAATTGGGGGACCAGTGTAGGATGGATGGGGGGGTGGTGGTGGCAGGAGAATGTGAGGTGAGTAGGGTGATGAATAGATTGGGGGGGGGGGGAGCACAGGGGATGTCAGTGAGGGCTGAATAGAGGAGGGAATGGGGATCAGTGCGTGATGGAGAGGAGGGATCCCAGGATAAGATGGGTGGAGCGGGCGTACGAGAGAGAGAGAGAGAGAGAGAATGGGGGGGGGAGGGGCAGAGGTGGGGAAGAAGGAAGGTCAGCGCTCCTCGGACAACATCGCCCCGCTGCCTTGGCCGTCCCTGTCCAACGCCAAAGTGCCGCCGCCTTCTTGTCACCGCCTCCCCTCCTCCGCCAGCCAACAGCAAGGTGCGGGGCTGAGCGGTGCAGCTCAAAGATCCTATAACTATAGGATCTTTGGTGCAGCTGCTTCAGACGGCGGAAGGAGACCTCCCTCTCCCTTCCCTCCCTCGCTCCCTCCCTCCTCCCGGCCTCGGCGTGCGAGAGAGGTTGTTTTGAAAGCGCCGTTATCGGGGCGATAGCAGCTGCTGATGGCAAGTCCGCAAAAGGTGCTTTCAAAACAACCCCTCTTGCACGCTGAGGCCGGGAGGAGGTAGGGAGGGAGAGGGAGGTCTCCTTCCGCCGGGTGAGGTGCGGGAGGAGGAGGCGGTGGATCCGCTGTCACGGCCGCTGTTGCTGCTGTTCGAGGCCCGTCATTCGCTCCAACCCTTTGTCACCCCGCTCCTAGTATCTTTGCCCCGCAATCAAAGATACTAGAGGAATACAGCTGCCGGCGCCGTCGACACGAAACATCAGTTCCTATTCGCCAGAGATGGTGCCTGACCCGCGGAGTTACTCCAGTTTTTTGCTTCTACCGGTATAAACCAGTATTTGGGAGCCAAGCCGGGCAAAATGAGTCGGCGTTTAGGTTGCCCGGCGGCATTTTCTGTGGTCAATGGCACCCGGGCAACCGCAAATTTCGAGCACTGAGTAATGATCTTGAGAGCTTTCTGTAATCTGGCCCTTTTTCTTTGGCGAGCCTAAACATTGAATATGAGCAGAATGCTTCATAATATCCTTCTCAACAAAGCTGGGACTTTTATGGTAGACAAAAGTACTGGAGAAACTCAACGGGTGCAGCAGCATCTATGGAGCGAAGGAGGAGAGTTGTAAAACTGTCTTCGGAGGGACGAGGAGAACTTCTTCAAAGTAGGCATACCTTGAGGAGACTTTGCAGTGGAGTAGACAAAGTGTTCAAGAAGGAACTGCAGATGCTGGAAAATCGAAGGTAGACAAAAGAGCCCGAAACGTTGCCTATTTCCTTCGCTACATAGATACTGCTGCACCCGCTGAGTTTCTCCAGCACTATTGTCTACCTTCGATTTTCCAAGGTTACTATTGTCCAGCACTATTGTCTTCTTCCTCCTCCTCCTTCCGAAGACAGTTTTACAACCTCCTCTCTAACTGCTCCCCCTTTGTGATTCCCCCTTCCCACAACTCTACGCACCACCGGAAATTGGAGGAGCAACACCTCATATTCTGCTCGGGCAGTTTGCACCCTAGCGGCATAAACATTGACCTCTCCAATTTCCGATACCCCTTGCTGCTTCTGCCCTTATTAGCTCTCCCTCAGCCCTCGGGCTCCTCCCCTTCCTATCTCCAACCCACCCCCCCCCCCCCCCCCGCCCTACATTAGTCTGAGAAAGGATTTTGGCCCAAAATGTTACGTATTTCCTTCGCTCCATAGATTCTGCTGCACCCGCAGAGTTTCTCCAGCACTTTTGTCTCCCTTCGATTTTCCAGCATCTGCAGTTCCTTCTTAAACACTGGCACTTTTATGATCTGTTTAGCTCTTTTCTAAGCTCTGTCATGTGAAAACGATGGATTTGGGTTGCCATGTTCTTCTTATGAAATTGTTATTTCTTTGCCCATTTGATTACACTGACGTACGAGGAGCTAACGAGCAATTTTTGACCTAAGCCATTTAATGAGATGAGAATTGGAATTTTCAAAAGTTTTTATTATAGTACAGTTGAGTACTAAGCTGTAGTAATCTTTGTGTGCTTAAGTACTATTTGTCTGCTTATCTCAAATACAAACATACTGTACATCATATCCAGCAGCTCAATTGGTAGTAAAATATGGTAAAGTGAGAACACTGTAGGGGATTGTTTTCTTAACTGTGGGATACATTTGCTGGCTAAGGTTGATACTACCAGTTTTCAGCTGTTGACACTTCAATAGGTCTTTGTATTTCTATATTCTCAGCATAAGGTGTAGATGTCTCTGGCTTCTCAGTGATACATGGTGCTACTGTACATTTTTGCTGGGCTCCACGTGGAATTGAATGGCTGTATCGAATTATGTTGGAATTCCTCCATATTATGGAGGGAAATTGTCACAAAGATCCAATGCTGAATCAGTTCATTTAGTCATAGGTTTATACAGCTTAGAAACAGGCTCTTCAGTCAACCATGTCTACACTGGGCAGTGGGCACCTATCTGTATTAATCCCATTTTCCAGCATTTGGCCCCGAACCTTCTATAGCGAGGCAATTTAAGCGCTTCTCTGGATCGCTTAAAAGATGTTTGGGACTCTGCTTTCACTACTCTCTCGGGCAATGCAATCTAATTCTGGCAGTGGATCTAAGACTGTGTTGATTTTGGATCAGGTGCCACAGGGAATGATAAGTAATATTTTGGAAACTATATTATTTTAGTCTTTAATTATTTCTGTATGTTGTGTATTTTGTTTAGTACCATATGATAAAAATGCAATACCATTATTTTAATCATTTTATTTCAATTTTATGGATTTCAAAATGTGCCAGAGCTTTTAAAAATCATTTTATGAGGGTTAGGAGGGAGAGATAGATCAGCCACGAATGAAAGGCGGAGTAGACTTGATAGGCCGATTGGCCTAAGTCTACTCCTATCACTTTGTTTGTTTGTTATTTTATTTAAAACCGAAAATATGAAAAATAAATTAAAGACAAAATTACTGCCGTACACCAGCGTACATCAGTATTGCATCATCTGCCATCATTTTATCATCATTTGAAAAGGACTGTTCAAGCAATTCACCAAATTCTTCTTCTTTCATGTGGCATGCACAGCCTATTTGATATTCTGTTTGTGTACGTCGAGTTGATTGCATTAGTCGAAACAGGGCAGATAACGTGAAGTTTGCAATCTTCCACCCCACCAAATTGATACCAAGCAATCCACAAGATGGATATCATTCTAAGGAGGCAAACAAAGATCCTAATCTCGCGTCAACATCGCTCAAAGTTCCTTTTGGGTGCTGTCTGTACGGAGTTTGTACGTTCTCCCTGTGTCCGTGTGGGTTTTCTCCGGGTGCTCCGGTTTCCTCCCACACTTGAAAGATGTACAGGTTTGTACGTTAATTGGTTTCTGTAAAATTATAAATTGTCTCTCGTGTGCAGGATAGTATGGGTGTCGGGGGTTATGGGGAGGGGGGGTGGGCAGGACTACAAAACCTCAGATGCCTGAACGTGACTCAGTCATTCTGCAACATCGCGAGGGAGAGGCCACAACTCTCATTCTGAGCTGTGAATCAACTGAACTGTGAGTCTGCAATGTACTTGAAATACATGATTTGCTAGTTCTTAATGACAATGCCATGAATTGTTTGGCCTGCTGCCTTGCCTGTGCTTGAAACTGCAATGCTTTATTAGGTCCGACTGTGTTTGGAAAGAATAAATGTTGTATTAGGCCCGACTGTGTTTGGTTCAAAAGTCCCGCTCATTTCATGACTTCCGCTTAGTGGACAGGTCGCGCTGATTGCGTAATTTCCAGTGAGCGCAGAGGTCACGCTGATTGCGTAATTTCCGGTAAGTGTAGAGGTCACGCTAATTCCGGAAATGCTGCTGATGCCCAGAGTGGAGAGGCCGCGCTCATCTGTGTAAGTATTCAAGAATGTTTACTGCCATATAATGGCGTGTGTCCGTGTGTGTATGTGTTTGTGAGTGTATGTGTGAGTGAGTGTGTGTGTGTGTTTGTGTGTGTGTGCGTGAGTGTGTGCGCGTGTGTGAGAGTGTGTGTATGTGAGTGAGAATGTGTGTGTGTGTGAGAGTGTGAGTGAAAGTGTGTGCGTGAGTGGGCTCAGTGACTGAGCTGCCAGCCCAAGAATCCATTTGGCCCACAATGCCCATACTAGCCCTCTTGAAACCAGTCACTTCGGCCCACAACACCATGCTAGTACCCCCCCCTCCCCCCCCCCCCCCCCACTGGCCAGCAATATTGGAATTGGTGGAGAGGTGGAATATTGCGTTGGGGGACCAGCCCTCCCGTGTGAAGCTGGGACCCAACGGGTCCCATTTAGTCTATTTTATATATATATATATATATATATATATATATATATATATATATATATGTATTTATATATATATATGTCTTTATATATATATATATATATATATATATATATATATATATATATATATATATATATATATATATATATATATAAAGCTTCAATATTGTCCTTCCACAACTCTCTGCCTTCTAGTCTTCTATCAATAAGCCAGTTCTGAATCCATACAACCAAGTCATTGTTAATCCTGTGCATCTCAATCTTCTGGATCAGTCTATTTTATCAAATGCCATAGCCTCATCCATCATCTTCGTCACCTCCTCAAAAAACCTCGATAAAGTTAGTAAGACATGCACTGCCATTTACAAAGTCATGCTGACTGTTCCTAATTAACCTATCTTCTCCAAATGGGGGAATAGTATCTCAAAGTATACTCTGCAATAGCTCCCTTATCACTGACATGGTGCTCACAAGCGTAGAATTCCCTGGATTCTTCCAGAAGTAGAGGAACAACTTTAGCTACTCTCCAGTCCTCCGTGACCTTACCTAAGGCTCGCAAGGACACAAGGTTGTGACTTTTGCACAACACAATACATTTCATCAGCACTATGTGAAAAATCATAATTCTCATTGTAGAATTCAAATGATTTGTGAAGTAGATTATAGTTCTAGCATGAAATTCACCCCAATAATGACACACGATGTTCTCATGTTTTTGAAAATTATTCCATATGGAAATCCTAAATCACATATGCTTGAATTTGACACAAAAAGTCATAGTTAGGCAGTGCATGAATCATGTGAAACCTTGACTGGACAACACAACCATTTGGGCATTTAAACACTGAATGAGAAATATTAAAGAATCATCCACCCATTAAATTCCAATCTTCATCACACCTTTTGATCTATCCAGAGAGTCAAATCTGCCTGAATCATAGCATAAGATCATCTCATTAAGGAGCTGGATATTGGATACTCAGAACTGGAAGTAATCTGTTTGGTGCATAGTGATACCAGTGAAAGCTTTAGGATGAAACATTGTTAACTAAGCTGAATGTTTTGTATTTACATGCTTTCTAAAATGAATAATTATGTCCAGAACATATCTGTTTCTGTGCTATTTCAAAAGTTGGTTTTGTGTACACTGTTATGCTGGGAACATTTTCTAAGAAACAGGAAATGTTAAAGGACAAAATGGTTCCGTATTTTGATGGTAAATACATTTTAGAACACGGCTGGAAGGGAAAAGATAAGATTACCTAGTACTCCATTCACTGAGAGGATCTTTACAGCTTGAATGGCCTGAAAATTTTCTCATAAAAATGTAGGACATTGTTAATTAAAAGGTCATCTCGGTAAACACCCAATGGATAATATGATATTAATAACACAAACAATGAAAAAGAAGAGGGAAAATAGAATCATAAAGTAATGCAGCACGGAAACAGGCCCTTCGGCCCAACTAGCCCATATTATATACCAACCACCTTCCATGAAAAAGTTGCTCCTTAGGTTCCTGATAATTTTTTCCCCTCTCACCTTCCAACTACACAAATGCAAGAAGACGACAGAAAGTAGGATAGTACTGGTTATTTTTGGAAAATGTGGGCAACTGATGGCAAATCTGTGAAAAGCCATTCCCTGAGAGAGAAAACAGGAAGCAAAGATAAATAAAACATTATTTTAAATTGTTCCACCAAATTCATGAGATAGTAATTCGTAAAGGCTGAATAGTTCTAATTCTGGTACATCAGCCTTTTTAATAATTCCACATTGAAAACTGCATGATATTTTAATAAAACTGATGATGTATCCTAATTTCTGGGCTACTACGATTTATCCAGAAAGATACATAATTCATTTAGCTGAAATATCACAGGGCTGAAGGTCAAATTTTACATGATTATTATGTGTGATGCTATTGTTTTAAAATAATTTTTAAAAGCATCTTCAGAGTGCACCAGATATTCTGTTGTGATCCTTTGTGGATGGAGGTGCTCAACCACACACATTCATAGCAGTAATATCAGTTGGTGAGCAGTGCAGGGTACTAAGGTGTTTAAGAAACTGCATGGATTTCGAATGCAAGCACGTCCTCATGGGGAAGTGAAGGTTTGCATTTGAATAAGTTGAAGAACCTGTCTTTTATCTCATCGGTAGTTTGGGAGATCAATATGACGTAAAGATCCACACTGCTAGTCCCAAAGACTTTGTTTCAAGGTAAGCAAGGTGTTCTTATTTCTTTGGGGTAGGAGTTGGTTGAATTACAGTTTCCAGCATCACAAATCTATGCTCTATACCAATTTTCCATCAGAGAATTGGGCAATTTCTGCTCACATTTCCAATGTAAATTAAATAGAAAGTTCCTTGAAATTGACCCCGTTGCTTTAAAAGTTGTTATACCAGATGCTTGTTTGTCAAAGTCCATGCGTATAGTGGGACTTTGCAAAAAATGGTCCAGGGTTTGCAATAGTTATACACGGAAAATATTGCTTGTCTTTCTTCGGAAAATAATTCCAGCATTAATCTGCAGCTGATCCTATATCCAATGTTATTTAAACATTTTTTCAAATAATTTCTCATCCACTGAACTCTGAAACCTCAACAATGTAAAGATCTGAGATTTGAAAGTGAAATTTGAATGGAAAAAAACGATAATGAGGTCGTTTTAAACGTCACAGGAGATAGACTATCGACTGACGTCTATTATAAACACACTGACTCCAACAACTATCTTGTTTAAATATTTTTTTATTTGAAGTAACCAGTTTACAATGTATAACACACATTTAAAACTATCATCTTAATTCAATATTTCTACAAATAGCACATCGATAATTAATATCGTCTGTTTTTTTGGAAATAAAGATAGAAAAAGATATATAATAAAGAGGAAAAGAAAAAAAAAGATAGAAATAGAAAACAATCTACAAATACAAATTAAAAAAAAAATAAAATATTATATATATATAAATCAAAAACAACTAAGTACATTATACATGAAATTATTTCAAACAATAATATCAATGGGACATGCGCATTAATCACATATGTAAATAAGTTATTCTCATCGGATTCCGTAGGGTGCCCGTAGAGCCGTGATGCCAAGAACAGCTACTTCTCTAGATACTGTATATATGGAGACCATATCAGTTCAAAAGAATTATACCTGTCCAATAGGACAAATCTAATTCTTTCCAAATATAACGTCTCCAGCATCTCTGCTGTCCACATTTTAATTGTTGGGGATAATGTTCTAACAACTATCTTGACGACACTTCTTCCCACCCTGCTTCCTGCAAAGACTCTATCCCCTACTCCCAATTCCTCCGTCTATGCCACATCTGCAGCCAAGATGAGGTGTTCCATACCAGGATATCCGAGATGTCCTCATTCTTTAGGGAACAGGGGTTCCCCTCTTCCATAATAGATGAGACCCTCACACATGTCTCCTCGATACTCCGCAGCTCCACCCTTATTCCCCCTCCCCCTAGTCGCAACAGGGACAGAGTCCCCCTAGTCCATATCTTTCATCCCAGCAGCCGTCGCATACAACACACAATCCTCCGACATCTTCGCCATCTCCAATGGGATCCCACCACGATTAACACCTTCCCACCTCCACTCCTTTCCGTCTTCCGCGGAGACAGTTCCCTCCGCAACTCCCTGGTTAACTCGTCCTTTCAGGTTAGGCAGAGGTTCACATGCACCTCCTCCAACCTCATTTACTGTATCCGTTGTTCAAGATGTGGACTCGTGTACATCAGCGAGACCAAACTGGACGTTCGTTTTGTTGAACACCTTCGTTCAGTCCGCTTGGACCTACCTGATCTCCCGTTTGCCAAATACTTTAATTCTCCTTCCCATTCCCATACTGTTCTTTCTGTCCTAGGCCTCCTCCATTGTCAGAGTGAGGCTAAATGCAAATTGGAGGAACAGCACCTCATATTTTGCTTGGGCACCTTACAACCCAGTTCTATGAATATTGATTTTTCTAACATCAAGTAAACACCTGCACTCCATCTCTCCATCACTCCCCTACCTTTGTTGCCGTGTGCGGACGTGGCATCGAAGGACGAGAAGTTCAGAGTGCCCAGTCACCTATGGCTTATGTAGGAAAATGACCCCCACCCTCCCATCTCCACCGGCCAGTGATGTGATGGACGCGGGGGTCTGGACCAATCGCTGACAAGTCCCGCCTCCCCCGGCGACGTCATGTCCGTGATTTGACTTTTCGGCTGAGCGGACATTCGGTGAGTTTGCTTTTAGGTGACGCAGCCTTTCGGTTAGTTGGTTTTTAGGCGTCCCGCCCTTTCGGTTAGTTTGCATTTAGGCGTCCCATCCTTTCGGTTAGTTGGCGTTTCGGCTTCGTACACTTCCGGTTATTTGGCATTTCGGCTTTGTTTCCATTCGGTTATTTGGCTTCCACTTCTTTGCTTCTCGTCCTTCGACGCCACGTCCGGGTACCCTAAGTTGCACCAGGTTACTATTCTCACCAATCGAACAGCTAACAATGGGCTATTTCCTTTATCATTGTTACTTTTTTGCATATCTTTCATTCATTTGTTCTATATCTCTCTATATCACTGCCTATATATCTCTCGTCTCCCTTTTCCCTGACTAGTCTGAAGAAGGGTCTCGACCTGAAACGTCACCCATTCCCTTCGGTCCAGAGATGCTGCCTGTCCCGCTGAGTTACTCCAGCATTTTGTGTCTATCTTCGCTTTAAAAATATTTGTCTTTGTGAACAATATGAGTTTCATTATTTTGAGTTTCCACTGAGGTATGGAGATTTTGAATAATCTCTATTTGGGCTTTAATGGAGATTGAAATAGACTCTATAGCTGCCACATAATGCGTCACTGCTTCCTTAGCACAAAATAAATAAATTATGCAGTATTCACAATATCTTCTCTGTGAGGTAGGAGATGGACGTCACAACCCTTGATTTAATCTTGTATATTTGCTCAGCAAGGCTGAATGATGCACAAAACATTTCTGTAGGCATCTCACCAACCTTCTCATGAATGTCTTCCAATGTAGTCCCAATCTAAATCCACCAGTGCAGAACTAATGAGTCGACTCCACTCTGCCAAGCAGCCAAATTACATTCCCGTCATCTGATAAGAGCACATTTGTACCCTGTATCTATCACCATAACATATATCCTGCTAATTTATTGTTTTCTAACCTTACGGTTCCAATACCTGAGCTTGTATTGTCATTGTCAGATGCTATGATGCAGATAATTCTACCTTTTATTTTTACTTCAATCCTTGTATCCTCTTGGCCTGCTTTCTCCACTTTGTTCTGTCTTTGTGGTTGGGCCAGGGCTTAAGAAAAGCATGCTTAAGAAAAGCTTAAGAAAAGCATGCTAAGTATTGTGCATGATCTCTTTGAAGGAAACTGGCTGTGGACATGCAGATAAATTGAGATAGAACAGTTATATATGTGAGTGATGTAGAGGTATAAACTTTGTTTCCACTGCTTTGCCTACTCAAAAGGACTGGGTTGCTCCTTCCACTCCCCACATAGTTGTTCTAACATGCTGTGTCTCTGACTCTGAAAGGGCTCACTCGTGTTTGGTTTTGCAACCTGTTTCTTCTGCCTGAAAGATACCGAGAAAACATTTTTGCTATCTACTTATGATCCACTTACCTGAATTATGACACACGACACCTATCTGGCTGGAGCTGGCATTCAACCCATCGCCATGACAAATCTTTGAGGTCATGGCAATTTGTTTTGCAGTGCTTCGTTTTCAAGAGGAAGTCACAATGCTCCATCTCCTGCCAGCAAAGCTTTCTTTTGATCTTTGAAGGCCTAAGGGCTTATCCGTACCCACCATTCTCTCCCATCTCCCACCCACTACTCCAGCACATAGTGCATCCCTTCTTGCATAGATTTATTTGACCAGCCCCAGGCAGCCTCGGTCCCAACCCTCTGACTTCATACCACAAACTCCATGGTTACAATATATTATGGCGGAGAATGTCTCTTTAAGAGACGATGCCCTGACATGCGAGCCACCGTACAAAGTAGCAGGATCCATGCTGCCAGACAGAAGTTTTATTGGAAAAATATGTGTGCATGCTATTACAGTAGAAGTGGTTCAAAGACAGTGATCCTCGCGCATCATCGATTTGGTGCAGGTGCAATGCACAAAGATGTTTTGAAGCTTCAAAAATGGAACTAATTATTTTCTAAGTAACTATTTCTGATAGTTATTTCTCTCGTGCAACATTCAGGCACGCAGCTTTGTACTCTGTATATTTTGTGCAAAAGACAAATGTATAGAATTATATTTTGATACTAAAATCTGGCAGCTCATAAATGGTATTACCATTGAAATATTAAGTTATTTTTTTTCTCTGGAGGTCCAGGGATAGAACGTTGGTTCATTGATACATAGGATTGACCATTGCTCCTTTACATTAATTACATTTATATGTCTAAATAAGACATTTAAAATTAATATTGTATGACATAATTCAACAAAGTTTTTTTTCTTGTAAGGTCACACAATTTTAGATTTTCTTAAGTCAACTATACATCCTCAATTGAAATAACGTTGTAACTGTAAGAGAAGTGAAAGGTATCAAGTAAATACTAGCATTCAGCAAAGATTGATGCATAGAATTGCATTGCACAATGTAGTTTAATGAGTGTCAGAATGAAAAATAAGCCCAAATACATTGTTAATTTCTACAAATTTTGCAGCATCCTATTAAGTACAATTTTTCGTGACATTTATGTTCCTGCTGCGTGATCAAAGTTAAAAATAACTTCTATCATCTGAGATAACAAATATGGTTTAGAAATAAAGGATAAAGTACAACATATTCTTTTAAAGGAACTTGTTGTGGATTGATTAATACGTATTGGCCTGATTAAATAAATAGCCTTCAGAGTACATTTCAAAGTGCATACGTTCTGGCTTGATTTAAGTTAAGTCACACACTTCTTTCTGCCAAATGGTAGCTGTTTCCAGGCTGGAACAAAATCGTCAATTATGAATTCCAATAATGTTAAGCAAAGGTTTAGGAGCAGCACTGTTCCCATCTTTGGAAAAGTGATGCAAATGTCTCTGCCAATTTAACAAACCATATAAAGCATTCTTGTTAGTTCTCAGAACAATCCATAGTTGATCAATGTTTAAATATTTAGCATCAGGACACAGAAAGCAAAATGGCTGCAAAACCAAAGTTTTTGTATTCTGTTCTAGTAGTGTCAGCAGTGGAAGAGAACGATTGCTTAGAAATTGGGATTTCTGTAATTTTCTGGCAACAGACGTAGGCTGTGTATAGCACTGACACTCCATTGGATTCTCCGTCAAAACTCTAAAGCTGAGAGGCTAAAGGGCCTGTCCCACTTACGCGACTTTTCAGCGACTGTCTGCGACCTTCAAGCTCGGGGGCACTCACTTGAAAAACCGCGAGCTGGATCGACAGTCAGCACTGATCACACACACTCACACACAAACACATCGCAAAGTCGGGGGCCAGGGGAAGCGGGGGAGCGCTGTCTGAAATTCACACGGTGCAAAGCCAAGGTGATATCCTGCGATGAACAGGAAGGTTAAAGATGGCTGACACAGTGTACGATAAGTCCTTTAAAAGAGCAGGGAGGGGAGAAGTGGGGTGAAGGAGTGGAGACCTTTAAAGAAGCCAGACAACTTTTAATAAGCCAGAGATACATAGCTGTTGAGTGTAGCGGGCATTTAACATTACCGGTCGGTTTTCCTTGGTTCTGAAAACTCGTGCTTACGTTTGTTTTCCCCCAATGAGCCAATTAAAATGCCCGGTCAGCAAAGGAGATTACCGACGGGTACCACGACTACCTACAACGACATGGCGACCCTACTTCCACTGCCCTACGAGATCAAAAGTATCGATTTTCTCCATGCCAACCAATTTTTACTCGCAGAAATGTTTTCAGCTTGTTGAAACATTTTCCTTCACCAAACCGAGACCACGAGTAGTAACCACTATGTGGGAACTCCTCACAACCATGAAGGAGACTTACCAGCGACCACGTGTCGACCATGCTGCTAGCTTGTGGCGAGCGCAAACTCCTAAACTTGCAAATAAGGTCGCCATGGTTGGACAGGCACTTTAATCTTTGTTTAAAACAGCAGCATGGTAGTTACATCCAAATTCACGAATTAAAAGGAAAGCTGCGCAAGAGAGGTTTCCAACTGGTATGAGCTAGCGGAGAAAGCTGCTAGACCTATGTAATTACATATATTATAATATATATAATAGACATATAATAATATATACAATTACATATATAACAATATATATAATCGACATATGTAATTACCATATGGCAGCAAAAAAAGCTGCCCTAGAGGCGAGGGCAGAACAAGATCGATGGGACAAAGAGATCTGTATGTGTGTGCATAGTTGATGCAGTAGGAATCGGTAATGTAACAGCCAATAAACATGTTTCAAATGTTGTGAGCATTGAAAACTACAACTGGCATATTATAAATTCATGCCTCAATGGCAACCTTGGTGTGGTTTGCTCCTGGTTTTACTGCCAATGTAGGTTGTAACCAGAAGATCCAGAATGAAGCAGAGTGTATATGACTTGTGCTTGCTTTTGAACTATCTGTGAGATAGAAATCCAGGTGGCATTACTCTTTTGTTACTAGAGATTGAAATTCTGAATTAGAACACAAAAGAGAGCAAATGCTGACGAGCTCTTGGAGCAAGAAATAGATAATGTTTCAATTCATTGATGTAGGGTGATCAGCCGGATCTGTTTCTGTCTTCATAGCTTCTGCCTGACTTGCCTAGACTTGCAGGATTTTCTGTTACTATTCTGGAATTAAAGCTTCTGAGAGCACACGCCATTTCCTGTTTCTAGATGTCAGATTTCCAGCAATCAGTTGTTTGGCTTTGCTATTATAACTGAATGATTAGTTTGCCAGATGGCAATCTTTACTGTATTATACCTTCCAGGATTTGCATCCACTGCAGAGCATCTATGACAGGAATAAAATATATAAAAATAACTAAAAATGGTATTTGCTCTTTGAACGATGAAAACCTGTGCAACAACACAATTTGCAAAGAAATTGACCAGATGACCAGGTACAAATGCTAAAAATTAAGACACTCTTTTTAAGTGGTGGAGATAACTACATGTATAATTACATATAATATCAACAATATTACTATTGAAAATATTTATTTATATTTTTAGTAATATGCCAATGATCACTTTTACTATATGAGTGAACATAAAACATAGAGCAAGACAGCACAAGAACAGTCCCTTCAAGCCACATCTGTGCTAAACATGATGCCAAACCAATTCTTATCTGCCTGCACATAATTCAAATCCCTCCATTCCCTACTTATCCAATGTGCCTGTCTAGAAGCCTCTTAAATCCCACTATTGTTTCTGCTTCCACCACCAACTCTGGCAGTGCGTTCCAAGCAGTCACCACCTTCAATTAAAAAAAAACTTACCCTGTATATATCCTTAAAATTTTGCCCCTCCCATCTTTAAAGCTATTCCCGCTAGTATTTGATATTTCCATCCTCGTGAAAAAGTTCAAAAGGTCTACCCTATCTATGCCACTCATAATTTTATATACTGTAGATTGGTTAGTTCACTTACTAACCAATGTAGTGCTATATTATTGGAAGCTCCGCCTACTATACTGTTCATATTATCGTGACCCAACTGGTGCTGACAGTCTACGCTGCTACACAGCTGAAGCAACATGCTGTAGTGTAGTAGAAATGCTTTTCAATAAATACTGTTGTACCATGTTCGTGAGTATGACTGGGTCATTTGACATATACTTCTATCAGGTCTCCTCTTAACTTGGGTGTACCAGAGAAAGCATTCCAAATCTGTGCAACCTCACCCTGTAGCTAATACCCCCTAATCATGGCATCATTCTGGTAAATGTCCTCTGCAGCCTCTCCAAAACCTCCAAATCCATCCTGTAATGGGCTGTTGAGGGTCTTGCCATTGATTGAATGTAATCCTCTTATATTCGACCTCCCAAAATGCAACACAACGTAATTGCTTAGATTAAACTCCAGCCGCCGTTTCTCTGCCCATTAATATATAATATCAACAATTGATAGAACGCCACGGGATATCCTTTTTTCCCTGTGGCTATCACACTGTACAACTCCTCCCCCTTCTGTTATGCTAGTGTGTAAAGGAGAGAAAAGGGTGTGAGATAAGGAAAGCAATAGAGGAGTGGGAAGCATTACAAAGCCTGATGGAAGGGTATTGGTGGAAGAGGACAAAGGGAGAGGGGAAAGGGGAGGATAACTGGAGTGGTGTGTGATGGTAGGAGAGATTGTGCACACTGGGATGAGGGTGGAGTATGGCAGGAGAAAGAGAGGTGAGGTGGGGGAAAGGGTTTATTATAATTGGAGAATTTTACGTTCATACCATAAGGTTGCAAGGTACCCAAACAGAATACAAAGTGCTATTCTTCCAGTTTGCATGTGGCCTCACTCTGGCAAAGGTGAAGGACCGAAAGGTCAGCAAGTGAATGGGAAGGGGAATTAAAATGGTTAGTAATCGGTACAGCGGTTGTCAGATAGGATGCAAGTGTTCAAAGAAATGACACCTAGTCTATGCTTGGTCTCGTCGATGTAAAGGAAGCTACATTCAGAGAACCAAATGGAGTAGATGAGGCTGGAAGAGGTGCATGTGAACCTCTGTCTCCCCTGGAAAGGCTTCTGGGGTTCTTGGATGGAAATGAGAGAGGAGTTGTAGGAATAGATGTTACATATTCAACATATAACCAACATATTTTAATCATTCATCAATCAAATTTTTTTTTTCTTTTTTTCTGCCAAAGTAGTTGCCTTAATTTTCCATATTATATTTCATCTGTCATGTCCTCTTATTTATTCCACCTTTTAACAAACTTTGTGTTCAACCTTCTCACAGTCCATACTGCCATCTTTGAAATCACAAATTGATCTCTTCATATCTATATTGAGTATTACAACTAGTGTCCAAACACCGATCTCTGCAGCATCCACCTGAAAACAACCCATTTATTTCCACTGTCATCTCTCTTTTAACTAATCATCCATCAATGTCAGAATGTCACACACCCCCAACCCCTGGTACTGTTCACTGTAATTAGATCTGGCACCTTATTGAAGGGCTGTTCATTCAACTCTCGTTCAGCCTTATCTAAGGCATGCAGCGGAGAAACTTCTGTTTCCAGACATCGCCATCAATCTTTTCGTCTACCGCCAGCCTGCGCCACCTCCGCAGCATTTGTGATGGCCTCCTATCGCCGAGATTATCATCTCCCAGCAGCTCCAAAATGCGGGCTTGCATCGAGGGCTGCGTTCGCTCCAAAATAACGGATTTGAGCACGTCGTATGGCGTCATTTCTTCAGGATTAAGGAGCACGTACTCTACTTCCTATGCAATCTGCTCTGGAAGACAACCTGCTAGGAACCCGAATTTTGGACATTGGCTCGTGACATTGAGGGAGTGAAATCGAGCTTCTTGTATTGAAAACCATGCTTTAAAATTTTGGCTATAAAAAGAGTTGGGGCGTCGAGTTTTACTTCGTCGACTGACACCGTTTCAATTTTATCGTCATACATTTCGTAAGTAAGTGGAAGGATGCGCGTAGCAACGGGCTCACCAGTTGTAGGATCTACTGAATCCCACGACAGAAAGCGTGAACGAACAGAAAGAACAAACGACACTTAGCTGAGCCAGACACCTTGTGTCAAGTTTATTCCAGAAGCCCCTTTTACCTACATTCTCACCAATCATAACCCGTGTGCAGACAAAACCAATTAGTGCATCTGACCTTGGAGTTGTTATTGAGCTCTTGTGGCTGGACCTTCTCGTGAGGCTGCTGGCGAAACCAATATGGGCGTGAAGGCGCTACACAGTAACATTGTCTACATTTATGGATCATTAGGAAATGGAATCCAGATTTTTCATTTTTCTGAGAGTCATTTAATTGCAATTATAATCTCCCGTATGGACAAATAAATTGAAACTGTCTAGCATACTTGATAGCATCCGACACAAGATCTGAAGTCATACAGACCGTTTTGAAAACATTCTTCTTCTCTCATTTTCATTAAGTAATTTTTTCATAATAATTAATGAATAGAAATGTATTATGATACATTCTGGTATTTAGTATAAATTATTGTTAAGATTGAAACAGAAAATTACATCATAGGAATGGATTACAAAACTTACAAGTTTGGATTCCCTTTATCTTTAAGGTGATAAAAACAAAGTTGGTCAACATCTGTAGGAAGCAATCAGTTTGTTTCAGGTCAGAACTATACTGACCAGTTCAAACAGAAACATTAACTACTTTTCTCTCCACAAAATTTCTTCCTGACTTGCTAAATGTTTCTAGCATTTTCTATTTCTATTTTGGAATTCCAGCATTTACGCTATTTTGCTTTGACTCAGGATTTTGATTTTAGTAATACTGTCTCTGTAAATTATATGTTGATGGATTAATATGATGTATATATTGTATACAACAATGTATTTATTTTACTTTATACAAATTGTGAAGTAATCTCAGTACAATAATAGTGTCCGAAAGAAGCTTCCTAACTTTGTCTAATTTATATTCCCAGATGAACAACTGAGTCATAGGTAATGCAGTGCAGTTATATTAAAACTTCATCTGACTCCTTGAAACAGCTTAGGGAATGTGTCTGGAAATTTGCTGCACTTATTTGTTTAAAGAATGGAGAACTTTATGGAGTCTCACATCTTGTTTCTCTTTGCCAGAGCAGCAGCATTGCTTCCCCCCCCTCTACTCCTCGCTGACACATCATGAGTACTGCTTGTTTGCACAGAGAACTGATTCTGAGTTGAAAGAGAAATACAGTAAAAATCAGACTCCCATGATTTGGGGTATGTGATCAATTTGGTTTTGGGTGTGGAGGTTGAAATAATGATAGCATGTTCTAAGTGCACAACTCGTTGCACCATTATTTAGAGAGTTGCTGGGAGAGTTGTCAGGTGAAGTGTCAAGATATTGATGTCCCCCTCATGAGAATACTAATTCAACTCTGACTATGATTTCTAAGGCAACATGCTCATGGCCAGCCATCTCAAATTGTTTCTACAGATAGTGCTGGGTAGTAGTCTGAACCCACCTTCCTGTAATTCATCAAATATACCTCAAAGGAAAAAAAACAGCTTACAGCAGCCAGACTGTCTGGTTATCTTCTCATTGTGGACTGGCACTGTATATGTCCTGAGGTTTGTTGAATCTAATTGGTTTTGTTGAGGGAAATTTAATCTCCAGTTCAGAGTGAACATGAAACAAATGTTCATTTTGCTTTGTGAAGTGACTGGATTGCAAAGGTTTAAAAAAAAAGCTTCAGGAAACATTTTGAGAATAGAACATTGATGGTTAGGTTTTCTATCATACCAAGACCAACATCCAAACCCCACCATCCACAACAGCCACCAACCTCATCTGGTCACCCACTTTCCTGACATAGAATATTATAAGCATCAATAACAATTGGCAGGAATTATTGTCCGTCTGTGGTCTTTAGGTGATAAATACACAATTAGTTGTGCTTTAGTGATCTGATTGATGGCTGCGGATCAGACAGTCGAGGAGGGAATAGTGTCTTAGTCTTTCTTTTTCATGATACCTCCTTTCCCTCCTGGATGTTGACCCTGATTTGGGAAGTAACCCTCCCACAATTGGCAGATGGGACCAAGAGGATGGGCTGTTTTCTTTATCATGGTTACTTTTTTGCTTCTCATTCATTAATTTGTTCTATATCTCTCTACATCACTGTCTATATCTCTCGTTTCCTTTCTCCTGACTTGTCTGAAGAAGGGTCTCGACTCGAAACGTCACCCATTCCTTCTCTCCAGAGATGCTGACTGTCCCACTGAGTTACTCCAGCATTTTGTTTCCATCTCCGGTTTAAACCAGCATCTGCAGTTCTTTCCAACAATATATTTTGGTGTTCACTATTTATTGGTTAAAAAACAATTGACATGTAATGCTTGAGATGTTCCAACATCTATTAATTATTTTAATAACGTTGGACAATGACTCTTACAGAAATAAATGAACTGCAGAATGTCTATTACATTTACATAACTTGTACAATGGTGTAATTTCTGATTTTCTCCATCTTTTAATAAGTATGTGTAATCTGGTTTATTAAGAAGATGTAAAGATTCTGCAAATAATATGTACAAATTCTCTGTTCCTTGATGAAAAGTTCAGATTGCAGTGAGAGCATAATGTGACTTGAAATTTGAAGGAGATATTTAAAATCCTAATGTCAAATACATTCGATATTCTGAAGTTCCCGAGTTCAGTGCAATTTAAATATTCTTACAGTTTACATTTTTTGCAAGTAATTTTTGAGAAAATTGAGAATGGTAATGGTTTCTAAATGTCAGGAATCATTATTTGATGAGATCAATTCTAATGATTTGGATATAAATAATAAGCCTCGTTGTGATAGGAGCCCTTCTAGTAACCAAGCAACTATATAGTGCACAGAGCTTCAGTTTTTAGAATACATGTATTTTCTGTAACACTTTCTGCAATATATTATCCATATATTTGTTGTCAGTCAGTTTTCTTTCCTTCATCCATTCAGTTAATATCTAGTAGAGTTAACTTAAATTTCACGCAAAAATCACTGCAGTTATCTTTGAATAAAAGCAGGTCTACTTGGGAAAGGGATGAATTTAATTCTGCAAGCTGACCCGGTGCATTTAATGCAAAATCAATGGATGTTGGGCAAGTTTTCATTAGTTCATTAGATGACAGACAACTGTACTTGGAGGAATTAATTTGACATTGGGCATGTTTACTTCAGGAGTAGGTCGGTTGCCATATCCAAAGACTTACAGGTATGTAGGTTAATTGGCTAGGTGTATGTGTAAATTGTCCCTAGTGTGTGTAGGATAGTGTTAGTGTGCGGGGGTCGATGCGGACTCGGTTGGCCGAAGGGCCTATTTCCGCGCTATATCTCTAACCTAAACAAATACAGTGGAACATAACGTTCCTGGATTATGGTCAAGAAAATGTCCATAGAATAATACATATCGTGTACAGTGATCAATGAGTTGTGTGGTGGGTGTTGTGACCTTGTAAACGGAGTCACTCGGACTCTTTATTTGTCACGAGAAACAAGACATTCTCTTGGAGACCTCGGTAGAATCTCTTAAGTATATCGAGTTTTCATTCTCTTAAGATCGAAGATAACTGCAGGAGATGCAATACAATTCCAATAGCTATAAGGATATTGTTTACTTCGATATTTGAAGTCTAACAAAAAGTTCCTTTGAAGTATGCACTTACAATGTGAGTGCACTGTAGCTGTCAAGGCATCTCTAAAAGCTCCACCACCTTTGCTGGTTCATATGGGAGGTGAAGAGCTTCTGAGGACATGGAACCTGGGCACACAAAATTAATGTTGAGAGGCTGGACTCTCTTGAGTACACATATATCCCAATTATTGATAGACAAATGTGCACACAGCCTAATTATTAATAGGCAGACAAATGTGTAACAGGCTGGCCATGCTTTGTGCCAAGTGACAAAATAAATCTGGTCTGGAAACTTCCTTAATGTGGAAACAGAGAACTGCAGATGCTGGTTTGCACTAAATGACACAAAGAATAAAGATTCTCCCGGTCCTCACCTTTCCCCCCCACCAGCTTCCACATCCACCACATTGTCCTCCGACATTTCCGTCACCTCCAGCATGATCCCACCACCAGTCACATCTGCCCATCTGCCTTCCGCAGAGACCGCTCCCATTGCAACTCCCTCAAAGTACTTTATGCAACCACAGGAGTTGTAATACCTGTCCCTATATGTCCTCCCTCACTCCCATCCAGTAACTTAATCTACTGTATCCAATGTTCCCAATATGGCCTCCTGTTCATCAGCGAGACCAAGCGTAGACTCGGCGACCATTTCGTCGAACACATGCCTTCAGTCCGTCAAGGCCTGCTGGATCTTCCGGTTGCTAATCTTTTTAACTCCCCTTCCCATTCCCGTACTGACCTTTGTGTCCCGGGCTTCATCCATTGCCAGAGTGAGACTGCATGCAAACTGGCGGAAGAGCACCTCATACTCTGCCTGGGTAACTTACAACTTAAAGGTATGAACACTGAATTCTCCAATTTTAGGTAACCTCCAAGAAGCTGCCTCCCCTTTCTGCTGCACATCCCCCTTTCTCCACCCCCTTCCCTGTGCCCACCTGGACTGCTACTATTGCCTCCTCCTCCTACATTCCTACATCTAGCTTCACAATTTGCAACCCTTCAATCAGTCTCACACCTTCTGCTTTAATCCCTGGTCTTTGTTCCAACCATCTGTCTATCAACACCACCCCCCCCCCCCCCAACCCCGCCCTCCTCTTGCCATGCCATTACCTGCCATGCTTTGTCCTGCCTCCCTTCTCGTCCGGCTTCCCCCCCCCCCCCCCAGCAATCTGTCTGAAGAGTCCAAACCCTGCCTTGCTCTTCACTATAACAGGAACATGCATGCCCTCTAGTCACCACACTTTGAAAAGCATCCCCCGTATCCTGTTTTCTAGACGTTCCTGTTCCTGCAAACAACTTACGCCAATCAACCTGAACAAATTCCTGTCCAATACCGTCAAATGGGAAGTCTTACATCTGACTGGTGCATACGAGACAGACAGCCTGTCTGTTTGCAATGTACATTAGAACAGATATTCTGAAGACCTGTCTTGTTTTTAATTAACGTTTAAAAACTAATGTTTTAAACGACCAACACAAATGACAACCCTTGAATATTCCCAAAAGTGGGTTGGATGGCAGATTTGTCCACTATTGAAATATAGGTAGCTGAGGGTGTATTTTCTGGTTCAGATGTTCATTCTTTGCTTCCTCAGCGGAGCAAATGTGGGACAGATATGGCTGGGAATGTAGTGAAACATTGTGTGATGCTTAGGATGTGATGTTGGACTCTGCAGGTGAATAATTTTACAGAGAAATAATATGGTGAATAAAGTTAAGAAATGGCTTGGCTGTCGTCATAATTTGAAGAAAATGGAGCTGACAGGTGCATATCTATAGTGAAGACTAGATGTTGTTGCAGTAGGAGATTTTCTGGAGAATAAATTAAAATAAGACAGGGTTGGGAAACGAACCAAACCACAAATATATTTCAACAGTAAATCGAAGAGATGGCAGGTGTTTTGCAGATTGCTTTGCTGGCTAGGGGCTTACTGCAATTTTGCAAGATTTCCGAACAGCTGAGACAGGCAGATGCCTTACTTTGAAGCTACAGCCATCAAAGGCGTTTATTTCAGCTACATGCTATGTCCTTTAGTATTGATTTTGAAACTTTCTGAATGAGCAGCTTTTGAGTTACAATTTTGGTTACGACCTCAGTGTTGTGAACACAGATGCAATTATTAAGAAACTCATCAGCGCCTCTACTTCCTGAGAAGATTACGGAGAGTTGGTCTGTCAAGGAGGACTCTCTCTAACTTCTACAGGTGTACAGTAGAGAGCTTGCTGACTGGTTGCATCGTGGCTTGGTTCGGCAACTTGAGCGCCCTGGAGAGGAAAAGACTACAAAAAGTGGTAAACACTGCCCAGTCCATCATCGGCTCTGACCTTCCTTCCATCGAGGGGATTTATCACAGTCGCTGCCTCAAAAAGGCTGGCAGCATCATCAAGGACCCACACCACCCTGGCCACACACTCATCTCCCTGCTACCTTCGGGTAGAAGGTACAGGAGCCTGAAGACTGCAACAACCCGGTTTAGGAATAGCTACTTTCCCACAGCCATCAGGTTATTAAACCTGGCTCGGAACTCTGAACATTAATATCCCTCCATCTGTTATTTCCACTTTATTAATTTATTAATTCATGGGTGTATTTATGTATAGAATTGTAGTCAATGTATGCCATCCTCACTGTGAAACGTGGTGGTGGGGATGCTTTTCTTTAGCAGGGACAGTGAAGCTGGTCAGAGTTGATGGGAAGATGGATGGTGCCAAGTACAGGGCAATCTTGGAAGAAAACCTGTTAGTCTGTAAAAGACTTGAGACTGGGGCAGAGGTTTACCTTCCAGCAGGACAACGACCTGAACTGCAATGGAATGGTTTAGATCAAAGCATATTCATGTGTTAGAATGGCCATACCTAAATCCAATTGAGAATCTCTGGCAAGACTTGAAAATTGCTGTTCACATACGCTCTCCATCCAATTTGACTGAGCTTGAGCTATTTTGCAAAGAAGAATGGGCAAAAATGTCAGTCTCTAGATGTGCAAAGCTGGTAGAGACATACCCTAAAAGACTTGCAGCTGTAATTGCAGCGAAAGGTGGTTCTACAAAGTATTGACTCAGGGGGGCTGAATATTTTTGCACGCCACACTTTGCAGTTTTTTACTTGTAATAAAATGTGGAAACCATGTATCATTTTTCTTCCACCACAATTATGCACCACTTTGTGTTGGTCTATCACATAAAATCCCAATAAAATATATTTACGTTTGTGATTGTAACGTGACAAAGTTCAAGCGGTATGAAAACTTTTGCAAGCCACTGTATTTGAAGAAAATAGGTTGTTTGGGGGTGGGACTTGTTTTAACTTGTCTAGCTTTTATGAACGGGGTTATTGTGGAATTATTTTACCCAGTTGTATCTCTGTTTCTATAATGTATACAATAATAATGAAAAGAAGCTAGAGACTTCGTACTTCTGATTTACATTTACAGCTTCCATCTACGCAAGTAATCCTATTCTGGGATTTCTAAATCCACTACAAACTAGGTGGTAATCGTAAGCAATAGTCCTGTGTGGTGATTGAGTGGGCTTGGGAATCTCCTGACCTGCATGATTTTGTTGACTAGATGGGAAAATTTGTATCAAAATTATATGGAGGTGCCAAGTTTTCCGTGTTCCAAATATGACTGTTGGCAGCCCTAATCCTCTAGCGCACATCATGTCATTGTAAACCCAAGGTCGATGACCTACTCATTACTGATGCCTTAACAGTTATACAGCTTCAAAATGCCTACACGTGTGAGTTTCAAATATACATACATTGACCCAAGTTTGAAGATATCTGTTTTTATATTAATGGCATGTCTGTTTCTCTACAGTGTACATGGATATTTTTTAAACCAGTCCTCTGTGATTGTTCCCTATTTTAATTCTCAAATCTTCATAAACTGGTGCAGATAAAATAATCTGAAACCAAATGTCACAAGATTATTGTTGTATTAAAACGCTTGCAAAGAATATAATTTAAAAAAATATTGAATTTATTTGCAGTTTTCTAATTGTAATTCCTTTGATAGTTTCTGAATGTAATTTAAAGGTTGGGGTGAGATTCATCCTTCAACCACAAACTGCAGAGTTTAGTATTCTGGAGCTTGTGTTCCTTTAAACTGGTCTGAAAGCAGCTAAGTGAATCTGACATTTGATCGCTGATAATAAAAACAAAAATACTGGCGTTAAAGAGTCATTGAGCAGCAGTGTTACACTGCTTCTCTCTCCACACATGTTACTTGACATGCTGAATTACACCAGATATTTCCGTTTTTAATTCAGATTTCCACCCATTGCAATTGTGTGCTCTTTAATCATTTTATTGCAAATATTGTTGCTCAATAGCCTTGTTAAAAATGGGAATATGTTTCATACTTTGTTTTCCAGAAATATAGCTATCCAAATTTCATTTCCAGTATCAATTGCTGTGCTAATGGCAGCCACATTCAATTCAATTCAATTCAATCTTTCATTGTGCAGTGTACAATACAGAGACAACGAAATGCAGTTGGTACCTCCGAAGGGCGAACTTACGAATGAACAAGTAATTGCGCAGTAGTATGAGTATTGCGCAGTAGTATGAGTTAATATACATCTATACATATACAGTGTCCGGGGGGTGGATGGAGACAGGCAGTCATTGAGGTGCAGCCATGAGATGTGTGACAGCCGCAGGGAAGAAGCTGTTCTTGAGCCTACTGGTACGGCAGCGGAGGGACCTGTAGCGTCTCCCGGATGGGTGGAGGGTAAACAGTCTATGGTTGGGGTGTGAGCTGTCCCTGGTGATGCTGTGCGCCCTGCGCAGGCATCGTTTACTATGGACAGACTCAATGGAGGGGAGTGAGGAGCCTGTGATGCGTTGGGCGATCTTCACCACCCTCTGCAGAGCTTTCCGGTCGGTGACAGAGCAGTTACCATACCATACTGTGATGCAGTTGGTAAGGATGCTCTCGATGGTGCAGCGGTAGAAGTTCACCAGAATCTGGGGAGACAGGTGGACCTTCTTACGTCTCCTCAGGAAGAAGAGACGCTGGTGAACCTTCTTGATCAGCGAGGATGTGTTGTGGGTCCAGGAGAGGTCATCGGAGATGTTGACCCCCAGGACAACTGGAGACACGTTCCACCTCCGTCCCGTTGATATGGATGGGGGTGTGCGTGCAGCCTCTCGATCTCCTGAAGTCCACAATGAGCTCCTTGGTCTTCTTGGAGTTGAGGGCCAGGTTATTGTCGGCACACCATGCTGTTAGGAGCTGAACCTCCTCCCTGCAGGCCGACTCATCGTTGTCGCTGATGAGGCCAATCACCATCGTGTCATCTGCATACTTGATGATGGTGTTGGTAGCATGTACAGGTTTGCAGTCATAGGTGAAAAGGGAGTAGAGGAGGGGGCTCAGCACGCAGCCCTGGGGTACGCCAGTGTTCAGGGTGAGGGTAGAGGAGGAACGGTTATCCAACCTAACAGACTGTGGTCTGTTGGTTAGAAAGTCCACATGACTTATTATCAGATAATTTTGTCACACAAATGTAGCAAAATAGTTTGGGGATTAGATATTGCAAAGCAAAAGGAGTGAGAAATGTGGGGTGGGATGAGCCAAGCTAGTCCTGATGTGAGATATGAAAGCGAGAAATAGAGAATTCTATCATTCTGTGTGTCAGGACTTCGTCAGTTCCTCTTCTCGTCCCACTTTTTTCTCCTCACTCTTTTTTCTCCTCTCCCTTGTCCTCTTCCACAACCCACTATTAAATACGTCATTCAACTGCAACACATATATGATAAAAAAATTCATGACTCTGCGCAATATTTATGTGATTAGGCATCTACTATGTGACTCCTGAACTATGGCTGATTATTGTTGGGGTTTTATGTATTTGGTGCATGCAAGATGTTTGTTTGCTCCTTCTTCAAGGCTCATTCGTCACATTGCCCGTGATTGGGCTGCTCATGCAGTAGCAGGTCATCATAATGAATATTAGGTAGGTTTCAATGAGACTTAATCAGGTTCAAGGCAGAATCTTGTACAGGTTGAACACCAATTTCCAAGCAACTGATGGTCCACCCATCTCCAAAAGTCCAGACAAAATTGCGAGAGTTCAGTCAAAATTCCCAAAGCCGTCACAGGAGGCATTGTGACTGACAAGCGCTCTTTCCGGTCGTGTCCTGTCGTGAAAGAGTTATTTGTTTACATTAAAATCCCTCCATGGCCTTGTCTAATTCTATCTTCGCTGGCTCAACTTTAAAGTTTTTCATGTTTCAAGTCTGCCTGGCCTCCATGCACCATCCCACAACCTGTCATTCTGTTCAATTTTTCACTTACCCTCGTCATCTGCAGTTCTTTGTTTCAAATACATACGATGATAGTACCTTACTCGGTTATAGTGGAAAATCGGCAATAACGAGCGCCATTCCTTCTGCATTGGTACGAGGAAGGATGAGGATCCACAAACCTGTCCATATCAACAGAACGGTGGTGAAGAGTGTCCAAATCTTCAAATTCCTGGGCGTGCATATTTCTGAAGATGTTTCCTGGACCCAGCAATTATAAATTATGATGCAATTATAAAGAAAGCCCATCAATGTCTCTACTTGCTGAGAAGATTGCAGAGATTTGGTATGTCACAGAGGATTCTACATGTGTAGAAGTTCAAGAGAATTCCCGTTGGATTGCAACCTTGTCGTGGTCGGGGAGCTTGTGTGTCTCAGTGAACCCTAGAGCTAGGCCAGCGGGAGATTCATCTCCTGTAAGGGTCTCCCATGCTGGACAAGTCGAAGGGTAGAGGCGAGACGAAGAGCGATCCACTGGTCCTCCAGGTTGGAGGTTGAGCACAGGGCCAACAACTCTGCCTCGTAAAACAAATATGTTACGGAAACAGTAACATAATGGACTTCCAGGGCTATCGACAGATGCTAGGATGAATGTCAATGGTGAAAGCTGAAAGGAAGCCAGGAAGGTGGAAGATCTAAATGCCAAACGTAAGAGAAGGCGCTGGAACTGGATTGGCCATATACTGAGAGAAGAACCAGACAGCATCCCAAGAATAGCCCTGCACTGGACACCGGAAGGGAAAAGGAAAAGAGGGAGACGCAAAACCATGTGGCGTCGAACTGTAGAGGAGGAAATTAAAACAATGGACCTGAACTGGGGTAGTGTCCAGAAGCTAGCCCAGAACAGACAGGAGTGGAGGACCTTTGTTGCTGCCCTACATGCCAGGAGGCATAATAGGCAGTAGGTAAGTAACAGTGGAGAGCATAATGACTGGTTGCATCATAACTTGAATGCCCAATAACTTGAAAATCCTTTTTGATATCTCTTGAGAACTCTGAGTCATCGAGTCAGCGATGCAGTTTGATGAGTAAAGTTTTGCATTGTACCTAATTTTATGCCACTGCACGTATCTCAGACACTCTGTGTGTTATGTAATTGACATAAGATGAATCCTAGAATGAATACCATGCATGTCAGAATTCATGCTGTAAATGGTGACTTTTATTCGCTTCTAATTTTTCATAGAAATTCGATCATGTTGATGTGCAGAATCACATTACTATGTCTTCATCTTTTTAGCCTATGAAAATTCAAATTTGGTCAATGGTCATTATACCATATTCTGAGCACAAGTACTCATTGACTGTAAGAGGCTACATTTTCTCAACATACATTTGATGGGTACAATATCAAAGAACCTTTTGACAGTCAATTCCAAGTCGGCAGTTCCCATAGCTCATTCACTCTTAGCTAGTCACAGTTACAGGGCCTCTTTCGGTGAACACCCTATCCTAAAGGATGTACTTTGAAAGATTTAGTTTAGTTTAGAGATACAGCGCGGAAACAGGCCCTTCGGCCCACCGGGTTCATGCCGACAAGCGATCCCCGCACAGTAACACTATCCTACACCCACTAGGGACAATTTACACATACACCAAGCCAATTAGCCTACATACTTGTACGTCTTTGCAGTGTGGGGGAAACCGAAGATGTCAGAGAAAACCCACGCAGGTCACGGGGAGAATGTACAAACTCCATACAGACAGCACCCGTAGTCGGGATGGAACCCGGGTCTCCGGGGCTGCATTCGCTGTAAGGCAGCAACGCTACCGCTGCGCCACCGTGACCGGCCTATTATATGGGCTGTCCCCTCTACAACATGATGGTTAGTCCATTCATAGCCCGAACCCTCGCTCCATCGGATGAGCAAGGCTTCATTTATTACCAAGCAACAGACTGCTACTCTGGGCATCACATTAGGACCTGCTGAGAATAAGATTTCCTTTGCCTCCACCGGGATAGCAGGACTGCCATATCTTAAAAGAATGGGTGGACTAGGCTGGAATTTAGAAGGGGATCTGATAGAAACATATAATAGCCCTGTCCCACAGTACGAGTTAATTCCAAGAGCTCTCCCGAGTTTAAAAGAAAAACCTTGTGGTAAGCACGGAGAATGAACTTAGCGGGTACGTCGGAGCTCGGGGACATCTCTTAGCGGCTCGTAACGCTAACGGCGGGTACTCGGGAAGACTCGCTAATGGCAGGTAAGCACGGGAAGACTCGTGAAGATTTTTCAATATGTTGAAAAATGTCCACGAGAGCCGCAAGTACCGACGAGTGGCCATTACCGTAAATCTCTGAGTTCGAATCAGGGCAAACTCGGGAGAGCTCTTGGAATGAACTCGTACCGTGGGACAGGGCTTTAAAATTCTTAAGGGATTGGACAGGCTAGATGCAGGAAAAATGTTCTCGATGCTGGGGGAGTCCAGAACTAGGGATCCCTGTTTAAGAATGAGGGGTAGGCCATTTAAGACTGAGATGAGGAAAAATCTTTTTCACCCAGAGAGTTATGAATCTGTGGAATTCTCTGCCCCAGAAGGCAGTGGAGGCCAATTCACTGGATGTTTTCAAGAGAGAGTTTAGATTTAGCTCAGGGCTAAAGGAATCAAGGGATATGGGAAAAAAGCAGGAACGTGGTACTGATTTTGGATGATCAGCTATGATCATTTTGAATGCAGTGCTGGCTCGAAGGGCCTACTCGTGCACCTATTGTCTATGTTTCTGGCTGCTCTCTACTGTAAATGGCAGCCTTGTACTTGTCAGCCCTGCATTGCATAATTTGACCCTTTGTTGAACTCAACCATTGCCTGCTCAGATCAAGTATGAGAACAGGCAACAGCAATAGAAGTGTGAAGATATACAGTATAGGAAGGAACTGCACATTCTGGTTTAAACCGAAGATAGACACAAAATGCTGGAGGAACTCAGTGGGACAAGCAGCATCACCGGGAAAGAAGGAATGGGTGACGTTTCGGGTCGAGACCCTTCTTCAGACTGATGAAGTTATACACCGGGACAATTAAAATAATTTGTGGAAGAGGAAAATTATGAGGTGTGGGGTGTTCTACTCTGTCCACAACATGCCCGTGGAGAACATGCTTCTTAATGTGTAATAAGGCAGTGTTTTGGCCTGGAAAGATTCTCACAATTTATAAAATCTGCCCTTTCCTACATAATCATTAAAAAAATGCATTTACAGTGTAATTTAAGTCAATACAATATCATATGATTCAGTGACATACTAAGGCAACAACAGAAAATGGTGATCATTTCATTTGTCCAAGACATACACTCATTAGTCTTATGGAATCATTTGAATCTGACACTGCAGTCCATTTTGTTATCAGTCTGTACAATTATTGATCCAATGTTATACTGTGACAGCCACAGTCATGTCTTCTTGCTCTTGTGAAGTTCCAGGGACAGACCGCGAGGTTGGAGCTGTGCAGTGATGTGCTTCAAGCATCTGTTTCTACCTTGCTGAGATTTTGTTTCCCAACAGTTTCTTTTCAGTTATAGACATTTCTCAAGCAACAAAGTCTGAAGCATGGACAACCCTCTTCTATGTTTGGCAGGTTACAGTGTCATTGCATCTTCACGTGTCAAAAGGCATCTCAGGTCACAAGCTCTGTTTTTAGCAGAATTTCTGAGCAATCGTTTCCTCAGTAAATCACCACCATAAACCTTTGAACTATTCACATGAATCCACTGTTACTATTAACATTAAATTATAATGCCAAAGACATCCATACAATAGCTACTGCTTTTTCTGAGACAAGATCTTGGGAGAGAGAATGTCGCTTCTACTTTGGTTTTTGTAGATTATGTAGCCAATGAGGAACTAAAGTCTCTTCCACAGAGAGGTGCAGGTGTTGGCTGGTGCAGCTAGCGAGTACCTGGTCATTGAGATTGTCGACTGTTTATGTTGGGCTTTTCTGTGACCTTGAGGTTTTAAATGTTATCTTGAATGCTCCTCCACTTTAAGGGGTTATGGGCCAGTGGTTCCCAGGAGGTAATGGGGATGTTGCATTCCTACATGTCGGCTTTGAGCACTTTCCTCTGTACACCTGGTAATCTCCTCTCATGCTAGAGGTCAAAAAAGAGTATCTATTTAAGGGTCTGTTAATGGGCAATCAAATGACATAGCCTCGAGTAACTGGAGCAACTCAGCGGGACAGGCTGCATCTCTGGAGAGGAGGAATGGGTTACGTTTCAGGTCGAGACCCTTCTTCAGACTGGTTGGGGATAAGGGAAACGACAGATATAGATGGTGATGTGCAGAGATAAAGAACAATGAATGAAAGATATGCAAAAAAGTAATGATGATAAAGGAAACAGGCCATTGTAAGCTGTTTGTAGGGTGAAAATGAGAAGCTAGTGCAACTTGGGTAGGGGAGGGATCTAGCTAGCAAGTTTCTAGCTTCTCATTTTCACCCTACAAACAGCTTACATTGGCCTTTATTGGCATTTCTTTTTTGCATTTTTCATTCATTGTTCTTTATCTCTCCACATCACCGTCTATCTCTCGTTTCCCCATATCTCTAACGAGTCTATCCCTAACGGTCTCGACCTGAAACGTCACCCTTTCATTCTCTCCAGAGATGCTGCCTGTCTCACTGAGTTACTCCATCTTTTTGCGTCTCTCTTTGGTTTAAACCAGCATCTGCAGTTCCTTCTTGCAAATGACATGTCCTACCTAGTATAACCAACTGAGTTTAAATAGAGCTTCAGTGCTGGGGGTATTGGTTCATCTTGTTCGTAGTTTTTGTTTTAGAGATGCAGCGTGGATACAGGTCCTTCAGTCTTTCACCGAGTCCACGCCAACAATTGATCACCTACACAATATGTTATCCCAATCCTGCATCCTACACATTAGGGGCAATTAACAGAAGTCATTAACTAGTGCATCTTTGAAATGTGGGAGAAAATCAGAGCACCCGGAGAAAACCCATGGGGTCACAGGGAGAACATACAAACTCCACACAGACAGCACCCATAGTCAGGACCAAACCTGGGTCTCTGGTGATGTGAGGCAACAGCTCTACCACTGCGCTGCTGTGCCCCCTTATTCTTGTGCATTTCGGGCAATTAAACAGAGATAGCATTCATGGTATTTTTTCAATGTTTTGAAATGCTTGATGTAGTTTGTTCAGGTCTCAGAATTATATAGGAGTATCGGAATCATTTCTGCCTGGTAGATCAAGAAGTTTGTGCCTGAGGTCTCGATCAATACATATCAAAAACTGTACTGGTGCATTGAAGGTGATAGTGAATTTCATCATCGACGTTTACCTCTGTTGAGAGGTGGCTCCCAAGGTATGAGAAGGAAATTAAATCTAACACGATCCCATGTTTCTTGTTGAGCTTTCTACATACCAGCTTAAAAATATTCTCTAGCATGTGCTCCCTGTGCTATCTTCACCAATTGTATCTCAGTTAAGATTTGGATTCAACTTAAATTCCACACTATTATTGGTATAGATATTGGTTTATTATGGTCTTATGCACTAATATACAGAGAATAGTAAGATTAAACGAGAACTTACCTGTTCGAAGTTTGATCTTTATTTTATGAGGAGGTACGATGAGGGATTACGTGAAGAAGCCCCGCCTGGCGCTTGATCGGCATACTTCAAAGCAGCGGCATGAAAAACACAGAACCAATAGCCGGAGTAAGATAGTAAGGCTCACATAGACTAGAACTACCAAATGATCATTTATATTATGAGGGCTGGGAGCGGAGGGCACGTAATCCCTCATCGTAAATCCTCATAAAATAAAGATGAAACTTCGAACAGGTAAGTTCTCATTTAATCTTACTATTTTACTTCGGAGTCACGTGAGTGACTACGTGAAGATTTTAAAGCTCTGTGTTTTTTATGTCGTAGATTCATTCCATACGACACTCTGTTTCAGTCAACACAGTAGTGAGTAAATAATATATTTTTAAAACATTGTTTCAGTTTATGTAATAAGTCTTTTAATCATAAAAGAACAAAAATAATAACCCCTCTATCCCAGGGGAAAGTTTACAACAAAAGTGATAATGATATAAAGTGATAACATAAATCGATAATATAAATCGATAATATAAAACAAAGCAAACATTCAAAGAGAACCCAACACTGCGTGTCCAAACCATGGCACCGTGAGAACAGGTTTATCGTAGAACTTTGAAAAAATTCCTTCTTTACACCACCCTGTGGCCTCTAAAAATTTGGTTGAGTGGCACGTCCTGTACCTTCGCCGCGGACGTAGCTGCCGCCCTGGTGGAGTGAGATTTAAACACATCAGTGTCTACTCCTGTTAAATCCAAAACCTGTTTTAACCATCTAGAAATGGTTTGAACGGAAACTTTTTGTGCGTAATCAGTAATGCTGTCTCACCACCCCGGAGACTCTTGGTTACTTCAATATATTGAGTCAAATGCTTAACTACACACAATGTTTGATCGACAGGGTATGCTTTAAACATTACCTTGGCTCCAGTTTTCCCTGGTCTACTTTGTTTGATTAGATCATAAACATAAAAACAATGTTATCTGAAGCCACAAGCATACAATCTAAACGTACCATTTGCAATGTTTGTACTCTTGGTGCTGACACTAATGCCATTAGCATTACTACTTTAAATGTTAACTTCTGCAAAGACATTGACGTAATTGGAGCCCATTGCCTAAGCAAAGTAAGAACAATGCTAACATCCCAAATTCCTGTATACCTGGGTTTGGGAGGATTTTTATTAAAAATTCTTTTCATAAACCGGGATATTAATGGATGAGACCCAATTGATTCCCGGTCATAAATTTGTCCTAAATAGGACGACAAAGCACTACGAGCACTATTAATGGTACTATAACTTAAGTGCTGATCAAAATGTAACCCAGCAAGGAACTCCAATACATTTGATATGTTCGCAGTATAAGATATCTTTGACTGTCTACAGAAGACTTCCCGTTTCCTTATATGCGACATATATTGTTTTTTAGTGCTATTTCTCCAAGCTGCAGCTATAACATCCATGGTCCTATCCGACAGTCCGAGCCCTTGCAATGGTCTGGTCAGAACCTGCAGATTTACAAATTCATATGATCATGCAATGGATGAATTTCTTTTGTTACTGGTTGTACCAACAAACCACTGCAACTTGGAATCGTCATAAATGGTTCAGTTATCATTCTAAGCATCAATGAGAACCATGACTCTGTAGGCCAGTTTGGACCACCAAAACGCCCGTGGCAGAGTCTTGCTCTATTTTCATGACATAGCCTAATCAGACAGAATGGGGAAAAAGCATAAAAGAACATATTCCCCCAATGTAGCGAGAATGCATCCACCACCACTGCTCCTGGGTCAGGTTCCCATGAGACGTATTTGGGCAATTGGTGATTTAATCTAGACGCAAACAGATCAATGTCTGGTAATCCATACCGACTGACAATGTCTTTGAAAACTTGTGGATTTAACATCCATACTGTATTGTCTTTAAATTTTCGTGATCTGTTGTCTGCCACAATATTGTCCCGCCCTGGGAGATAGATAGCTGAAAACGAAATATTCTTAGAAATACACCAATGCCACATCTGGTTAACCAGATAATCACATGATAATGATCTTACTCCACCCATGTGATTGATATATGCCACAGCTGTGGTATTGTCTACTTGTAATTGGACATGCAAATCCTTCATAGTAGAACAATAAGCTTTCAATCCATAAAATACTCCAAATAACTCCAAATAATTAATACCATATGTTTGGAGAAATAAGTCCTCTTGGACAGTCCATCTGCCACCACAGCTGGTGTCATTGTCCGCAGCCCCCCATCCGAGAACACTTACATCAGTTTGCAAAACCACTGCTGGTTGCTGAACAAATATGTTTTTAGCAGCTTGTGGAACATTCTCAATCCACCACTGTAATTCGGATAAAGCTTCCGTTGATAATTGCATGGGCCTATGAAAATGGCCTGCACGTTCTTTTAGTGCTTGTGTTTTTGCCCTTTGAAGGTTTTGATAATGCAGTGGACCAACTCGACTGCAGGAAATGCTGCTACTAATTACCCAATAGCCTTAGCTACTTCTCGGATGGAGGGATAAGATTTGTCAACAAGGCAACAACACACATTTGTAATATTGACAACTTTCTCTATTGGTAAAGTTACTGACGTAGTAACTGAATTAATCACAAACCCCAAATAGTCAATTGTTTGGGATGGCTGTAGCTTAGATTTTGTTGGATGGATCAGAAATCCTAGCCTTTCAACAGGCTTATAGTTGCTGAAACTGATTTTTCAGCTGATTCCTGATTAGCATTGACAATTAAAATGTCATCAAGATAAGCCATGACAATGTGTTTTGTGCCCTTAGCAGTGCAAGTACTGGTTTCAACAATTTTGTGAACAGCCTAGAAGCTGAGCTTACCCATTAGGTAATGCCTTATATTGCCACAGCTGACCCATCCAAATAAACTTCTAATACCTGCGAAAATGATGATGAATTGGTACTAAATAATACGCATCTTTCAATTCTATGGTAGCCATGTAACAACCTGTTGATAACAACTGTCTTACAGTGTTGAAGGTATCCATTTTGAAATGCTAATACTGGACAAATGTATTAAAGTGCGTGAGGTCCAGAATGACTCTACCACCCCCATCTTTCTTTGCCTGGGGAAAATATTTGACACAAATTGTTGTGGATTATTACCCGTATTTTCAATTACTCCTTTTTCAAATAAAATGTTTACCTCTTTTTTATCTAAGATTTTTCAGGTGCAGAAAACACCAAAATACAATTAGGTTTATTCTGTACAGGTGGATCAATTTCTTCTACAAATTCTATTGTTGATCCTGACACAGTATCTAATATAAACCGATCAGATGTTATGCAGCACCATTCATCATAAAACAATTGTAATCTACCACGGATGGACAATGAATCGGAGGTTCACCAAAAGATTCCTCTGTGATAGAATGAAGTTTTTGTACCTCCAAATGCACGTGATGGTCTCCTTTTCCCTACATTTGGGTTTACATTAGGCTGTGATGGGTAATAATACCTTCTCACATACTCCTGCCTCTGCTTCATAATCAAATCCCCTTCTCATTGAACCAGACCTTCTCTGACCAAATATGAAAGGTTTCATAAGGCTGATAGTCTTTGCCTCTTCATCAATTTCTTTGATTTGTTTAGGCAAGTTTTCTTTGAATAAATACCCAGGAGTTTGAACATTGCTTGATCTGCACATACCTGCAAATCTAGGGTGCAGTATAGGCCAAATGGCGATTATTCTCATACAATTAACTCAAAGTATGAGTTACAAAACAGTGCCAACATATCTTTTTGCATTTTGGTCATTGTACATCCTTCCACTTGCTCCCCAAAAGCAGTGATGCCACAATAAGCTTGAAATTCTTTGGAATCATATTTCCCGCACTATTGAAAACATGGGTGCCCAAATAGTCAGATTCACTGTTGGCAGCCTTAGTGAAGCACAATGCACAGGTGTTTCATATAATTCTGCTGTTTCAACCATAACAGCCTCCTGAAGCTGGTGTGAAACTGCTCTGCAGCTCTTTCCCTACCGACAACGTCGACGTAATGTCGATCATGCGCCAGGTGGGGCTTCTTCACGTAGTCACTCACGTGACTCCGAAGTAAAACAACTTTGTTGGGTCTATTAGCCAGACAGATCATACCATGCATGAGTACAACAGGTAGTGTAATAGAGAAAAAAAATAACAGTGCAGAATAAAGTGTTGTAGGCACAGAGAAAGTGCAGATTTAAAAAAAATGCAAGAGGTGCAACAAAGTAGATTGGAAGAGTGGGAATGCATCCATATCATTTGAGAGTTGCGTTCAAGATTCTGATAACCTGGGAGAAGAAGCTGTTCTCAAATCAGCTGGTATGTGCTTTTAAGCTCTGAATCTTCTGCCCAACACGAGGGGGGAGCAGAAAGAATGCCTGTAGTGTGAGCAGTCCTTGATAATGATGACTGCCTTCCTGAGAGCGTAAAATGTAGAAAGTGCTGATTAGGGGGGATTAGGTGGAGCCTAGTTTGTGTGATGGACTGGGCTGCATCCATGACTCTCTGCATTTTCTTGCAGTCTTGGGTAGAACAGTCGCCATACCAAACTGTGATGCTCCCGATAGGATGCTTTCTAAGATGCATCGGTAGAAATTGCCACGAATGGTCGGGAACATGCTGAATCCACTTAGCCTTCTGAGGAAGTAGATTACCACTCTCAAGGATTTGAATTTGGCTCATTTCTGATAACACATTTGTTCTTCGGTCTCCCTCAGACCATTTGGATGTTTACATTACAGTGCCAAAGGTGTTATTTCCCTGCTTATTTTGTTCTTGCGTTCAATTAATATAGCTTCATTTTAACATTTCCACATAACATCTTGCTATGGTTATTTCTTCAAGCCTCCTGTTGGGGAGGACTGAATTCACAATCCAAACCACTTCCAATAGTTACTCACGAGAAATACAATATCATTTAATTGCATAACCTGATACTGATATTTTTAGTCAAATGTAAGGCAGAAAACATTCTTACTGTGGTTGATATGATCTGCCTTACAAAATGTGGAAGCATACTCTCAGCTCTTGGGAATCACTTGTGTAGTAATTTGCAAGTGAATTGCAATATCTGGAAGAATACTACTTAAGGGGTGGCTGATGAGGTCTCAGCTGTGTGACTAAGTACCAAGAGCTGTGAAAATGCAACCAGAACTTTCCAGTAATGCTCGCTGATTGTGAAACAGTGTGCCACCACACATGGTAGGTGATAATGCCGTTTTATACAATGTGCTGTGCAATCTCAGGATTATTTTAAACTGTTTTAAAAACAGCACTTGAGACTTTCAATGATATTTTAATGCTGATAAAAATAGTGCAGATGAATTTCCAGCCCAAGCTCCCTGTGGGGATTCAAAATACGTTTAATTTTAGTGTCAAAAGCCTTTTTGTCAAGGAGAAGAGTGGGATCCTGAGAGTACCTGTAAGGGAACTGGAGGAGCACCTGAGGAAGACGTACTCTGACAACCTGAGGCATGAGCCAGTCACCACTCATGATGACATGCCACCTATCCACCCACCTGAGCACCAGATGGACATAAGGCCCCCTACATGGAAGGAGGTGGAGAACACAGTCAAACGGGCAAGAACAGCATCAACCCCAGGGCCCAATGGCATTCCATACAGGCTCTATAAGAACACCCCTGGTGCCCTGAAATACCGTTGGAAGTTAATGAAAGTGGCATGGGGGAAAGGAATCATACCTAAGGCATGGCGAAGGGCAGGAGGGATCTTAATTCCCAAAGAAAATAACTCCTCAACCACTAGCCAATTCCGCCAGATCAGCCTTATGAACGTGGAAGGAAAGATCTTTGGTGTTGTGGCCCAAAGACTCTCAGCACTTTTGCAGAGCAACAACTTCATTGACACGTCAGTACAGAAAGCAGGGGTACGTGGTTTCTCAGGATGTCTGGACGTCATCTGGCACCAGATACAAACTGCCAAATGTCATCTGGCACCAGATACAAACTGCCAAGAAGGACAAGAGAGTGGTTTTCTTAGATCTTGCCAATGCCTTTGGTTCGGTGCCCTATGAAACTCTTTGGGCGGCTTTTAACTTCTTCCAGAACACAGTATACCAACCAGCTGGAGAGACTGGTGAACTCACAAGTGAGGAAGTGGCTTGGGCTACCGAGATGCCTCAGCAGCATAGCCTCTATGGGAATGGAGCCCTCTCACTGCCACTCAAGCCTGATGGAGGAATACAAATGTGCCAAAATGAGGCTGGACATGACACTAACAGAATCCCGGGACCCAATAATAAGAGGTGTCGCTCCAACCCTAGCAACAGGGAAGAAATGGACTCCAGCAGCGGTAGTATTGGACCCAAAATCCGCCCTCCGACACGGGGACATAGTGGGCCGAGGGGGCTTTGGTCTGGGAGCAATGAAACCTACCTGGCAAAAGGCTACTCCAGCTGAACGTTGGCAACTGGTGGTGGAGGAAATGTGCCACCAGGAAGAAGCAGCCAGGTATGCGAAAGCCATATCCCAAGCCAAACAAGGCCGCTGGATGAGGTGGGATGGCATTGAGAGGAGGAAGATCACATGGAGTGAGCTGTGGACCATGGAGTCAAATAAGTTGAGCTTCATTATCAGAGCCACATATGACGTCCTTCCCTCTCCCGCAGACCTAAATCTTTGGCTGGGAGAGGATCCAGCCTGCCCCGTGTGCAGTTCCAGCAAACCTCAAGCACATCCTGGTCGGTTGTATGACCAGCCTAACACAAGGCAGATACACCTGGCGACACAACCAGGTGGTAAGGTGTTTTGCAGCTGTACTCGAGTGCAAGAGCGTTACCACCAACGCCATTCCTATCAATGCCCACATAACATTCCCGCAAATACCATCTTTCATCCGGGAAGGAGAGAAACGGAGGACTAACCCCTCGCCTCTCAACTAATGCCCACTGAACGCAGCCAGGGACTGGGAAATGTGTGTTGACCTGGGCCAGAAGCTTTTCCAGTTCCCAGTTGAAATCACAGCTACCAACCTGCGACCAGACCTCATTCTCTGGTCCAACTCCTGTCAGCTTGTTTTCATCATTGAGCTGATGGTCCCCTGGGAGGAGGCTGTGGACGAAGCTTATGAAAGAAAAAGGCTTCGATATTCAAACCTTGCAGCAGAGGCAGAGGAGAGAGGTTGGAGTGTAAGGGTGCGCCCAGTGAAGGTGGGGTGCAGGGGCTTTGTAGCCAGTTCCACCGCAAGGCTCCTGAGGGAAGTAGGGCAGGCACAAAGGAGGGCAATAAAAGAACTTGCCAATGCCACCGAATGGAGCAGTCACTGGCTGTGGCTGAAGAGAAAATATGCTGTCTGTGCTGCCAGGTGACCATCTAGAGGCTAACCATAAGACACACACCCAGGTCTGATCACCCTGCGGTGGGCCTGCCTCAACTGAGTGTCTTGTGATAAAAGGCCGAAACACCCAGTGACTTTGAGGCACACAACTGAAGATGCGTCTGATTGGTAACAAAATCACCTAGTGGTCATCCCCAAGAATCCCAAATGTCAATTGTAATGAAAAACCTTAGGGATTGTAACATCCAGTCCTACTAATCAATCAAAAAGCACAAGGGAATGGACTTTGAAAAAATGAATAACCTTTTCTCATCCTTGATTGCTCATATATTTTGAGTAATGGTTAATCAGACTGAGCTAATATGGCACAAAAGGAGAGCACTCAGCTCATTGAGTCAACGCCAGCTTGTCTTTTGAGACATCACGACAGTGTCATACTCAAAATCATTCCCTGAAGCCTTTTAAATTTATTTCCTCATGACCCATCCAATTTCTATTTGAAATCATTAAACATTTCCATTTCCACCATTCTTACAGGCATCATTAAAATTCAATCCAAAAAGTATTTTCTTCACATTCTCTTGACAAAAACATTAAAGCTGATATCCATTGGTCCTTGGTCCTTTAGCTAACTAACAGCCATAGTTTTCCTCGTTTACCATATCTAAACCTATAATATTCTAACACAAAAGTAGGTGGTATTGTAGATAGTGACAATGGTTGCCAAAAATTACAGCAGGACCTTGATCGGTTGGGCAGATAGGCTGGGGAATGATTAATGCCGTTTAATACAGATAGCTGCGAGCTGTTGGATTCTGGGAAGTCTAACCAGGACAGGACCTACACAGTGAATGGTAGGGCTCTGGAGAATTTTGTAGAGCAGAAGGATGTAGTTGGTACATAGTTCCTTGAAAGTGGTGTTTTCGGTTGAAAGGGTGGTGAAGAAGGCTTTCAGCATATTAGTCTTCATCACTCAGAGTATTAAGCATAGACGTTGGGAAGTTATGTAACAGGTGTACAAGACCTTGGTTGAGTTGAATTTAGTTTAATGTTTACACCAAGGTAAAGTAAAAAGCTTTTGTTGCGTGGTAACCTATCAGCGGGAAGACAATACATGACTACACTCGAGCCACCCACTGTGTACAGATACGTAATAGACAATAGACAAAAGGTGCAGAAGTAGGCCATTTGGCCCTTCGAGCCAGCACCGCCATGCAATGTGATCATGGCTGATCATCCACAATCAGTACCCCATTCCTGCCTTCTCCCCATATCCCCTGACTCCGCTATTTTTAAGAGCCCTATCTAGCCCTCTCTTGAAAGTATCCAGAGAACCTGCCTCCTGAGGAACCTGAGGCAGAGAATTCCACAGACTCACCACTCTCTGTGAGAAAAAGTGTTTCCTCGTCTCCGTTCTAAATGGCTTATTCCTTATTCTTAAACTGTGGCCCCTGTAATAAAGGGAATAACGTGTATAACGTTTAGTGCAAGGTAATGTCCGATCAAAGATAGTCCGAGTGTCGCCAATGAGGTGGATAGTTCTCGGTTGTTGGTAGAGTGATTCAGTTGCTTGATAACAGCTCTCTTAATCACACCTCTATTTCTCTTACCTGATGAGAGGTTATGCCGGTGGACATGCCAAGGCAGCGTGAAGTGTGAATTGAGTCAATGGAAAGGAGGTTAGTTTGTGTGATGGTCTGAGCTGCGTCCACAACTCTCTGCAATCTCTTGCGGTCTTGGATGGGGCTGTTGGTGCACCCCGATTAAGGCGCATCCATAGAAGTTGGTGAGAGTTGTTCAGAACATGCCGAACCTTCTAAGAAAGTGGGGACATTGGTGTGCTTTAATGGTCATTGCTTCAATATGGACGGACAAGGGCAGGTTGCTGATGATATTTACCCCTAGGAATTTGAAGCTTTCTATGTGTACTGCTTTGCTTCCTGAAGTCTATCACTATCTCCTTTGTCTTGCTGACATTGAGCGAAAGGTTGTTGCCTCGACACCAGGTCACAAGGTTCTCAGTCTCCTTCCTGTACTTTGTCTCATCATTATTTGATATATCCGGCCCACAACGGTGGTGTTGCCTGCAAATTTGTAAGTTGAATTGGAGTATTCTGTTCAGTTTTGGCCACCCTATTATAGGAAAGATGTTGTTAAGCTGGCAAAGGTGCAGAGAATATTTAGGAGGGTGTTACCAGGATTCTAGGGCCTGCGCTACAGGGAGAGGTTGAGCAGGCTAGGACTTTATCGGAGCACGGGAGGATGAAGGGTGATCTTGTAGAAGTGCGTAAGATCGTGAGAAGAATAGGTAGGTTAAAAACAGTCTTTTACCCAGAGTAGGGAAATCAAGAACCAGGGGACATAGGTTTTTGGTGAGGTATGAAAGATGTATAAGGAACCTGAGGGGTAACCTTTTTACACAAAGGATGGTTCGTATAGGGAACGAGCTGTGGAGCAGGTAGTTGAAGCAGGTACCATAACAACGTTTAAAAAACATTTGGACAAGTACAGGGATAGGATAAATTTAGAAGGATATGGGCCAAACACAAGCAGGGAGGACGAGTGCAGATGGGCATGTTGGTGGGTATGAGTAAGAAGGGCTTCTTACCACGCCGTATGATTCTGTCTCATTTCCCCCTTTGCTACACAGTGAACAACCCCGGCCTCTCCAATTGAGATAAAAACTCTCATCCCTAGAAATATTTTGGTACATTTTTGTCTGCACTTTCTCAAGAGTCTGTGCTTCTTTCACACTAGATGCTGAAACTTGTGGCTGTAGAAAAGTTCAGTATTTCTTCTTTTTCTTGCTATTTATTTATGATCCTTTATTTATGATACCCGATCCCATGTGCTATGCTAATGTTAAGTTCAAAGATTTGTGCATATTAATGGTATATCTCTCTGTCCTTCACGTTCTTCAGAAATAAATCATTAAGTTTATAATACCTAACTATCCTCATTGTTTTTGCTAAGATATGAACCACACTTCTCTGTATTAAATTCTATGTGCAACTTGTCATCCCCTTCTGCTGACCAGGTGTAAAATGAATGGGGAACTGAAAGGAATTAGCATTAGTAAGAAAACAGAGTATTGAAGAAAGTAGTGGGACTGTGTGTATGGGCCTTTCCCACTTAGGCGATTTTTTTCGGTGACTGCTGGCGACTGTCATAGTCGTATCAGGTCGCCGAAAAAATGGCTCCTGGACCCTCCTACGACAATATCTACAACAATGTCTTCAACAACCTACCACCTAGTCGACGTCAAGCTACGGCAAGCTACTGACAACCGACGACCCATTAAGACGTCCACACCTACAATAACCTACGTCCACCCGCGACAAGCTACGACAAGGTAACACAATTCAGTCGCCGGTACCTGTCGCCCGTTGACGTAGGTAGTCGCCAATGGAATTCACCAAAGTCATCACCGGCGACAACCGACGTCATCCTGGCGACAACCTAACGACAGCACCTACACCAGTAGAAGTCAAGCTACGCTCATTGGCCTCAAGCCAACTGTCGCCAAAACGTTTTGAACATTTCAAAATCCAGCGGCGACCAGAAAAACACTACGATTCTTTAGGCGACTGAGGAGACTACTCACGACCATGCAGGCCGCGACACCCCGGCGATCATGTGGCGACAGCCTAGTCGCCTGTAGTCACCTAAATAATCGCCTAAGTGGGACAGGGGCATAAGGTGAGAAATTTCCATGACCTAATGATCTGCATCAGAGGGTTTTGAAAGAGTTGCCATGGTGATGGTGGATGCACTGGTTATTATCTTCCAAATGTCTATAGCTTGTAGTTTAGAACCTGTTAATTAGAATAAATAGCATTAGTATTGGGTAGAGTCAGCATGGATTTATGAAAGAGAAACCATTTTTGACAAGTTTTTTGAAGTAGCAGAGCAGATAAAGATGAGCCAGTTTATGTCATATATTTGGACTTTCAGAAGGTCTTCAATAAATTGCCATACAAGAGATTAGTAAACAAGAGTGCATAGTATTGGGAGTGATCTTGTGGTATAGATTGAGGATTGAATGGTGTCAGAACAGCAACATTGTTCTCAACATCATAAGACCGAGGAGTTAGTGTTAACTTTAAAAGAAGGCTAGAGTCCATAAACCTGTTTTCATCGACGGGTTAGTGGTGGAGAGCATCCTGGGCATGCATACCACTGAAGATCTCTCCAGGATCCAACACATTGGGGTAATCATAAAGAAAGCCCATGAACGCCTCGACTTCCTTAGAAGATGGAGGAGATGTGGCATGTTGACGGATACTCTCATGAACCTCGACAGATGTATGGGAGAGACCATATTGACTGGTTGCATCACAGCCTGGTTTGCCAACTCGAACACCCAGGAACAAAAGGGATCACAAAACACGGTAGACAGTGCCCGGTCCTTCCCGGGTACTGACCTCGACACCAGCTCCAGATCTTGCCAGCTCTTGCCCGGCCTCTTCCCTCATCACTTTCTACCAGCTATATCCTCGCTACTCCATCAGTCTAAAGAATAATTCTAAACCAAAACATTGACTGTTCATTACCCTCCACAGATGGGCTGTGCTGCTGAGTTCCTCCAGCAGTTTTTTTTTTTTTTGCTCAAGATTCCAGAACTTGCAGTTTCTTGTGTCTCTCAAATTTAAGGATGTTGGAAACAGAGCAAGAGCCGAGATGGCTTGTTTTTAATGCAGGAAGTTAACGTGAACAAAAATTACAAGCAGAATGAGTAGTGGAGGGATGTTATAATATTCTGGCTTTATTTTCTGTTGTCCTGTAATGATATTCTAGTTTAAATCAGCTGACTTAGCTTAGACCATGGGTTGAACCTTGTACCTTTATAGTCTGTGTATGCGCAAGCAGTACGTTACTGAGTATGGTATTAAGACATTTCCCAGCAAAGTTATTTTCTAACTGTTCAGTGTAACATTTATTTTTCTGTGCATTCTAGACTGCTTTATCTTGCATCATGAGAGAGGTTCCAAAGATAAATAACGTTGGTTTTGTTGTTCATAGCTCTTATTTTACAATATAGAATATTTCCATCAAAAAATGAGATGTACCCCGCATCTTTAAAATCTTAAACAACTTGGATTAAGTAGTTGAAAACAAGTTATGTAATGTTAACAATAATTGAGAAACTAAGAGCCCATGTACAAACATGGCAAGCCACAAATGGGATTAGCGATTAGGAAAATCTAATATAAGATAAACCGTGAAATAATTTCCCATTGAGAACACAAAATGTGGACCAATACGTTTTGGGAACAATCTGCAGGGAAATTAGATGCATGCAGTTCATAACTTTCCTAACTGTAATTGCAGAAACATCAGGGGCTTCTGGCTTGTGCATTGTCTCATTGTCTCAAAGATAAATACATTGTGTTAATTGTAACTTTAAAAAGGTAAATTTTGATGATTATATTGGTGGTCTTATTTTCTTTTAGCAACGAACGATTGAGAAGCATGTACATTTAGATGTTACCTGAAGTTTTCAATCTACATATTATGTGCCTATTGGAAATACACTTGGCAAAATAAATAATATTTTGATGATTGTACATGATTTGCTGGCAGGAATTCATACTCGGGACCATTTACTGACATTCTTGGAACTATAAATGTGCAGATTTTCACATTTTCTGGTTAATGCATCACAGAAGTAAATTTTGTCCTTTCTGTGTGTTTCTGAGTAAGGCGGTTGATGGATCAAGTCATTTCCAGGAACTTGAATATTAAATCTTGATTATAGAGCGCAACATCATGGAATTATTGCTCTTTTTGATCTAAAGTTATTTTTTTACAGGATTATTAAACCAAAGCCCCATCTGGTAGTTAAAGAAGACTTTAAAAAACATCACGCTAATGTCGAAAAACAATTTTGAAGTTTAGATTCTTGTGTTTGTAGCATGTTGCCAGGAACTTTTTATATGCCTATTGGAAATAGCTTGGGTGTCCACATGAAGAATTAAGAATAGCAAGTTACTCAATATGTTTTATTAGGTTCAGTGAATTATTTACCAAGTACTTAAAATAATTTACTTACTTCCAACTCCTTCCCAACACAACTCAATGAGTCTTTATTTTGAAGGAAAGTTGGTGGTTTTATTATGTACAGCTTTCAAATGCCATCTGCAGTTAATTGCTATAGAGTGCGAATTCAAGCACCAGAGGAATTAAATAGTAATTTATTATGTGTTGTGGTTAGATTGGAATCAGAAATTAGAAATTAGTAATGGCACAGCATGACTAAGTTTCATAGATTAAGTTTCAGTTTTTTCTTATTTTTATTTTTTTAATTCTCACATTTTTTTACAACTGACTAAATAGAGGAGACTGATTGTAAACCAATGCTTTTTTAAAATGTTATCCCACTAGTTCTAATAACCAAGCCAGAGTCATTTTCTGGCTTTGCACTTCTGGTGCCTGCTTCACCTGTGAGAGAATTAATTAAAATATCTACTTTTCTCTCACAGCTTGTTAGTATGCAAATTACAGAGATGGAAAATGACTCAACATTGTAAGACATAGGAAATTGAATGGTTTCTTATTTGCTCATAATGTTCTGAATAACAGTGCACGTTATTTGCGATTTACAGTGAAAAGGAACCCATTTCTCTTAGGAAAGAGGACAAAGCCAGAGCATTTCTCCATGAAGCCAAAGTAATTAGTGGAAAGATTAGAGATGGTGAAACAAATCTTCACACAAACCTTGAGCACACTAACGCTGCTCTAATTAATCTCTTTTTCAAAGATATTAAAGATATTAAATTTCTAAACTCTCTCTTTAAAGCTTGTACAAGAATAGGATGGTATGAGAATTTCTTGTTTTGTAAATAAAGGTTGAGTGAATTTTCAGCCAGTTTATCCGGTAAATATCTGAAAAATTCGAACAGTAAAATGTTGAATAACTGGATTGATTTTCAAGGCAAGAAGCCGGATGTTTGAACAAAAACAATAGGAATTTAGCGAAGTGCAAGCAACGTGAATGTCAAATATCAGCCATTCTCGTCGTCATTCAAATATCATCTGGGACACAAACATGCTTTCAAATTTGACCCCATGTCTTCAAACAAGTCAGTTAACATTTGATCCTGCACAAATCTGGGAGCAATTCATTCACATTTCAAGAAAAACTCAACAGAAACCCCTGAATTTGTTATAGCACGTTTGACAACTTTAGACAGAATTCCGTTTGCAATTTTGGCCAAAGGTGTCGATGTCAAAAATGGCTGGAAAGCACAAGGTCTGAAAATCCTAAATACGAGAGAGGGAATTTGTTTTATGGTCACGACGTTTGGAGCAAATTTCCGGGAAGGAATGATGCAGGACCTGAATTAGGTTGTTTGTGAAATAAAGGAAAATTTGCCAAGAAAGAATGAGTTTTAATTTGCAAATCATGAAAATTAGCTTTTTGAAAAGTAGCCTTTTTAATCAGGGCAAAGTGATTAAATTAATGATTAATCACTCTTTCAAAATTAATCAATTAATCAATTAATTGGAAAGCAGTTCTGGAACATATTGCCTGATAGAGTGCTAGAAAAAGGAGTCCGCATAACTTTTAAACAGTACTTGGATGTGCACTTGAAAAACTGGCTTGCAGACCAGGAATAGAGATTAGCCTGAAGAGCTGTTTTATGACTGGTAGAAACATGAAGGACTTCCTTCTGTGTCGTAAATGTTTATGTGATTCTATATCTATAGATCCCTGAAGGGCAAGTAGATAAGATGATTAAGAAAGCATAATTTCCTTCTATCATCTGGGCCATTGAATGTAAGAGAAAGAACACTGTGCCCAGTTCTAGTTTATAAGTTGAATGCAGTGACACCCAGGGAGGGTGCAGTGGAGATTCACAAGAATGAAAACGCAGGAGACTTCAGATGCTGGAATCTTGAGTAAAAAAAACAAACTTGGAGGAACTCAGCTGATCTGGCAGTTCATTTACAAGGTTTACAACGATGTTGCCTGTGCAGTTGGTTTAGAGTTACGAGTGACCATGGTAAGCTTGTTTTCTTTGGAACACAGATTTAATTATGACTAGACGAAGTGGGACCCGTTGGGTCCCAGCTTCACACGGGAGGGCTGGTCCCCCAACGCTATATTCCACCCCTCCACCAATTCCAATATACACACACACAGACGCACACACACACACACTCACACTCACACACACGCACATGCACACACACGCACACACACACACACACTCACACACACACACATACATTCACACTCACACACACACTCACACTCACTCACTCTCACTCACTCGCACACTCACACATACACTCACACACACTCACACACACACACGCACTCACACACACATACAGTCACACACACAATCTCACAAACACACACACATTCACGCACACACATACACTCACACACACAGACACACTCACAGACACACACATACACACACACACACACATACACTCACACACACACATACTCAAACACACATACACTCACGCACACACACACTCACACACACACGCACACACAAACAGACTCACATACACACTCACATATACACTCACACTCACACACACTGACTCACACACCACACATATGATAGTAAACTTTCTTGAATCTACTTACATGGCTGTGCGCGGCTGCTCCACTATGGGGCTTCCGCAGTCAGTGGCACTTCCACAATCACCGTGACCTCTGCACTTACCGGAAATTACACAATCAGCGCGACCTCTGCACTCAACGAAACTACGCAATCAGCGCGCCCTGTTCACTAAGCGGAAATCGCGAAATGAGCAGGACTTTTGGACTAAACACAGTCGGCTCTAATAAAGCATTTACTCCTTTCAAACACAGTAGGACCTAATAAAGCATTTATTCCTTCCAAACACAGTCGGACCTAATAAAGCATTGCAGTTTCAAGCACAGGCAGGGCAGCAGGTCAGCAGGCCAAACAACTCATGGCATTGTCATTTCATTTCATTTCCAATTAAGCATTGCACTTTCAAGCACAGGCAGGCCAGCAGGCCAAACACTTCATGGGATCGTCATTTCATTTCATTTCATTTCCAATGAAACATTGCACTTTCAAGCACAGGCAGGGCAGCAGGCCAAACAACTCATGGCATTGTCATTCTTCTTCTTTCGTGTGGCTTGCACAGCCTAAGGTTGTTGGACAACTTGTTCTATTTGATCTTCCGTTTGTGCACGTCGAGTTGATTGCATTAGTCGAAACAGGGCGGACCACGTGAAGGTTGCAATCTTCCACCCCGGCATTGTCATTAAGGGCTAACAAATCATGTATTGCAAGTACATTGCAGACTCACAGTTCAATTGATTCACAGCTTAGAATGACAGTCGTGGCCTCTCCCTCATGATCTTGCAGAATGACTGACTCATGTCCAGGCATCCGGGGTTTTATAGTCCTATCCCCCCCCACCCCGCCCCCCCAGTAGGGGCGGTACCTTCATCTCAGTGATTGACAGGTGAGAGGACCAATCAGCTGATCTCAAGGTTTTTCAAACACTCATAACTCTTTTACTTTTCATCGATGGGAAACATCCTCAGAGCTGGCTCAACCGAGGAGGACAGTGAGTAAAATGGCCAAAAATCACAGCAATACAGGGTAGCGTTTTTCCTAAAGTCAATATACAGCGCTGACAGGAAGTGGTCAAGATGAGACTTTTAATTATATAGATGTATAAAGTTATCAGAGGCCCAGTGTGAGCAAGAATGAGCATTTTGCTTTGGTGGAGAGGATAAAAGGTTTAGGGTGAGTTCTTCAAACCATTGTTTGAAAGAGTGATGGAGGTACAAACATTCAACACATGTAAAATATAATTGAATAAGAACAAGGAGAACCATAATGTTATGAACCAAAATCCGGGGTAGGTTTAGGCAGACTAAGCGGAGATGTTCAAAAAAACGTTCGCTGAGCCTGAATACCTCCACTCAGTCCGCCTAAACCCACCTGATCTCCCGGTTGCTAAACACTTTAACTCCCCCTCCTAGTCCTATAATGACCTTTCTGTTCTGGGCCTCCTCCACTGTCAGAGTGAAGCCCAGCGCAAATTGGAGGAACAGCGCCTCATATTTCGCTTGGGCAGCTTACACTCCAGCGGCATGAATATTGACTTCACTGACGTTGTAACCCTTGCTTTTCCTCTCTCTCTCTCCATCCTTCCTAGTTCTCCGGCCAGACTAACTGTCCCCCTGATTAAATGTTATCTCTGTATGTTTATTCTAGCTAAAAGTGATCTATTCTACATTTTCTTTGATCTACATTCCCTATGATGCCTTGTTTTCAAACCTTACACTTCCTTATCTCTGTGTCTCCCTCTCCCCTGACTCTTAGTCTGAAGAAGGGTCTCGACCCGAAATGAAATCCATTCCTTCTATCCAGAAATGCTGCCTGTCCTGCTGAGTTATTCCAGCATTTTGTGTCTATCTTTAGAATAAGGTATTGTTCTGTCCCTGGTCAGCATGCATTTCTACTGAGGAACTATAGAAATGTTTCACCCTTTTGTTAGTATTGGATCTGATGTGCTATGGCAGCTTTAATCGAGCAAATACAAAAACGTTTTGTGAGAATAAACAATAATCTTTACTTAGAACATACAGTAGAACAGCATAGCACAAGAACGGGTCCTTCAACCCATAATGTTGTGTTGAACATGATGCCTAGCTGAACTGATCTCACAGTATCTTCTGACAGCCTTCTTCACTGTCTGCAACTCATGCTATTTTGGTGTTTCCAGCAAAATTACTCACCATCCCATCTACATTAACGTCTTGGTTTAGAGATACAGCATGGAAACAGGCCCTTCAGCCCACCGAGTCCCCACTGACCAGCAATCCCCGCACACTAACACAATCCTACACACGCTAGAGAAAATCTTACATTCATACCAAGCTAATTAACCTACATACCTGTACGTCTTTGGAATGTGGGAGGAAACCGAAGATCTCCCGTACAGACCACATGTAGTCGGGTTATTTATTTATATCACAAACAGCATATGTCCCAGCAAAGAACCCAATGGAACTCCAGTGGTCATAGACTTCCAGCCAGAATATCTACCTTCCACCACAACCTTCTGTTTTCTATGAATAAGCTAGTTCTGAATCCTTACAACCACCTTAATCCAGGTTTAAACCAGCATCTGCAGTTCCTTTCTACACAATAGTTATCATTTAGATTGCCAGTACCCGTCAATAGTAATTATTGGCTAAATGAGAGTTATTAATTTACTTTTCTTGGAGTTATTGTAGTAAGTTCGAAATTTGAGATGGAGTGAATACTTACTTGCAAATTCAAATGTGTAGCACTTCAGTTCTATCGAAACAAAATTGAAAATCAGTTCTTTTCCCATGTGAAATAAAGTTGATCATTTCTGGGTTATTTTATGTCACTGTAAACTCAACTCGGCATTTCCTATTGTAATCACCTTGCAATTTCTGCATGGGTTGCATGTGATGACATAATTTCCCGTGCAGCACTTCTTTTCGAACATTAGGGGGGAGCTTGGCCCATGTTGTCCTTAAGGCATTACTGGGACATCAGCAGTAAACAACAATGCCATCCTGGGAGACTTGCAATTAAAATAAACTGCAATCTTGTTCCCTGCTGCATCATTGGAACATTTTAACCCTTCTCCCCTATCCCACCAAATTACTTCTCCATCACTGATCTCCAGGCTGCACCCCAAACCACGCATTATGATATCTCAAACCCTGACATTTCACACTCCGCTCCCCCCACCCCATGATCCTTAAATGTTTGTTTCTGGGGGTGTCCCAGCAACTTCTAATAGCCTGACAACTTACAATCGTTCCTACTTCCAGCTCCACCCCCATCCACGACTTTCAACCGCAATCCCCTTCGTAATGATTTGGTTTTGATTTTGCTCACACCACTCCCAATCTTCATCTCAACTTTTGATCGTAGTAATCTGGTAGTTCTGATCCTGCCGCTGCATCTCCTCCCTCACCACCACCATCATTGTATTTTTGGTTTCAATTGCCCACAGCCATAAAAATGTTATCTTCTGGTGCCTCCACATCAATCTGCCCATTCTGATGCCTAGCTAGTGTCCTACCCACTTTCAATGTTAATAATTCCGCACCCACTCAAATGTTGGGCTTCAGTACCTGTCTTGAATTTGTGCTCTTGTGGATCCTAATAGTGTATTTTGTTTTAATGGTGAGATATCTATCCATGTTGCTAAACCTTTTGTGATTAATAATTGAGGTACAAGGAGGTATCTCGGAATATTGGACTTGGATGCATAGAAACATAGAAACATAGAAAATAGGTGCAGGAGGAGGCCATCCGGCCCTTCGAGCCAGCACCGGCATTCATTGTCATCATGGTTGATCGTCTATCAATAACCCGTGCCTGCCTTCTCCCCATATCCCTTGATTCCACTAGCCCCTTGAGCTCTATCCAGCTCTCTCTTAAATCCATCCAGTGATTTGACCTCCACTGCCCTCTGTGGCAGGGAATTCCATAAATTCACAACTCTTTTGGTAAAAAGGTTTTTTCTCAGCTCAGTCTTAAATGACCTCCCCTTTATTCTAAGACTGTGGCCCCTGGTTCTGGACTCACCCAACGTTGGGAACATTTTTCCTGCATCTAGCTTGTCCCGTCCTTTTATAATTTTATATGTTTCTATAAGATATCCCCTCATCCTTCTAAACTCCAGTGAATACAAGCCTAGTATTTTCAATCTTTCCTCATATGACAGTCCCGCCATCCCAGGGATCAATCTCGTGAACCTACGCTCCACTGCCTCAATCACAAGGATGTCCTTCCTCAAATTAGGAGACGAAAACTGTACACAATACTCCAGATGTGGTCTCACCAGAGCCCTATACAACTGCAGAAGAACCTCTTTACTCCGATACTGAAATTCTCTTGTTATGAAGGCCAACATTCCATTAGCTTTCTTCACTGCCTGCTGTACCTGCACGCCAACTTTCAGTGACCGGTGTACAAGGACACCCAGGTCTCGCTGTACCTCCCCCTTACCTAACCTAACCCCATTGAGATAATAATCTGCGCCCTTGTTTTTGCCACCAAAATGGATAACCTCACCTATATTATACTGCATCTGCCATGCATCTGCTCACTCACTCAACCTGTCCAGGTCCCCCTGCAACCTCCTAACATCCTCTTCACAGTTCACACTGCCACCCAGCTTTGTGTCATCCGCAAACTTGCTAGTGTTGCTCCAAATTCCCTCTTCCAAATCATTAATATATATGGTAAACAGTTGTGGCCCCAACACTGAGCCTTGCGGCACTCCACTCGCCACTGCCTGCCATTCTGAAAAGGACTCGTTCACTCCTACTCTTTGCTTCCGGTCTGCCAACCAATTTTCTATCCATGTCAACACCCTACCCCCAATACCATGTGCTCTAATTTTAGTCACCAGTCTCCCATGTGGGACCTTATCAAAGGCTTTCTGAAAGTCTAAATACACTACATCCACTGGCATCCCTTCATCCATTTTACTTGTCACATCCTCAAAAAATTCCAGAAGATTAGTCAAGCATGATTTCCCTTTCATAAATCCATGTTGACTTGGACTAATCCTTTTACTGCTATCCAAATGCCCCAATATTACCTCTTTAATAATTGACTCCAGCATCTTTCCCACCACCGAAGTCAGGCTAACTGGTCTGTAATTCCCCGTTTTCTCTCTCGCTCCTTTCTTGAAAAGTGGGATAACATTAGCTATCCTCCAATCCAAAGGAACTGATCCTGAATCTATTGAACATTGGAAAATGATCACCAATGCGTCCACTAGAGCCACCTTCCTGAGGACCCTGGAATGCAGACCATTAGGCCCAGGGGATTTATCATCCTTCAGTCCCATTAGCCTACCTAATACTATTTCTCGCCTAATGAAAATTTCTGTCAGTTCCTCTACCCCCTTAGATCCACTGTCCTCCAGTACATCTGGGAGATTGTTTGTGTCCTCCTTAGTGAAGACTATTCAACTCTTCTGTCATTTCCTTGTTGCCCATAATAATTTCACCCGTGTCTGCCTTCAAGGGACCCACATTTGACTTTGCTACTCTTTTTCCCTTAACATATCTAAAGAAGCTTTTACTGTCCTTCTTTATATTCCTGGCCAGCTTCCCCTCGTACTTCATCTTTTCAGCCCGTATTGCCCATTTTGTTTCCTTCTGTTGTCCTATGAAAGTTTCCCAATCCTCTGGCTTCCGGCTACTCTTTGCTGTGTTATACATCTTTTCTTTTAGTTTTATTCTATCCCTAACTTCCCTTGTCAGCCACGGTTGCCTCCTACTCCCCTTAGAATCTTTCTTCCTTTTTGGAATGAAATGATCCTGCGACTTCCGGATTATGCCCAGAAATTCCTGCCATTGCTGTTTCACCATCATTCCTGCTAGGATCCCTTTCCAGTCTACTTTGGCCAGCTTCCCTCCCATGCCTTCATAGTCCCCTTTGTTCAACTGCATCACTGCCACTTCCGATTTAACCTTCTCCTTCTCAAATTGCAAATTAAAACTAATCATATTATGATCACTACCTCCAAGTGGTTCCTTTACGTCGAGTTCTCTTATCATATCTGGTTCATTGGACAACACTAAATCCAGAATTGCCTTTTCTCTGGTCGACTCCATTTCAAGCAGCTCTAAGAATCCATCTCAGAGGCATTCTACAAACTCTCTTTCTTGGTGTCCTGAACCAACCTGATTTTCCCAGTCTACCTGCATATTGAAATCCCACATCACCACAGTGGCATTACCTTTGTTACATGCCAGTTTTAACTCCTGCTGCAACTTACACCCTACATCCGGGCTACTATTTGGGGGTCTGTAAATAACACCAATTAGTGTCTTCTTGCCTTTACAATTCCTCAACTCAATCCACAGTGACTCTACCTCATCAGTCCCTATGTCTTCCCTCGCAAGGGACTGAATTCCATCCCTCACCAGCAGAGCTATCCCCCCTCCTCTGCCCACCTGCCTGTCCTTTCTATAGGATGTATAACCCTGAATATTAAGTTCCCAGGCCCGATCCTCCTGCAGCCACGTCCCAGTAATCCCCACAATGTCATATCTACCAACCGCTAACTGAGCCTCAAGCTCATCTACTTTACTTCTTATACTTCGCGCATTCATATACAATACTTTTAATTCCTTACGCATCTCACCTTTCACATCGACCCCTATTACACTTGGGCATACTCTCCTATCCCTTTGTGAGCTTCATTTTCCGTTAATTCTGGGGTAATTAACCATCCCTTTACTCTCTTTCCCTTTAACTGCATCCTCGATTATCCCATTTGACACCCCACCCCCCTTATGCACATCTTAGTCGATCATGAGGACGTGGGATGATATCTATTTTGTAGATGTGATTTATCAGAGAGAAATCCCTAAAGAAACACAGAATTTCAGCTGTAATGTGTATTTCAGTTCAACTTATGTGGAGGAGGAAAATGTACTATCTGAAGTGCTGCGTGGGTGTTTCTGGATAATAGGGTGGGTACCAAAAAGACAGTTATAATTGTCCTGCTTTTATCTATACTGATTGAACTGGGATGGCTACATTGTTTCTCTGTAAGCCTATTTTGCAGTTTCAGGAGATTCAACTTTAGATTTTATGGTTAAGAATTTGAGCTAAGTGATAATGTATGTAGTGAAGTGTAAATAGAGTCAGTAACTATACCACTTAATTTTAGGGTTTTACCTTTATTGTGAAAGAGCCGGAGTGTAATACATTTAAATCCAGCCTGTATGTATTTATGTGTTAATTGTTTGCTAGTTCAGCCATTAATGCTGTTTATTGAAAGGATGCATTTAAAATTTGGCCGAAAATATTAATTGTGTAATTTTGTTTATTTTACCGATCAATAAATGAAATGAAATGAAATGGGTGAAATCTGGGAGGGAGGAAACAGTCACTCATACTACATAGACTCGATTATTTTCAATGACAGTGGATGATCTACACTTCAAATTGCTCATTGATCTGAAGTAATAAAGTTTATGAGAAAATGTAGCTTGCATAGCTCACACAACGTCCATCTCGACATGTGTGCTTTTCGTCATTAGTTCATGTCATGGGAGCAGAATTAGACCAGTCAGCCTATCAAGTCTACATGGCTTATCTATCTTTACCACTCTATCCCATTCTCCTGCTTTCTCCCTGTACCAGTTGACACCCTTAAGCCCCTGTCCCACTTAGGAAACCTGAACGGAAACCTCTGGAGACCGTGTGCCCCACCCAAGGTTTCTGTGAGGTTCCCGTGAAGTTCCCAGAGGTTCCCGGGGGTTCCGGTCACTCTCCATGAGTCACCAGAGGTTCTGGTCAATTGCCTGGAGAGCCTCAACCGAAGCATGAGCTGCATCTACTGACCAAAGATCCTATAGGATCTTTGCTGCAGACCGCGCACACACACACAAACACATCGCGAAGGTGGGGGCCAGGGACAGCGGAGGAGCGCTTTCTGCGTGTTGAAGAAGAAAGTAAATGGTAAATAACCTTCGCAATGTGTTTGTGTGTGTGTGTGCACGCGGTCGGCTTTGGTCAGTAGATGCAGCTCACGCTTCGGTTGAGGCTTTCCAGGCAATTGACCAGAACCTCTGGTGACTCATGGAGAGTGACCGGAACCTCTGGGATCCTCACGGGAACCTCTGGGAACCTCACGGAAACCTTGGGTGGGGCACATGGTCTCCAGAGGTTTCCGTTCAGGTTTCCTAAGTGGGGTAGGGGCATTACTTATTAACAACCTGCCAATCTCTACTTTAAAAATGCCCAATGACTTGGCCTCAACAGACGTCTGTGGCAATGAATACCACAGATTCATCACCCACACCCAGCTCCTCATCTTCTTTCTAAATGTACCTGTGCATGTTTACAAGTAGTTTCAAGTTGTATGGTGTTCAGGGATTGTTACTCAAATGTGCAAGAGATAGTGGAGATAAAATCGTTAGAAATTAAATTAATTCCCTGATTCAACAAGTTTATATCTCAAAAATATCAATTTTAAGGCCACCTACAATGTCACATGCTTTGACACAATTAAATAAAGAGGTAATTTCTGCATTAATTTCATTATAATTCAAAACATTTTCAAGTTTGTTGCTTTGCAGAGATGCATGTTTCACAGTATTAAACAAAACTTTTATTGAATTTGGCATTGTGGTCCAAATGGCCATATTTCAAAGAGTGTAACGGTGGTTACTCTTGGTGTCCACCCTATTTTAGAGTAACCACCGTTACACCAAAATGGTAAATTAAGACCAAGAAACTTCCCAAGGAGATTGGAGCATTTTCTAGTTTGAAGAACTCAATAGACAATGAAATTACGAGAATAAATTAACCTTAATATCAAGATTCTGTAAAAGCTGCTGCATGCCAATATTAATTAATATTTTTGGTGTTCACCATCACACGCATAACACCAGCATTTTGCAGTAGCTATATTTCCATCAAATTATGTACCTGCAGGGGTGGAAGATTGCAACCTTCACGTGGTCCGCCCTGTTTCGACTAATGCAATCAACTCAATGAGCACAAACAGAAGATCAAATAGAACAAGTTGTCCTACAACTTTAGGCTGTGCACGCCACAGGAAAGAATAAGATGTACCTGCAGTCTCTTATTATGTATGGACAATTACTTCCATAAAGTTTATTCAAAACATGAGAAAGAAATTACAAAAAGAGAAATACTGGAAGAAACAGGAGCTACTTTCATTTTGGTGTCCAACCTTGGACACTGTGTAACGCGCGTAATGCACGTTTCAGTAGATAATAGATCTACTCCATGTTTATATCAAGAAAGTATGTTGAAAAAGAAAGTTTGTTGAAAAAGAAAGTATGTTGAAAAACAGCAAAAATAAAGAAATCAGCTATCATGCTTCAGAAAAAAATGACTTTCTAAATTTCATGTAATGGTTGTTATGGTGGTCACCAAACATAAAGTGTAAAAAAATGCATAGCAACGCATGTTAAACAAGGAATTTTGTTCATTAATGAAATTTTCTCAAACTTCATGAACTATCTCTCCCTGTCATGTACTGCCACTATGAGGGTTTTTGATTAATCTGAATCATGTTGAAATAATTTATTTGTGAACTTCAGTTTTATGTATGGTCACAGTTTTTGTACCCAGTATTGTAAAAACACGCATCTCGTTTTATTCTGAGGCTGTGCCGTCTGATCTTAGAATCTCCCAATAATGGAAGCATCCTCTCCACATCCACTCTCTCTGGGCTTATCACTATTTGATAAGTTTCAACGAGGTTCCCTCCTCATCCTTCTTAACTCCAGCGAGTATACAATACAATACCTCATTGAGGTTCAAACAAAATTTGGTTTCTGCAGTCATACAAACAAGAAAAGAACCAAGACACAACCCTCCTGAATCTCCTCCTCACTGTGATGGAAGGCAAAGTCTTATCTATTCCCTGCACTCCCCATTCTCCTTCCGATGTCAGAGCCAAAGCCCCCGGCAGGCGATGGTAAGTAAGTCCCGCGGCAGTTAAGGCCGCGCCGGGCGATGTAAGGCCCCACTCCAGGTCTTGATGTTGGAGCCCCCAGCGGGCCGTAGCAAGTCCCGCAGCCATTAAAGCCGCGCCGGGCGATGTAAGGCCCCACTCCGGGTCATTTTCAACCCCGCATCTCGGGCAGGAGAAGTTGCCACCGCGGGAGCTCCGAAAAGCGATCTCCCACCAGGAACCCGTGAGCTCCCGGTGTCACCGTCCACCAGCCTGCAGCTGGAGCCTCCAAATCTCTGGGGTCGGGCAGCAGCAGCGCACCATCACAGCTCCTCCCGTTCCGAACTCGGCCAGCTCCACGTTGGTGAGGAGCCTGCAGCTCCGCGACTGGAGCCCCAGGTCCGGTTGGATGCCGCTCCACGGCGCTAGGCCCCAACGACAACGGAGACCCGACAGGGAAAAGGTCGGGTCCTCCGTACAGGGAAAAGATTTTAAAAGTTTCCCCTCCCCACCCCCCGCCCCCCACCCCCCGAGACAAAAAAAGAGCCGTCAAACACTCGTCATATGTTAACCCAATCAATTATGACTTACGGCTGTTTATGTCTATTTTGCAAGTAGGTCTAAAAGAATTGGAATCAAGGAATAGAATCATTGTTGAAGGCCAGATGACTTGCCATTCATATTGATGCCATATTTCCATTTCATCAAAATATTCAGATAGGGACTGCAGATGCTGGTTTAAATTGAAGATAGACACTAAATGCTGGAGTAACTCAGCGGATCAAACAGTATTTCAGGCGAAAAAGAATAGGTGACATGATGGGCTGGAACCTTCTTCAAACTGAAAGATAGAGGCGAGGGGAGGAGTACTTTTCCTTTTCTCTTTCTATTACTTTACTCCAGAGTTGCTGCCTGACCCACTGAGTTACTCCAGCATTTTGTGCTTATCTTCATTAAAATGTTCGCCTGTTTGGATCAAATGTTTTCTCAGTGTTACTGCCAAATATAGTGGACAAAGCAAAAAAAAAGTCAAAGCAGTTCTTTGAAATCAATTACGATGACTGAGTGAAAACAATCTGTTACATTTTTGGCTTTATTTTGTTGGTTCATTCTGACAAACAATGGTGTTATGTTTTATAAGCAACCAATTGTTCCAAATGGTAATGTTTTTATCTGTTTGACATTTGTGTTCACCACGATGCAGGGAAATGTATAAACAGTCTTCAGCTTTGATATTTGAGATTATTCAATGGAACATTTATCATTCCAAGATCATCATATCTGTGGCAAAGCAAAGACCAAAAGCCAATAGCTATGAATACTTTGCCATCAGAAGTGAATTGCACTCCCAAATCATTTTGAACCACCAATTTCTGAATCCTATCCCTATTTAGAAAATAGTCTATTATGCCTATGTTCCTACTACCAAAATGCATGACTCCACACTTTGCTACGCTGTAATCCATCTGCCACTTCCTTGCCCACTCTCCCAACCAGGCCAAGTCATTTTGCAGACTTCCCACTCCTACTCTACCTGTCCCTCCACCTATTTTTGTATTATCCCCAAAGCTGGCCACAAAACCATAATTTCCATTATTCAAATCATGGCGTACAGCATTAAAAAAACAGCCGACCCAACGCCAACCCATGCGGAACACCACTAGTCACTGGCAGCCAGAAATGTCTAGCATTTATTGAGAAAATGCTAATTTTATGCAAATATATAAGGCACAATGGCAACAAGAAAGGTGGCCCAACCACAGATTACATGAGAAATTAAAGATGTAGAATTAAATAAATTAAATGGATAGATGGATAGATTTCTGGATAATAGATGAATCAAGGGATATGAGAAGAAGGAAAACAGTGTTGAGGTATAAGATCAACCATGATCTTGAAGAATGATAAAAGAGGTTTGAGTTTCGTCTGAGCATATATGAAATTTCCAAATTCCTGGCTTTTGCTCTCCTTAGAAAATAGATGAAGATCCATGTCTTTTTTCTTCAGTGTTTTTTCTCCAAGTTTCCCCTAACTTAAAAAAAAACTTTTAGACTTAAGATGTTTAAGAAAGAACTGCAGGAACTTTAGGATAATCAACCTTTCAAACTTCCCTACTTTTTAATCACCTCCCAAACTTCACTACTTTTAAGAAGAATAATTCCAGCCTCCCCCTCTGTCCACATAAGTTGTTTTTATCCTGGGGACAATCCTCATTCTACAAGGATATTAAAGATATAATTATGGCTTGTATTTCAAGAACAAAATACTGCAGATACGAGACATCTCTCTTTCTATCTCTATCTCTCTCTAAAACTCTTATCTTGACCACTTCCTGTCTGCGTTGTAATTATATTTGTGCAAAAACGATCCCCCATATCGTTACAATTTTTCGCCACCTCATTCGCCATTCTCCTCTGCTGCAAGTCAAATAAATTTTGTTCCAATCGGTGTAATAGTACAAAAGTTATGAAGGTTTTGAAGGTTCCTCCTCCCCCACACCCCCCTCCCCCACAGCCCCCCTCCCCCTTGCCCACACACACCCCTCCCCCACACCCCCTCCCCCACACACCCCTCCCCCACCCTCCATCCCCCTTATTACATTTTTGTGTTTTCTCCCAAGTGAAATAGATTGTCGTTGACTATTCAATCAGTTTTTATAGTCACTTATTGGATCATTCTTTCATTTCTTTGTACATGAGAAAATAATCATCACTAAACTGTAAATATAACCTTTCTTCAAATGTGTGCACACTAGCCATACTGGTTTACCCATGAGGTTATTTTTTTCTGTTGATATTTATTAACGTTTGATTGTTATAATGCTGGAACTATGAGACTAACTTTAGATCTTCTATGTCAATTGATATCTAATCACTTGAGAATTTGTGTGAAGAAGTTCTTTAAATACCATCACTTTATTAGGTTATTCAGGGGCTTCTTTCCAATCTGAGAAATGTGCAAATGTCATAACGTTGTTACACTGCCAATCTACTGTGCTCACTCATAAAATATACACTGGAGTTTCATTAATACAACTTCATCAATGGATTATTGTTATTCATCAATGGATATTTATAAGGAGGAGATTTATCAATTCTTGATTAATATGGGGTGTCAGGGGTTACGGGGTGAAGGCAGGAGAATGGGGTTGAGAGGGAAAGATAGATCAACCATGATTGAATGGCAGAGTAGACATGATGGGCCAAATGGCCTAATTCTGCTGCTACAATTTATGACCTTCTGAACTTGAGCTTCATATTAATTGTGGCTGCAATTAAAAGAATGCAGAGAGGACAAAATTCCTGGAAATTATGTTTGGTTAGTTTAATGAAATGGTCTGGAATCAGATGTTGAGCCTCAGAGATGATACTCTGATCTGATCTGATCTGTATTTATTCCTAAATATTCTGTTGTGCTGCAGCAAGCAAGAATTTCATTGTCCGATCTGGGACGCATGACAATAACCTCCCTTGACTTGATAAACGGCATACTCGGTTGGAGCAGGGAAAAAGGGGAAACTTCCAAATGCTCACTGTTGTAAGAAAATAAACTAACAGTATGGAACACACTGGGTGAAAGTAACATTTATGTTAAAAAAACAGAAGGCAGGAAAACATACTGGCAAGTAATAACAAACAAAACACAGCTATCTTGTACAGGTACAACAGAATCATTTGGGTTTAGTGAAAAACCAAAAAGGTTAACCAGTGTGTGACAAAACAAAGATAAGGGGGGGGTTAGTTTTTAATGAGTGATTTTTTTCCAGAGTGTTCATTTAGAAATGTTATGTGTAATTTATCTTTAATTTATATTTTTATGTTGTCCGTGCGTGTGATGCTGCTGCGAGCAAGATTTTCCTTGTACTTGTAACCATCGTACTTGTGCATGCGATAATAAGCTTGATTTGACTTGAAAACATAGAAAAACATAGAAAAATAAGTGCAGGAGTAGGCCATTCAGCCTTTCGAGCCTGCACCGCCATTCAATGTGATCATGGCTGATCATCCAACTCAGTATCCCGTACCTGCCTTCTCTCCATACCCCCTGATCCCTTTAGCCACAAGTGCCACATCTAACGCCCTCTTAAATATAGCCAATCAACTGGCCTCAACTACCTTCTGTGGCAGAGAATTCCAGAGACTCACCACTCTCTGTGTAAAGAATGTTTTCCTCATCTCGGTCCTAAAGGAATTCCCCCTTATCCTTAGACTGTGACCCCTTGTTCTGGACTCCCCCAACATCGGGAATAATCTTCCACCACCTAGCTTGTCCAACCCCTTAAGAATGTTGTAAGTTTCTATAAGATCCCCCCTCAATCTAAATTCCAGCAAGTACGACGAGTCTATCCAATCTTTCCTCATATGAAAGTCCTGACATCCCAGACTTGATGCTGATATTGTTGTGAAGAAAGAATTTGAAATATCAGATTGATAAGCCCAGTGAGAGATAAGTATCCTGATTTTGCACTTTGAAAGAAAATATATGACAAGGACCCAGTTACAGGGCTGCCAACGCGTGAGAATCACACATTTCGCCAAATTCTCACACTCTCACGCTGATCACAGATTTCTCACGCTCTGTCGTGAGAAATTCTGTGATCAATGAAAATTTCAAAACTCATATCATCTGCATGGTCCATGGGTGATGAAGAGCCGGGGCTGAGTGAGGGATGGAAGCAGAAGCAGCGGCAGGGACAGATGCGGACGGGGAGCTGGGGCTGGTGAGTGTATGCCAGGCTGGCGAGTGTTTGCCGGGATGGCGAGTCGCTCGCTGCAGCTCCGGCCATGGAGCAGCTTCAGTGCAAGAGTCCCGAGCCGTCTGAGGCGTCGGAAGCGTTGCGCCGCTGCAGTGAGAGACTCTGTGCCGAATTGGCCCAGGTGACCAGCATGGATCAGGCTGCGGCTCGGTGCATCCTGGATGACAACCAGTGGCTGCTGGAAGTAGGTACCAAGCACTAGGTAGAAACGGTGGGAAATAGTGGCCTTCAAATGGGGGTGGTTGGAGAAAGCATCCTGCTTGCCTGCTAGATTTTCACATACTAATTGCAGGGAAAATGTTCTCAATGTTGGGGGAGTTCAGAACCAGGGGTCACAGTTTAAGAATAAAGAGTAGGCCAGTTAGAACAAACTTTCTTCACCCAGAGAATTGTGAATCTGGAATTCTCTGCCACAAAAGGCAGTGGAGGCCAATTCACTGGATGTTTTTAAGAGAGTGTTACATTTAGCTCTTGGGGCTAGCGAAATCAAGGGATATGGAGAAAAAATAGGAAAGAGGTACTGATTTTAGATGAACAGCCATGATCATATTGAGTGGCAGTGTTGGCTCAAAGGGCTGAATGGCCTATTCCTGCACCTATTTTCTATGTTTCTATGCTTGAGTATATGGCAATAAAACTCGACCACTTGATTTTGAAGCATTCGTGCATGGTGGAGGTATAATGTAGTCATAGAGTGATACAGTGTGAACAGTGTGGTGGGCTCAGTCTCACACGGTGGTTGGCTCACGGTTCACTAAGCCATGGCTGGTGGGCTCACAGGGGGAGAGGGGGGAGGGGGGGATGGGTGGAAGGGGGAGAGCGGGGTAGAGGTTCCAATGCAGATATATTCCTTTTTCAGCCATAGTGAAATAAGGATTATATTGGTGAAATAACCACCCACTGCCATTCCCATATCTCTCTTTTAATGGTCAGTTTACATAATGCAAGAGAGGCCCAGGAGCCGTTGGTGAGGGAGGAGCGACGTCCGAGCGGTGAGTGTAAAAACCCAGCGCGGGGCTTTGTTTTTTCAGAGGCCCAGTCGCCATTGGTGAGGGTGGAACCGAAATCCGTAACGTTCTAAATCTGTAACGTTCCATTCAATTAACTGGGCTTGAGGAAACCGCTGATTGGTGGTCAGCTTCCAGCAGTTTGTAGTGTAATGTACTTTGTATTTTGTATTGTATATTGTATTTTGTGTTGTATCCAGGGTAAGGGAAGTATGAATGCCAGGGCAGCTTTCTGTTCTGGATGTCAGATGTGGGAGGTCATGGAGTCGGATAGCCCTCCAGACGTCCACATCTGCGCCAGGTGTGTCGAGATGGGGCTCCTAAAGGAGTGTGTTAGGAACCTGACGCAGCAGCTCGATGACTTTCGTCTAGTCAGGGAGAGTGAGGAGGTCATAGAGAGGAGTACAGGGTGGTGGTCTCTCCAAAAGCACAGGAGGCAGACACATGGGTCATGGTTAGGAGAGGCAAGGGGCAGAGGCGGGGGCTAGAGAGTACCCCAGTGGCTGTACACTTTGAAAATAAGTACTCCTGTTTATGTGCTGTTGGGGGTAGCAACAGTGACCTGGCCTGCGGTACAGGGACCGGCCCTGTTGCTCAGAAGGGGAAGAAAAAGAAGAGGAGGGCATTAGTGGATTAGATTAGATTCCTTTATTGTCATTCAGACCTTTCGGTCTGAACAAAATTGTTACCATACAGTCATACATATAATAATTAAAAACAAAACACACAATATACACATATCCAACATCCACCACAATGAGTTCACCAGGCACCTCCTCACTGTGGTGGAACGCAAAAGTCTTAAGTCATTGGCTTCATCCCTCCTAGTTCTCCCTCTGCGAAGAGGCGATCCAGGCCTCCGACGCTGCTGGAGCACCGCAGCTCTAAGCTGAACCACCGCCGCCGCTGGAGCACCGCAGCTCTAAGCTGGACCTCTGCCGCCGCCGCTGGAGCACCGCAGATCTAAGCTGGACCGCCGCCGCCGCCGCTGGAGCACCGCAGCTCCAAACCAGGCTGCCGCAGCCGCTGGAGCACCGCAGCTCTAAGCTGAACCGCCGCCGCTGGAGCACCGCAGTTCTAAGCTGAACCGCCGCAGCCGCTGGAGCACCGCAGCTCCAAACCAGGCCGCCGCTGCCACTGGAGCACCGTAGGTCTAGGCTGGGTCGCCGCCACCGCTGGAGCACCGCAGCTCCAAACCAGGCTGCCGCCGCCGCTGGAGCACCACAGCTCCAAACCTGGCTGCCGCCGCCGCTAGAGCACCGCAGCTCTAAACTGGGCCGCCACCGCCGCTGGAGCATCGCAGCTCTAGGCTGGGCCGCTGCCGCCGCTGGAGCACCGCAGCTCTAGGCTGGGCCGCCGCCACAGCTCCGCCATTAGGCCTCAGCACAGATGGTGACAGGGGACACGCGTCCCCCCGAAGGGTGAGACTAAGACTCTGTTTCTCCCGCACCCCACACCCCACACCCCACATACACAACCTACTAAAACAAAATTCTACTAAACAAACACTAGACAACAAAAAAAAACAGACGGACTGCAGGTGAGCCGCAGCTGCCAGCCAGCGCGGCCACTTCCGAGTCCCCTATTCCCCCAGTAATAGGGGACTCTATAGTTAGGGGGTCAGATTGGCGACAATGTGGACGGAGTCCGGAGACCCGGATGGTAGTTTGCCTCCCTGGTGCCAGGGTCCGCGATGTGTCTGAACGTGTCCAAGATATCCTAAAAAGGGAGGGAGAGGAGCCTGAGATCGTGGTACATATTGGTACCAATGACATAGGTAAAAAAAGAGAAGAGATTCTGAAAGGAGAATTTAGAGAGTTAGGAAGAGAGTTAAGGAAAAGGACCGCAAAGATAACAATCTCAGGATTACTTCCTGTGCCACGCGACTGTGAAAGTAGGAATGGAGCAAGGTGGAGGATAAATGCCTGGCTGAAGGACTGGTTAGAGAGCAGGGATTCAAGTTTCTGGATCAGTGGAACCTCGTTTGGGGAAGGAGTGACCTGTATAAAAATGACGGGTTGCATTTGAACCCGAGGGGGACCAGTATCCTGGCAGGGAAATTTGCAAAGGCTACTGTGGGGACTTTAAACTAGAACGGTTGGGGGGAGGGACACAAATAGAGAAAGCTAGTAGACAGGGTCTGAGGGGGGAGGCAGAGAAGGGAAGCACTCAGACACAACATGTAGGGGGTCAGGAAGAAAAAAATAATAGAGAATAAGAGGTGATGGGTTTCCAGGGCAAAAATCAGGGGCCATTTGTCAACATAATTGTATAAGGAGTAAGAGTGTTGCAAAAACAAGACTGAAGGCTTTGTATCTCAATGCGAGGAGCATTCGTAATAAGGTGAACGGGTTGAATGTGCAGATAGCTATTAATGACTATGCTCTAGTTGTGATCACGGGGACATGGCTCTGGGGGACCAAAGCTGGGAGCTGAACATCCAGGGATATTCAATATTCAGGAGGGATAGTCAGAAAGGAAAAGGTGGTGGGGTAGCGTTGCTGGTGAGAGAGGAGATTAATGCAATAGAAAGGAAGGACATTAGCTTGGAGGACGTGGAATCGATATGGGTAGAGCTGCGAAACTCGAAGGGGCAGAAAACGCTAGTGGGAGTTGTGTACAGGCCACCTAACAGTAGTAGTCGAGTTGCGGATGGCATCAAACAGGAAATTGGAAATGCGTGCAACAAGGGTAAAACAGTTATAATGGGTGACTTCAATCTTCATATAGATTGGGTGAATCAAATGGGCAGGGGTGCTGAGGAATGTATGCGGGATAGTTTTCTAAACCAATGTGTAGAGGAACCAACGAGAGAGCAGGCTTTCTAGACTGGGTATTGAGTAATGAGGAAAGGTTAGTTAGCAGTCTTGTTGTGCGTGGCCCCTTGGGCAAGAGTGACCATAAGTCCCTTGGGCTTGGGCATGAGTTCTTCATTAGGATGGAGAGTGACATAATTAAGTCAGAAACAAGGGTTCTGAACTTAAACAAAGGTAACTTTGAAGGTATGAGACGTGAATTGGCCAAGGTAGACTGGCAAGTGATTCTTAAAGGGTTGACAGTGGATGTGCAATGGAAGGTATTTAAAGAATGCATGGATGAAATACAACAATTGTTCATCCCAGTTTGGCAAAGGAATAAATCAGGGAAGGTAGTGCATCCATGGATAACAAGGGAAATCAGGGATAGTATAAAAACAAAAGATGAAGCATACAAATTGATCATGGGGAACAAGGACATGGCAGACCAATTGAATAACTACTTTGGTTCTGTATTCACTAAGGAAGATAAATAATCTGCCGGAAATAGCAGGGGACCGGGGGTCAAATAAGGTGGAGGAACTGAATGAAATCCAGGTTAGCCGGGAAGTGGTGTTGGGTAAATTGAATGGATTAAAGGCCGATAAATCCCCAGGGCCAGATAGTCTCCATCCCAGAGTACTCAAGGAAGTAGCCACAGAAATAGTGGACGCATTAGTGATAATTTTTCAAAACTCTGTAGATTCTGGAGTAGTTCCTGAGGATTGGAGGGTAGCTAATGTAAGACTACTTTTAAAAAAAGGAGGGAGAAAGAAAACGGGGAATTACAGACCAGTCAGTCTAACATCGGTAGTGGGGGAACTGCTAGTCAGTTATTAAAGATGGGATAGCAGCACATTTTGAAAGTGGTGAAATCATTGGACAAAGTCAGCATGGATTTAAGAAAGGTAAATCATGTCTGACGAATCTTATAGAATTTTTCGAGGATGTAACTAGTAGAGTGGATAAGGGAGAACCAGTGGATGTGTTATATCTAGACTTTCAGAAGGCTTTCGACAAGGACCCACATAAGAGATTAGTATACAAACTTAAAGCACACGGTATTGGGGGTTCAGTATTGATGTGGATAGAGAACTGGCTGGCAAACAGGAAGTAAAGGGTAGGAGTAAACGCGTCCTTTTCAGAATGGCAGGCAGTGCCTAGTGGGGTACCGCAAGGCTCAGTGCTGGGACCCCACCTATTTACAATACATAATTATGATTTGGACGAGGGAATTGAATGCAACATCTCCAGGTTTGCGGATGACACTAAGCTGGGGTTAGGTGTGAGGAGGATGCTAGGAGGCTGCAAGGTGACTTGGATAGGTGAGTGGGCAAATGCATGGCAGATGCAGTATAATGTGGATAAATGTGAGGTTATCCACTTTGGTGGCAAAAACAGGAGGGCAGACTATTATCTGAATGGTGACAAATTAGGAAAAGGGGAGATGCAACGAGACCTGGGTGTCATGGTACACCAATCATTGAAAGTAGGCATGCAGGTGCAGCAGGCAGTGAAGAAAGCAAATGATATGTTACCATTCATAGCGAAAGGATTTGAGTATAGGAGCAGGGATGTTCTACTGCAGTTGTACAGGGTTTTGGTGAGACCACACCTGGAGTATTGCGTACAATTTTGGTCTCCTAATCTGAGGAAAGACATTCTTGCCATAGAGGGGGCACAGAGAAAGTTCACCAGACGGATTCCTGGGATGTCAGGACTTTCATATGAAGAAAGACTGGATAGACTTGGCTTGTACTCGCTAGAATTTAGAAGACTGAGGGGGGATCTTATAGAAACTTACAATATACGTAAGGGGTTGGATAGGCTAGATGCAGGAAGATTATTCCCGATGTTGGGGAGGTCCAGAACAAGGGGTCACAGTCTAAGGATAAGGGGGAATTCCTTTAGGACTGAGATGAGGAAAACATTTTTCACACAGAGTGGGGAGTCTCTGGAATTCTCTGCCACAGAAGGTATTTGAGGCCAGTTCATTGACTATATTTATGAGGGAGTTAGATGTGGCCCTTGTGGCTAAAGGGATCAGGGGGTATGGAGAGAAGGCAGGTACGGGATACTGAGTTGGATGATCAGCCATGATCATATTGAATGGCAGTGCAGGCTCGAAGGGCCGAATGGCCTACTCCTGCACCTGTTTTCTATGTTTCTATGTTTCTAAGATGGTAGCATTTAGTTGGAACAGAGCAAAAGAACTGGGCTGTGAATGTTGGGCTTGCAGAAGGCCTATGCCACCCACTGCCAGATGTGAGCGCGGAACTGAGGCCAGTTGTCCGTGGTGTGCGGATCCCAATGCGCTTTGTGTTTCAGAGTTGGCTAATGTTATTGATTTGTAATTAGCCTGATTTGGAATTAGTTGACAAAATCTTAATTTATTATTCTGGAATATCCAGGTGGAAGGGATAAGTGTAATATTAAAATTACATGCAAGGTGTCAGGATGTCTGCACAACATATAGCCCTGATAATCCATTATTTCCTTCAGTTAAATATTGGGAAGGTTGCACTATTGTCATTTGCCACTCAACTATTATGTTTGTTTACCTCACTGACTAATTCTAACCCCCCCCCCCCCCCAAATTACTTTGACAGGTTGAATAGAAATGTCCTCAATCTCGTTGTTTTATTAATTGAACACGTAGATGAACATCCTCAAGGAGTGTAATCAGATGGAAACTGATTCAGATGCGATGTTTAAGAGCTTGTTCAAAGAAGGGGCATATTTTAAAAGAGTGACAGAGATTCGTGCAGGGGAATGTGTGGCAATAGACCATAGGTTGTCTAGGAGGTAATTATTTGTATTTAGTTTTAGCTTGAACCAGGACATCTGAAGCGTTAGTTTTAACTTGAACCAGGACATCTGAAGATTGAAAATTTAATATAGTGATTGTGCTGATACTGACTGCAACCAACCACTTAATGAATATCATCCATTCCGGAGGTTTTATTTTTCTGATGCCATTTCAACTTCACTTGGATTTCAATCACTTCAATGTAAAAGTAATTGGGAATGGGGAGCATTGGAACAAAAATTTGCCCTCGGTACATATTAACTGTAATATAATAATATATGCATGTTGGTAGGTGCAATCAAAACAAAAATCTTTTTATCATTGTTGTATTATGAATACCACAGAAAATATTATGTAATCTCAAGATCACATTTAATAGAATAATATTGCTTAAATATACAGTTATTGGACTTTGCATTTCAGAAAAGTCCCAGCTGAGAGGAAGACAGCAAAATAATGAAAATATTGGCAGTGAAAATAACTTCATGACAGTTTGTTAGGAAAACTAAGGAAATGGTAACAGAATAGTTATACAGCTGAATGAGTATAATTTTATGGATGAGAAATTGTGTTCAACGAATTGATGACTTCTTTGACAAAGTAGATAGCATGTTAGATAACAAGGAAGCCAATAGACGTAGCAAATTTTGTTATACAAAATTTGGTCTGTGAAGTGCCGCATAATAGATTACCGCATTAGATAAGCACCTGTGGACTTGAACGTAATATGTTAGATCCAGGGGTTCAGATATGGGGCTTTATGTATTCGCCATATATATTGTCAGTGCAGAGAGGCTAGGAGCAACCCCCCTCCCACACCCCCCCCCCCACCCCCCTCGGTCGCTGCACTCGCTCCGGCATGGTCCCTCACAATTTCTCACTCCTAGCTCTCACCCAATGTGGCAACCCTGCAGTTAAATGTATCCCAGGTTGATTAAATAGGTAAGAAAGGCTCTGATCATCAATTGGCATTCCTATCTTGCTACAAGCACAGAGTTGGACTGCTTAGTTAATGTTAATTTAGTAGCCTGTTTGATAAGAGCGAAGGGGATGGAGGAAGTAATTATAGGCCTGTCAACTTATTTCTACCAATAAGAACATTATTGAAAAACTACTGAGGCAGAATATGAATCGTGAAAGGTAAGATTACTCAAGAACTTTGAGCATGGATTTAGTAAAGGAAGTGCTGCCTGACACATTTAATCATTTCACATGACAGATTAGTCATGGGAACAGGCAATAAGCGGTAATTTGGATACAACATTGACTTGGTGGTGAGAAACAGAGGGTAGTGTTAATGAATATTATTGTGACTGGAGGTCTGTTTTCAGTGGGGCACTGTTGAACCCGGAGCAGGTTTCTTGCTTTTGCAGATGTATTTCAGTGATTTCGATTTAGATTTATACACAGGAAGCATGATTAAGAAAGTTACAAATGATACAGAAAATGCCATGTGGTTGGTGATAAGGAAACATTTGAACTACAAGAGAGTGAATTGGTATGTGAAGAGAACGCTAAATTGTCGTTGAGGCCTTGGTTGGCTAAGACTTGAGTGGCTGGTTGATTCTTTTCCTGCCCTTAGCTCGTATGTTCTTGTGGAACAAATTCTAGGTGTAGGTAGATATAAATGAACTGATCAGATAGGTAGACAACTGGCAAATTAAATTCAGTCTAGAGAAGTTTGAAATGGAGTACTTGTAGAGGGCAAACAAGGCAAAGTAACATATATAAAACGATAGGCTATTAAAAGTAGTGTGAAGGAATAGTGGGATTTTGTAATGCATGCCCATATAGATCGAAAGCATAGCCCTGAAATGTTAACTTTTATTTAAATCAGCTTTCATATTGATGTATGTGACACAAGCTTGCTCTGGAAATGCATTACAAATGTAGAAACGTGTATCGTAGGCAGAAAAGACTGATAAGAAGAAATATGGGATATTTTAGCAGCTGACATTTGGAATAACAAACTTTTGAGTGCATTGAATTACAAATTTGCAATTTTTTACATTAAAGTACATTTTAGTGGAAAAATGACCCCTTGTTCCTCCCGACAGCACAACAGAAATATTTATTCTTGATAATGGAATGATAGGAAGGTTGCAGCACATAAAAATCTATTTAGCTTGTTGTGTCCATGTTGACTTCATATGGGAGTAGTCCTGCTAGTCCCCACTCCCTAGCCACACTATAGCCCTGTATATATGTAATTCACACACACTCTTTTGCCAAATCATGTGGAAAATGTGTTGAATTAATAATGCATAGGCCGGTGCAGCAGCTTAAGTACCCGATGTTGGCACTTGGTATCTGGAACAGCACTGGTATCTATACAACCAGTTACGGATGGGGATTTAATGTGGTTTGGTGACCAATAAACGGAATAACTCTGGATCTATGGAAATGCCTTAAATCTTTCGTTTATTTGACAAATTATTTAATTTAAAGATTATTTTTACATTACTGGTTTAGCGAAGAGAAATCATATAGATTGAAAGCATAGCCCTGAAATGTTAACTTTTATTTAAATCAGCTTTCATATTGATTTATGTGACACAAGCGTGCTCTGGATAGCTGTTTTGAGGTTTCTTTTATGTGTACCCACCACCACCAGTGTCTACCCGCCACTGTTATTAAGTCTTTATGAAGAAAAAAACTGCTGGAAATCTAGAATTAAATTAGATAATACTGTCAGTGCAAATTGAAAGAAAAATATCTAAGCTTTTTTAAAATCTCTCCACGGACTGAGTTTGTTTGCTTCTTGCAGAATATGTTGGCTGTTTACTGTTAATATTGTGAACGAATGAGCTTTGGCAGTTTTGTTTGTGAGCCTGCGTGCAAATCTGTTGACATTAACTTGGCAGCCTTTCTTTATGAAGCTCGAAGTCTGTGGGAAATGAAAATTTCACACTAATGAAGTATATGTCTGGTCATGGGTTGGGTCTGCTGGTTTCTTGAGCTAAAACAGATTCTCAGTGCAACATACTACAGTACTAATTTTGTACTATGTTTGACAAGGCAGTGATTAATGCCATCATTGTGTGTGAAGTGGTAATTGTTGTGTTCCTACTATAGACCACCTATGGTTCAATCCATGTGTAGGAAATAACTGCAGATGCTGGTTTAAATCGAAGATAGACACAAAATTCTGGAGTCTCAGTCTGAGGAACGGGGGCTGCCAACTCTCACGCATTGAGCGTGAGACTCATGCATTTCACCAAATTCTCACGCTGATCACAAATTTCTCACGCTCTGCCGTGAGAAATTCTGTGATCAATTAAAATTTCAAAACTCATATCAACTGCATGGGCCATGGGTGTTGGAGAGCCTGGACTGAGGCAGGGATGGAAGCAGAAGCAGTGGCGGGGAAAGATGCGGAAGGGGAGCTGGGGCTGGCGAGTGTTTACCAGGCTGGCGAGTCGTTCGCTACAACTCTGGCCATGGAGCAGCCTCAATGCAAGAGTCCTGGGCAGTCGGAGACGTCGGAAGCGTTGCGCCGCTGCCGTGCGAGTCTCTGTGCCGAATTTGCGCAGGTGACCGGCATGGATCAGGCTGCGGGTCGGTGCATCCTGGAGGATAACCAGTGCCTGCTCGAAGTAGGTACCAAGCACTGGGTAGAAACGGGGGAAGATAGTGACCTTCAAATGGGGGTGGTTGGAGAAAGCATCCTGTTTGCCTGCTAGATTTTCACATGCTGTAATTGCAGGAAAAATGTTCCCGATGTTGGGGAAGTTCAGAAACAGGGGTCACAGTTTAAGAATAAAGGGTAGGCCAGTTAGGACAAACTTTCTTCACCCAGAGAATTGTGAATCTGTGGAATTCTCTGCCACAGAAGTCAGTGGAGGCCAATTCATTGGATGTTTTCAAGAGACATTTACATTTAGCTGTTGGGGCTAGCGAAATCATGGGATATGGCGAAAAACAGGAAAGAGGTACTGATTTTAGATGAACTGCCATGATCATATTGAATGGCAGTGCTATGATCATATTGAACGGCGGGTGGTCTATGAGGAGGAGGAGGATTGGACTTTTTGGTGCCTTCCCTCACAATGGATTCTGCTGTGGGGGGACGTTTCATGTTGAATCCTATAGTGTATTGTGTACTTCTTATTTTTTTCTTTTATATGGATGTATGGAAATCTAATTTCTTCTCTGTGAAGCACTTTGTCTTCAATGTGATTTGATTTAAAAAGTGCTATATAAATAAAAATTACTTACTTACTTACTCTGGCAGCTTGTTCCATATACCCACCACCCTTTGTGTGGAAAAAGATACCCCTTAAAAAGTGACCTCTTAAAAATACTTCAAACAAAAAGCATTGAAATCATACTTCTACAATGCAGTAAAACATGATTTTAATACAAAACATTTCAACAGGTCCCTACCGTGGGAGGGGGGACACACCCTCCCCCCACTCGGTCGATGCACTCCCTTGCCAGGTACCCCCAAGGCCAGTGATCAGTGATCGCTCAGCCTCCCCACTTTCAAAAATGCTCCGTGGCCCCTGGTTCAGACAGAGAGCACTGCCGAGATGTGAGCAGGGAACTGAGGCCAGTTGTCCGTGATGTCTGGATCCCAATGCTCAGCACTTCATGTTTCGGAGTTGGCTAATGTTGTTGATTTGTAATTAGTTGACAAAACCTTTAATTTAATAATCCGGAATATCTAAGAGGGTGGGATAAGTGTAAAATTAAAATGACATGCAAGGTGTCAGGCTGTCTGTCACAACATACAGCCCCGATAACCCATTATTTCCTTCAGTTAAATATTGGGAAGGTAGCACTATTGTCATTTGCCACTCAACTATTATGTTTGTTTACCTCACTGACTATTTCTAACCCCCCCCCCTTCCCAAATTCCTTTGTGTTAAAGAAGTGGAGTCTGAAGAAGAGTCTCGACCCGAAACGTCGCCTATCTCCTTCGCTCCTTAGATGCTGCTGCACCCGCTGAGTTTCTCCAGATTTTTGTGTAACCCCCAAATTCCTTTGACAGGTTGAATAGAAATGTCCCTAATCTCGTTGTTTTATTAATTGAGCACGTAGATGAACATCCTTAAGGAGTGGAGATGCAACGAGACCTGGGTGTCATGGTACAACCAGTCATTGAAAGTAGGCATGCAGGTGCAGCAGGCAGTGAAGAAAGCAAATGGTATGTTAGCATTCATAGCGAAAGGATTTGAGTATAGGAGCAGGGAGGTTCTACTGCAGTTGTACAGGGTTTTGGTGAGACCACACCTGGAGTATTGCGTACAGGTTTGGTCTCCAAATCTGAGGAAAGACATCCTTGCCATAGAGGGGGTACAGAGAAGATTCACCAGACTGATTCCTGGGATGTCAGGACTTTCATATGAGGAAAGATTGGATAGACTCGGCTTGTACTCACTGGAATTTAGAAGATTGAGGGGGGATCTTATAGAAACTTACAAAATTCTTAAGGGGTTGGACAAGCTAGATGCTGGAAGATTGTTCCCGATGTTGGGGGAGTCCAGAACAAGGGGTCACAGTCTAAGGATAAGGGGGAATTCCTTTAGGACCGAGGTGAGGAAAACATTCTTTACACAGAGAGTGGTGAGTCTCTGGAATTCTCTGCCACAGAAGGTAGTTGAGGCCAGTTGATTGGCTATATTTAAGAGGGCGTTAGATGTGGCACTTGTGGCTAAAGGGATCATGGGGTATGGAGAGAAGGCAGGTACGGGATACTGAGTTGGATGATCAGCCATGATTATATTGAATGGCGGTGCAGGCTCGAAGGGCCGAATGGCCTACTCCTGCACCTATTTTTCTATGTTTCTATGAGTATAATCAGATGGAAACTGATTCAGATGCAATGTTTAAAAGCTTGTTCAAAAAGAAGCACATATTTTAAAGGAGTGACAGAGATACTTGCAGGGGATGTGTGAGGAGGTTATTATTTGTCTTTAGTTTTAGCTTGAATCAGGACATCCAAAAATTGAAAAGTTTAATACAGTAATTGTGCTGATACTGACTCCAACCAACCACGTAATGAATATCATCCATTCTGGAGGTTTTATTTTTCTGATGCCATTCAAACTTCACTTGGATTTCAATGACTTCAATGTAAAAGTAATTGAACAAAAATTTGCCCTCGGTACATATTAACTGTTATATAAAATGTATGCATGTTGGTAGGTGCAATCAAAACAAGATATTTCTATCTCCTTCGCTCCTTAGATGCTGCTGCACCCGCTGAGTTTCTCCAGCTTTTTGTGTAACCCAAGATATTTTTAACATTGTTGTGTGATGAATACCGCAGAAAATAATATGTACTCTCAAGATCACATTTAATAGAATAATATTGCTTAAATAAATAGTTATTGACTTTGCATTTCGGAAACATCCCAACTGAGAGGAAGACAGCAAAATACTGAAAATATTCGGGGTGAAAATGACTTCAGGACAGTTTGTTAGGAAAATGAAGGAAATGGTAACAGAATACTTATACATCCGAGTGAGTATAATTTTGTGGATGAGAAATTGTGTTCAATCAATTGATGACTAGCATGTTAGATAACAAGGAAGCCAATGGATGTAGCAAATCTTGTTACACAAAATTGTTACACAATTTATTACACAAAATTTGGTCTGTGAAGTGCCCCATAAAAGATTACCGCATTAGATAACCACCTGTGGACTTGAAGGTAATAGGTTAAGTCCAGGGGGTCAGATATGGGGCTTTATGTGTGGGCCAGATATATTGTCAGTGCAGAGGAGGGGCTAGGAGCAAGGCCAAGTGTACATCCAGAGTCAAGGTCTGGAATAGTACTAGGTGTGCAGTCAAAGCTGTGACAATGGGAGTGTTCAGCACTGAGAACCTAAGCAGGTAAGCAGCTATGATTAGGGTAGAATAGGGAGCCAGGTGTAAGGCTGGACTCAGGTCAGGAATTAGAGAAGGTATGCAACTAGAGTCAAGGTCAGGAGTAGTACCAGGTGTGCAGTGAGACCTGGGTTGGTCAACATGGGCCAAGTATTTGTTTATAATCTGATTTCCATACATGAATATACTAAGATCATTCATGTGCTGCACCTGTTGATCAGAACCTGGCTCTACTGTGGAATGTAATTAGGAATGTAATTTAGCCTAACCTTATTCACAGCTATTCCAATTTAAAGCATAAACATTGCATTCAAGCGTAAGTTAAAAGACTCGCTACAGTATGCACCAATTTGCACAATTTCAAGCTGAAAAATGCAAAAGCTCTGTACCAATGGGAAGGGAGACTAACAAAAATTGTAAGTACTGAATTTTGTGGGAAGGTCATTGGGTTTGTTCGGTGAGGCACAATGGTAAGCCACAATTAACCTATTTCCCCATTACAGACTGCATTTGGCTTTAAGGGCTTGTCTCACTGCGGCGACCTAATGCGCGAGTTTAGAAGAGTTTGCCCACGACTCATACTCGCAGCATGGTCGGCACAAGGCCTCAACATGCTGAAAAATGCCCGCGAGTAAACAAACATCGCCATTGAAAAAAATCGATATTTTTTTACTCGTAGGTTTAGTCGAGGTAGGTTGTAGTAGGTCATAATGCTATCGTAGGTAATCAAAGGCAATCAAAGGTAGACAAAGGTAAAGAACGTCGAGAAAAAAAAGGTAAGTAAATGTTAAATGCCCGCTAAACTTTATGAAAAGTTGTCTGGCTTCTTAAAAGTGTCTTCCCCCCTTCTCCCCCCTTCTCTCCCCTTCTCTCCCCCCCCCCCCCCCCCGCACTCTCTAAAGGACTTACCGTAACTGTGCCAGCCGTTTTTTACCATCCTGTTCATCACTGGTGTGAATATCAGACTGCTCCCCCACTTTCCCTGGCCCCCGCCTTTGCGATGTGTGTGTGTGTGTGTGCGCGCGTGTGTGTGTGTGTGTGTGTGTGTGTGTGTGTGTGTGTGTGTGTGTGTGTGTGTGTGTGTGTGTGTGTGTGTGTGTGTGTGTGTGTGTGTGTGTGTGTGTGTGTGTGTGCGTGCAGACGGTCGATCCGGCTCGAGTTTTTTCAGGTGAGTGCCCTCGAGTTTGAAGGGTGAAGCCATTCGCTGAAAAGTCGCGTTAGTGGGACAGGCAGCTGCAGTAATATATCCTGTGCATTGGATCAAATTTAATTTATTTTATTATTGTCACTTGTACCCACGTACAGTGAAAAGCTTTTTTGTTGCATACTATCCATTCAAGGAAAAGATTATAGATGATTACAATCAAGCTGTCCACCATATACAGATACAGGATAATGGGGATATCATGTAGTGCAAGATAAAGTCCAATTAAAGATAGTTCAAAGGTCTCGAATTAGGTAGTTGGGAAGTCAGGACCGCACTCCAGCTGATGAGAGAACGGTTGCCTGATTTCAAACTTTTGTTCCTCTTCCCTGATGAGCCAGAGGAGAAGAGAATATGACTGGGGCGGGATTGGTCTTTGATTATGCTGGTGGTCCTGCCAAGGTGTTAGTGTGTTTTCTTGACCATTGCTTCAATGTCGCTGGTCCAGAACAAATTGCTGGTGATATTTATTCCTAAAGAACCTGTCTCACTTGGCCGTCATTTGCGAGCCATTTACATGACCTGGTAGCGTGTGGGTAGCGTGGGATGGGTGCATGGAGTGGCGTGGAGGAGTGTGGAGTTGCGCGCGGTATCGCAAGTGGGACACCCTGGCGCAGCGCAACATCTCACCTCCAACAGCAGCAGAAGCAGGCAAGCGATCGCCGAGTTCGTCCTGGGGCTCACAGCAGTTGTGGATCCGGATCCGCCCCCACTCCTACTCCCAGAGCGGGGCCAGGACGATTGGAGATAGACACAAAATGCAGTAGTACATCAGCGGGACCGGCAGCATCTCTGGAGAGAAGCAATGGGTGACGTTTCGGGTCGAGAAACTTCTTCAGACTGAAGAAGAATTTTGACACGAAACATCATCCATATCTTCTCTCCAGAGATGCTGCCAGTCCCGCTGAGTTACTCCTGCATTTTGTGTCTATCTTCAAATGACGTCACGCACTCCAGACGGCTGTGCGGACGCATGATGACGCGCGTGACTGTGGCCAAGTGGGACAGGCCCTTAAGATGTTAAAACTTTCAACCATCTCTACTTCAGCGCCATCAATATATTCCATGGTGTGTGTACTGCTTCGACTCCATTTAGTCTCAATTATATTAATTGTTTGGAAAAATTGGAAAAATGTGAGTTGATCTTGAATCAAAAGACCTCCTGTGTGTTCATGGGTTATACCATGCTAAAATCAGGGCTGCGAGAATATATCAGTATTCACAGTTGCAGAAAGAAAATAATATACCTTTTTATCAGCAAGCCGATCATCCAACTTAGTAGACAAAAATGCTGGAGAAACTCCTGTTTAATGTAGCTCATCGATACAGCTCATACCATTAGAAACAATGTAGAGAAAAACTGTATTAACCTCTGATATTCTTTCATTTAGTGAGGGAATGTCCAGATGAGCTGATTAGTTCCAATGAAGAACCTAACTTAAAGTACTAGAGGCGTAAATTATGTTTGCTATTATCTGATAAGCTTTGGCGCGGTCTGTTTCAGGATGCCATACAGAATCTTGCTCTACAGAGGAAAATGGATGTATTTCATTCACATGTGGTCATCTGGACTTTCACTGCCACTTTGTAGCAGTGTGAGCAAATGCTTTAGTTTATGGAGAGGTTATGACCTTGCAGTGGTCAAGCCTGGCCCAGAGAAGCTAGCATTTCAATAGAGAAATACAACCAAAATAGAGATTCCCACACAAATAAATAATTGAGTTCTAAATGTTTAAAACTGTTCTTAGGTGTTTTTATTTTTTTAAGTTCTAACACTTTTTAATTATATAATTTAATTTCAACAGGTTTTGAATGTTTTTAGATGTCAAAATGTCCATGTGTTCAAATCCTAGATATGTCTTCCAATGCACCATTTCCCTTGGCTCTTTGGACCAAATTTCTAACTAGATAGTCGCATCCATGACATGAAGTTAATCTAACTCCAGTGATGGGAAAATTCTGAGGGGCAGCAGTAATTATCTTTAGATTATTTAAGTACAATCAGCATAGATTTTGTTGAAGGAAGGTCTTGTTTCACAATATTTGCTTATTTTTGAGAAATTAATGAAAACATTGGTAAAAGTAGTGCCTTTGATGGAATCAAGATGGATTTTTCAAGGTTTTCAAGGCTTCTGATAAAGTCCTATTTATAATCTGATCAAAAGATGCAAGGGATAATCCTAATTTAGATCTAAAGTTGCCCCAGTTGCTTCTGTTGCAGACCAAATGGACGTTTATTTTTCAGGCAGCAAAAACGAGAGTAGGCATTAATGCGTACAATCCTATGTTTATTCAAATTATAGGCTAGCATACAAAAAAGGCATTTTTTAATTTTGGTGCAGCCAAACCGATAATGTCATTAAATGCATGGAAACCTGGATGCCAACAATTTTCAGTGATTTCTGATTTGTGGCATTGCTTTGAAGATTATCTCCATAATCTCAGGAAATTTTAATCAATGCAAATAAGTGAAGTAAACTCTTCACATGCCTTTATATACACTGAAGACTGCCAGACTTGATCTGCTCCAGAGGCTGCAAATATTTCATTTGTTATTGCCATACTGAAAAATCAGGATGATACCCTTGAGAGCATACTGTACTGTTGGGGATGCCTTTTTTATTTTCTCCGATGAATTGTGTTCTTGATCGGTGGAGAGAGAATGAATAAAAAACCAAATAGATTGAATTTCAGTAATATGGAAATGTGATGATTGTTCTTATTGTTTGTTTTGTATTTGTACTATAGGATTCCACGAGACAGAGACATGAACAGAAGAAAACGGTATCATTCAGTAGCATGCCTTCTGAAAGGAAAATTAACAGTGCCAGTGATTGCATTAGCTTCATGCAGGCTGGCTGTGAACTGAAGAAAGTGCGTTCAAATACTCGAATATACAATCGCTTCTTTACTTTAGACCTTGACCTTCTGGCTCTGCGTTGGGAACCTTCAAAAAAAGACCCTGACAAGGCTAAACTTGAGGTTTCTTCCTTTAAAGAGGTTCGGATCGGAAAAAACACAGAGACTTTCAGAAGTTGTGCAGTTGTGGATCAGATCTGCGAAGACTGCTCCTTCTCGTTAATATATGGGGATAATTATGAGTCTTTGGACCTCGTAGCCTCTTCTGCAGATGTCGCTAACATTTGGGTCACAGGCCTACGTTACATTGCTTTACACGGTAAGCAGGCTCTGTATTTGATAGATGGTGACCAGCATTCGCCAAGGACTATGTGGCTCCATTCGGTGTTTTACGAAGCTGATATAGATGGCAATGGAATTATGTTAGAAGACACAGCAGTGAAAGTGATAAAGAACCTCAATCAAGGTTTGAAGGAGTCAAGAATCAGACTCAAGTTTAGAGAGGTACAGAAAGAGAAAGGAAAGCTAACTACAAGGGTAACAAAGGAGGAATTTTCTGATGTCTACAGTAATCTATGCACAAGACCTGAGGTATATTTCTTACTTGTGCAAATATCCAGTAATAAAGAATATCTAGATGCCAAAGATTTAATGTTATTTTTAGAAGCCGAACAAGGAATGATACATACAACAAAAGAAATGTGCCTCGATCTTATAAAGAAATACGAACCTTCGGAACAAGGTCAGTTGCAGAGTTATCTTAGTATTGATGGCTTTACACGATATCTGTTATCAGAAGAATGCAACATATTTGATCCAGAACACAATAAAGTCTGTCAGGATATGAATCAGCCATTATCCCATTATTATATCAATGCATCTTACAACACCTACCTGAAAGAAAACGATGGTAAAGGTTCATCTGATGTGCAGGGATATGTTAAGGCATTGAAATTAGGTTGCAGAAGTGTTGAGATCGATGTGTATAATGGTCCAAATAATGAGCCACTTGTCAGTAAACGCAACAACGTGATCTCACCAATCACTTTCAGTAATGTCATTGAAGTGATTAATAAATATGCCTTTGTGGCGTCAGAGTACCCTTTGATTGTGTCTTTGCGAAATCACTGCACCATAGAACAACAAAAAGTGATGGCTCAAAAAATGAAAAAAATCTTTGGAGCTAAATTATATACACAGCAACCAGATTTAGCAGAAGGGTACCTCCCTACTCCAGAGAAACTGAAGAAAAATATTATTTTGAAGGGAAAAAAAATAGCCAATGATTTATCAGAAGGTGACGTGACGGACGAAGATGAAGAAGCAGAAGTTTCTAGAAGATTGACTGATACGTTTTTTGTTCCCAAGCGAACTATTCGAATGTGTAGGGAACTCTCTGATTTGGTCACTGTGTGCAAGTCTGTGCATTTCGTAGATTTTCAGTATTCAATGAAGAACCAGAAATATTGGGAAGTATGCAATTTCAGTGAAGCCAAGGCAAGGATATTAGCAAATGATTTCCCAGGAGACTTTGTGAACCACAATAAAAGATTTCTGTCTCGTGTTTTCCCAACTCTCATGGGTATAGATTCAAGCAATTTGCATCCACAAGAATTCTGGAATTGTGGCTGCCAGTTGGTGGCCATCAACTGCCAGATCCTAGGCCCAACGACTGCCCTTAACTTTGGATGGTTTCGTCAGAACGGCCGCTGTGGTTATGTTCTACGTCCTGCTATTATGCGAGAGGAGTTGTCCTATTTCAGTGCCTACACTGAGGGAGTTTTTCCTGGAATCCCACCTCAGGTTCTGCACATAAAACTAATCAGTGGTCAGAACTTTCCGAAGCCTAGAGGTTCCGGCACGAAAGGAGATGTTGTAGATCCATATGTTTTTGTGGAAGTTCACGGGATTCCTGTGGACTGTGCAGAAATGAGAACCAGGACTATTCATCAAAATGGAGAGAACCCTCTATTTGATGAAAGCTTGGAATTTGAAATCAATCTGCCTGAGCTTGCAATGGTACGATTTATTGCTCTAGATGATGACTACATTGGGGATGAATTTATTGGCCAGTACTGTATCCCATTTGAGTGTCTGCAGACTGGATATCGACATGTTCCTCTGTGCACAGACACTGGGGAAGAAATTGAACTAGCTTCTCTTTTTGTTCATGTTGCCATAACTGATCGAAGAGGTGGTGGAAAGGCTCACAGAAGAGGCCATTCAGTCAAGAAAGGGAAGAACACAATAAAATACACAATGTTAAGGACTATTGGGATCAAAGTTGTTGATGATACATTCAAAGTTGCAGGCCATCCCTTGCGAGAAGCTGCAATTATCAGAGAAAATGTTCAGGTAATAATTTGATTATGAAATTACTTCTTAATCTTTAGAATTACTTCAGGATCATATTGCATTAAGCCTCTAATACATTTTATTGAAATTAAATACATATTCACATTGGCTAAACTAACAGGGTGCCAATTCATTCCCCCACCTCACTGCCCCTTCTTTCCAACTCTGGCATCCCCATGATAGAACTGTTTGGGTTGTAGAGATTTGCCTAAACAGAATTCACAAATCACCACTCAAAATGTGAGTTATAAAATAAAATTCACTCTCGTGGAATTTATATGGAGAAGAAAAAGTTTTTTTTTTCAACTTGCTAAATGATGCAGCATTTTGTGGCAGAAAATCACAAATGATACTCTTTTCGAGGAACACAACTCCCCATAACACTGTTGCATCTATATCTAGGTGTGTCTGTTATTGTATGAAGGATGCAATTCCAAGATGAATACCGGCAATAATCTCACATTTTAACAAATTGGTATCCGGTTGCATGCATTTATGCACTTCTTTACCTCTAAACTCTTCCCGTTCTATACTCTATAAGGTGTCTCTGCTCTTCCAAATATGAGATCTTGAGTCAGTTCAATTTAAATAGTTTCACTGTTGGTGGCAATACTTTCAACTGAGAAGGCTATAAAGTCCAGAATTATCTCCCTAAACTGTTCTGATTCTTTAAGATGTTCCCAAAGCTTATCGCCCTCTGAATATGTGCATTCTATCCCTAATATCTCTAAACATTATTTGGTAATGCTGTTGTGATAGAAACCTAGAAAACAAGTGCAGGAGGAGGCCATTTGGCCCTTTGAACCTGCACCGCCATTCATTGTGATCATGGCTGATCGTCCCCAATCAATAATCCGTGCCTGCTTTCTCCCCATATACCTTGACTCCATTAGCCCCTAGAGCTCTATCTAACTCTCTCTTAAATCCATCCAGTGACTTGGCCTCCACTGCCCTCTGTGGCAAGGAATTCCACAAATTTACAACTCTCTGGATGAAAAAGTTTTTTCTCACCTCATTCTTAAATGGCTTCCCCTTTATTCTAAGACTGTGGCCCCTGGACTCGCCCAACATTGGGAACATTTTTCCTGCATCTAGCTTGTCCAGTCCTTTTATAATTGTATATGTTTCTATAAGAATGCCCCTCATCCTTCTAAACTCCAGTGAATACAAGCCAAGTCTTTGCAATCTTTCCTCATATGACAGTCCTGGTGCCTAAGCTCTGCTAAGTACAGTTACGGTAGAAAAGTGTTGAGAAATTGCATTTCTGTCTTTCATTATACAGCATTAATGCATATAAAATATGCTATTATGTCAGAAAATTGAGATTTTTGTTAGTGAATAATTTATCCTTTACTCTGGAGGTGGTGACTGATACTTAGTTTAACACAATGTGGTTTTAATATTTGTTCAGGAATCTTACTTTGAAGTCAGGGGAAAAGGAAAAATGTAAATAGTATAATTACATATATCTGAATCTAAATTGAAACTGGTTAATAACTGGTTAATAAAATAGGCAATAATTGATACCAATTACTTAGAGCAACATATTTTGTATTTGTAGATCAAACATTTTAAAATAGTATAAATGAATGTGGAGGTCACTACTGTTTAAAATTTGTATTAGTAACACAAAAATTCAACATAATTCATCTGTGTTTGATGATATAAAAAGCTGGATGAGAAAATAAACTGCTAGGAGGATGCTAAGATTTTTTTTAAAAGGCTTAGTGAAGTGAGTAAGCAACAGATGGGTGATAAGATTATTATGTGGAGAAATTAGATTGTTGTCTTTGGCAGGAAGGATGGAAAATAGATTATTTTTGAATGGCATTCAGAGCTAATTGGGATCCATATGTCATTGCCAGAAAATGTACATCCAGGTGCAACAAGTAATGAAGAAGGCAAATAGTATGTTGGTCTTAATTATAAGGGAAGTTGAGTAAAGAAATCTTGCTTTTTTGGCAGAACAGCCTCGGGAAACCATGATCCATAGAAGGTTATCATATCCGAGAAATGCAATGTTCTTGCCGTAAGTGGCGATAAGAATAAAGATTTTTAGGGAGAAGTCCAGGAAACTGAAAATGCCGCCTTGAAGAAGGAACCTTTGATAGTGTAAGGAGGAGATAAAGCAGTGTTTTAGTTGTGGGATATTCCATATTTGGTCAGACAGATAATACACCTCATAAACTGGATCACATGTCCCATACATTATGCTAACCACCAGGTGCCAGTGTAAGGACCCTCCTAAACTAAGAAACAGAAATATGGACATACAAGAGACCATGACTGGAATTCTAAGAAAAAAATCAAAGTACTGGAAGTGAGTCAGGCAGCAACTATGGAGTGAGTGGACAGACTGATGAAGGGCCCGAACCAAAGCATTGTCTGTCCATTTCCACCACAGATGCTGCCTGACCAACTAAATTGCTCCAACACTTTGTTTGTTTATAGTTTGCTGGGCATTGGGGGTTGGGTTATGGATGGTAATGTTATTATACATGTAGGGAGCAGTAACATGGGAAGGAATGGACCAGGTGCACTGTTTGGATTTGTCAAGTTAAACTAAGGATTAACCTCTCGGGGATTATAAACGAGGATTGTTATTTGAACCACGGCAAATTCATTTGGAAGGAAGGAATGATGTGGCAGAGGATTTCTACTCTGCCAGCATTATTAGATTGATAAGAAACTACTGCTGAGATAGGTGTCCCATAAACTCAGCTCAGACCATAATAACTGTGAGAAGCAGTAGGATAGGATGGGAGAGAGTTGGGAGAGAAACTAAGGGGCAGGATCTCGGACAATAATCATCTAATTATTCCCAGTGGCATGGAGGTGTGGCATAGGAGGATTGTGTGCCTCGGGTGATGTTGCAGAAAGCAGGGTGTTGGGGAGTGATTTCGCTACATGGATCATTGGGATCTATGTATTTGTGATTATTCAGTTGCCTCCAGGTACCATTCAAAAAAATCAGTTACCATTTAAAAATAAACACTTTGAACATTTTTCAGTTGAGCATGAACATTTTCAATTGGGCAGAAAGAGCCAGTCCGGATTTGTGAAAACATAGTTTCCTGACTGCCAAAGTAATGTATAGGGGAATGTCTGCATATGATTCTTACATCAACTTGTGAAAGATATTTGATGAAAATCTCTCATGAGAGTTATGAAAAGTGGTATTTGGCTGATCAACAGTAAAATAATGAACTCATTGTCAGTCTTATAGGGTATAAATTGGTGGTGTCCCTTCAGGATCAATTTGAGGTCACGCAATTTATAACTGACTTAAGTATGTGGATTGAAATGCACATGAATATAGATCATCAAATTATCACCAACAAGTGCAGAAAATAATCTGAAAAGCTAGAAGGATGCTGGATTTTTTAAGGAGAGAACTGGAATACAAGGGAGTAAAAGATTGCTGCTAAAATTCTAGCTACCATACAAATTTACCAGAATAGTAGGGTGGGAGATTGCAACCTTCACGTGGTCCGCCCTGTTTCAACTAATGCAATCAACCCGACGTGCACAATCAAACAAGATCAAATAGAACAAGATGACCTCAACTTCAGGCTATGCACGCCATACGCAGGAAGAAGATCAGAATAGTACCCAGATTCAAAACTTGGGTTGTTTTGAACTGAAACATAATTTATGTAGAAAGATTATGCAAAATAGGATTATATTTTGGTGACTAAGGGTCAATTGATTATAGTTTTTACCATTTTAAGAGGAGGTTGATAATGAGAACTAATGTTACTGGTTGGAGAATCAAAGTGTTTGAGATGCAGCATGGAAACAGACCCTTCGGCCCATCGAGTCCATGCTGACCAACGATCATCCGTACACTAGTTCTATCTCACACACTAGGGACAATATACAGAAGCCAATTAACCTACAAACCTGCACATCTTTGGGATGTGGGAGGATACTGGAGAACCCAGAGAAAACACGGTCACAGGGAGAATGTACAAACTCCATACAGACAAGGATACAAAGGACATTTATTATCACACACCCATTGGTGTAGCGAAATTTGACTTGTCATTTGCAGCACACCAATAAAAATAAGACATAATATTAAAGAATTTACCAATAAGCATAAAAACATCCCCCCACAATGGTTCCCACTGTGAGGGAAGGCAACAAAGTCCAGTCCTATCCCCTGTTCACCCATGGTCGAGCTTATTGAGTCCTCTGCAGTCGCCGCTACGGCAGCCCGATGCTTCAGGCCCTCTCGCCGGATGATGGAACTCCGGCGTCGGCAGAACCCTCTCAGCGGCTTGGAGTGGCTGGAACAGCCGATTTCTCCCTGGAGACCGCGACTCCCGAAGTCCAAGGGCCGTGCTGGTCGGAGCTCCGACACTGGCGATCTCGGCGAGACATCCCAGGCTCCGCTGTGTTTAAAGTTCAGCGCCGCCCCGCAGCTGGACGCTCCACAGACCGCAGCTCTGCGATGTTGGAGTCGGCGGTCTCAGCACTCCGGAGCCCACCGCACGGCGACCCGGGCAAGGCATAGCCCGCTCTGTAACGGTGCTTCAGCGCTGTGCCTCCGCCGAAGCTCCAGTCCTGTTGGTAGGGCGCGAGGAAGGGGCGAAGATACAGCTCGGAGAAAATCTGAATCTCTGACCAGGTAGGGACTCAGAAAAACTGTTTCCCCATTCCCCCACCCCCCACATAAAAAGACTAGACCTCCAAAACAAACACTTTTTAACTCACCAAAAAAAAAAGGGTGAAAGGACTAACAGCTGCTGGCAGGGCAGCCATACTCGACGGCACCCCCCACAGCACCCGTAGTCAGGATCGAACACAGATCTCTGATTCTGCAAGGCAGCAACTCAACTGCGATGCTACTGTGCCACCCAATTTGTATGTAGTCTAAAAATGTGTTCAGCAGTGAAGTAGGAAGCAGTTCTGCACTCAAAAGTGATAAAACTTGGTGAATCTAAATTGGTGCACATTGCATGCATCCATTTGCTTATAAGAAAAAAAGAGTTCTAGGACTTGGTTATTATATTTATTGCATGAATAAAAACATAAGCGACCCTTTTTGTTATAAAATTGGACAGCCTATTTTAGTTTATGTGCAATAACATAGAAATTATTTAAAGAGTATTTTCTCATTTTCTTACCAGTGCTTTTGTTTTATGAAACTATTGTCCTAGTTATTTAAACAAATTGCTCAATATGTTCTGACTGCTTGCTTGGTTATTGTTTTACTTCTATTTTTTTTTGTGCAGATTGCAATAGGCTCCCTTAAGGAAATATGTGGATTAGGTCCCATTGTTAGTCTGTCTCAGTGCATACAGACCCTGGCTTCAAGATTACTGAATGGTGACAACATTTCTGTCGTGACACTCAACATGAAGAACGGATATCCTCATTTGGAACCTTTGGGGACGTTAAATGATGTACAAAGGAAGGTTCTGTCATCATATGACCTGGTAGGCATGTTATTTTTCAATATGCAAACCAAAGAACATACTTATTATGTTTTACGTATTTTAAAATGCTGAACATTGGTTTCTGTCTTTAAATATTTGCATCATGTTATATGCGTGAAAAATATGCAGTACTTTTCCAGAATACCAGAAGACATGTTAATAAAATCTTTTGGGGTTACAGTAATAGCAATTAAATTTACAGAAAAATTGCACGCACAAGGTCATTTAGTCCATCATGGCTGTGCTGGTCAAAAACGGGCAATCCAATCTAATCCCACTTCCCAGAAGTGCGGCACAAAGACGCAGTGGTAGTTGCTGCCTTCCAGAGCCAGAGATCTGGGTTTGATCCTGACTATGGGCTCTGGCTGTATGGAGTTTGTACGTTCTCCCCGTGACCACTTGGGTAATCCCAGGGTGTTCCGGTTTCCTCCCACACTCCAAAGATACTCAGGTTTCTAGGCTAGTTGGCTTGGTAAAATTGTAAATTGTCCCTCGTGTGTAGGTTAATGCTAGTGTATAGGGATCGCTGGTTGGTGCGGACTAGCTGGGCCGAAGGGCCTATTTCCGCGCTGTACCTCTAAACTAAACTAACTAAATGAGTAGCCTTGTTGGTGTGGCTCTTTAAGTTCATATTAAGCTTCTTTTTTTTAATACGTGAGGGTCACTCCTATCATCCTCTGAGAGAAAATGCTTTTGACCTCTCCTCTAATCTTCCCACCAGTTCAGAGAGAGAGAGAGAGAGAGAGAGAGAGAGAGAGAGAGAGAGAGAGACCATCCGAAGGCGGCGGGGGGCCCCAGTGGGGGTCCTTCTATAAGGGAGTTGTACCCCTTTATATTGGGGACCTGGGGTGGAGAGTGCTGCATGGAGCGGTGGTTTGTAATAAACTTTTGAGTCGGTTCACGGGCTCGTCTGCCGCATGTATTTTCTGCGGAGAGGAGGAGACCGTATTCCATGTGTATATGGAGTGTGTGAGGTTACTGCCCCTGTACCAATATCTGAAGGGGCTGTTCCTCAAGTTCTGGCTGCATTTTAGCCCCACAATCCTGGTGTTTGGACACAAGGCGGGGAGTGGGGAGAGCCGAGTGTGGGGGGGGGACTTACCTGTCGGTTTGCTCCTTGGCCTGGCCAAGATGGCCATTCGTGGGTCCAGGCAGCGGGCGGTCGACGGTCTGGCGAGAGTCGGCTGCCTGCCCCTCTTTCGGGCCTACGTCCGTGCACGTGTGTCCCTGGAGAGGGAACACGCGGTGTTCACGGGGACTCTGGAGGCCTTCCGTCAGCGCTGGTCGCCGCGTGGGGTTGAGGCGATTATAAATGAATGTACTGCTGTACTACAATGATCTGTTCATTATAGTGTGATTTTTGATTGTGTTTTGATGTGTTGTATTTTATGATTTGTGTTGAATAAAGTTTTTGAAATGAAAAAAAAAAAAAAAAAAAAAAAAAGAGAGAGAGAGAGAGAGAGAGAGAGAATGCTACGATAATGGAAAGATAGAAACTGTGCCAATATCTCGCAGTGGAACCCGACAACTCTCATCTACCTGCCCTCTGTTACTTTTAAAGGTTTGTTCCTCCATTTTTTGTAATGTCCTCCCATTAATTCCCCAGCTCAGTTGCCACTCTCAAGTGCATTTCCTCATGTCTCCCTGGATTTAACTGACAAGACCATTCAGATCCCCCTGAAGTCAAACGTTTTCCTTCTAGCTGTCAACTACTCAGTCACATTTTATGTCATCTGCACACTCTTCATCAAGCGCTCCTGGTTTAGGTGTAAATTATTTAAAGTTCAAATCCTGGGGAAGTCTGCTGGTCACAAAATCATCTGTCAACCTTCACCCTTTACTTCCTGCCATTGACAGAGTCATGGATCGTATTTGATACTCTCACTTGAATTCTATAGTATTTCACTTTTTTGACCAGTTTTTCACGCACGCCCTGACTGTATTCCATATGGACTACATTAGATATTCTGCCCTCCTTGTCACCTCCTCAAAAAGCGTGATCAAGTTATTGAGATGGCTTTCCCATAACAACTCTCTACTGAACGTGATCAATCTACCTAATTGAGTAATTAAAAAATAAGACATTATATTTTTGGAGTTAATTAAGTGGACAGGAACAGTGGATGAGACATTTATTTTAATTGTGCAAAATGTCCTTGTGTTGTAACAACACTGTATTTATTTCTTAGTACTTTAAACCAATTTTAAGATATATTGTATAGCAATTAAGTGACTAATCAACATAATTTGCTTCTATCAGCCCCAGTTGATATCAATTTGGTCCAGCAGCAATCATTTTGTTTGTTTTAATTTATAATGTATAGTTTGTCATTGACCTAATAAGTAGCTTATTATTATCACACTTAATGTTGCTTCATCTCAAATTGACCTATCAGCTGAAGAATGTGAGGGAAAAAAATCTTGATCTTTTTTCATGAGAGCCTAACAAGTTGCTTTAGCCAATATCTTTTTAATATCTCCAACATGAATTCCAGCAGATGAAAAAAAGGTAAATGAATGAAAATCAATGAAGAGTAGTAGTTCTAATGCTCCTCAACTCCATTTAGGAAGAAAATATTTCCCTGAAATACAGGTAGTGACCCTGCATAATTTGGATGCTGGCTGTACAAGCCTGTGCTTTTCCCAAAAAGGTGCAGGTTGAAGACCGATTTTTCCGGCACCCTTGGTTCCAGAGCCTTTTTGGATTATCCGTTTTTCCGGACCAACGTTGGTTATGTGATAATGAAATGGCAATACACCCCTGGCCCTCTAATGACACCCTCCCGTGTCCAGAAACTTAAATCGAACAACGATAAAATGTAAACTGAATGTGAAAGGAATAGACTGCCGACCCATCCCTGGCTCCTGGGCGTTTAGAGCTCCTGCTTCTGATCCCACTCCAAACTCGCAAACATGAAGAAAATGGATAGGTGACGTTTCGGGTCGGGACCTTTCTTCAGACTTATTCAAACAACTAGGCCTTGGGTAGTTTATCCCGAGGCACTGACAGAATGCTCTGATGGATTTGTGACCGGATGCTGATGCACAGGCTTCTAGTTTGACTGTCAAGAGGGGGAGGAGATAGAGGGAAAGTGACGAGAGAGAGAAAGAGAGTCACAGTGAAAGTGAAAGAAAAAAAATAAAGCATTTTAAGTAATAAGAGGAAACTCAATGAATGCGGAGAGGAGTGACTGAAAGAGAGATAAATGAAGAACAAAGAAAGAGCAAAAGGAGAGAGAGTGTTTGTGAAAGAGGAGAGAGGGTCTCAGTGAAAAAGTAAAGAGGGTAGAGTGATGGTGAGAGGTGCGTCTGGAGTAAAATTGGATAGAGGAACGTGAAGAGCCTAAAGGTGAGGGCAAGGAAATGGGTAAAGAAGATGGAGGTTGGAAGCATAGAGGAGAAAAATAATTAGTAAACTGAGAAAGAGAGGGGGTCAAAAGGAACTGTAAAAATAATTGAAATAGGGGCAGTAAAAGGTAAGGCATAGAAGATATTGAAGGGCTTCAGAAAGGAAGGGGTAGAGGGTTGGGGAAGAGATAGTGAAGAGGCAAATACAAAGTAAGGAGATAGCAGTAAAGGGGAAGATGGTCATGGTGAATAAAAAAGAAAGGAAAGAAGGGATGGGCAGTAAAAGTTGAAACCCATCTACATTAATGACCTAGACTTGAGGGAGAAGCTACAATTTTTAAGTTTACAGATGACACAAAAACGCCTATCATAGATGTGTACACAATCATTAGAGGAATAGATTGGCTAAACGCACAGAGTCTCTTGCTCAGAACAGGGGAATCTAGAACCTGGGGACATAGGTGTAAGGTGAGGGGGGAAAGATTTAATAGAAACCAGGGGGACAACTATTTTGCACAAAAGATGGTGGGTGTATGGAACGAGCTGCAGGCAGAGGTACTTGAGGTTTAAGAAACATTTTGACAGGTATATGGCTAGGATTAGGTTTAGAGGGATATGGACCATACGCAGGCAAATGGGACTAGTGTAGATGGGACATGTTGGTCAGTGTGGGTAGTTTGGGCTGGTAAATGACAAGGCAGACGGATAAAAGTATTTTAATATGTCTGATACAATTCTAGGCTTCATCAATAGAGGCATGGAGTATGAAAACAGATACATCTTACAGAATCTTTGTAAAATACCAGTCTGGCCTCATTGCATTCTAATCCAGTCATCTTATTTTATAAAGGATATGAAATCATGAGCGAGGATCCAGAAAAGAGTTGGCACAATTGTTTTAGAAAGCTTGTTACTTTTGAGACCATAATGACATTTGGTGTTCAGTTGCATGGCTCACAGAAAACATTTCTGAGCCAATGGGAAAGCTTTTGCCTCTTATTTGCTTTGTGTAGCTGAAACAAATGTCTCAAAGACTGTTGAAACAATGCATTGTTCTTGACGGGAACAGGATAGGGCTGGCACGTGTGGTGAGGGTGGAGTAAACTGGAGCCCAGGGAATAGTGGATTTAGTTCTGTGATATCAGCACTTTGAGTCGGTATCAGGGACAGAAGTCACGATGGAGGTTATGGAGGTGAAATTGGAAACAGAGCTGGTATAAAGATGTTGTGGCAGAGCAGCAGTGGTGACAGTCTCAGCAAAGGGAGAGGTGATCACAGAGTTTGGGAGGGTGCAGAGAAGGGATTCAAGACACAAACTGGACATGCAGATATTTCACGGGGGATTTTCAGTGAGGGATGATTGACTGAAGGTAAATGTACAATTGCCTTGCAGATCTCCCAGTTTCGTGCTGCAGTTTTAAACTCTTTTACTGTTTCAGGAATGCCAAACAATTGTTCTCCCAAGATCGATCCAAGTTCCCCTGCAATGCTCCAGAGAAAGTGGTGCATGGGGAATTATGTAATACCAAAATCCATCTGGATTTCAAGAGTGCAGAAATTAATCTGGGTTACAAGGTTCTCTCTCAAAACAAGAGCAAGGTCAACCTTCCTGATTTCCATGATTAAACCAAGAAATGGTTGCAAGTGTAATTTACTCCAGGCTAGATCTATTTTTAATCCCATGTCATGGAAAAAAAAGTGCTATGTGATCCAATTGACGGACATTAATGTTTCAGGTTGTTTCATCAAGCTCTCAATAATGCAGACGAATAGAAGGGGGGGGGGGTTCAGAATCAATCAAGAGTAAGGTTGTAGTAGAGTGAAAGGAAGATGGTGCAAGGCTAAATAAAACAAAGTACTGGCCAAGTGGCAACAATGAGGTTGTTACAACAATTGCTGACCAATAAATAGGAGCACTATCACCTGAGATTGTTGAAACATAGGTTGTAAATTGTGTTTTTTTTTAAATCTGCTGATCTCCAGTTTGAATAGAACTCCCAAGGACAGAGAGGTCACAGTAGCACAGGATCAGGAATTAAAATGAAAGGTAATGGGAAACTCATCCCTTAGCTAAAATGATCATCTTGCTGGTTTTAAACAGTGTTGCTAGTTCTGGTGTTGAATGACCTTGCACTTCATGGTTAGCTCACTTTATTAAATGAATTTGATGTGTCTGACTCCTGGTCTGGTTATTTCTGATTTGCAGAACATTTAAAATGTTATCCTTCAATGTTGGGACACCCTCTGGGGAACTGCAAACACTTATGGGCTGGAAGTTCTTTTGTGTTCCCTTTTTATGTGGCACACAATAGATGCAAAGCACAAATGTGATTCTTGTAGTGCACAATGGGAAAGGCAGCGTGTAAATGGTCAATGGAAGGGAGCTTAAGGGGCTGTCCCACTACGTCAACCTAATTGGCGAGTTTAGACGAGTTTGCCCTCGACTCGTACTCGCAGCTTGGTCGACACAAGGTCCTAGGAGGTCTGTGTAACTCTCCTTCATGCTCGAGCGTAGTCCCTGCGTACTTGAGGCCTCAGCTAGGTCGCGGCGTATTTTTCAACATGCTGAAAAATGCCCGCGAGTGTAGAAAGGTCGCCATGGAAAAAATCGATATTTTTTTTACTCGTAGGTTTAGTCGAAGTAGGTCGTAGTAGGTCGGCATGTAATTCGTAGGTAATCGAGGGTAGTCGAAGGTAATTGAAGGTAGTCGTAGATAGTCTTCAACATAGTCGAAGGGAGGTCGAAGGAGATCGTCTTCACTTTTCACTCTCCACTATCCTATGTCCAATTTTTCCGAAGCTAGTCGAAGCTAGTCTTCAACATAGTCGAAGATGGTCTTCTACATAGTCGAAGGAGGTCTTCAACATAACACTTTTTCAAACTCTCCTAAACTCTTCTAAACTCGCCAATTACGTCGCCGCAGTGGGACAGTCCCTTTAGTTTGTGAGATAGTCTGGGCTTTGCCACAATTCTCTGCAATTTTTTGCAGCCTTGGATGCAGCTGTACTTAAACTATGCTGTGATGCATCGCGATAAAATGCTTTCTACGACGCATCTGTAGAAGTTGGTGAGAGTTTTTGGAAAAGTGTCAACCTTTCTAAGCCTTCTATGGAGGTAGAGGCGTTGGTGTGCTTTCTTGGCCATTGCTTCAATATGGGTGGTTCAGGACAAGTTGTTATTTACTTCTGCGAATTTGAAGCTTTCAACCATCTCTACTTCGGCGCCGTCAATTCAAACTAGGGAATGTGTACCGCTTTGCTTCCTGAAGTTGATCACTATCCCCATGTCTTGCTGACATTGAGAGAAAGGTTCTTGTCTCGACACCAGGTCCATGAGGTTATCAATCTCCTTCCTGCAAATTTGTAAATTGAATTGCATTTTTACTTGGCTGCACAATTGTGGATTTACAAGGAGTGAAGAACAGAGCTGAGAATGCATCCTTGTGGAGCACCAGTCGTAGAGTCATACAGCGTAGAAACAGGCCCTTCGGCCCAACCTGCCCACACCAGCCAACATGTCTCAGATACACTAGTCCCACCTACCTGCATTTGGTCCATATTCCTCTAACTACCAGTCAAAATGGTTCTTAAACATTGCGATAGTACCTGCCTCAACTTCACGTTGCAGCCAGTTATAGTATTCAGACCGTGCCACGTTCTGTGTGTCTGAATGATTATACTGGGACTTAAGGTTGGCCCGGTTACTATCTTTTGGTGTCCTTGATAGCTTTGCCGAGATCATTGCAGACTTTCGTGTACTGCTTGGGATCATTTAACTTGTATACAGCAACCATGGCCTTCACCTGCGAGTGCACCTCACAGTTCATCCATGGTTTCTAGTTGGGGAGCACTCAGATTATAACTTGCACAATAATTTTATGTTTTGGAGTTGCCAGGGCCTCGTCTCAACCTTAGTCCAAACTGAATTGGAGAGGTTGAATTTGGATGAGAGTACCCGATGTTTTTACATCGAGGCATCTTTTAACCGAGTATGACGTGAGCAAACCCTGGTATTATTGGTCAATGGGAAGTGAGGAGAAAGCTCTCCACTGGCTGATGTCACATGTTTCTATTTGTTGGAGATCAAACATCTCAGCGTTGATATTATAACATCATACATTCCTCGGAGAAAGATCCTCATCTCAGTTATCTTGATTCCACTATCAATTCATTTCCTTCAATTGCAAGATCGAAAGTGGGATTGTTTGCCGATTATTGCACTCACTTCCATCTGCAACTTTTCAGGAGATGAAATAGCCTGTGTCTGCACAGCATTCAGGCATTGGATGATAAATGGCAAGTCCCATTCGTGCCACACAAGTTCTAGGTAATGACCGCCTCCAAAGAAATGAAGTATAACCATCTTGACATGTAATAGTGTTACCGCAATTGAACATCTCACAGTCGACATACAGGAAGGAGGTCATCATTGACCAGAACTTAACCATGCCAGCTAGGTAATACCATAACACGAGCAGTTTAAGAGACTGGGGATTCAACAGTGACTGACTCAATTTCTGATATCACCAGAAGTCAGAGGATGTGATGGACAGCAGATATTTTCATACTAGGAAATAATATCTTCTTGTCTGCAAACAGCAAGTGTACTTTTTCTAGAGTTAGGTAAACTACATTACACTTGCTCTCTCCAATGATAGAATTTTGTGCTGACAAAAATGCTTCCTAAATTTGATTTATTCAAGAAGGAATGAAATGTCTGTCCCAGGCTGGTAGCTCATTGGTAAATGCACACCCGGTTTGATGTAGATACTATGATCAACCATTCCCCCAGATTTAATTATTCCATGCGCTAAACTGATTGGTGTATCCAAAGTTTCTATTAATGATAACTATTAGTAATTTGGGGAAAAATGATTATGTGATCATGCCTTTTGGACACTAGGATTTTATCTGGGATGACCATGCTATTAAATTTCCCAAGACATAAAGAATCCGGGTTTTCTTCCCATGCTCAAAAATGCAGCAGGACACGAGTAACATTTGTTAACATTCCCCAATGCTGACCCTGAGAAATCTTTGCATCACTTCATTCTTGCATATTGCTGACCAGTCCTCTCAGCACTGTGCCAATTATGACAGTACAGTTTTAAAACACATTGTGTGATTTAGAAGCATTCATCTTTGTTATTTACCAGGATATGAGCTAGAAATGTTGAGCAACTTAAGGAATGTTAGCAATGTTATCCAACTTCACATACAGCAATAAAAATAGCAAAAGCTTGGAAAATTCAGCGATTCTGACAGCTTTATCAAAAGAAACAGAGGGTTAACATTTTGACCTCTCATTAGAACTTGGTTAAGTTAGAAAGCAACAGTGTTTTAAGTTGCGAAGAAGAGAGAGATGGCGAGAACATAAAAATTGTTTTAATTTTCTCCAAGATTTACCTTTCTCTGCACCATTAAACAAGCTTGTTTTCTAAAGTTAACTAATTCTGATGAAATATTGTCAACCTAAAACATTAATGGGCCTGTCCCACTTACGCAATTTTTTCGGCGACTGCTGGCACCCGTCATAGGTCATTACAGGTCGCCGAAATGTTTCAACACGTTGAAAATCCAGCGGCGACCAGAACAAGGTACGACCCTTTGGGCGACTACTCATGACCATACAGGCTTCACCCCACGACATGTCACCAGGGTGTCGCCTGTATGGTCGTGAAAAGTCTTATTCCTTGGAGAGCAAGAGGTTGCGGCGTGATCTTATAGAAGTGTATAAGATCATGAGAGGAATGGTTTGAATGCACAGTCTTTTACCCAGAGCAGGGGAATCAAGAACCAGAGCTCATAGATTTCAGGAGAGTGAAAAGATTGAATAGAAACCTGAAGGACAACATTTTCACACAGAGGGTGGTTGGTATATGGAACAAGCTGCCATAAAAGGTAGTTGAGGCCATTGTTCATAGACAACAACTTGGCATTCAACATCATCATCTCCTCCAAACCTGTTGCCAAGCTCAGGGAACTGGTTCCGTTTGCAACTGGGTTCTTGAATTCCACATCAATATGATCCTCGACATTCCTCGATAATCATCAGCATAAGGGCACTTCAAGACTGCGTGTTTAATCCCTGCTCTACTCGCTTTATACCTATAACTGTGTAGCCAACTCCATCTTTAAATTAGCTGACGGCACCGCCGTTGTTGGACGTATTATGCATAATGATGAGTCAGAGGATAGGAGGAACTACGAACTGTCCTGGTGCCGGCATTTGGGGATTTATTTTCTTTCTGCAATATATTTGGGTTTTTTATTTATTCTACTTTTTTGTTTATTATGCTGTCCATTGAGGACTGTATTTACAAACCTGTTGTGCTGCTGCAAGTAAGAATTTAATTGTTCTGTTTCAGTACATACGACAATTAAACACTCTTACTATAACAACATCTAAAAGACATTGGGACAGATACAAGTTTAGAGGAAAAGGGGCCAAACATGGGCAGGTGGGACCTGCAGAGATGAGGTATTTTGGTCGGCATGGGCAAGTGGGCTGAAGGGTCTGTTCCCTGCTGTATGGCTCGATGACTCTTTTTTCACTGACGTGGCATTCTTGAGGAAAGTCAAGTGAAAGGTTCATGTTTCAGGAGGTGCCAGATAAATGTGAAGCTTGAAGGATTATATGTTGCAAGATACTTTAATCTAACTTGCGACAATCAACAACATCAAGCTGGCCAAAGATATCTCATGAATCAGGCACTAAAATATTGGAATGCGATTTAGCTAATCATTTGAAAAATCTGTATCAACTAAATAACATCTTTGACGTAGCATGTTCACTTAATTTAGAGTTGAGTTACAGTTTTAGATTCAAATGTAAAATAATATTCCATTAATTTTTCAATAGAAAGTTCAGTATGTACAATTATTTTCTGTCATTCTTTGCTGGACTTTAACTCACCAAATGCAAGTTTTTTGGGCAATGTAATTATCTTGCCCAGATTAAAGCAAGGGCTTTCAAAGGATTGTCTGCGTTACTGAGAGTGAAAAGAATCATGTGCTTTGTTTTAAACAGACATAAATGTTTTTATTCAAACACGTGCAAATATGAAATGCTGAGATTTCAGCTTTATTTACCAGCTATATTAGTTACATCGTCAAGCACTTTACTTCACTGTGGGCTCTTCTATTTAATTGGCACACATTATTTAAAATGGGTAAAAAATATATTCCAAGGTTTTAAAGTATGAATGAGGAGACTTAGTATTCTTGTAGGTTGTGATTAAATGCATTTGAAAACTAAAGCTTCTTGTAACAGTTAATCCTTAAAGCTCAACATTTGTCTGGTACTTTTTAGAACGTAAATCTATGTAATTACTTTTCCACGAGAATATCCCAAAATAACTAAATGTCGGTGTTCTTCCGAAAACATTATCAGAATATAATCTGAATATTGAGTAATAATTTTCATTAAATTGAATAGAGTTCACCATTGAGTAAATATTCGGTACATGTAATGGAATTTCGAGTCATGAGTGCTTACTGTAATGCTTTAACAAAACAATTTTAAACACAAATAAAAGCAAAGTACAGAAGATCCTAAAAGTCTGAAATAACACAAAATGTTCAGCAATGTTGGTATAATGTAATTCGAGGTAATCAACTTGAACCTCTTGCCGAAGGATTCTGAAGATAAAAGACTGCAGATCCTGGAATATGGAACAAACAGACAAATTGCTGGATAATTCACAAGAGACTGCAGATGCATGAATCTTGAGCAAAAAAGAAACAAACTGCTGGAGGAACTCAATGGGTCAATTAGCATCAGTGGAAGGAAATGGACATTTGATTTCTGAAGGAAGGTTCCAACCCAAAACATTGTATGTCCACTTCCTTCCATAGATACTGCCTGGTACACTGAGTTCCTCCAGCAGCTTGTACTTTACTTAAAGTGCTGGAAGAACTCGGTGAATCAAATAGCATCTGTACAGGCAAAATATTTATGGTTGAGAGTGTAGAGGTAAGATAGCAAGTGAGAGAGAGACTAGTAGGTGAGTGGTCGAATCAGATGCGGTTGAGGGTGTTGCATATATGTGCAGATAGATCCAGGTGGGGGCGTCATGAAGTCAAAGTGCATACATAGCTGCAGGTTGCGGAGATCAGAGGGCCCATAGGGTGCTTGGGAGGTTCTCAAGTGTTGCAGGCAGTTAGGAGGAATACAAGGACTTTGGGAATGAGGCCTGCAATGAGAGTGGGAAGGATTGGAAGTGAGATTGGTGAATTGAGGTTCAGCTGTTATATTGAATCAGTGCTGTGCGGGACGCAGCCAGGAGGATGAACTTACAGGGATCGTAAACCAACATTGTACTACTAAATATGCCTACCTAGAAGTTATCAACGTCAATCACTCCCAGGAAACCCTCGTCCAATTTTCCCTGCAATGAAATGTAGGCAAAGGTGCCATTCTTGTGCCACTCTGGATAACTGACACAGAAACTGCACTGGGGTACAAGGATAACTAATACCATAAATACACATCTAAATTTCCAAAGTAGTGCAAAATGATCCAGGAAGGCATCTTTAAGAAAAAAATATTTTGAATCTCATAATGCTGAATAAAAAGCAACTGAGTTTACAGACCAGTTGGTAATTTTGCTTTGTCCTCCACAGATGCTGCTATTTTGATCCATTTCTATTGTTATTTTGGTTTTAAACAAACTTCTGTTCGATGCATAGCCCTTACAATTGCCAGCAATAAAATACCTGTGTGCGTACCAGCTATACAATCAGCTTGTACACCAAGTATCTTCCTAGAATTTGTATAACATTGTTTGAAGCATCTTGAGTGCTCATTTATGACAGTTTTGATTTATTTTTATGTTTTGCATGGTGGCGCAGTGGACAGATAATAGGGTCACTGCCTCACAGTGCCAGCGACCTGGGTTCAATCCTGAGCTCGGGAGCTGTCCATGTGGAGTTTACATTTTCTCCCTGAGCCCGCGATAATTTCCTTCAAGTCCTCTGGTTTCCTCCCACTTCCAAAGAAGTGCAGATTTGCAGGTTAATTGGCCTCTGTAACCTACGCCAACTGTGGATACAAAATGTGGGGTAACATAGAACTGGTGTGAATGGGTGGATGATGGTCAGCATGGACGCGATGGGCTGAAGGGCCTGTTTCCAAGTTGCATCTTTCAATTTTATTCAGTCGAATCCCAGAAATAAATAAGAAAATTAAATTCAACAAGCTATGCAATAACAAAATTAAAATTGTAGCAGCAAATTTAACCGTGCATTGATTCAGACAAATGGAAGTAGAAAGTCAAAAGCCCGCTTCTTATACTCATTATTCTACCTTTTCTGTTGAAAATATAATAGGATGCCTCACCTGTTCAATTTGCATACTATTATCTGCAGTGGAGATTTTTAAACCAATTAATTCCTAGAGGTGAGATGAAGAGAGATTTCTTCTAAATACAGTATTGAATTTTAACATATTTTCTCATAAACAACCTATTGGTTCAAGGAGAGAATAAATTAGAAACTAAGTGATGGTAAGGTTCTGTCACATTGGAGCAGGTTGAGAGGAGCTGTTAATTTTTAAGTTGCAGCACTGATGATGATTTAAACTACAGAATAAATAACTATTTAATGAAGTACACTACTGTAGGTCGGTGTTTTCTCACTTGTATTTTTTCACAGGTGATACAAGAGTCAATGCACCTGATTGAAATGGCAGATTCTATATATGACCAGATCATTCAGAGTCAGAAGTCAGGTATGTTGCAGAAGTAATTTAGATTGCTACCACTTTACGAATTTTATGATGGGACCAACTATTCTCAGTATGTTGTTGATTGCATGTGTATATTGCTGCATGTCTGTACATTGCTTCAGTGAAAGCTTCTGGAAGCTGTCTCTCTTTATCGACAAATAAAGGCAGGGTCTCGACCCGAAACATCACCTATTCCTTTTCTCCAGAGATGCTGTCGAGTTAATCCAGCTTTTTGTGTCTATCCACTATAAACAATATTGTTGTGCACAATGTCATGTTCTTTAAAAAGTATTTTTGCCCTGTTAACTGAAATTACAGGCAGTCCCCAGCTAACGACAGCATTTTATTCCTGAGAAAGATTTGTTCATAAGTCTGACATAAACAGAAGCAGCATGTGACAGAGGATCACGGAAAAAGTTGTGATCCTCCGTCACAAAAGTTGTGATCCTCCGTCACTCCGAAGAAGTTGGGAGAGCAAGCAGTTGTGGGAGGAGTGGCCACCTGTCAGCTCAGACTCAGTGAATGAGCAAGTGAATCTGCTTAGTGCTCCCAGCTCTGCTCAGCTCGATACAGTCCCAGATTGTTGCGGCCCTGTGAGGAAGGGGTAATGATGGGAGGACATATAGAAATGCTGCAACCAGAAATTCCATCCCCATACTGTGATTCTCCAAAACTGTTGCCCGTATAGACAGGATGTCCATAAATCAGGCGTTCATAACCAAGGAAGCACAGCTAACTTCCAGTAGTTTAAAGACAAATATTACAAGGAAAACCTATGATGTTTAAGAAAGAACTGTAGATGCTGGAAAAATCGAAGGTAGACACAAATGCTGGAGAAACTCAGCGGGTGAGGCACCATCTATGGAGCGAAGGAATAGGTGACGTTTCGGGTCGAGACCCTTCTTCAGACTGGCTTATGTCATCGTGACACTGTGTGAAAATTGAGAAACCATGTGGACATGTAGCAAGATTTGGTGAGATATGTGTTTCAGGCAACATGCAGGTAGAAGGGATTAGTTTATTTTGGCATGTTTGGCACAGAAACTTTGGGCCGAAGGGCCTGTTTGCATGCTCTATTCTATATTCAATTAATACTGCACAAGGGAAAAAATAGACCCCAAAGTAATTGGAGCCAAGTAACTTACCTAAAGAATGGAGACAGTAAAGAGAAAACATTGTGTAATGTGCAGGTTACAATAGACAAATCAGAACAGATTAAATAATTAATGTTGTATCTCTTCATTTACAAGGGGAGAAATTTCAACCACACCATAACACCAATATATGGGATTGGAGAGAATGTAAATAGCAACCAAACTAGAAATGTAACACCAGATCTGGATCTTAACTGCTTCACTCTAAGCAAGCAGCAGCACCACATAATCGCTTAGACTGTCAGCAGATAACTGCACTTATGCGGATTTGATGAAGCTGCTCATTAGAAAGTAGGTTACTGTGAAAGTTGAATCCAGTCTCAAGGAAGAACTATTATGCAAGAGAAAAGTGCAACATGGTAGAGCTAACCTAAATCAGGCTAGAAATGTTGGACAACCAACAGAAAGAAGGATATGCATGAAGCACAAGATGAGATGGAACCACAGCCTAAGTGGCTTGGATATTGCAAACACTGCGGTTGCCAGTAGAAGTGCTCTGTGAAAAATTGAGTATTGTGTGGATTGCAAAGTGATGTCTGTAAACAATAGACAATGAATAGGACATGGATTGGATGGGATGAGCTGTGCAAAGAAAAAGAATAAAGATATTAGTGTATCATTGGAAAGTAATATACTTGGCGACAAACAAGGTTAACTCTGGAAAAACCCCATGCTAGATGTATGTATGGCAATATTTTGTTGCAAGAGTAAACTAAGTTAGGACCAAGGTATATAATGTCCTTCATCCTGACCTGACAGGTGTGGTGTGCCTGAGTGATTGGTATTGGTTTATTATTGTCATGTTTACTGAAATGAATATCTTTGACTGTGTGCTATCCAGTTATACAATACAATCCAGCCATACACAAGTACAGCACAAAATGCAAAGAGAATAATATCAGAGTGCAGAATATAGTGTTACAGTTACAGAGAAAAGCTGCAAGGTCTGCAATGAGGTAGGTTGGAAGATAGGATTGTAGCCTGATAACAAAAGGGAAGAAGTTGTTCCTGAACAGAGTCATCAAGCTGTGCAGCACAGAAACTGCCGATCCAGTTGACATGTTGAGGCCATCTCATTTGCCAGCATCTGGCTAGGGCAGAATCGGCAAGGAAGGAGAGGGTCGTCTAAATTCAGCTGAACCCTTCTCCTGATGAAGTGTATGGAGGACAATCCTGTCATAACCAATGCTCTGTGTTATCTGAGAAACAAATACATGGCATCAGAGTCCATTACAAGATCTGTCTGGTGTTAATTTATATAATTGTCCAAGTAAGGGCCTGCACATATGTCTGCAACTGGTATCAATTAGTATGTGTTGGTCTGACCACCGCCTAATTCACTCTATATTTCCCCACCGACACATCGGCATCTACCTCAATGCAAGATCATCATTGTTGAAGTCCTGAAGAACCTCACAAAGGTCGCTCATCTCTGAGGATGTTTCACACACAACCTGTCAACTCCCAGCGAACAGAACTTTCAGAGTGACCACTGCGCATGGACTGCCCTGAATCCACCACGTATGATATCTGAGAAGCAAATCTTCTCTTCTCTACCTTGAGGAACTGGGACTTGTTTGATGAAAATGAACTGGAGATCAAGGAGATAATTAACTAGAAACGTAAGACTATCCTGAATGAGTAGCTCCACGATGTCTCCAAAGAAAAAGTGCAAGAGGCTCAGCAACTTACTGACCACCATGACACGTGAATTCTTCAGCACATTTATCAATCATCTGTGTTTATTTACTTTAAGTAGAAATCCCCCATTCTGGTTTTCAAATCCCTGCATTACCTTGCTGCTCAATTTCAACAATATTCTCTAATTCTACAAAGCTTCAATATTTCAAAGCTCCTCCAGCCATGGATCCCTGATTATCACAGCAATGACGACTTTCCCTTTTGAGTCCTGGATTCCATATTCTGGAGTCCCTTTTGTAAACTTCTCTTTTTCCACTCCTTTCAGATACTGTTTAAAATCTATTTTAACCCAAGATTTTGGTCACCTTACATATATTATCTTTTGCGGCTTGGTATCGCATTTTGTATGGTGATGCTACATTGGGATAGTAAAGATATGATTAGATTTCAGATTACGCTGCGCATTTTTAATAATCCTCGTAAACTATTTCCAGTCACCACACAGAGGTGGACATTTTTGATCACGGGTGTCATAAAGTATGCCAGTGAACATGAGAGGTAGTTTTTACCCTTTGCAAATGAGATGAGCAACATTTTATTTTTCCTATTTCTCATCGACAAAGTCATCCTTTTCCCTTCGGTTCATTGGGTCCTGCTCTTAATTGGCTAGTCAGGAACTGATCCAAAAATGACAGTTATAAAATTGCTCTCGTTTGTGTCTTCATTCCGCTCTACCCTCTTTCTATTTTATCCATAAAATATTTAGGAAAGGTTGTTGGAGCTAATATCTTACTGAAGCTGTTTGAGGACTTCATCCAGATCTATATAGTTAAATAATTTACAATGCTTTGTCACGTTCCTCTCAATTGCCACGATCCAGGCACTATAAATTATGTAAATTATCAGACAACAGCTGCACCAGACCTTTTAAGCATAGATTGAAGGTACTGCATGGAGGATAAATGCCAAAGGGATATAAAGACTTACAAATCCCTATGGTAAATTTTGTCCACTGGCTTCCAGCCCACTTTGTTCTTGTTATCCATATTGGGGTTCATTGGAGCTGAGCCACCAAAGCAAAATATAAAATATGACTGAGTATCATACACAGTGCAGTTTAGGTGCTAATGTCCAAGACATTCCTTTGAGGGTTCTGAATGCTATTCTATAACAGACTGCTGGCAATGAAAATCCATTCCCAGATAGAAGATTACTAGGTACAATTAATTGTTGCTGTATTAGTTATTTATTGTTTATTTTATAGCAGAGAAATTACCCATAATTTAGCCAGGAAGTTGAGGGAAACAATTGTGTGATAAATGGAAGTTGTGACAAATAGGGATCCTTCCACTGTTAAATGTAATATATTGTATCCTGTGTATTGTATCCTTTGTCCAAAATGAGAAATTATATTCCTTTGAAAAAAGAATAATTTACACGTTCCATACAATTCAAATTTTAATTATTTTGTTAGTTTAGTTTCCTGAAAAGTAATCACTGGCACTTGTGTCTCACTAACATGTTATTTATGTTCTCATATGTTCAACAGCACTTCAATTTCACGAGGACCTTCATAATTTAGGGAAAAAAGAGGGATTAAAGGAACGTAAGTTAAATAGAGCATTTGAAAGTTTCGCATGGAATATCACCGTATTGAAGGTAAACTAATAACTAGATAAACGTCTGCAAATATGTTAATTCATTATATCTTAAAATGTAATAAAGTGAATAACAGCCCTTTTCATTCTGAACACTTGAAGAGTTCAAAGTAGTTGATTTACAACATTATATTAACTCGTTTTGCAGTACACCTGAAGAAAAGAAAAGTACAGCACAGAATGGAAGCCAGGAAATATTTTCCTTTTCCCTTCCATCATGAAATAATATTTGATACAATCACATCAGGTACAAATTATAATGAAGCAGAGTTTTGCCCCATAACATTAACAATTCCTTTTTTCTCACAACCTGAATTTTTGCAGTATAATTGTTGCTTCAGATACTAGCATCTGCAGCATTTTGTGTCTCCAAGTGGAAAAGTAACCCTTTTGGATCAGCACAAATCATAGCTGTTTTTAAATACTTATATGCCTGTTCTTAGTTCAGTTCACCTATTTCACAAATCTTGCATCTAAAGCTTCCATCTTCTTGGATGGCACCCTCACATTAATCTATCTGAAAAACTGCATGTACGTGACTAGATTTGTGCTAACTCCATCCACCTCATACTCTCCTCCAACTACCCTGTACTCTCCCTACACTTGCACACATCCTGTAGTTGTTTGTGTGCAATTATCCTGCCACTCCACCCCAGAACCATCTGGCCAGACATAGCAAGGAATCAGCAGTGACCACGCCTCTCAACCAGTGTATTGTCCCTTTAGCACCCTGTCAGCCTCTGACAAGAGGCAAGGTGGTACATAACTGTGCTGTACTTTGATTTCAGGAGTACAATTTTATAAATTCACAAATTATAGGAGTAGAATTAGGCCATCCGGCCCATCGTGTCTCCTCCGCCATTCAACCATGGCTGATCTCTGCCTCCTAATCCCATTTTCCTGCCTTCTCCCCATAATCCTTGAAACCCGTTCTGATCAAGAATTTGTATATCTCTGCCTTAAAAATATCTGCTGACTTGGCCTCTACAGCCCTCTGCGGCAGTGAGTTCCGCAGATTAACTACCCTCTGACTAAATAAGTTCCTCCTCACTTCCTTTCTAAAAGAGTGCCCATTAATTCTGAGGTGATGACCTCTGGTCCTAGACTCTCCCACCAGTGAAAACATCCTTTCCACATTTAGTCTATGCCTGTCAATATTCTGTAAGTTTCAATGAGGTCCCTCCTCAACCTTTGAAATTCAACGCTCATCATATGCTAGCCCATTCATTTCTGGAATCATTCTTTCAAAGGGTTAAAAGATGATGAAGTATGTTGTTGTGTTAATGAAAAAAGAACTTTGTCCATTATCAGCTTGTGGTTTAATGGACCCAGGAGTGGTTGCAGAAGCTACTAATTCAATATCACCAAATATATTTGAACTGAAATAAATGTTCAGAAAAAATCCAGCCATGAATCCAGGTGGAAAAGTACAATCCATTTACGTTTACCCTTAGATATAGGGGCTACATTTTGCGTACTGGTGGTTCTAAATATGGAGACAGTCAACAGGCCAGGCAGCATCTGTGGAAAGTGAAATAGTTACCATTTTAACTCAACGAATCATCATCAGATCTTAAATTATTAAGAATTGTTACAATCTAATTATATTGTTCATAAAGTAAGAATATTTTGCATATTTTTCATAAAGGATATGTTGCATTCAAACATTGAAGAAAGGTAATGTTGAAATGTGCATAGATGATTTCCATGTAGGCCAATTTGCTAGGTTGTAGGCAGATGAAAATTTTAATTTTTAAACCTGAAGCAGCATGTGCCAACTCAATGTCACTTTTTCACTTTTGCTCGGTGGTGAAAGTAGCCCGGTGCTGTTATTGGGCTCACAAATATGGTGGGTGAAATAGTTATGAGGAAACATAACCTATTGATAAATCATCAGTATTGCATGTCAACAGTGAAACGGAGACAGGGACGAGTCACGCAGGACATCTTTCTGTTCTCTTTCTGATCCGATTACAGAAGACTGCTAAAAGGCATGTTTGTCCCCTCAGAACCCATAAGTGCATCAAATGTCTATTAGAACCTGTAGTTCAGATTACGCAAGTAATCCCTTCTCAGTCAATGTTCTTTCAATGTTGGCATACAATGTTGACCTTGTACCTTAATGGTAATATCTCAGTTGGGGAAGTTAACTGGAGCAGAATCAGAATTTTGTGGTGTATTTTGAAGTTCCAAACTAAATGTCTCATAACAATTAAAAAATACAGTAGAAATTGATGTAAGCAATCCGTTACTTTGATTTAAAAAATGGTGCACAGATGAAGTTGTTTTTGGATACTGTTACAAACATTTTGAAATTTTGAATAAAATGTTCACAATTAATTATTTGGGCTTTGAGCCATGACATTTGAGGAAATATATGTCATGTCATTTTTGCTGATGCCAGAAATGCCATCCTGAAGTATTTCCAAGTTGTGTTTTGATATCAAATAAAAGCAAGAAAGTAAGTTTAACAGAAAACTGAAAGCACATTATATCAATGTTGTCAGTTATCAAGTTTTTATATTTTGTCTGTGGTTCAAATATGTTATTAACTTTTTTTGGAGCAAATTTGGTAGATGAATATATTTATAAACATTTAAGATACCAGTGAATGCAAATAACCACAATCCTTTGACGTATGCAGGGCCAGGGGGAATTGCTGAAAAATGCAAAGAATGAGGTGCTGGAGAACATGAAACAGATTCATACTGCTTATATCTCATCTGGACTGAGCAAGTCAGGAAGTGAAAGTGCAGAGGTGAATTCCAAACAAAGTCTTCAGGCAATACAGGAAAAAGAAAATGGAGAGGAAATTCAATCAGTCACTCGGTCCATAAACTAGTCACTGTGGTTTGATTATGGAGTCAAATCTTTTGCTGTTTGGACATAACAACCAATTTATTCCCGTGGACTATACTGAACGTACTAACAGAGCCTTTATACATCATTGGAAAGTACAGCACTAACTATTTAAAGCACCGAGTTTTATGGTATACACCACAATAAAATAGTTCAAGAAAAATCATATTAATGTGATCTTTCTAACATTCCTATAACTGCCTTTGATCTTGCATTTGAAGCCCATTTAAAACAATTGGCATGCACTTTTCTTTATATATTTGTTTGATAAGTTATATAGATATGTTCTTTTAAATACATTTTAATGTGAACATGAACAATGTACTGTACATTTAGTGTTAATGCATTAATATGTTCTCCTGTGCAAAAAATTGTATGAAATTGCTTTATTTTTAAATGTTTGTTATGTAGGTTGAGGTTTGTGTCAAAATTGTACTGAAACATCATACTCTATAAACATTTGAAAAAATAGAATAGAGTTTTGAAGCTTCAGAAAATATCAATATTAAATCTTAACAAAGGCTTACAAAAGCAAAGCAGGAAATTGAATTTACTAACCAAGAGGAGTAGGGACATTGTGACAAATAAACATTGTAACTATTTAAAAAAATCAGTTCTCCTCGAATGTTGACTAAAGGAACCATCTGCAACACTGCATATCTTTCAATTTATTTTCAGATACCCCAGATACCCTTGGAAATGTGCATATCCCTTAACGAACTGGCTGCCTGAGCAGTACAGGAATCAAGGAGAAACTGGCTTTGATTCTTGGTAGAGTCTCCCATACTGTACCTCAGCCAGTGCCTCAGTGTGGGTGAAATTGGTCATGGTTTTCACTATCCAGTTACTCATGCTAGACACATAGGTTATGTGTGAGAACATGAGAAATAGCTTATTGCTAATCTCAGCAAAGTGAGTGAATATTCACCAAGCTGAAATACAATTGAGTGCATATCCTCAAAAGAAAAAAATAAAATAAAATGGAAAATAAATTGCATGACGTATTTTGCAGGTTGTTTGATGCTAAAACAATATTTTCAAGGTTGCAGACACTGACCTTTTACTTGTGTATAATGTTTCCAAATAAATGATTTCTTTAAAAGGGTAGGACTTTATCATAATTATTAATGAAACGAGCAACATAAATCATAATGAAATTGAAAAATTATATATAGGTAGGAAGGAACTACAGATGCTGGTTTAAACCGAAGATAGACACAAAATGCTGGAGTAACTCAGCAGATCGATGCCCTTCTTCAGACTGAGAGTTAGGGGAAAGGGAAACAAGAGATTATAGTGACGAGAGCTGGTGATGTAGAGAGATATAGAACATATTACAAGTTTGCGGTTACAGGCGACCCCAGTGTTGGGCTGGGGCAGTTGCAATTCTTATAAAATAGTCCATATCACGATTTTCTGTAACATTACACATAAATCCCGTGAGAAGGAATGTTATCCTGTTTCTCAAATCCTGTATCTCATTGAACATAAAGTAGAAAAGCTTTTCCTTTCACAGCCTCAGAGCTACATTGCTATATTAAGCAATCAGCTGGCACCATATCCATACTAGAATTTGTTGTTTTGTTTCACCTTTGGACTAGAATATTCTGGTCAGTTATCAGAATATGCTCTAAATTCATCAGATTAAACAACATCTGTGGGAAGAGAAAATGAAATGATTTGTCAAATTAACCTTTTATTGAGCTGATACATTAATTCAGTTTCTCACTCTGTAGTTGCTACCTGTTCAATTGGGAATTTCCAGCATTTCAGATTCTTATTCCAGTCTTGGTTATTTTGTCCAATGGAACTTATGAGTGAACATCCTTGACGTTGTTTGTTGCTGATGCAATTTGTGAAGATGTTTATGGTCTTGTTCTTTCTATTTTCTAAACTAAAATTAGATAATTGTGTATTGAAAGAGGTAATTAGATCTAGTAATTAGATCTAGTGTATACAAAGCTCCGATCTCCATTTATTCAGTCTGGGCTGCACAACTGAGATGCCTTGCACTTTGCCCAGAAACACTTTGAACCCATGCGCTTACTTGGGTGACGTGAAAATACAGACTGATTTAAGTCCTGGGGGGGGGGGGGGGGGGGGGGGTTGACAGGGAACAGAAACTGGGGGCACGCATTTCTGATACCTGGAACCTGCAGCCAATTGTAATTAATTCACATTACTCTGACCCTGACAATTCAGTGCAATACTTTTCTATCCAGTCATAAACCAGTACTTGTCCTTGTATGAAATAATTCAAAAACAAGAAATCGATCATTTGGCCAGTTCTCTGGGAAAATACCTATTTCCTAATAGTTATCCAGCAATAGTGGTCAACTCGTATAAAATCTTTTTTCTTTCATCATCTTATCATAATGACATCATCTTGGCCTTGATATTGGATGGTATGACACTATTATTCAGAGCCAGTGTACATGTGCAAATTGTGTGTGTTGCGTGAGACATTTAGTTTGGAACTTCAAAATACGATAGTCATTAATGCAAGTATGATAAACAAACAGCCCATGCAGCCCGAAGGAGATGCAACACTTGTCCATTCACCTCTTCCCCTCCCACCCATCCATGGACCCAAAAGGGTAGCGCAGCTTGTACTGCTGCTGCCTCATAGCACCAGAGAGCCAGGTTCAATCCTGACCTTGGGTGCTCTCTGTGTGGTGTTTGCACGTTCTCCCTGTAACTGTATGGGTTTCCTCTGGATGCTCTGGTTTCCTCCCACATCCCAAAAACCTGCGGTGTGTAGGTTAATTATTGGCCTCTGTAAACTGCTCCTAGCGTGCAGGGAGAATGTGCAAAACGGGGATAATATAGAACAAGTGTGAATAGGTGATCGATGGTTAGTGTGGAATTGGTGAGCTGAAGGGCCTGTTTCCACGCTGCATCTATAAACTAAAGTAAACTAAAAGCTAAAACAATTATTCCAGCTGAAACAACAATTCACCTGCACTTCTTCAATTCAAGCACAATGTAGCCCTTCTACACTGGAGAAAACCAAATCTAGATTGGGTGACTGTGGAGCACCTACGCTCAGTCCACAGGGATGATCCTGTGCTTCCTGTTTGCAAGCCACTTTAATTCTCAATCCCACTCCTACCCTCAACCTGTCTGCCTACGGCCTACTCCACTGCTGTAATGAGGCCCAGCATAAACTAGAAAAATATCTTCTATCTGGGCACTGCAAACTTCTGGAATGAACAAAGAATTTTCAGGTAATCTGATCTCTCATTCTTTTGCATTATCATGCTTGTGAACCTATCAAACTATCTTTAAAATGTCTTGCTAACAGTCAGTTGTCATGCTCCTTATCACCTGATCTACCAACCAATTTCTACATGGGTTTTCTGTCTTACTCCTCAGCTCTGCTTTGAAAACTATAAAACGATCGCGGGTTCTGACTGGATTATTGACTTTTTTTCTACAAATGCTGCTTGACTGCGGAGTTCTTTTAGTGCTTTATTTCAGTGCAAGTCCCAAGTTTGGTGGAGGTATGCATGTAGTGTTACATAATGTATGGTGCAATAATGTTGGTGACTTTTTCAGCTGAAATTAAACCTTCACCATAATTGTGCTGTATAACACCCTATTTAGCCACTTCATCAACAGCCAGTTGCAATGAACGTAGAGGTGTACAAAACTTTGAGTGAGGCGTGTTGCATTTCTGCAGTTATTATCTCTGGCAGGGATTCTCATGTGGTGTTCTTGCTTGTTTAGCGTGCCAATTCAAGGAGCAATGTAACATGATACTACACATTTCCAAAGTTGTGGGCAGGGAGATCTTTATCGTTTTGTGGTCGGAACTCAAGCTCTGCACTCGTTCCTCGACAGTTAGAGGTCAAGGTCACTGTGTTTCTAAACGTCATAGCCTCTGGATAATTCCAAGTAGTAGTAGTTAATCTATGCCATAAATATGAATTTACATCTGCTCCAGTGTTTCAGAGGGGTCATATACTTCTTAGTTGAGGAAAATATTTTATTGTGAGCAGGGACCATCTGCCATCCAAGAATGAGGTTTAATGCACATTTCAGGAATCCCTTGAGATCTCAGAGCTGTACATGAACTCCTCAAATATTTAGCTTGCATGTAGCCATGATAAAGATGTCCTCAACAACATGCCTTGTATCTGGAGAGTGCACATTGGTCTTTCGTGTCCCTGTTGCCCAATGTATGTTGGCATGCCTGCTGCATAGAGGGGCAGATATTTGGAGGTTAAGACGTGGTCACTCGTTTCTTGGCACCTGATTTCTGTTTTTGTTAATGTGGAAGGATGTCCAGCCAATACGGGCTGCGTCCACAACTCTCTGCATTTTCCTGCGGTCTTGGATGGACATTCAAGGGGGAAAAAAATTGTAAAATTAATTTGATACCCCTTTGGGTATTATTTGAAACTAATCCAAGAGATTATCCTGGCCCTGATAATTTGATATTGTACCTATCTCCACTCACACAGGAACAGGTCCATCTCTTGGTTGCCAGTAGCATTGTGGAAAATGCCCCTTGTGCCTTGTGTCCACATTGTCCCAGAGGGAAAGTACACTATTTGTCAGAGAGGGTTGGTTACCTAATTATCATGTTAAATTCTCCGCAAGTTCATCATCAGAAGGCTAAGCATTGCCTTGCTCTCAGTGGCAGTGGAATGTAATTATGTTAGGAAGGAGTAGAACGAGCAGGCAGAGCAATCGGGCTACTGAGGTGGAGGGAGTCAGTAGACTATGGGCTGGACTATGAATGTGCCTGGATATTCTTGAAATCTCTGGTAAAAGGATGATGCCTTCACCAATTAGCTTTGGTATTCACTGAACAATGACCCAGGGCAAGGAAATTCTGTGAGACAAATAAATGATTCTCCAAAGAGCAAAGTGATACAAAGACAGTTCCCTGTTTAGTTTATTATTGTCACGTGTACCGAGCTACAGTGAAAAGCTTTTTAGTTGCGTGCTATCCAGTCAGTGAAAAGACTACTGGATTATAATCAGGCCGTCCAGAGTGTACAGATACAGATAAAAAATAATGTTTTGTGCAAGATAAGGTCCGGTAAAATCTGATTAAAGATAGTCCAAGTGTCTCCACTGAGGTAGATGGTAGGTCAGGACCGCTCTCTAGTTGGTGATCGGATGGTTCAGTTGCCTGATAACATCTGGGAAGAAACTGTCCCAGAATCTGGAGGTTTGCATTTTCAGACTTTTGTACCACTTGCCTTATGGGAGAGTGGAGAAGAGGGGGTGACCGGGGTGAAACTTGTCCTTGATTATGCTGGTGGCTTTGTCGAGGCAGCGTGAAATGTAGATGGAGTCAATGGAAGGAAGGTTGGTTTGCATAATGGTCTGGGCTACGTCCACAACTCTCTGCATTTTCCTGCGGTCTTGGATGGAGCTCTTCCCAAACCATGCTGTGATGCATCCCAACAAAATTCTCTACGGCGCATCTGTAGAAGTTGGTGAGGGTTATTGGGGACATGCCGAACCTCATAAGTCTTCTAAGGAAGTAGAGGCGTTGGTGTGCTTCCTTGGCCATTGCTTCGATATGGCTGGCCCCGGACAAGTTGCTGATGATATTTACTCCAAGGAACTTGAAGTTTTCAAACATCTCCATCGCCAATGTTTATCTGGGTACCAACTTCGCTTCCCGAAGTTGATCACAATCTCCTTTGTATTGCTGACATTGAGGGAAAGGTTGTTGTTTTGGTACCAGGCTACAAGGTTCTCAATCTTCTACCTCTACTCCTTAACATCATTATTTGATTTTCAGCCCACTACGATGGTGTCACCTGCAAATTTGTTAATTGGGTTCTATTGGTGCTTGTCTGCACAGTCGTGAGTGTACAGGGAGTAAAGAAGGCTGAAAGCATATCCTTGTAGAGATCCAGTCTTGAGGATTATCGTAGAGGATGATTTGTCACCTATTGGTCTGTTGGTCAGGAAGTTGAGGATCCAATTGCAGGGTTGATTATTGACTCCAAGTCCCACGGGTTTAGTGATGAGCTTGGATAGGATAATGGTATTGAAAGCAGAGCTGTATTCTAGAATAGAAGTCTGATGTCAGTGTTTCTCTTATCCGGGTGTTTCAGGAATTCAGGGCCAGGGAGATGGCATCAGCTGTGGTTGTAGGTGAACAGCAGTGGATAAAGGCTGCTTGATTTGCTGGATTCAGGTTCCATAACCAATCTCTGAATGCACTTCATGATGGTGGATGTCAATGGCACAGGATGTTAAGTCGTTAAGGCATGAGACCTTGCTTTTCTTAGGCACCGGGATGATAGTGGTCTTCTTGAAGCAGGTGAGTGCCTCAAAACAGAGTAAAGAGTGATTAAAGATGTTCATGAACACTCTCGCTAGTTGGTCCGCGCATTTCCTAAGGATGTACTCAGTGACACCAGTTGGCCAGTCCAGACCAGTTGGCTGCTATGGGTTCACCCTCAGCAAGGCCGATCAAACTTCTGCAACAGTCACCTTGGGAAAAGTCACACTCAAGTCTGAAGGGATGGAGTCAATGCCTTGCGGGAGCCATCCTGGCCATCCTGATGGGCTGGAGTTGGCCTGCTCAAAGTGAGCATAAAATGCATTGTTCATCAGGTATGGCCATACTATCACCGTGTCTGACCACTTGCAGCCAATTAAGGGCCTGTCCCATTTGCCGATTTTTTTGCCGACTGCTGGCATAATTGACTGACATATCAGGTCGCCGAAAGATTTTGAACATTTCAAAATCCAGCGGCGACAAAGAAAATGGTGCGACACTTGAGGAAACACCGCGCATCAATACGTCATCACGCCACCTCACCGCCGCATCACGCCGCAAATCTTTAAGTGACCTGATACATCAATGAGTCAATGATGCCGGCAGTCGCCGAAAAAAATCGGCAAGCGGGACAGGCCCTTTACTGTATCCAGGCCTTGCCTCAGTCTGTGGGTATCCGGATGATTATACTGGGACTCGGGTTTGGCCTGGTATTGTCTCCTGGGATTCTCGATGGCTTTGCAAAGATCATAACGAGCTTTCTTGTTCCGCTCGGGATTGTTTGACTTGCATACAGTGGACCTGGCCTTCACCTGGGAATGTACCTCATGGTTTTTTCGGCAGGCATTCCTCTTCCCTCTAGGTGATGTAGTCAGTAAGGGCAGTGGCGATTGGTTGCAGAATTCCTGAATTACCAGTCCATTGACTCAAAGCATTTGCTTTGGATGTCATCCGTTTTCGTTGAATAGCATTGAACAACTCTATGTCCCGGATCTTCCTGCTTCAATTTTTTGTTTGTAGGCAGGGAGTAGAAGCATAGTTAGGTGATCAGGATTCCCAAAATGTGGCAGAGAAATGAAACGATAGGTGTTTTTTATGGATGTGTAGCAGTGGTCGAGGGTGTTCTGGCCTCTGGTGGGCTAAGAGACACGCTAATCGTACTGTGGTAGTACACCCCTAGGTTGGCTTAATTGAAGTCCCTGGGTACAATGGCCAGGGCTTTGGGGTGCTTGAGTACCGTTCACTAAGAGCAATCATGACGTCCCATGGGGAGGGATGTAGACTGCTGTCAGGATAGCTGAGTTGATATGGAAATAATGTGGAATATGCAAATATGGAAATAATTAATGTGTTGGAAAGAACTGCAGGTGGTAGTTTACACTGAAGATAGGCACAAAATGCTAGAGTAACTCAAGGGGACTGGCTGTATCTCTGGATAGTAGGAATGAGTGACGTTTCGGGTCGAGACCCTTCTTCAGAATACTCAACCCGAATTGTCACCGCTTCCTTCTCTCCAGAGATGCTGCCTGTCCTGTTGAGTTACTCCAGCATACAGTGACCTTCACTGCCCCCCCCCCCCCCCCCCATCAATTGCCTGGCTAGATCCTTCGTATCCTTAAAGTATAGGGCCGCATTGAGCCTATTTTTGGCCTCAGAATTAAATCAGTTGTTCTTCCTGGCCGTATGGATGCCCACAGTGGACAAACTACCTTACCTTTGTTATTTAAGTTAATTAAAAGCACTCCCATCTTATAAAAAAATTCTAGTGCTCCTGGTCTGGCAGCCAGAGGTTTTGTTCCAGAAGAGAATCTCTGCCTCACTGACTAATTGGCCAAGAGAGACCCTATCCCTCAATAAAGCTACGAGGTGCTCTATCTAAAATCTGGATGGCAATATCTGCCCAGGAGGTATTATTGTCCTGTGGTTCCTCGTCAATCTGTCTTTGCTACTGTACTTATTCACTGTCTAACCTATCCTGCATGAGTGCAGACCCACTAAAACACTGTTATTCAAATCAACTATCATTAATAAAACTATTCTTAAAACTTTCCCTGAAATGACCGAACTCCACCGTGTGCCTTTTGTCTGAGATTTTTTAGCTTACTTTAGTTTAATTTAGAGCTACAACACAGAAACAGGCCCTTTGGCAGACCGAGTCCGCGGCGACCAGCGATCCCTGCACAATAACACTATTCTACACACACTTGGGACAATATACAATTATATCAAGCTAATTAACCTACAAATCTGTATGCATTTGGAGTCAATAGACAATAGACAATAGGTGCAGGAGTAGGCCATTCGGCCCTTCGAGCCAGCACCGCCATTTAATGTGATCATGGCTGATCATCCCCAATCAGTACCCCGTTCCTGCCTTCTCCCCATATCCCCTGACTCCAGTATTTTTAAGAGCCCTATCTAGCTCGCTCTTGAAAGTATCCAGTGTGGGAGGAAGCTGGAGAAAACCCACTTAGATCACTGGGAGGACGTAGAAACTCCATACAGACAAGTACCCATGGTCAGGGTCAAAGCCGGGTCTCTGGCGCTGTAAGGCATGAGCTCTACAGCTGCGCCACCGTACTGCCCATCTGCTTGTTCGACAATGAAAGCATAATATTTCCCTTACTGGAGAATCCGTGTTCAACTTCCAACAAGCGATCGACCAGGATCTTCAACGCGGGTGAGACTGGCAACATGCATCCTTTTAACATTTCTAATCAGGTGGATGTGGTGCTAGTGCTGCCCAGCCCAATCTTGAAGTGAAATGGACACCCAGTTGCCGCGTGTAAAGGTCCGGACACCGCCCTGTGACGAGCCAGGCGTACCTCCAGACACTGAGGGGTTGTCGTTCCCACATCTCGGAGTGCATTTGGCATAATGATAGGCAGTCGAGTGGCACGCACCTGACTTCCCACATAGGCCGCAGTGCACTCTAAGCCAGTTAGCTAAATGTTTATTAAAAGAGTTCAAACTAATAAAACCTTGACAGAATGCCATCCAGTTTTGATTTTTACTGGGGTAATCCACCACAATCTTACTACCATCCTCACTACCATCCTTACTCTCGCCCTTGCTATTGGATTATCCCCCTCTCCAGCACCTCCCTCAGCCACTGCATTCTCAATACTTTATTGGGGAACTTTAACCGTACTATCAACACTATTAACATTAAAATCACAACAAATAAAACTTAGATTTAGCCACCTTAACATTCCCCTTGGTGCCCTCACTGAAACAACTCTTCATTATAATTACCCTCAGTGAAATTATTAATATGAATATTACTATCATTAAAACCCTTAAAACTACTCTCCCTACACTCAAAGGGGGTCCATTGGGGACTAAATTGAATACTTTGTAACATTGTTGGCACCCTAAATGTGGCGACATTTTGCAAACTTGTAAATGCAAAGCAAAGTATCTCACAGTGACATGTCACAGGTGATAATAGAGTATCATTCATTAATTCATTCATTTATTCATTTATTCATCAAGGACACATGTAAAAAGGTTAAAACTATCCTGGGTTAAATCCTGAATTAAAAACACCTGGAGCTCTACCAGGGCTGCCACACCACTCATATCCTCCATAACCCAACCACTCGCCTGTATCTGAGCAGACTGCAGTACCAATATTAGCCAGTGGCGGAAAACATACAACCCACTTTTTGTTTTCTTTACAAATACTTTATTCAAAAAACAAAATCAACATACAAAGTAGTGTATCGTTCATATCAAAAACTGCCTGTATCGACAGTTTACAAACAAAGACAAAAAATTCAAATTAAAATCCTGCCATCCTTATCTATAATACAATCTACCTCCCGCGGCGACCAGCGTTCGTGGAAGGCCTCGTGGACACCGCGTGTTCCCTCTCCAGGGACACGCGGGCACGGACGTAACCCCGGAAAAGGGGCATGCAGCCGACCCCTGTGCAACCATACAACCCCGGCAGCTGAAGATCTAAAGGGTCAAATTAAGTTGTGCCGGGACGTTGTGTGCCCAGGGCAAGAGCCAACCCAATTGGGCCTGGCCAAGCATGCCCTGCAAGGATTGCATTAATGGGTAGGGTCCTTGTGAAACCCCTACCGGGAACATTTTTCCCTGGAGTAGTCGACTCTGCACGATAACCAACCACAACCATGTTCCTTGATGGGGGCTGTTTCCTGCTCTACCCAAGTGCGCCGTGGAAGGTTGCATTAGCCTACGGCAGTAGTCGCCGTAGTTTCCAGGGCGCGCAGCATGGAGGTGGAACTTGCTTAGCTCATCGTGACCTGCGAGAAAGTGGAAAATAGCAATAACTTGTCGCACACCCAAGCAGAGGAGTCAGCTAAGTAGCTATGATAACGGTCTCTGTTTCACATGCATAATTGTTGAGGGTAGGGTAGAGGATGTTGTGTACAGAACTTCAGTAGAGTATCTGACAAGATGCCTCATTGTGGTTTGACAAAGAGGGTTAAGATTTATGAGATCTATGAAGACTTGGTAGCTTGGATTCAGAACTGGCTTACCTATAGAAGACAGATAATAGTTGTGGAAGGTGCTAGCTATCCTGGATGAAGGTCTGTAATCAGTGGTCCACGGGAATTAATACCTGGACAACTGTTGTTCGTGATATATATCCTTGGACCAAAATATAGGTGGGCTGGTTAGTAAGTTTGCAGGCAACACAAAAACTGGTGGCATTGTGGTCAGCAAAGAAGGCTGACTAAGGATACAACAGGATACAGATCAGTTACATGTGTGAGTGGAGAAATGGAAAATTGAGTTTTATTTGGGCAAGTGTGTGGGTGTTGCGAATAAAAGGGGTAAATATTCAATTAATGGCATGACCCTTGACGACATTGATATGTGGAGGGAACTCTGGGACCAGCATCATAGCTCCCTGAAAGAAAGCGTATGGTATGGGCATTGAGTATAAGAGTCGGGAAGTTATATTTTTTTTGGTCAAAAACTCTCAAGGTGTGAGGGCTATTGCATTTATTGCACATCTCTGTTGTGTAGATCATGGCGGACTGCCCCATTGATCTTTTGAAGTCTCTGTAAAAATACTTGGACTCTCCTGTGATTTGTGAGTTTCAGTATCAATAATAAAGGAATGGCAATACATTTCACAGTCTAGTTCTGGGATGGCTGAGCTTGGGCATGAAGTCAAACTGTTATCATGAGTGCACTTGTTTGAATTATTGTTGCAATTATATAATGCCCTTGACCTCTGACTTGTCAATGTGGTTGTTTTTCTACTGCCATTAGCCAGCTTTTATAGCACTCTGTTCCATTTCACAAATATTCCTCCAATGATAAAACACAGCATGCAGCATTGACTTATTTTTTACCTCCTCCAACACCACCTGCAGGCCCAGAAAATAACAAACACGGCCATATGGAAGGGTTTGATCATTTTCTACCAGCAAGTCAATTTCCTGTACTTTTTACAAAAAACAGTCATGCAAACATCAGCAACAAAAACATCCTTTAAATCTTATTTAATAAGAATTGGTAATAAAGCAGTGCATTGAAACTCAGTCATTTTGAGTTGCAAGTAGTTACATCTTTGGACGCTGGATATATAGGTGTTAAAAATGTGTGTATAATGTATGCCATTTTAGGGCAACTTTGACTACTAATGAATATCCAATTTTAGAGTAAAGTGGAAACAACTGTGAAAGTGCAGATCAGGAGATCTTGTATTTTTAAATTAAAAGTGAACTGTTTTTTGCGGTACCATGCCAGATCAAAATTAGCAGCACTGCTGATGTAACTGCGAGTTAGTGTTGTGCAGGTTCTACAAAGATTTTAAGATGCTTCATGCAATTAGCATAAATTACCAAGTTGTTGTAGACCAAATTGTTTTTTGAACTTGGCCCAATTCTTATATTTTGTCTGCAAATACCCAGTTAAACTATGTCCTCAATTATTATAGATCCGTGGTACTGATATGTAGTTATATAAATGATCATGTCATGAACATATGTTATTTGTGTATTGTTTGTAATGTCATTTGTGATTTCACACTGAAATTGTAATTTTTTTCTGTTACTAAAACCTGCTATCGTAAAATAAATATATTTAAATTTTAAACACAACCATTTTACTCATCTTTTCATGTTTTAGGAGGGCACAATGCTAAATTTAAAGCACTTTATTATTTAAAAATGGAAGTGCCTTCATTATTGAAATTTTTGATTTTGCAATGATTTGGACACATGCTTGGGTTATAAATGATAGTAAATCACCATAGTAATGGAAAGACTTTTCATGGATTTAAACCATTTGCATTGTGCTCAGGGCATTCCTGGGGGAATTCCTGGGTTTTTTGATGCATTTGGTTGAAGTCACTATCATTTTACTGGCAATCAGTCCAACTAATAGTGAAATGACACCCAATGACGAAAAACAAAACAACTTGTTCAGGAATACTTTAAAGAATGTATTGACCAGCACAGATCCTTGATCTTGTTTAAGTCGTGCAAGGGCACGTGTTGTAAAAATGCACAAATGTAGATGACTGGTGTTTCTGTTTATTATCTTCTTCAAAAGATAGCATCGCCGACAATATAATTTCATATTTGACATCAAGAGGACATGGGTGGCACGGTGGCGCAGCGGTAGAGTTGCTGTCGTACAGCTCCAGAGACCCGGGTTTGATGCTAACTACGGGTGCTGTCTCTATGGAGTTTGAATGTTCTCCCGTGACCTGCGTGCGTTTTCTGCGGATGCTCCGGTTTCCTCCCACACTCCAAAGACTTGCAGATTTTTAGGTTAATTGGATTGGTAAATTGTAAATTGTCCTTAGTGTGTGTGGGAAACTATTAGTGTGCAGAGATCGCTGGTCGGTGTGGAGTCGGTGGGACGAAGGGCCTGTTTCTACCCTGTATCTCTAAACTAAACTAGATTTGAGATCAAGAGGACTCAGAGAGCAACAGCGACAGAGGAACATGATAGCAACAATACAAAGACAGGAACTGTAGTCCGACTTCCTTTGGGATACTTTTCACTTGTAACTAGAAGTGGGGTGCATGAGGTAGACGCTCACTGATCATCACTAATTGTCAGTGTGAGGGCACCATTGTGGCTCAATGGGATGTTTGGTGTGAAGAAACTCAACATGAACAAAGAAAAAGTGAGGAATAATAAGTGAGTTTTGTATTCCGACTGGACATGCCCAGGTCATAGTTCACGCGCGATAAACATTCTCGGCAGCTGTGCTGCTGCATGGAAACAGACCTGCGTTTCATCCGTAGTCAGGATCGAACCCGGGTCTCGGGTGCTGCAAACGCTGTTGAATTGTTACTGGACCGTCCCTGTCCCCTCCCGAGTGTCCCATCCCTGTCTGGCAGCGGCCGGAGATGTCCGAGCTGACCCTGGACTGACGAGACACCGGCCTGGAGCAGTGGCAGTCCAGGCTTGCAGCCAGCACGGAGAAGAAGCGCTAACTCCACTGCTCCAGGCTGGTGTCCCGTCAGTCCAGGGCTGTCGGTTAACCCGGCGGGACAGGTACAGCTGCCAAGAATGTTTATCGCGAGTGACCTTTGACAAATCCCATGATTCCGTGCATTTTTCGGAATACCGAACTCGCTTATTCCAAGCCAGTATGATGTGTGACCTGGAAGTGGTACATTACCAAATAAATCACTGCCCTTGCCCATCTAGGTAGTAAAGCATCAAGCATTTTTGACTGGAGTTGCTACCATCCGCTTCATAAATGGTGCACATTGAAACAATATTGAAGTTAGTGTTTGGGGCAATGGATGGAGAGGGCAATCAAGTGAAAGTGTTTTCTCCTAAATAAGAAACCTTATTAATAAGGCAAGTAGGAAATGTTCTCATAACATGAAGCTGATTCACCAAGGCAAGCATGGAATGTGTAGGAAATGTGTAGGAAAGGACTGTGTAGATATTCTTTAATGTGTAGGAAAGGACTGCAGATGCTGGTTCTGGAGAGAAGGAATGGGTGATGTCTCTGGTCGAGACCCTTCTTTGGTCTGAATAGAGGAATAGATCGGGTAGATGCACAGAGCCCCTTGCCCAGGGTAGGGGAATCGAGGACCAGAGGATGTAGGTTTAAGGTGAAGTGGAAAGAGTTAATAGGAATCTGAGGAGTAACTTTTTCACACAAAGGGTGGTGGGTGTATGGAACAAACTGCCAGAGGAGGTCGTTGAAGCTTGGACTATTGTAATGTTTGAGAAGCAATTAGACAGGTACATGAATAGGACTGGCTTGGAGGGATATGGCCCAAATGCAGGCAGGTGCGACTAACGTAGCTGGGACCTGTTGGCTGGTGTGGGCAGGTTGGGCCGAAGGGCCTGTCTCCATGCTGTATAACTCCATGACTCTATGACCCTAAATGTCACCCAGTCCTTCTCTCCAGAGATGCTGCCTGTCCCGCTGAGTTACTCCAACATTTTGGTCAACGTACTTTACTGTGAAACAAGTGAATAAAACATTAGTCATCAACCTTCACTTGTAATGGAATGAAACCATTAGTGTATTGTTACTTCCAGTTTAAAAGATAGGGAACATGAGTAGGTGTTGGTCAGCTGGCCACGCAAGGCTGATTCTCCTTTCAATGGATCGTGCTTAACATGGCTTCTCGATTCCCTTGTTGACGAACAAAACTCAATGACTCTCTGAAAGATGATTCATCTCCCTGTGCTTAATGTCACAGCATCAGGGGGATTCCAAAGGTTCACAGTTCTTTGAGACAATAAACACATTCCCTTTACATCTTAAATAGTTAACCCTTTATCCTGAGATCATGCCCACTAGTTCTAGATTTTCCCACTAGGAGAAAAATGGTCACAAAATATTGGAAAGAAAGTCTGGTGACACTGACTTTCAAGACTCCAGGATACATGACGTTGTTTCACTGTCTGTATAACTCGTTATCACCTAGCCCATAACCAACAATGGACCATTGTGGGCTCCACCATTTCTTGATCATCGTTACTTTTAGTATATCTTTAATTAATTTGCTCTGTATCTCTCGACATCACCATCTATATCTCTTGTTTCCCTTTCTCCTGACTCTCAGTCTGAAGAAGGGTCTCGACCAGAAACGTCACCTATTCCTTTTCTCCAGAGATGCTGCCTTACTAGAGATATTGAGTTACTCCAGCTTTTTGTGTCTATCTCCCAGTTATTATGTTCATTGATAATTTGCTGCAATCCTGAATCAATGGTCCTCAGCCTTTGGGCTTGGAGAACTCATCTCATGGAGAGTAGAAGTCTTCAAGGCAATCTGTTGGTACTTGATGTGAGCAGGATATGCTTGTGCACAGCCCAACTTTCCCTGCATAATGCTGTCAAACAGCAAACCCTGCACATTTGATAACGCTCTAGCAAAGTGCAAGCATGTACATGAAATCTATAGGAAGACTGAACCAGGAGAGCTGAAGCCTTGCTTGATATTAGCTGTGTGAAGGCTGGGGAATTCATGATCCATAAGCCTCCTGGCAGCTTCCATCTAGTAACATGCTATTTCTATTAACTGCTAATATCACCTTGCTGGTGATGTTCTTCACCTGCTCTAACCCCCAGCCTGACCGTCCCAGTCATCTGCACCATCCCCAGTCTGTACCATCGTCCGATTCTGGCTAATGATTACTCGATACCAAACAGAATACAGATTGTGCTCAGCCCATGTTGCCATAATTCACTCCTAAAGATTGCAACTCTCAGATGCCTGGTCCGCTTCTGCTCCATCATATCATAGAAACATAGAAACATAGAAAATAGGTGCAGGAGGAGGCCATTCGGCCCTTCGAGCCAGCACCGCCATTCATTGTGACCATGGCTGATCGTCCGCTATCAATAACCCGTGCCTGTGTGGCGCACCTAAGACGGTGTGCCCACCTTGATTTAATTTATGTGATGGTGTATTGGCAGTTTATAAGGTGCAGCAGTGAGGGGGAACCTCTGTGTCACTCCAGTTGCTGCGGGGACTGGAAACAGCAAGGCACTCCCCCCCCCCCCCCATCTCGGCAGAAGCAATCTGGGGATGAATTAAGATGCACTGTGTCCTCATTTGCCTTCTCACACCTGCTTTTATCCAGGTCGGTAGACTGTCAGGACCACACAAATATGCACTTTTGGGGTTTGAATATGGTTGGGTGAAGTTTCTGTGTTGTTTTGGGTGTTAAGAATGTTGAAGTTAGTGGGTTACTGGTTGTTAATGTTTCTGTGTGCTGGGTTGGAAGATATAATAATTTGTAGCATGGGCGTGTTTCTTATTAGGTCATTCCATAACCTGTGGTGGTTGCAGACGTTGCAATGAGGATATGGCATCGAAAAAAGGCCAAATGTCAACTTTTAGCATGTTGCTGGAAATGTACAGTGAAGGTTAATTAAGTGCCTAATAATATTTATTGAAGTGTAAAATCAAAAATACAAGTGTGTAAATCGCACAGAGAGTGTATTGAGTACAAGGGAAACGTAGGAAAGAATGGGCTGTGAGTGAAACTGTAACAAAATGGGTGTGTTAGGGAGAGACAAAATGGATGACCGAACCAATGATAAGAGCAATGTTTTGTGTTTACATGATTATTGAATAAAACAACCAGCAGAAGCAATCTGGGGATGAATTAAGATGCACTGTGTCCTCCTTTGCCTTCTCACGCCTGCTTTTATACAGGTTATCTATCTGCTTTAAGGTGCCCAACCTTGGGACCCGTAACACCTGCCTTCTCCCCATATCCCTTGACTCCACTAGCCCCTAGAGCTCTATCCAACTCTCTCCTAAATCCATCCAGTGATTTGGCCTCCACTGCCCTCTGTGGCAGGGAATTCCATAAATTCACAACTCTCTGGGTAAAAAAGTTTTTTCTCACCTCAGTCTTAAATGACCTCCCCTTTATTCTAAGACTGTGGCCCCTGGTTTTGGACTCACCCAACATTGGGAACATTTTTCCTGCATCTAGCTTGTCACCTATCCCTACCCCAAAACTGAAATACCCGTTGTATTCAGGAAGGAATGAATCTAGTCAGAGCACTGGGAGATATTCCATCCCACAACAGCTGAGTTGCCTTTGAGACTAAGATTTGAAGACGTTCCAAGCCCTGGTTTTGTGTGTTCTGTGTTAGGTACATGCTACCGACTTTGACAGGGCAATCATGAAATCATCATTACCCATGGATTGAGATTATTCCAGCATGTGCTTCATACATTAGGTGTGCATGCATGATTTGTATAGAATCATGCGAATCAATGCTGCATGCAAGCTTGAGGCAATTTATAATGTTGCAATTGAGATATATAATCGAAATTGCTCTCACATAGAGCCCTGTGATGCCAAGATCTCAGCCTATGCCGTCAGATTTCTTGGCTAGTCACTTGTCCTGCGGTACCCAAAAAAAGGCCTTTAATATGGCACAGATGTTTTTATGAGATTTGAAAAGCAATGAAATTCGTAACCACATTTAATATATATAAGATATAATTACATATATTTGGAGCATTGCACCATGTCCTCAACCAATTTCACAACTAATGGGAGGTTATCTGTTTTTATGGTATTCAAGGTAGTTTTGTTGATTGGATTTAACCCTCCCCCCACAAGCCCTCCACCCGCAACCCCCCTGCCCACACACACCCCCCCATACACCACCCACACACACACATCCTCTTCCCATATGCACCCCCTCCCTCACATCCACCCCTCCCACATCCCTCCTCCTACCCCTCCCACCCACATACACACCTTCCAACCACCCCACCCTCCTGCTACACACCCTACTCCCACACCACCCCTCCTCCCCTTCCACCCCACCCCACCCCCCCCCCACCCCGCCACACAGCCCACTTTCCTCCCCCCCTCCCCTCTTCCCCTCCCACACATGAAGAGGAGGGGGAGGGAGTGCTCTGGGATGAGGGGAAATGAGCCGTGTCTGCGCTGTTTGGGGCTATGGGTGAGTGGTGGAATATTGCTTTGGGGAACGGGTTGCATTGGGGGACCAGGGCTCCCGTGTGACTGGGATCCAAAAGGTCCCACTCAGTCTAGTATTTATATTAAACTGCAGTTCATTGACTGCATTATTCAAGTGCTGAATTCATGAGAGTTTGCTCGATACACCTTCCTGCCAAAATAGAGTTACAATAAAATCCAAAATATATTGATTATTTTGTTTGTAGAGCTGTTTAACAGCTAAGATAAAACCTGCTGTTCAGATGTGTTGTAACTTGCAGTGAAGAACATTTTTCAAGAACTCAAATTAAATCAAACAAAGTGTGAATAAAATGTAACAGAGAATCAGAGCCAAGTTCGAACCTAAGATTAAATCACACTAATACTCCAATTGCATGCTCGCTCAGCACTTCCATTTGTGTGTAGCTGCTATGAAAGAATAATAATTGTATCATCAAATAAAAATCTGTCATGTACTTGATAATAAATAGATGAATTTGGCGTGTGATGGAGGTGAAAGGAAAATTGAATATTCTATGTACTCAGAAGGTGGGATTATTAAATACATAGTCATATGTTTCAACTGAAGTGAGGCTGAAGAAGTCTGAAGAAGGGTCGCGACACGAAACGTCACCCATCCCTTCTCTCCAGAGATGCTGCCTGTCCTGCTGAGTTACTCCAGCATTTTGTGTCTATCAAGGGTTCTGAATAAGTGTTTCTCACAGTCTCCAGGTGTGAGTAGTATTTTAATGAAAAGTTTCTGCTGCTGAATCATACGCCAAATATTCAAACAGTAACATATGTGTAGGCTGTTTATTGCATGTTCAAAGATAATTTTATTCAAGACTATGTTTTTCTTCTACTGAATTGGCTTTTATTTTTGTTATGGTATTTTTTTTAAAGAAGAAAAAAAACTCAGTTGGAGATGCATCCAAACATGAGGGTACTGTATATTGATTGTAGATTGAAGGGGTAGATATCAAAGCTCTGTGTACCAAAGCCACCAGCATGGCCTCAACACTGTTCGCAATGATAATTAAATATTTTTTTTAGTTTAGAGATAAAGAAACAGGTCCTTCAGCCCAGCGAGTCAACGCCAACCAGTGATCCCTGCTCACTAACACATTCCGACACACACTAGGGACAATTTACAATCTTACCAAGCCAATTATCCTACAAACTGGTATGTCTTTGTAGCGTGGGAGGAAACCAGAGCACCTGGAGAAAACCCACGCAGGTCACGTGCACAGACAAAAACTCTGCACAGACAGCACCCGTAGTCAGGATCAAACCCGGGTCTCCGGTGCGCCATCATGACACACCATTGTGATTACAGACCAGATTATTAAAATGTAATTTGTCTCTGCATGGCAGAATTTCCTGCTGTTGATACTATCCTTAAATTTAGTGACCAAATGCACAAAGGATCTAGAATGGGCTATATCCAATTGCATTACCAGCAATTTACCATTAATGACATCAACTGGCCACAGACAGCCCTAGAGAACTAGCCTTATAAGTTACAAAGAAAACTTGCCAATTAAGAATTTCCCTCTAAGAACAATTTCAGCAGAAGATTGAGTTAAAATTTATTGCTACGAAGGGTCATGTTTCTTGGATGAGGAGAAACATTTGATTGGAAGAGTTTTATAAGGAGTGATGTCATGAATCTCAGCCTGGCGGGAAGTGATTTACAGCACAGCAAGAGGCAATGTTTCTGCTTGTATCTCTGCCAGTTCTTTGCTGAAGTTATCCAAATCTATTCCCAGTTGTTCTGGCTTGTCCCGACAACACAGAACTGTTCTCTGCTTCACATGTTTATTCACTTTAAAAGATGTACTGCAGAGCTATCTGTGAGAAGGCATTCTACACCCAAAATACTCCGCACAGACATCTTTCTGAACCCCTCCCTTCACCTCCTTGAGGATGCTTTATGTTGCTAACTCCATTACAACGATTCTTCAGTCTAGGGAAGCGTTATTTCCTTTTTCACCCGAACAAGATGTAACTTTTTAAAAACGCACTAAATGACATTTAGTTTTCTCTGCCCTAACGAAAATAATTCCCAGATCTCAATTTATGTGTCATAAAAATAAATGAGCATAGACTAAAAATATTGTAACACAAAACAAAAGTATTTCAACCTTTGTAGAAAAAAAAATAAAGGAAAGACAAATAAAAGACTGTGAAGGAAAACTAATTAGAAATGTTGGAGAATAATGATATTAAAAAAAGGAATAGTTAAAGGAAAGATTAGGACAAATGGCTGTGTGTTTAATAGTGAAGAATGAACTGTGGATTGCAAGAAGGTTTCAATTTGTAGTTGAGTTGAGTTTAGTTTATTGTCACGTGTGCCGATGGACAGTGAAAAGCTTTTTTATTGCGTGCTATCCAGTCAGCGGAAAGACTACACAGGTGCTCCCTGGTTTACGATGCTTCGACGTGCGATATTTCGACTTTACGGTCGGCAAACGCTCGGCAGCGGCACGGAGCCACACGTCACGTCCGGTCACATGATTGCGATGTATTAAATGCGTTATTTTGTCGCGGTATTTTGGGTTTACGATGGGTTTATTGGAACGTAGCCCCATTGTAGGTCGGCGAGCAGCTGTACGTGATTGCAATCGATCCGTCCACTGTGTACAGGAGCAGGATAAAGGGAATAACCTTTTGTGCAAGTTAAAGTCCAGTAAAATCTGATTAAAGATAGTCCAAAGGTCTCCAACGAGGTAGATGGCAGGTCAGGACTGCTCTCTAGGTGTTGGTAGGATGGTTCAGTTGCCTAATAACAGGTGGGAAGAAACTGTCCCTGAGTCTGGAGGTGTGCGTTTTCACACTTCTGTACCTCTTGCCTGACGGGAGAGGGGGAGAAGACCATTACACAAGCGGAAAAGCAGCAAGTAGACTTCATCCTGGGAAGCTGTGCCATGATGATGATGCACTTAGAGTGAACAGACAAGGCTACTACATGGAAGGGAACAAGATATGTAGAAATCAGGGGGATAGATCTATCTCAAACACAGCAGAGAAGTAGACATGGTGTTGAAGACAGCTTTGGGATGTATTCCATTTTTTACCCCAGGTATAGAATACCAGAACAGCAAAGCAGAGTAATATGGAGCACTGTGATGAGGTCACGTGCCGCCTGGTCACCCACCCAGGAGAGGGATGTGACAGATCTAGTGAAGACACAGGGGGCACATGAAAATGTTGTCAATACTGGATCCATGTTGATGTGTGAAAATATGTTCTTTAGAACAGAGATTTAAAGGAGTTGAGCAAGGGTTTCGGCTGATCATCCAACTCAGTATCCCGTACCTGCCTTCTCTCCATACCCCCTGATCCCTTTAGCCACAAGTGCCACATCTAACACCCTCTTAAATATAGCCAATGAACTGGCCTCAACTACCTTCTGTGGCAGAAAATTCCAGAGACTCACCACTCTGTATAAAGAATGTTTTCCTCATCTCGGTCCTAAAGGAATTCCCCCTTATCTTTAGACTGTGACCCCTTGTTCTGGACTCCCCCAACATCGGGAACAATCTTCCAGCATCTAGCTTGTCCAACCCCTTAAGAATTTTGTAAGTTTCTATAAGATCCCCCCTCAATCTTCTAGGAGTAGAATTAGGCCATTCGGCTCATCAAGTCTACTCCGTCATTCAATCATGGCTGATCTATCACTCCCTCCTGACTCCATTCTCCTGCCTTCTCCACATAACCTCTGACACCCGTACTATTCAAGAATCTATCTATCTCTGCCTTAAAAATATCCACTGACTTGGCCTCCACAGCCTTCTGTGGCAAAGAATTCCACAGATTCACCACCCTTGGACTAAATAAATTTATCTTCATCTCTTTCCGAAACGAATGTCCTTTAATTCCAAGGCTATGCCCTCTAGCCCTAGACTCTCCCACTAGTGGAAACATATTCTCACATCCACTCTATCTAAGTCTTTCACTGTTCTGTACGTTTCAATGAGGTCCCCCCTCATTCTTCTAAACTCCAGTGAGTGTAGGCCCACGGTCGACAAACGCTCATCATAGTTAAACCAACTCATTCCTGGGATCATTCTTGTAAACCTCCTTTGGACCCCCACCAGAGCCAGTGTATATGGTGCCCAGAATTGCTCACAATATTCCTAATGCAGCCTTACAGCACCTTATAGAGCCTCAACATTACATCCCTGATCTTGTATACAAGCCTTCTTGAAATACTGTAAATGCTAACATTGAGTCTGCTTTCTTCACTACCGATTCAACTTTCAGGTGAACTTTTTGAGAATCCTGCACCAGCACTCCCAAATCCCTCTACACCTCCCCTTCTGGATTCTCACCCTATTTAGAAAAAAGTCTACGCCTTTATTCCTACTACCAAAATGCATGGCTCCACACTCTGCTGCACTGTATTCCATCTGCCACTCTCCCAACCTGTCCAGGTGTTTAATTTAGTTTTGTTTTGTTTTAGATTAGACATACAGCGTGGAAACAGGACCTTTTGGCCCACCAAGTCCACGCCGACCAATGATCACCCACACACTAGTTCTATCCTAGACAAGAGGGACAATTTTTACAGAAGCCAATTGATCTAGTGTACAAACATGTATGTCTTTGGAACGTGGGAGGAAACCAGAGCACCTGGAGAAAACCCACACAGGTCACGGGGAGAACGGACAAACTGCAGTCAGGGTCGAACCCGTGTCTCTGGCGCTGCAAGGCAGCAGCTCTACTGCTGCGCCACTGTGCCTCCCCTTTACCCACACGGTCAGGGGGAGAACGTACAAACTCCGTACAGACAGTACCTGTAGTCAGAATCGAAGCAGGGTCTCTGCCACTGTGAGGCAGCAACTCTACCGCTGTGCCACCGTGCTGCCCCTGGTGATCAGGCACTTGTTGCAACCATCCGCTACAATCCTGAGAACGATATTCCGCACTCTGTGGTGTTTCCTTTGCTCTACCTACTGTTCTTGAGTTTGGCTGGATTGTATCCATGTGTAGAATTATCTGATTTGATTAGGTGGTATGAAATCCAAGCTTTTCACTGTACGTCAAACCTAAACATGAGGCCAATTCTCCCAGAGTGGATTTCCCACCTCTTTGCTATTGTTTAATGTTAATGTCTGACAGTAATCAAGCTGGTAACTGGCATTGTAGACTCAGGTGGTGGGTTTTGCAAGGATCACTTCATGATATAGAGTCCGAGACTGACACAGTCCTGTAGCGTGGCCTTTGGTCCATCAAGTTCAAGTTTGGTCATCAAGCACGTATTTTGTACATTTAATCTATGATATAGTCGTAGACATAGTCATACAGCTTGCAAATAATCCTTTAGCCCAACTTGCCCACACCGGCCAACATGTCCTGGCTACACCAGTCTTACCTGCCTGTGTTTGGCCCATATCCCTCTAAACCTGTCCTATCCCATTTTATTTTCCCCACATTCTCACCAGCTCCCCACCCTCCAATTGCACCACTCTCTTACACACTAGGGGACAAATTACGGTGGCCAATTTACTTTCACATCCCTGCGATGTGCAAGGAAAATGGGGCGTAGCCGAGGAAACCCACGTGGTCACAGGGCGAAGGTGAAAGCTGCGCACAGCCAGCCTCAGTGGTAGGATTAGACCGAGTTGTTGCTGCTGTGAGGTGGCAGCTCCACTAACCGCGCCACTGTCTTGCTGCCCCTGCGTTGCCCGCCTGGCGTACAACTGCTGGGTCTCTGCGTCCTTGTGCAGAGAAGCCCAAGTGTGGGAAGTGTAAACTAACGGCATCAAATCAGGTCTGAGGAAACTGTCATCAAGACTCCCTCTCCACTGACTCGCAGTCTGAAGAAGGGCCTTGACCCAAAACACCACCCATTCCTTCTCTCCAGAAATGCTGCCTGACCCAGAATCAGAATCACACTTTATACGCCAAGTATGTTTTGCAACATACGAGGAATTTCATTGGCCAGGTCAGTCATACAATTAAAAGCAACAGATCACTCAAAAACATATTTAACATGAACGTCCACCACAGTGACTCCTCCACATTCCTCACTGTGATGCAAGGCAAAATAAAGTTCAAGTCTTTCCCTTAGCTCTTCCTTGGTCGGGGGCCTCGAACCCCCATCGGGGGTTGATGGGATGATCTTGACTCCCGTAGCCGGCGGCATTCGGGCCCTCCGCGTCGAGGCGATCCACTGCCGCATCAGGGGGATGTCAGCTCCCTCGCGCCGGGTGATCGAACCTCGCGTCGGGGTTGGTCGAACCTTCTGCGACGTTGGAGCTCCCGACTAGCCTCTCCCGAGACTGCGAGCCCTTGATGGTAAGGCCGCGGGGGGAGCGATCCCAGGCAAGGGATCCTCTCTGATGTTAATTCCGCGCCCTGCGGTGGGGCTCACGACAGTCCCAGGCGGCTTCCAGCTCCATCGATGGTAGGCCACAGAGCCCGGAGAATGTGATCCGAAAATTGATCACATCTCCGGCAAAGGTAAGAACCTGAAAAAAAGTTTCCCCCGATCCCCCACTCCCCTCCACCCACATAAAACAAACTGAAGCACATTAAATCAAACTTATAACAAACACTAAAATAACAAAAAGGGGCGCCGTCTCCCCGGCGCCCCTGGTGGTAATGCCATTGTTACTCCTGTATTTTGTGCCACCTTTCACTGTTTTACTCCTGCCACAGCCTCAGCAACAAACCCACAAAACAATATCCTCCAGGACTGGGCTTGAAGGAGCACATGAGCTCCATTGTTAGATCATGCGGCCTCCATTGTTCTGCTACAATAATCTGCAATAGAGGGTGTGTGTGTGGGGGGGATGGGTGGAGGGGTTATGAATGATGGAATGTTTGGGGAAACTTTATGCCAATTCAGCTGTCATAGAGAAATATTTGGCTGAATGAGCACACTCAATTTTAAACATGACATTGCCATATGGTAAAACATAGAAGCACAAGTCGAGTCAATTTTATTCAATTTTATTTCTATAGCACATTTAAAAACAAGTCTCGTTGACCAAAGTGCTTTACATTGGTGCAGGTAATAAAGTGCTACAAACAGTGGTACATAGATCAACAATACATACATAGATACATACATGGGAACCGGGATTGCTCGGCAATGCTGCTCAGCGACAGTGAGGTACATCCAGCAGTTCCTGAGGCTGGGGAAAATGTCAGTAGGATATGCCATTTGAAGATTCTTTCACTGACTTTGACTTTTGCATCTGAGCTCATGTCCGTTTTTGCACACGACATACACGTCCTTGGTGCTTGACCCCTGGGCCATGCAGCCAAGGTGAGTTGTTCTATGGCCCCCTTGAGTATGTGGCTGGAGAGACTCCGGGTCTTTGCAGAGGCAACACATCAGCCTTTGCTCCACCTCGTCCCCAGGGCTCCAGTGGAATGCCCAGAAGGTAGTGCACATGCTGCACCTGTCCTCAATGATGGCCCATTCATACTCACCCACAGAATGACAAACAGAACTTACTCTAGCACCTGAGTACTGAATTTCCCCATGAGAGCAATGGGCCGGCATTAACTGGAACTGGCCACGATGTTATGACATTGGTTTCCTAATGATGTGTCAAGTCAAAGAGCTATGTAGTTATAACTGGTTTTATGCTCAAATTATGTTTAAGAACAGGCAGTGAAAAGTTGACATGTTGCATGGAATAAAGACACAAAGTGCTGGAATAACTCAGCGGGTCAGGCAGCATCTCTGGAGAAAAAGGAAGGGTGACGTTTGGGTCGGTCCGTAGATTGGTCTCAAACCGAAACATCACCCATCCTTTTTCTCCCTCTGAGTTACTCCAGCACGTTGTGTCTATCTTCGGTATAAACCAGCATCTGCAGTTCCTTTCTGCACATATTAGGTGGAATGGTTAGATTAATCGAGCATGTTGTCTCTCCTCCCGTTTTCAAAGGCTGTCAGAATTTGCACCCTTCTCGGTTCATGGTTGCAAAAATTGACAGCTCCCTTCTGGATTTTGCACAACAAGCCACCTTGGAATGTATAGACTGTTTGCCAACATCTTTGACACAGTGAGCTCCACATTCATTAGGAGGATGAGTCATTACAGTTGAATCCAAACTAATGTGCAGATCGGTTGTTGATATTTGAATTAATATTTCTTTCTTTTTTGTCACAGCTAGGATAGTCATTTGGAAATAGGTTATTTTCCACTGACTTTATTCAGAAGTATTCAAAGTACTGAAACCTAATTCTGATCTCAGCTGCCAAATTGCAACCATGTTTTATGGGCTTGTTCTGTAACGTCACTGCTCAAATATTCCCGTTGGAGAAGTCATGTTCTAAAGTCTATTAGTAATTAATGACTGAGAGAATTTCCTCTCAGCCCTTAACTGTTTGTAAATTTCCAGCATCTGCCCTGCAGGAGAACTACATATGGAAACAATTTGTCCTGAACATTTTTGTCCCATCCGTTCACAATTATTAATATTTACATCTAATAGCTGTTCAGTGTGCTCATTTTGAACAAGCTCATCTCGAGTTTTACAACTTGTTTCCGCATTCTAGGCATCATCTAGAAAATTCATCCACTCTTTCGTGGAGTATTTGTTCGACGTCATACACTTCCAGTCATCCACCATTTCTGTCGGAGCCAGAGACTACAAAAGCAGGTCTTTTGGGCCAATTTATCCATGCTGAATTGGTGTTATAACTGAGATAGTTGCATTTGCCTGTGTTTGACCCATATTATTCTAAACCTTTCTTATCCATGTACCTGTCTAATTATATTTCAAATGTTGCCATTGTATTCACCTCCACAGCTTCCTCTGGCAGTTTGTTCTATAAACATTGCATGAAGTCATTGCCCCAACAATCAAGTTGTCTCTTGATGAACACCCCTTGATTAATCCAACCATTCCAGTAATATGTGTGGAAAGGGACTGCAGATTCTGGTCTCTGAAATCACCTTAAATCTGTGCCTTCTTGTTCTGGATTCCTCTACCATTGTGAAAAGGCTTTCACCTTTCACCCTATCTATGCCACTCACAATTTGTTTTCACCTCTGTAAGGTCGCCCCTCAGCCTCTTGTGCTCCAAGGAATAAAACTCATCCACTCCAGCTTCTCCTTACACCTCGAGCCCTCACGTTCTGGTGAGATCCTGGTGAATCTCCTCTGCACATTTCAAGATTAATGCTATTCTTCCTATTGCAGGATGATCAGATGTGCACAGGATAATACAAATGTAGCCTCCCAATGTCTTGTGTACCTCTAGCATGCCACACTCGAGACCCATACCAATGAACATAAGCATGCCAAAGCTTCTTCACTATGCTTTATACCTGTAGCATGACAGTACCATTAGTGAAAACAAGCATGTCAAACTTCTTCAGCATGCTGTCATGTAGTTAAAGAAATATAGAAAATAGGTACAATGTAGGCCATTCGGCCCTTCGAGCCAGCACCACCATTCATGGCTGATCATCCAGAATCAGTACCCCATCCTTGCTTTCTTCCCATATCCCTTGATTCTGTTAGCCCTAAGAGCTATATCTAACTCTCTCTTGAATACATCCAGTGAATTGGCTTCCACTGCCTTCTGTGGCAGAGAATTCCACAGATCCACAACTCTGTGTAAGAGCATGAAAACAAGTCTTTTGGCACAACTCATCCATGCTGAGGGTTACACAAAAAGCTGGAGAAACTCAGCGGGTGCAGCAGCATCTAAGGAGCGAAGGAGATAGGCGACGTTTCGGGTCGAGACCCTTCTTCAGACTGGTCAGGGATCAGGGAAACGAGAGATATAGACAGTGATGTGGAGAGATAAAGAACAATGAATGAAAGATATGCAAAAAAGTATCGATGATAAAGGAAACAGGCCATTGTAAGCTGTTTGTAGTGTGAAAATGAGAAGCTGGTGCGACTTGGGTGGGGGTGGGAGATGGACAAGGAATGTCAGGGCCCGAGGGCTGAGGGAGAGGTGGGGAGGGGGAGGAGGCAGTCTGGGTTAACAGAATTGAGAAAATTCAATGTTTAAGCCCAGGGGATGCAGACTCCCCAAGCGGAATATGAGGTGCTGTTCCTCCAACTTGCTGTGTTGCTCACTCTGGCCGTGGAGGAGGCCCAGGACCGAGAGGTCGGATATGGAATGGGAGGGGGAGTTGAAGTGCTGAGCCACCGGGAGGTCAGGTTGGTTATTGCGGACCGAGCGGAGGTATTCGGTGAAACGATCGCCCAGCCCCCGCTTGGTCTCACCGATGTAGATCAGCTGGCATCTGGAGCAACGGATGCAGTAGATGAGGTTGGAGGAGGTGCAGGTGAACCTCTGTCGGACTTGGAAGGACTACTTGGGTCCCTGAAAGGAGTGGATGGGGGAGGTGAAGGTTAGGGTTTATAGCTGAGATTGTTCCATTTGCCTGTGTTTGCCACATATTCTACTAAATCTTATCCATATAGCTGTCTAAATGTATTTTGAATGTTGCCATTGTATCCACCTCTATAGCTTTCTCTGGCAGTTTGTTCCATCTACACCAAACCCTGCTTTAAGTCAGTTCCCCTCAGGTCAAAGGGAATGGAGATCAAGGAAAATGTCGAATAGATCATTGTTAGTTGGGAGAAAGTAACAACAAAGCAAACAGAGATAAAATGTAGTTGGAGACAGTAAGACTGGTCGGAAAACAGAAGGGGGAGGGGATAGAGAGAGAGTGTAAGCAAGGCTTACTTGAAGTTAGAGACGTAAATGTTCATACCGCTGGGGTGCAAGTTGCCCAAGCGAAATATGAGGTGCTGTTCCTCTAGTTTGCGCTGGGACTCATTTTGACAATGGAGGAGGCCCAGGACAGAAGGGTCAGATTGCACATAATGCACTCACACCAAACTAAAGATCCAAATCTCGCAATTATTTCGTTGGACGCAGAGAAAGCATTCGATCAGGTTGAATTGAAGTATATGGTTAAGGTATTGCAAACATTTCAACTGGGAGAGAACTTCATTCAATTAATTAAATTAATATATAATAAGCCAGCGGCCAGAATATTAACTAATAATATCTTATCCACGAAATTTCAATTGTCAAGGGGTAATAGACAAGGCTGTTCATTATCACCATTGTTATTTGCCCTCATAATTGAACCACTAGCGGAAAGATTTGGAACTCATCCGAATATCTACGGATATAATACAAAACATTCAAACAATATAAGATCATTATACGCTGATGATGTACTGTTGTACATTACAAAGCCTCATATCACTACACCCAATATTCTAAATTTAATCGAGGACTTCGGTTCATTTTCAGGTTATAGAATAAACTGGAATAAAAGTGAAATGATGTCAATAAAACCGAAAGATTCTACACATCTCGTACAATTTCCTTTTAAAATAGCTGTGGAAAAATTTAAATACCTGGGTATTGAAATCACTAGAAGATATCAAAACATGCTTAGTGCAAACTATAACCCTGTACTTAAGAAACTACATAATTTAATTAAATTATTAATAATATTAATAATAGGTTGAATAAATGCCATTAAAATGATATTTTAACCACAAATTCTATACCTGTTCCAATCAATCCCACTATACTTACCCAAATTAAAAAAAAACAAATTGGACTTAGATATTAGAAATTTTATTTGGGATTATAAGTCCCATAGAATACAAAGACCCCACCTGAATAAACCGAAAGTAGTAGGGGGATTAGCACTCCCTAATTCAATATATTATTATTGGTCAGTAAATATTAGAAATATGATTCAATTGTTGGATAACTCTCCTCAACAACCGGAGTGGATCGTTATGGAGAAAGAGGATTGCTCCCCTTTTAATATTGGTGCGATCCTTCTCTCACCAATGACGGTGAATAATACAAACTACAACAAAAATCCAATTATACATAGTACAATCAGAATTTGGAAACAAATAAAATACAACTTAAAATGAAGAAACTTATATCTCCTATCTCCTATTGCTAAAAACCCTCTGTTTAAACCCTCAATTATAGATAAAGCATTTATACAATGGGAAAGAGCAGGAATTAAAACTTTGGGAGATTTGTATGAAACGGGAAAACTATTATCATTTAAACAATTACAACTAAAATACAATCTGGGTAACAATTAGTATTTTAAATATTTCCAAATATGTGATTATCTGAAAAAACACGCACAAGAATTTTATAAAATGCCATCAGACTTACTAGATAAAGCAATGAATACAAAGGCGGAATCAGCAAATTTAATTTCAGATATATATAATATACTAAATGCAGTAATACCAACAACGGAAGGTATCAGAGGTGAGTGGGAAAATGAATTAAGCATAAAAATTTCCAATGACAGGTGGAAAGAGTACTTATTAAATGCGCATAAATGCTCAATAAACGTAAGACACACTTTAATACAATTAAAAATTTTACACAGATTATACTACTCAAAAACTAAATTAAATAAATTCTTCCCCAATGTCTCACCAATTTGTGATAAATGCCTGTTTCAAGAAGCTGCTATAGTGCACTCATTCATCTTTTGTATAAAAATTCAAAGTTTTTGGATTGAAATCGTTGAAATTTTCACAAAATTGTTTAAAATAAAAATGACACCAAAGCCAGAATGGGTTATTTTTGGAATGACAGAAGGTAGTTCGGAATTAAATGTGTATCAAAAGAATCTATTTAATTACGGCTTAATAATAGGAAAAAAGCTAATCTTAAAATTCTGTAAAAATGCTCCTATACCAACATTAAATATGTGGATTTCAACTATGTTTGAAACACTACATCCGGAAGATATGAGACTCCGCCTGGCATCAAATCAGATCGTTTCTATCAGGCGCGTTTCTATCAGTCTCGTCTGCATTCATAGAATTGCTACAAAGATAGGGTGCAAGAATACCTCGGGTCGTGGTAGGAGGGGATGAAAAACTATCGAGTTGGTAGATCCTTTTGCATGATATATATAATATAGTAACTAGCTTTTTTTCTTTCTCTCTCTTTTTTCTCTCTCTTTTTTGCTTTTTCGTTTCTAGGGTTTATCTTTTAATCTCCTTTCTCTAATTCTTTGACCAAGGGTTTTTTTTCCCCCTTTGGCACGCTCTTTCACTTTCACAACTCTTTTCACCTACTTTACTCTCTTTGTTTCTATTCTTTTTTTCTTAAAAGCCATAAAATTATGGGGTACAATGATTGTAACAATATATATGTGATGTACACTGATGTATTTACCTCTATTAAATAAAAATATTAAAAATAAAAAAAAATTAAAAAAAGAGGTCAGATTGAGAATGGGAGGGGGAGTTAAGTGTTTAACAACCGGGAGATCTGGTCGGTTTAGGCAGACTGAGTGGAGGTGTTCAGCGAAACGATCGCCAAGCCTGCGCTTGGTCTCGCCGATATACAGGAGTCCACATCTGGAATTTACTATTGGGAGTCCTTGGATGGAGTTGAGGGGGGAGGTATAGGGACAGATGTTGCATCTCCTGCAGTTGCAGGGGAAAGTACCTGGGGAGGGGGTTGTTTGGGTGGGAAGCAACGCTGTTCTTCCCTACACAATATATTTGTGGATATACTTTGATCAAGTTGTACAGGTCCTTGGTGAGACCACACCTGGAATATTGTGTGCAGTTTTGGTCTCCTAATTTGAGGAAGGACATTCTTGCTATTGAGGGAGTGCAGCGTAGGTTTACAAGGGTTAATTCACGGGATGGCGGGACTGTCATATGATGAAAGAATGGAATGACGGGGCTTATATTCAGTGGAATTTAGAAGGATGAGGGGGATCTTATAGAAATATATAAAATTATTAAGGGATTGGACATGTTAGATGCAGGAAACATGTTCCCGATGTTGGGGGAGTCCGGAACCAGGGGCCACAGTTTAAGAATAAGGGGTAGGCCATTTAGAACTGAGATGAGGAGAAACTTTTTCACACAGGGAGATGTGAATTTGTGGAATTCTCTGCCACAGAAGGCAGTGGAGGCCGATTCACTGGATGCATTCAAATGAGAGTTAGATAGGGGTATGGGGAGAAGGCAGGAACGGGGTGCTGATTGTGGATGATCAGCCATGATCACAGTGAATGGCGGTGCTGGCTCGAAGGGCCGAATGGCCTCCTCCTGCACCTATTGTCTATGTTTCTATGTATCTATGTATCTGTTTGCCTCTGTTATTTATGGAAAACATACTGAAATCTGAAGTATTTTGTTTTTATGTGGATAGACGCTTCACATTTGCACATCCTCCCTTGTTAAACCATCCCACTCACAATCTACAGTTTCTGCCTGCCAAGCTTTCTCTAAATCCTACCACAGTTTTCTTACACCTCATCTATTTAAAATCTGCCTTATCCCAATTTCTTCCTCGCACAACTATACCGATATTTTTCCATAATATCTCTATCTTATACCATGGCCATCGTTCCCACGGTTGTCGCTTGCATAATATTTATTTTGCTAATTAAAACATCATTGAGATTTCCCCCTCCAAGATATATGTATATACAGCTTGAGGAAAGATTTATGTGTACATTTAAAGAATGCTATTACATTTCCTTTGTTTATTCCACTGCTGCCAAATCAATAACTTAAATTTACTTCCTAATTGACTTCTTTGCATTGCCTGTCTTCCTCTCTGGATATGGAGGCCAATACCATAGGTCCAGTATTCTATTTAGCCACTCAGCTCAGGCTATGCTGTCCACCAGCACCTTATTGTGGCATTTCACTCCCTTGCCCGAGTCTTATTCATGGTTAACCATGATTAAGACTGATAGGAACATAAGAAATAAAAGTTGGAGTGAGCCATTCACCAAGATCAATGTCCATCTCCTATCATTTTCCAGCACAATTTGCTGCACTTTTTCAGCATTCTTCCACAATATAGACACAAAAAGCTGGAGTAACTCAGCGGGACAGGCAGCATCCCTGGAGATGCTCACCTGAATGGGTGACGTTTCAGGTCAAGACCCTTCTTCAGACTGAAGTCAGGGGAGTGGGCAGTGCATAGATAAGTAAGTGTACAGATAAGGAAGTGTATGGTGTGTAAACAGGACAAAAGGAATGCAGATCAAGGAAAATGTGGAATAGATCATTGTTAGTTGGGAGAAGCTAACAACAAAGCAAACAGAGACAAAATGTAGTCGGAGACAGTAAGACTGGTCGGAGAACTGGGAAGGGGGAGGGGATGGAGAAAGAGGGTAAGCAAGACTTACTTGAAGTTAGAGAAGTCAATGTTCATACCGCTTGGGTGTAAGCTGGGGTCTAGACCCTTCTTTAGACTGAAAGTCACGGAAAAGGGAAACGAGAGATATAGATATTTACTAGACTAAGTGGGACCCGTTGGGTCCCATGTTCACACAGGAGGGCTGGTCCCCCGACGCAATATTCCACCTCTCCACCAATTCCAATATTGGTGGCCAGTGGGGGGTCGTGACCTCTCCCTCCCCTATCATGCAGAGACTGAGCCACACCCACACTTCCGGGTTTTATAATCCCTCCCCCTCCCACCGGAAAAGGTGTGGCCTTCATGGTGTGATTTACAGGAGAGAGATTCTCAACATTTTTTAAACACTAATAACACTTTTATTATTCATTGATGGGAATAATCCTCTGCTCCTGATAAGCGGAGGGGGACTGAGTAGGATGGCTAAAAATCACAACCGTAAGTGGTAACGTTTTATCTAAAATCAATATAGTGCAAACAGGAAGTTGTCAAGTTTAGCCAAACAGCCATTTGCAGTGCATTTCCATTTCAACCCAACCCCCCCCTAAACAGCCATTTGCAGTGCATTTCCACTTCAACCCAAACCCACCCCCCCAAACAGCCATTTGCAGTGCATTTCCATTTCAACCCAACCCCCCCCCCCAAACAGCCATTTGCAGCGCATTTCCACTTCAACCCAAACCCCCCCAAACAGCCATTTGCAGTGCATTTCCACTTCAACCCAAACCCTCCCCCCAAATAGCATTTGCAGTGCATTTCCACTTCAACCTGACCCCTCTCCCCAAACAGCCATTTGCTGTGCATTTCCACTTCAACCCAAACCCCCCCAAACAGCCATTTGCAGCGTATTTCTACTGCAACCCAATCCCCCCCCCCACCTAAACTTCAATTCAATTTAATTCAATCTTTAATTGTCATTGTGCAGCGTACAATACAGAGACAGCAAAATGCAGTTTGTATCTCCGAAGGGCGAAGTTACGAATGAACAAGTAATTGCGTAGTAGTATGAGTATTGCGCAGTAGTATGAGTTAATATACATCTATACATATACAGTCTCCGGGGGGGGGGGGGGGGGGGGGGGGGGTGGGGAGGGGTGGAGACAGGCAGTCTTTGAGGTGCAGCGTTGAGATGTGTGACAGCTGCAGGGAAGAAGCTGTTCTTGAACCTGCTGGTACGGCAGCGGAGGGACCTGTAGCGTCTCCCGGATGGGAGGAGGGTAAACAGCCATTCGCAGTGCATTTCTACTTCAACCCAAATCCCCCCCCCCCCCCAAACAGCCATTTGCAGTGCATTTCTACTTCAACCCAAAACCCCACCCAAACAGCCGTTTGCAGTGCATTTCTACTTCAACCCAAACCCCCACCCAAACAGGCATTTGCAGGGAATTTCTACTTCAACCCAAAACCCCACCCAAACAGCCATTTACAATGCATTTTTTCTTAAAACCAACCATATTTTAATTTTCAAGCCACATTAAGAGCACTCACCAATGAGTAGACATGTGTTTAGTGTTATTCAGAGAGACGTGACCCTCTGGCTTCCTCCATTTTGCAGAGACTGAGTGAGGCACACCACTTGCGGGTTTTATAGCCCCTCCCCCCTCCCACCAGCAGGGGCAGCAGAGAGAATGGCAAAAAATTAACAAACATTAATATCTGTCTGATTTTTCATCGATGGGAAAAATCCTCTGGTCCAGGAAGGGGGAGAGAGGCTCTGCGCGAGGTGGCCAAAAATGACGGCCGTAGGTGGCAATGTTGTCTCGGAAATCACACCACAGCAAGCCAAAAGCGGTCAAGATCAGACTTTTAGTAATATCGATTTTGAACACTGAAGAAAGGTCTCGACCCTAAGCGTCATCCATTACTTCTCTCCAGAGATGCTGCCTGTCCAGCTGAGTTACTACAGCGTTTTGTGTCTATCTTCGGTTAAAACCAGCATCAGCCGTTCCTTCCTACACATTCTTCCACAATTTTTCAATTTAACACTCGTTAAGCATCCACTTGGCTCATGTATCAAGAGCAAGGACTCCTCTTCTCATTACTGCTCTGTGCTCTTGGCAATCCTTCAAAGATCTATCCTTAATTCCCTTTTATTTTTCATCTACTCACTACTCCTTAGTAACAATATCCATCTGTATCCCACTGATACCTGACCTCAACCTCATCACCCTCTTTCCCGAACCAAATGTATTCAACTGGGGTCAAATGTTTGTTAATTTAGGGTCCTGTGAAATGCTTTCTTCTCAGTTAATGATCTATGCAAACAGAACTTCTTTAAGGGCCTGTCCCACTTTCACGACTTAATTCAAAACCTCTGCCGAGTTTAAATGACCTAAAAAAAAATCAAGAGTGTGGTAATGTACAAACTCCTACGGGTATATCTACGAATTCCCACGACTATTTCGTACGCCCTCGTTACGAGTAAAAAGTTGCAATTTCTTTCATCCTGACCATTTTTTTACTCGTGGACATTTTTTATCGTGCTGGAAAAAACGTCCCGACTTTCCTGATGCCACGCATACCTACGGCTGGCATAACGAGCCGCTACGATATACCTACAAACTCCTACGACCTCCTACGGACTCGTTACGAGCATTCTGCGAGTTTGAATCAAGGGGACAACGCGAGAGAATCATGAATAATTTGTGAAAGCGGTACAGGCCCTTTGGCACAACAGTTCGACCTCCCCATGCATATCCTATTCAGTATAAATTGAGGCTCTCCCTCATTTGTCTTTCAATGTTCTACCTCAGGGTATTATAACACATAGGTGTATCTTCCACCAGTTTTCACCCAAGTATTTGTTAATGTTGTTCAAACTATAACTTCCTGTGACAAAGTTGTTTCTAATCCTCCACTTTATTTCCCACACTCTGAGCATTGTAAAACATTTACTTTATCTCTCCCTTTGTTTATATGTAAAGCTACCACTTTTCATTTTATTTGCTTGCAATCTGACATTTCATTCCCTTATCTGTCTTTTTCATCCTTTACAACCGCGAGGCCAATCTGTTGAGTCAAAAATCCCAGCAGGGAAAGTCTGAGTTTATTTCCCACGCTTTTTATGATTACATCCCAGCTGGAGGAAACAGACACATGGTACTGAACATTATCTGGTAAAACGTGCAGACTCCCAGCTCTTCAGACTTGAGTTATTGGTGATTTCTAACACACCATACTTCAAATTAACAAGTTATAATTACTAGTGGACAAAAAATGCTGGAGGAACTCAGAGGATGAGGCAGTATCTATGGAGAAAATGATAGACGACACTTCGGGTCGAGACCCTTCTTCAGATTTTATAATTACTTTTCTTTTTTGCCTCTGCATTCTCTCACTAAAGTACTTCCCACTCTTTATTTCACTTTTTACACTTAACATGAAATTGAACGCATTGACTCTGGTTTAGGCTTCTTTTTCAATCCTCCTGTGATTATTTCTTACTTTTCAATGTTATGTTAAATTTCTGACAATTTCTCTCTCTACACAACTTCAAGATGGTCACTTCTCTTTTAACAATGTTATGGGCTTGTTGGATCGCCCGGTTGCTAACCATTATTACACCTTTTCCCATTCCCATACCGACCTTCCTGTCCTTGGCCTCCTGTCCTTGCCAGAGTGAGGCCACACACAAACTGTAGGAACAGGACCTCATAATGCAATAATATGAACATCAAATTCACTAAATTAAAGTAACATCTCCCTTCTCCCTCTCGCTTTCCTGTGCCCAACCCCAGAACGCACTGTGGACCTGTGGAAAAGAACAAGCCAGGAGCCCATTGACTTACAAATTCGGAGGAGAAAATGGAGTTGGATTGGATGCACCCTCAGGAAACCTGCCACAAATATCACCCAGCAAGCTCTGGAATGGAAAAAGGAAAAGAGGTCGCCCCAGGAACAGCTGGAGAAGAGGTGTCCAGGCAGAAATGTCTGGGAATGTGCTCAACTGGGGAGATCTTGAAAGCACTGCCAACAACCGAGTGAGGTGGAGGACATTTGTCAATGGCCTATGCTCCCTAGAAGAGCAAAGGGCTTAAGAAGAAGAAGTAAGAATGCTAGAATGCACCAATTTTTTTCCCTCTTCCTACCCCTCGCATCCTCATCCACCTATATTCCTCCCTCCAGCTTTACATTTCTCTCCTCTTCTCTCCTTATCTGACACCCTTTTGTCTCATTTTCATTTTGACTCTTTGTCGCTTTGTCACGTGCCCACCTCAGTCTGAAGTAGGGTTGCCAATACATCCCCTCCACAGATTCTGCTTGACCTGCTGAATTACTCCAGCACTTTACATTATGTTATCAATAGTTTAGTGAACAAAAGAAAAGTTTCATTTCTGAGCTGTAGTGGGCTAGTCTAACCCATGTTAGATGATATAGAATGCTCTGCAGTGCCAATTGTAACCCATTTTACTTCGGAGTCACGTAAGTGACTATGTGAAGAAGGCCCGCCAGGCGCATGCGCGTCATTACGTCGACGCATGTCACTTTGAACAGAGCTGGAGAGCGCAGCTCCACCAGTGGTAAGTAGAAAACCTCGCAGGTAAGTCTTTTTTAAAAAACTTTCCAGCGAGAGTTAAGCTCCGTAAGGCTGGCTTGCGAGTCAGCAGGAGCCTGTGGTACAGCGGGAGGAGCAAGCGTGGGTCACGCAGCATTGCGGTCCCATCGCAGCGATCGGGAAAATAGATAAGTGCGGTGCCGGTTCCGATACTGGTGGCCGTTTTTCCCGTAGTTAATAACCCTCCAGCTGCTCTAGTGTCGCAGGTGGACAAATACACAAGAAAATGTAAAATAAAGTAACTCTCCTCCAAGACAGGACAAGAATGTGGGGGAGACTGGAAATGGAGAAAATGCTCCACACTTTACTCAGTCAAGGGTCCAAAGACCAAAAGATTTCCCAGGCAGCCTCCGAAGGAGTTCCATACTCTGAGTGTGGTGCCTGTTAAAAGTCTCAGGAGTACCAGGGCGGCAGGAGACTGACCCTGAAGGTGGTGTTTTTGGTCTTGAATACCCACCACAGCACAACTCCAGGTGTACCTGATGTAGCACAATTCTTTGCTATACTAGAAGGGAGCGGTGAGGCTATGGAAGAAAACCTGGCGGCCAACATAAACTATTTGGTTTCTCACCAGCTTCGAGAGACTATCATGGTTGAGACAGCAGACCTTTATAAAACACCTGTGAATTGTGCGTCACTCAGGGTGCCGACAGTGAATCCGGCAATTATGGACACCCATGAGTTCAATGATGCGAGGACAGGAAATACGTTTCCAGCGGGTCCTCAAGCTTATTGCGGCTGGCATCGCTGCTTTTGGGAAGCAGGTAGAAGGGTGTGCAATGTCTAAACTACAAAAATACATGTTGGCATTGTTTTGTAATTCTTATTTTGAGATGAATTGCATGAGGAATATCGCCATTCGGCCCATACTGCACCCTAGATTTGCAGGTCTGTGCAAATCAAGTAATGTTCAAGCTCCCGCTTATTTATTCAGAGAGAACCTGCCTAAGCAAATTAAAGAAATTGATGAGGAGGCAAAGACTATCAGCCTCATGAAACCTTTCATGTATGGCCAAAGAACTGGCTGGATGAGAAGGGGGTTTGATTCAGGAGCAAGAACAAGCAGGGACAGGGGAGTGGTGAGAAGGTATTATTACCCATCACAGCCCAATATTAACCCATTTGTTGGAAGAAGGAGACTGTCACAGTCATTTGCTGAGGTACAAAAACTTCATTACATCACAGAGAAAGCTTTTGGGGAACAACCTCCGGTTGGTAGTAGATTACAATTGTTTTATGATGAATGGTGCTGTATAACATCTGATCGATTTATATTAGATACTGTGTCAGGTTCTACAATAGAATTTATGGAAGGAGTTGATCCACCTTTACAGAATAAACCTAATCGGGTTTTGGTGTTTTCTGCACCTGAAACTTCTCAAATAAAAAAATAAGTTAGAAATTTATTTGATAAAGGAGTAATTGAAAGTACGGTGTATCATCCGCCACAATTTGTGTCTAATATACTCCCCAGGCCAAAGAAAGATGGGGGTTGTAGAGTCATTCTCGACCTCACAAAATTGAATTCATCACCATTATCGTAGGTACTTGAAGTTTAATTGGATGGGTCAGCTGCGGCAATTTAAAGCATTACCTAATGGGTTAACTTCAGCTCCCAGGCTGTTCACAAAATTATTGAAACCAGCACTGGCATTATTAAGAGCTCAAAATCACATTGTCATGGCTTATCTTGATGATATTTTAATTGTTAATGCCACTCAGGAATCATCTGAGGAATCAGTTTCAGCAACTATAAGCCTGTTTGAAAGGCTAGGGTTTCTGATCCATCCAACAAAATCTAAGCTCAAACAATTGCTTATTTGGGGTTTGTCATTAATTCAGTTGCTATGTTAGTAACTTTGCCAACAGATAAAGTTGGGGATATTACAAATGCCTGTAGTTGCCTTGCTGACTAACCTTATCCCTCCATCCGAGAAGTAGCTAGGGTTTTTGGTAAAATAATAGCAGCATTCCCTGCTGTCGAGTTTGGTCCTCTGCATTATCAAAGTCTTCAACGGGCAAGCACTAAAAGAACGTGCGGGTCATTTTGATAGGTCCATGCAGTTACCAACGGAAGCTTTAGCTGAATTACAGTGGTGGATTGGGAATGTTGTACAAGCTACTAAAAACATTTTTGTTCAGCAACCTTCAGTGGTATTGCAAACTGATGTGAGTGCTCTCGGATGGGGGGCTACGGACAATGACACCAACTGTGGTGGTAGATGGACTGTCCAAGAGGATTTAATTCTCCAAGCATATGGTATCAATTATTTTGAGTTATTGGGGGCATTTTATGGATTGAAAGCTTATTGTTCTACAATGAAGGACTTGCATGTTCAATTACAAGTAGACAATACCACAGCTGTGGCATATATCAATCACATGGGAGGAGTAAGATCAGTATCATGTGATTATCTGGTCAACCTGATGTGGCACTGGTGTATATCTCGGAATATCTGGCTTTCAGCTATCTATCTACCAGGGAGAGACAATATTGTGGCAGACAACAGATCACGAAAGTTCAAAGACAATACAGAATGGATGTTAAATGCACAACTTACAAAAAAATTGTCAGTCGGTATGGGTTACCAGACATTGATCTGTTTGCGTCCAGATTAAATCACCAGGTGTCTAAATACGTCTCATGGGAGCCTGACCCTGGAGCAGTAGCGGTGGATGCATTCTCGCTACATTGGGGAAATATGTTCTTCTATGCTTTTCCCCCATTCTGCCTGATTAGGCAATGTCTCACCAAAATAGAGCAAGACTCCGCCACGGGCGTTTTGGTGGTTCCAAACTGGCCTACACTGCCATGGTTCCCATTGATGCTCAGAATGATAACTCAACCATTTATGACGGTTCCCAGCTGCAGTAATTTGTTGGTACAACCAGTAACAGAAGAAGTTCATCCATTGCATGATCATATTAATTTGTTCCTGCAGGTTCTGGCCAGACCATTACAAGAGCTTGGACTGTCGGATAGGACCATGGATGTCATAACTGCAGCTTGGAGAAATAGCACTAAGAAACAATATATGTCTCATATAAATAAATGGGAAGCTTTTTGTATACAGTCAGATATATCTTATCATACTGCAAACATATCAGATGTATTGGAGTTCCTTGCTATGTTGCATTTTGATCAGCACCTAAGTTATAGTCCCATTAATAGTGCACGTAGTGCTTTGTCCTCCTATTTAGGACAATTTTCAGAACGTCAATCTATCGGGTCTCATCCATTGATGTCCCGATTTATGAGAGGAATTTTTTATAAAAATCCTCCCAAAACCCAGATATACAGAAATTTGGGATGTCAGTGTAGTTCTTACATTGCTTCGGCAGTGGGCTCCAATTATGTCATTGTCTTTTCAGAAGTTAACATTTAAAGTGGTAATGATCATGGCATTAGTGTCAGCACACAAAGAGTACAAACATTGCAAATGTTACGTTTAGATTGTATGCATTTGTCTGGAGATAACATTACTATTTATGTTTATGATCTAATCAAACAAAGCAGACCGGGGAAGTCTGGAACCAAGGTAATCTTCAAAGCATATCCTGTCGACCAAACATTGTGTGTGGTTAAGCATCTGACTCGATATATTGAAGTAACCAAGAGTCTCCGAGGTTGTGAGACAGCAATGCTTATTACCCACAAGAAACCATATTAAAAAGTGACAGTACAAACTATTTCTAGATGGTTAAATAGGTTCTGGATTTAGCTGGAGTAGACACTCATGTGTTTAAATCTCACTCCACCAGGGCGGCAACCACATCCGCGGCGAAGGCACAGGATGTGCCACACGACCAAATTTTAGAGGCCGCAGGGTGGTTTAAAGAATAAACTTTTTCCAAGTTTTACGATAAACCTGTTGTCACAGTGCCAGGGTTTGGACATGTAGTGTTGGGTTCTGTTTGATTGTTTGCTTTGTTTTATGTCATTGCTTTCATATCCTTTGTTGTAATTTCCCCCTGGGATGGAGGGGTTATTACTTTTATTTTCTTTTTATTATTATTATTAAAATACTTATGGCATAATTTCAAGTAATGTTCAATATATATTATTTACTCACTACTGTGTCAAATGAAGTAGTGTGTCGTATGGAGTGAATCTACGGCATGAAAATCACAGAACTACAAAATCTTCATGTAGTCACTCACGTGACTCCGAAGTAAAATAATAAGATTAATCGAGAACTTACCTGTTCGAAGTTTGATCTTTATTTTATGAGGAGTTACGAGGAGGGATTACGTGCCCTCTGCTCCCGGCCCTCATAATTTAAAGGATCATCTGGTAGTTCTAGTCTTCTGTAAGCCTTACTATCTTACTTCGGCTATCGGTTTCTGTGTTTTTCACGCCGCTGCTTTGAAGTATGACGGCATGCGCCTGGCGAGGCTTCTTCACGTAATCCCTCATCGTAACTCCTCATAAAATAAAGATCAAACTTCGAACAGGTAAGTTCTCATTTAATCTTACTATTATACTGCTGTGTTGGAAGGAACTGCAGATGCTGGTTTAAACCGAAGACAGACACAAAAAGCTGGAGAGAAGGAACAGACAAAAAGCGGGTCAGACAGCATCGCTGGGGAGAAGGAACAGGTTTCAGGTTGAGACCCTTCTTCAGACTTGGTCACCTATTCCTTTTCAGAGATGCAGTCTGTCCCGCTGAGTTACTCCAGCGTTTTGTGTCTATCTCCAATTATTATACTGCGGCCGAGATGGAACTGATTTCACAATGTCCCAGCAACACATTATGTCCCTGGGGCCTGAAGGTTGTTACTATATTAATGCATCTAGACATAGTCTTCTCCGTTGAGTTATGAGGGAAGGTGCATATGAGGGCCATTGCAAAATCTATATTACTAAAAGTCCAATCTTGACCACTTCCTGGTGTTCTGTATATTGATTTTAGAGAAAATGCTGCCACTTACGGCTGTGATTTTTGGTTATATAACTCAGAGTCCTCATCCGCTGCGCAGGACAAGAGGATTTTCCCCATCGATGAAAAATAAAAGAGTTATTAGTGTTTAATAAATGTTGAGATTCTCTCTCCTGAAGGCCACATCCCTTCTGGAGGGGCTATAAAACCCGAAAGTGTGGAGGTGCCTCAGTTTTCTGCAAGATGGGGGAGCGAGAGGTCGCAGTTCTCTGTCTGAGCTGTGAATAACCCTAACCCTAACCCTAACCCTAACCGTAAAGCTGTGAATAACACTGAACACATATCTACTAAATTGTGAGTGGTTTTACTGACCTCTCAGTGTCCTTAATGTGGTTTGAAAATGTAGTTTGAAAATGCAAAAGTGTGTTTTGGTTTGAAAGTGCTAAAGCTGTGTTGCCTTTGGTTTTGAGTGTTAAAGCATGCTGTGTTGCCTTTGGTTTTGAAAGTGCTAAAGCAAGCTGTGTTGCCTTTGGTTTTGAAAGTGCTAAAGCAAGCTGTGTTGCCTTTGGTTTTGAAAGTGCTAAAGCAAGCTGTGTTGCCTTTGGTTTTGAAAGTGCTGAAGCAAGCTGCCTTGCCTTTGGTTTTGAAAGTGCTAAAGCAAGCTGCCTTGCTCAATTAGAGCTGCCTTGCCTAATTAGAGCTGCCTTGCCTAATTAGAGCTGCCTTGCCTAATTAGAGCTGCCTTGCCTAATTAGAGCTTCCTTACCTACTTAGAGCTGCCTTGCCTACTTAGAGCTGCCTTGCCTAATTAAAGCTGCCTTGCCTTCTATATAATTAAAAGTCTAAATCTTGACCACTTCCTGTTTGCGCTTTATATTAATTTTAGAAAAAACGCTACCACGTACGGCTGTGATTTTTGGCCATCTTACCCAGAGACCCCCACCGCTCATCAGGTGCCGAGGGGTTTTCCCATTGATAAAAAAGAAGTTATTAGTGTTTTTTTTTGTTAATTTTTTGATTAATTAGAAGCAATTACATAATAAAAAAAGGTGTGTGTTGATTGTTGACATAATAAAAATCATTTTGTTCTTTGTAGATATACATAATCAGTATTATTTATGTTAATCATTGCATAATAATTGTGCTTCTATATTTTTTTTCCATTTTTTATAAAGGTAGAAAATAGTAGAAAAAGATTAAACAAAAAAAAAAATATATAAAAAAAGTTGGGAAAGAATGGAATATTCTACAGATTTTACATCGTTGGAGATATATCCGCGTTTTATGAAATGTTCTACTTCATCTATTCTTTGATTCTGGTTTCAGTCGGGTTCTCGTGCCGAACCATTTTGCCCCTTCAAATATTCAATAAATGGGGACCATATTTTTTTAAATAGTTCTTGTTTGTCCATTAAGACAAATCTTAATCTTTCCAAATATAGGGTCTCCGACATTTCTGTGGTCCGCATTTTAATTGTGGGGGTTATAGAGCCTTTCCAAAATTTTAATATTAATTTTTTCCCAATTATTAAACTATAATCAATAAAAATTATTTGATTCGAAGTAATGAATTGATTTGGTTCCGTTATTCCTAATATTATTAATTTTGAGTCAGGAGCCAGTTTGGTATTGACGACTTCTGAGATTATCTTTAAAATTTCCATCCAAAAATTATTAATTTTTGTACAACTTACGAATGACTGCAATAGGTTAGCCTCTAAGTGTTGACATTTATCACAAATAGGGGAAACACTTGGAAAAATATTCAGTTTTGTTTTTGAATAATGCAGTCTTTGTAATACTTTAAATTGTATTAAAGAATGTCCAGTGTTTAACGAACAGTGATGTATATGCTGTAAGCTATCATCCCAAATTTCTGGACTAATTGTTTGACCCAATTCATTTTCCCATGATTGCCTATATAAATCCGTCTTTGGAGCATCGCTATCTAATAAAATACTATAAATATATGGTATCAGTTTTTCTGTGTTCGGATGTTTATTCAAACATTCATCAACAATTTCTATCTTTCTAAATCTATATTCATTTGTAATTGACTTAACATAGTCTCTGATTTGTAAATATCTAAAGTGATCCTTTGATTGAAGCCCATAAATTTGTTGTAATTCCTGAAATTAGAGAAATGTATTTTTCCTATAGAGATCACCCATCTTTGTAATTCCATGGTTTTTCCATTGTAAAAACCTTTATCCATCCATGAGGGTTTAAATGCTGCATTGTTTACAATAGGAAGAGATAGTGGAATATAATCCAATTTTAATGTTTTCTTTATTTGTTTCCAAGTGCGTATTCCACTGTCTATTATAGGGTTTTCTTTATAGGTTTTTTTGCTTAATTTGGTAATAGCAAATAGAATTGACCCAATTTCAAAAGGTAAACGATCTTCTTTTTCCATTTTTAACCAGTCTGGTTGTTTATCTAATTCTTCCAACCAAAAGTTCATATTCTTGATATTAACTGCCCAGAAATAAAACATAAAATTCGGTAATGCTAAGCCTCCATTTACTTTTGATTTACATAAATGTTTCTTGTTTTTTCTGTGGTTCTTATAATCCCATATAAAATTAGTAACTATAGAATCAACATTTTTAAAAAAAGTTTTTGGGAGATATATCGGGATTAATTGAAAAAGGTATAATAGTTGCGGGCGAAAAATCATTTTTATTGCATTAATTCTACCCAGAGTTATTAGTGTTTTAAAAATGTTAAAACACTAATTCTCTCTCCTGTCAATCACGCCATGAAGGCCATGCTCCTTCTGGTCGGGGGGGGGGAGGGACTATAAAACCAGGAAGTGCGGGCGTGGCGCAGTCTCTACAAGATGGGGGAGGGAGAGGTCACAACTCGCTGTCTTTAGTGGCCTTGCACCCTGCTTGCAATGGAATTGCAGGGAATAGCCGTGAGTCAACTGCGCGCCCACCAGCCATGAGCTGCCACCACAACAGGTTTGAGTTGGCCCACAATGTCCATACTAGCCCTCTGAAAACCAGTCTCTTCAGCGCACAACACCCATACTAGCGCTCCAGAAAGCCCCCCCCCCCCCCCCCCCCCCCCCCATTGGCCACCAATATTGGAATTGGTGGAGAGGTGGAATATTGCATTGGGGGACCAGCCCTCTACCAGCCCTCCAGCCCTCCGGCCCTCCGGGTCCCACCTAGTCTAGTAATAATGATGAGCTTATTATGTCATCAACACTCTGTTGAATTTTACCTTAAATATTACAAATATACATAGATTTTCAGACTGGATGGAAAAGGGTACAGGAGGTGATAGTCTTCTCAGCTCTGGCTTCGTCTTGTATGGATTTCATTGGGGAGCAGCTGGCAGCGATACTTTTTGTCGAACAAACACAAAGCTAGAAATTCTGAAGAAGGGTCTCGACCCAAAACGTTACCCATTCCTTCTCCCCAGGGAGCCTGAAAAAGGGTTCTGACCCGAAACATCACCAATTCTTTCTCTCCAGCGAGCCTGAAGAAGGGTGTCGACCCAAAACGCCGCCCATTCCTTCTCTCCAGAGATGCTGCCCGAGTTACTCCTGAGTTACTCCAGCATTTTGTGTTTATCTACCTATCACATCGGGCTTTGTCCCAGTCCACCTCTCTTTTCCATTTTTTTCCCTATTTCCTGCTCCCCCTTATTTCATTCAGTCTGTAAAAGGATCACAACCCAAACCATAGTCTGTTCATTCTTTCCACAGATGTGTCTGTCTTCTAGAAATTAATTCGCTGGGTACAGTTTTTTTTTAACATCCTTTGAGGTTGAACGTGATGTGCAGTCATTCACAGATCGCAATAGTGAGTGTAGAGAGTGGGTGTCATGCTTAAAGGAGCTATTGATGGTGCTTTTTGATGCATGTCAAGCACTACCAGGTAGAACGCTCCCAAGAGCGGCACAGTGGCGCAGCGGTAGAGTTGCTGCCTTACAGCGCTTGCAGCGCCGGAGACCCGGGTTCCATCCCGACTACGGGTGCTGTCTGTACGGAGTTTGTACGTTCTCCCCGTGACCGCGTCGGTTTTCTCCAAGATCATCGGTTTCCTCCCACACTCCGAAGACGTGCAGGTTTGTAGGTTAATTGGCTTGGTATAAATATAAATTGTCCCTAGTGTGTGTAGGGTAGTGTTAATGTATGGGGATCGCTCATCGGCGCAGACCAGGTGGGCCGAAGGGCCTGTTTCCGCACTGTATCTCGAAACTATACTAATCTAAACTAAGCGTTGTTAGTCCAAATGATGCCTCCTCCGATAAACCGATTTGTTGCCATGTTATTAAATCTTGCTGTGCACATAAGCCCAACATCTGCAGAAGTTTAAATGACCCTCACATTCTTCCAGGTTTGCAGGGATTGCTTTGGAAGAGAATTCAGTCCATTTAAAGGGGCTGATGAAGGCAACAATTGGAACCTTTGAATGACTCGGGGTGAGCAAGGACAGCAAGGTTGATTCCACTTGTATTGGTCCAACTCAACTTCCAGCACTGCCAGGAAAAGGAAGGCCCAGACTCAAGCCTTCTTTAGTCAGCGGGAGGTGAATCTGTGGAATTCTTTGCTACATAAGACTGTGGAGGCCATCAGTGGATATATTTAAGGCAGAGATAGGTAGATTCTTGATTAGTATGGGTGTCAGGGGTTATGGAGAGAAGGCAGAAGAATGGGGATAGGAGGGAGAGATAGATCAGCCATGATTGAATGGCGGAGTAGACTTGATGGTCTAATTCTACTCTTATCATGTGATCTTATGATCAGGGTCAGCTTTCTCAGGGACAGCTGTCAGGAAGAATCGTCTGTGAGAGTCATCTGGAAGTCAAACTCCTGCTTGTAACAGTCTGGAGAGTATTGTATCCAAAGGGGTAAGATTTTCGTATTCAATGGCGAATGGTGAAATCCAACAACTTATATAACACATCACCAGCCAAGCAGCATAATCTGGACTACTCTACTCTGCCTGTGGTGGAGGTCCAGTACCACCCATCAGCTACTTGACCCAGGTCAAGGGTTTTCTGACCTGGGATCTGCCAAAGTGATGGTTCCTTCTGAAACGCTGGCCATACCCAGCACAATGCAGGTCACTGAGCATTTCTGTTATACTGGACGGATCCTCTTCAAAGTATCCACATGGATTTAGTCTGATCAGGCGTTATAAACATATAAATACAGATTTTAATCAAAATATCTAAAACCTGGGCCAATGACAAATAAGTAGTTACATTACACAATGTAACCCTCAGTTTACTTAATTCATTACCATTTTCCTTGTTCTTGCCTCCAAAATATTTCTTGTCAGCATTCTAGAGACCATTTGAGAGTGGAGCACCAAGCATGCGCTCGTAAAAAAGAAGTGAAACTCTGTGAGTAGAATGAATGTCATTTTGGGCCTTCTTCCAACCACATATTTAGCTGGGTTTGATAACATCTCATATCTTTGATGCATATTGCCTTAGTTCAATAGTGGGTCAAACACTGCACTAAAATCTCTTCCTCTACCAGCACTCACACTGGGGAGGTTCTGTTATTTGTTAGCATTGGATAGAACTTTGGTTTCTTGCTTCAACTTTTTGTTGCAAATCAGAATGAATTAGAGATTTAAACCAGTGTTCATCTGCCTTTATTCGCAGAGAATGCTGATTGCATCTGGTTACATTTTGGCCAGATACCCCTCTCCTGCAGGAAATCAAATTCCATCTCTGTGTTAATTGTGCAATGTCCCTTTCTCCCTTGCCCAGCCTTTATCACTCAAGCCAACATTGTTGAAATGCTCAATTAATTATTATACAGGAATTTATCATTCAGAGGGTAATTGGTCAGGAGCAGGGAAACAGAACACATTCTTTTAATGGGATTCCAAGCATCTAACGCCCTCATGTCAATATCACCCATCAAGTGCAGAATGAAACCAGAGCTTAGTACCATTCACTGTTAATTTGCGATGTGCCAATATGTGCTTCCCACTTTCAGTGTCCTTTGCTGGCAGGCAGCAGTACAAGGGCGGCACAGTGGCGCAACGGGTAGAGCTGCTGCCTCACAGCGCCAGAGACACGGGTTCGATCCTGACCTTGGGTGCTGTCTTTGTGGAGTTTGCGCATTCTCCCTGTGACCGTGTGGGTTTCCTCCGGGAGCTTCGGTTTCCTCCCACTTTCCAAAGCCTTGCGGGTTTGTGGGTTAATTGGTCTCAGTAAATTGCTGCTAGTGTGTGGGGCGTGAATGAGAAAGCGGGACGACATTAAACTGGTGTGAACGGGCGATGTGGTCGGCGTGGACTCAATGGGCTGAAGGGGCTGTTTCCATTGCTCTATCTTTTGATCAGTTCAATCAATCAAAAGGGACAGACAGCTATGATTGTGCACATCTCCCTATCAGGGCATAGGCTCTGTATTGACAAATTATAGAATCATAGAGGCATATAGCATATTGAGGCATTTAACAGGCCCTTCAGCCCAACTTGCCCATGCTAACCAAAATGCCATATCTAAGCATGCAATTTACCTGGATTGAGCCCATATCTTTCTGAACCTTTCATATCTGTTTTTGTTCAAATATCATTTGGTTGGTGTTGAGTTTAACATTAGTATATATGAGAAAAAGGTTAGGTGAGAAGCACGAGGCTTCCCACACTTGCAAAGAGATCCCAGTAGGGAAGGGTACATGTGCAGACTAAATTGCCATTTGCGGCTAAGTGCACTCAACACACACAAATGTTTATACTATTTTTATCGCTAGACCCGAGAATTCACCACTCAACAGTTGATTTCCTGCCCTCAGGGAGTGACTGCGTTCCTCTGATTGATGCACTGCTTGTTTGTCCTCTGTCGCAGCATGGTCCTGAAGTTACTAAGCTCTCTGTTGTGCCTGCAGCTGGTGAGCATGGGAGCTGGCACTTTGCCACAGGGGAGCTTGTTGGAGGTTTGACTCTCGGATCCATCAGTTTGTGGGGATGTCATGGGCACTCACGTAGGCATGAAGACTTTGGGAATAAACTCCGACAATGAAACCTGGTCTGCAGCCCAAAGGCAGACTAATGTCTAACTAAAGATAGACACAAAATGCTGGAGTAACTCAGCGGGACAGGCAGCATCTCTGGAGAGACGGAATGGGTGACGTTTCGGGTCGAGAGCCTTCTTTAGACTCCTGAAGACTTCAGTCCGTCTGAAGAACAGTCTCAACCCGAAACATCACCCATTCCTTCTCTTCAGAATAGCTCCCCGTCTCGCTGAGTTACTCCAGCATTTTGTGTCTTTCTTTGGTGTAAACCAGCATCTGCAGTTCCTTCCGAAACACAATTCCTTCCTGAATTGCCCAATGAAAGCATGTTTCATATATTAATATTTCCTTGCAATGTAGAAGGCCCATTTGAGATTGAATTGAGATCACAGAACAACCCCACTTCACCAGCAACAATCTTCCGGAGGAACTAAACGGGTCGAACAGCAACCCCTGTGAAGAGAAATGGTCAGTCGATGTTTCAGGTCAGGGCCCTTCATCTGTTTCTCCAGCAGCTAGTTTGTTGCTCCATATTCCGGCGCAGAGGGAGAACAAAGAGGGAAGAGACAGAGACTTTAAGACTTTGCCTTCCATCACAGTGAGGTATTTGGTGACCATTTTCTTATTATATGTATGACTGCAGGGGAACGAAATTTCGTTCAGACCGAAAGGTCTGAATGTCAAATAAATTCAATTAAATTCAATTCATCTACAGTCTCTTGTGAATCCTGACCCATCACTAGTTTTTCCAGTGGTTTAGTTTAGTTTAGATTAATTTATTGTCACCTGTACCGAGGTACAGAGAAAAGCTTTTATTGTGTGCTAACCAGTCAGCAGAAAGACAATACATGATTACAATCGAGCCATCTACAGTGTACAGATAAATGATAAAGGAAATAATGTGAATAGCATTTAGTGCAAGATAAAGCCAGTAATGTCTGATCAAAGATAGTGAAGGGTTTCCACTGGGGTAGATAGTAGTTCAGGACTGCTCTCCAGTTGTGGTAGGATGGTTCAGATGCATGATAACAGCTGGGAAAAAATTGTCGCTGAATCTGGAGGTGCGTGTTTTCACACTTGTAACCTTTTGCGTGATGGGAGAGGGAGTGGCCAGGGTGCGACTCGACCTTGATTATGCCACTGGTCTTGCCGAAGCAGCTTGAGCTATAGGTGGAGTCAAGGGAAGGGAGGTTGGTTTCTGTGATGGTCTGGGCTGCGTCCACAATTTGTTGCAATTTGTTGCGGTCGTGGATGGAGCTGTTCCCAAACCAGTAACTTATTCTCCCGTGATTCCAATGGACTGCCCACCCCCTCTACCGCAGTGTGTACCACTTCTGGACAGTGTGAGGGACATATACAATGGACTGTTGTCTTGGGTCTGGGGGAGGAAACTGGAGCAACTATGGGGAAACTTGTGCAGCCTCTTGGAAAACATGTACACTCCATGCAGAGAGCACCAGAGGTCAGGATTGGACTGCATAGATGGAGGTGTTTACCCTAAATACAGAGTTAATTGTTTGTCTATTTTGTGCTCAGAGAAAGAAATATCTTTGACATTGGCTCTATCAACCTTTATTTCACAGTTGCATTATAGTTATAGAGTCATACAGCACGGGACCGGTCACTTGGTCTGCACAGCCATGCTGACCCTCAAGTACCCATATATCCCTTAGCCATGTACCAGCACTTGCTTCATTGCCTTCTATGCCTTTGCAATGTAGATGCTCATCCAGCTAATAAATGCTGTGAGAGTATTTTCCTCCATCATCCAAATGGATTGCAAACACCTTCTGGGTGATTTTTTTTTCCCCCTCAGATTCCCTTTTACTGCTCATCTATCCTCTCTGGTTTTAGACATCTCCATTCTAGGAAAAGATTTCTCACCATTCCCCGTATAATTTTGTATACCTCAGACAGATCCTCCCTTCATCCTTCTCCGTTCCAAGACAAACAAACCTGTCTCTCCTCATTCCGTTCCAAAAAGACATTCATTCCGACATTAAATTCCGGTGAACCTCCTCGGAATTCTCTCCAGTGCATTCACACCCTTCCTATAGTGTGGCAACCGAAACTGCACACAATGCTGCAAGTGTGGCCTCACCAAAGTTTAGTTTAGTTTAGTTTAGAGATATAGCAAGGAAATAGGCCCTTCGGCCCACCGGATCCGCACCGACCAGCAATCCCCGCACATTAACAATATCCCATACGCTCTTGGGACAATTCTTAAAGTACATTTACCAGGCTAATTTACCTACATACCTGTACGTCTTTGGATTGTGGGAGGAAACCGAAGATCTCGGAGAAAACCCAATGCAGGTCACGGGGAGAACGTACAAACTCCGTACAGACAGCACCCGTGGTCCGGATCGAACCCAGGTCTTTGGCACGGCAAGCGCTGTAAGGCAGCAACTCTACCGCTGCGCCACCCTGCTGCCCTTCAGTTTTATAAAGTTGTGTTGGAATCTCCATGCTTTTAAAGCCAGCATCATAATGCTCTTTCCCCCCCTTCCCTCCCTCCCCAATCTTTGCACATCTCCAATCCTGGACTTTTCCACTCGTCACTTTCATTTTGTGTTTCATGTATCTTTTTGTGTTTTATGACCATTGGCAGACCCATTTCCCTCCTGGGATGAATAAAGTTCTATCGTATTATATCATATTGTATATATATGCCTTCTCACCTATCTCTGCTGCCACCATCAGGGATCAATGGACTTGTTCACCGCTCTGTGCCCACAGGGCCTGACCATTTACGGCATCTGCTTGATAGAAAGACCTCCCAAAATCCATCACCTCACACCTATTGGGATTAAATTCTATCTGCCATTGCCGGTATTTTACCAGCTGCTCAACATCATTCTGTGAGCATGGCTTGTAAGGTGTAGCAAGCAACTTTACACCAATGATAGACGCCAAATGCTGGAGTAACTCAGCGGGACAGGCAGCATCTCTGGAGAGAAGGAATGGGTGACGTTTCTGGTCGAGACCCTTCTTCAGACCTCTTCAGAATGCCTTGTGTTAAATGAATTTCTATGCATTATCACAAATTCTTTGAAACCCAGGTTTAGCATTAGCAATGCATTTTGTGAATTGCCCCGTCTGCTTTAATGAAACTATGAAGTATTATTGCTACTCATATGCATTTTGCAGGACATTTACATGGCAGGAGCCTCCTCTGATTTTACATGATTGTCTCCTCACACACTCAATTTCCCTCCTGGGAAAAATAAAGTTCTACTGTATCGTATCGTATCGTTAACGTATTGTATCATATCGTGCATGTGAGTGAATGCACCAATGCTGTTCCCACAGCTGTCCCATTGATGGCGACTTCGCTGGATCGAGAGTTTCTTCTGTATTCCCCATTGGATATTTTGTGACCATCTAATATTTACATCCTTTGGATTTGCATTCCACTAAATTACAGACAAGAGTCAAGACAAGGGTGTTTTATTGTCATATGTTCGAACACATATGGAACAATGAAATTCTTACTTGCAGCGGAACAACAGATGTGTAAACATAGTACTCAGTAGACACCCCTTTTAAAGACATTAGCCCCAGCCAGTTGCACCTTTCCATAAAGTTACACATTTTTCACTTCTGATATCTTCCTTCTACGTGCCGGAAGGAACTGCAGATGCTGGTTCAAACCGAAGATAGGCACAAAAAGCTGGAGTAACTCAGCGGGACAGGCAGCATCTCTGGAGAGAAGGAATGGGTGACGTTTCAGGTCGAGATCTTCGGGTCTGAAGAAGGGTCTCGACCAGAAACGTCATCCAATCCTTCCCTCCAGAGATGCTGCCTGTCCCGCTGGGTTACTCCAGCTTTATGTGTCTTCCTTCTACGCCTTGTCTTCAGTCCCTCTGTACCTTTTTATATTGTGCTGATCAGAACGATTCCATGCAAATTTAATCTAATTCCTTCCCTTTCGATTTATTACTCTTGAAATGAGCTCCATTTTTTTTTGTGAATTGCATGGTATTGTTAGCTTAAACACAAATCCCTAGTGAAATTCCTTTATCCTTTTGATTATTTATACAAAAGCCAGATCCTTCGGGAACAGCATGCATAGGGGAGGATGTGGTTTGCCCACATATGAGGTTGACCTGGGGTTCTTTTTTTAATGAGATATTCATCTACTTTTGTCAAATTTCCAATTTATATTTCAATCTTCTGTAGAAATGGATGGGAAAGCAGTGTACTGTGACGCAAATCATAAATTAGCATTTAAAATGTAGCCATCTAATTAGAAAGAAAAGTCATATTTCCAATACAATTGGAAACATTTCAAAAAATTAGATATTATTGTTATCTAAGGTGAAGTTATAATATTACAGGGTAACGATGCCCTCTGTTGGATTGCTAGAGCAAATCAACCCCAAACAAATGCTGTTGATGAGGGTCAGAAATAAAACGCTGGAGTAACTCAGCGGGACAGGCAGCATCTCTGGAGAGAAGGAATGGGTGATGTTTTGGGTCAAGACCCTTCTTCAGACACAGGTTGAGGACAATTGTTCTAATTTTCAATTGGTTACCTCAGGGTTATGGTTATGACTGATCAGGTGACAAACAAGAGAAACTAATGAATTAAATTATTACCTCATTAATAAAATTGTACATTGAAATTAATTAGTGAATTAAAAAATAATTTCACTTAAAATAAAATTGACTGAAATTCTTTAATTTAAAAATATTAATGTCAATTAAAGAATCTGCCAACTACGATTATGAACAAAGTTTTACTGCTCCAGATGCAGTAGCCATGGCTGATGTGTAGGAAGGCACTGCAGATGCTGGTTTACATCGAAGATAGACACAAAGTGTTCGAGTAATTTAGCGGGACAGGCAGCATCTCTGGAGAGAAGAAATGGGTGACGGTTCAGGTCGAGACCCTTCTTCAGGTCTGAAGCAGGATCTCGACTGGAAACATCACCCATTCGTCTCCAGAGATGCGACTTTTCCCGCTGAGTTACTCCAGCATTTTGTGTCTATCTTAGCCATGGCTAATGCAAGGCTGGGGGGGCCAGATGTGAAGTGTATCCAACTCACAGCCCAGGTCTTGACAATGACTCAACTCTACAGCACCCCCAGCAGGCCATCAGCGGGATTTTCCAATTATCTGCAGCATTTAAACAGTCGAGGACTGAAGTGTATCTTTCCTTCTAATTCTCACCGCTGGATCATCCTTTAAAAAGATGATGATGCTTTTTATAGTAGCAGTTAATAAGCACCGTATGAATTTTCCAATATATCTTATCTCCACATTTGAATTATTGATATATTCAAGAGAGAGTTAGATATGGCTCTTGGGGCTAACTGAATCAAGGGATTTGGGGAGAAAGCAGGAACGGGGTACTGATTTTGGATGATCAGCCATGATCTTGTTGCTTGGCAGTGCAGGCTCGAAGGGATGAATAGCTGACTCCTGTACCTATTTTATATGTTTCTATGAATTCACATTTTGAATTTTGAAATGACATGTTGCAGACAATGTCGTAATCAATATCACCCAAATAAGATTTGTAAGTGTTCGCACTGCTCGCATGTGACTGGTCTTTACGTACTCTTACAGATATTTCCCACAACCCACTGAAACCTCACACACAGGCACTTCATGGCATGTTCCTTCAACAATTTATTCTGTCTCGTTCAATACTCTGAGGATTGGAATGTAGCAGAAATATGAGTATGTTTATGCAGTGGATCATCTAACTGAACTCTAATACTTTCCAAAATAAACCTCCTTTCTCTTATCGAGCTGTGGGAATAACATTTAATTCCTAAACATGGCCAGCACTAATTTTCCAGTTAATTTGTTATAAGTTTAAAAGTAGATAAGTTTATGTCATAGGAGCAGAATAACTGATTTGTCTCTCCCTCAACCTTCATTCTCCTGCCTTCTCCCCATGAACCCTGACTCTCGTACTAATCAAGAATCTATCTTAAAACTATCCACTGAGTCGGCCTCCACAGCCTTTTGTGGCAATGAATTCCACAAATTCACCACCCTCTGGCTAAAGAAATTCTTTACATATTAACACTACCCTACATACACTAGGGACAATTTTACATTCATACCAAGCCAATTGACCTGCAAACCTGTACATCTTTGGAGTGTGAGAGGAAACCAAAGATCTCAGAGAAAACCCACGCAGGTTTCCCCCGTCTCCACTGTGTCCCCCTTCATTCTCAATGGCCCTCCTTGCCCTCTGACCACCCTCATCGCTCTCTCACGCCCCTCATCACTCTCCGATGACCTTCCTCAATCTCTGACGGTCCCCTCACTCTCGACAATCCTCCTCGCTCTCGCGGCACGGGTCTCTTCGATGGAGGGTTTGGGCCCGCTCACCAGGAACACTCTATTAGAAGGAACTGCAGATGAAGTAATCCCTATGGAATTCCCTTTACATTCCTCCCCCACCCAAGTCGCACTAGCTTCGCTTTTTCACCCAACAAACAGCTAACAATGGCTTGTTTTCTTTTTCATCGTTAATTTTTTGGATCTTTCATCTATATCTCCCGTTTCCCTTATCCCTAACCAGTCTGAAGAAGGGTCTCACCCCGAAACTTCACCCATTCCTTCTCTCCAGAGATGCGAATGAAGGCTGCAGCTGCCAATAGGATTAACAAACTCATCAGCAAGGCTGGCTCCACCCTGGGGGCGGGGTTGGATTCTTGGGAGGTGGTCTTGGAGGAGAGGATGCTCCTCAAACTGCGGAGCATCCTGGACATGGAGCTCACCTCCTCCATGACACACTGGTCAATCTGAGGAGCACCTTCAGCAACAGACTGGTTCCACCAAGATGCAGGACAGAATGCCAAGGGATACCCTTCTTCCCTGTGGCTATCTATATAGTACTAAAACTCTCATCTTCACCACTTCCTGTCTGCGTTGTAATTACATTTGCGCAAAAATGATCCACCTTTGCGCTACGATTTTTCGCCACCGTCCTCACCATTCTCCTCTGCTGCAAGTCAAAGAAGTTTTGTTCCGATTGGTGAACATCCAAAAGTTATGAAGGTTTTAAAGGTTCCCCCTCCCCATGCCCCCCTCAAACCCCCCCTCCCCCACTCTTCCCCTCCCCCACACTTCCCCTCCCCCACACTTCCCCTCCCTCACACTTCCCCTCCCCCACCCCCCCCCTCCCCTCCCCACATCCCCACACACCCCCCTCCCCTCCCCACATCCCCACACACCCCCCTCCCCTACACCCCTCTCCCACAATCCCCCTCTCCCAACCCCTCCCCTCCCCCACAACCCCCCTCCCCAACACCTCCCCTCCCCCACTCCCCCATCCCTCACACCCCCCTCCTCCCCTCCCCCCTCCTCCCCTCCCCCCTCCCCCACACCCCCCCTCCCCCTCCCTCCCCCTCACTCCCCGTCCCCCACACCCCCTCCCCAGAGTGGTAGAACATTGCTTTGAGGGAACAGGTTGCGTTGGGGAACTGGTGAGTGGTGGAATATTGCGTTGGGGAATGGGTTGCGTTGGGGGGGGGGGGGCGGGGGACCAGCCCAATGGGTCCCACTTAGTCAAGTCAAACACTACAAGTCCTCCCCCTTCTGTTGTTGGGTAGAATGAGACTGACTCCCCTCCCTCCCCCCACCCTCCCCGATCTTTGCACATCCCCCAAGCCTTTCCATTCACCCATTTAATTTCATGCTTCATGTATTTTGTGTCTTTATGACTTGGCAGATCAATTTCCCTCCTGGGATAAATAAAGTTCTATCGTATCGTATCGCAGATGCTGCCTGTCCCGCTGAGTTACTCCAGCTTTTTGTGTCTATCTTCGAACACTATATTGGAGCTGAGCTGTGTGGGAGGTGCAGGAAGGTGAGTGATGGAGGCATAATCCCCAGCAAGGTTGCAGAGAGAAGGGGCTGATCGAGGCTCAGCTGGTGGCAAGATGTGCTGAGTACCTCATTGCAGTGGAGCAGCTGAGGCACTTTAAATATTCAGAGATTCACACTTGACAAGTGATGGTTTTGAGTTGGCCTCCTGCAGGCAATTTCCATAAAAACGACCATTAAATCTCACAAATGGAAATTGCATCCAATATGGAATTATAAAAAGTCCGCCCTTTTAAAAATAGTATATTGCTGTGGCAGATTCATACCGGAATTTGACTTATGATCCAAAAATGCCCTGAGATATGGCAATAACTTTGAGTCACAGTTTCTATTTGATATAGAGCATAAATAATTAATACAAGTAAAATGTGAAAACGTAAACCCTCTATTTCACAAGTGTGTTAGAACATTACAATTTCATTTACCATTTCCATTCGCTTTTGAAGGGATGCAAAAAAAGAAGGATATTGTTAAACTCGAAAGGGTGCGAAAAAGGTTTATGAGGGTGTTGTCAGGTCTGGAGGATTTGTGTTATAAGGAGAGGCTGGAGAGTCTGAAGAAGGGTCTCGACCCGAAATGTCACCCATTCCTTCTCTCCAGAGATGTTGCCTGTCCCGCTGAGTTACTCCAGCTTTTTGTGTCGATCTTTGGAAACGTTAGAAGCTCTAGATGTGAGCTCATAGAGGTTTACAAAATCATGAGCATAGCTAAGGTGAATGCCCACATTCTTTTCCCCAGGGAAGGGGAGTTTCAAACTAGAGAGCGTAGGTTTAAGGTGAAAGGGGAAAGAATTTTAAAATACCAAAGAGGCGATCTTTTCACATAGAGGGAGATGTGCGCATGGGATGAGCTGCCAGAGGAAGTGGTGCGTGGGTATAATTCTGACATTAAAAGGTCGCTTTTCCCCCAAAATAAACTTTATTCAGAATAAAAATTTATACAAAACAAAAAACTGCAAAAATTCTTCCTACAACCTCGGTGCCTAAACATTCAGTGGTGTCATACTCATTTGTGTTCGTACCTATCTTTAAACAAAGCATCCTTGCCGGTCTTGTAGGCCCCTGGGGTGACATCCCTTCCTTTGTTGAGGGGTGTCCTCATCACACTCTGCTCCTCAATGTGCAGCAGCTGGTGGTGGACTCAAGACTGTGGTCCTCCCCCACAGAGCCTTGGCGTTGGCTGCACCAAACCTCGTTGCTTAGCACATAATCCTGCAGTCTGGAGAGGGCCAGTCGGCAACATTCCCTGATGGGCATCTCGCTCAGCTGGAAGACCAACAATATTTCACCAAATTGATGATCTTCCATCAGCACTTGATGTCCGTTTCCAAAAGTGTCCAAATTAATATTGATTTCTCTAACTTCAAGGAACCCTTGCATCCCCTCTCTCTCGATCCCTCCCCCACCCCTAGTCATCATGTTGGTTTCAGTGTCATCCTGTTGAGTTAACAATGGACCCTTTCCCTGATTATCGCTACTTTTCTGCATATCTTTTATTCATTGATTCCAGCTTTCTCTAAATCACCATCTATATCTCTTGTTTCCCTTTCCCTAGACTCTTTAGTCACGACCTGAAATGTCACCTATTCCTTTTCTCCAGAGATGCTTCTCAGCGGGCCTAGCTGCATGTCTGGAGAGAAGGAATGGTGACGTTTCGGGTCGAGACCCTTTTTCAGACTGAGAGTCAGGGGAGAGGGAGACACAGAGATATGGAAGGGTAAGGTACAAAAACAAGAGATCAAAAGGGATGAAGATGCCTTGTCGAGGCAGCGTGAGGTATAAATGGAGTCATTAGAAGGGAAGTGGGTTCGTGTGATGGTCTAGGCTTCATCTCTACATCTTCATCCGCTTTGATCTGTTCTATTTATACCTTACCCTTCCATATCTCTGTGTGCCTCCCCCCTGACTCTCAGTCTGAAAAAGGGTCTCGACCCGAAATGTCACCATTCCTTCTATCCAGAGATGCAGCCTGTCCTGCTGAGTTACTCCAGCATTTTGTGTCTATCTTCGGTGTAAACCAGCATCTGCAGTTCCTCCCTATACAAGTATAGGAGTATTTCTCCCTATAAATGTATAGGAGCAGGGAGGTTCTACTTCAGTTGTATAGGGTCTTGGTGAGACCACACCTGAAGTATTGCGTACAGTTCTGGTCTCCAAATCTGAGGAAGGACATTATTGCCATAGAGGGAGTGCAGAGAAGGTTCACCAGACTGATTCCTGGGATGTCAGGACTGTCTTATGAACAAAGACTGCATAGACTCGGTTTATACTCTCTAGAATTTAGGAGATTGAGAGGGGATCTTATAGAAACTTACAAAATTCTTAAGGGGTTGGACAGGCTAGATGCAGGAAGATTGTTTCCGATGTTGGGGAGGTCCAGGACAAGGGGTCACAGCTTACGGATAAGGGGGAAATCCTTTAGGACCGAGATGAGAAGGACTTTTTTTACAGAGAGTGGTGGGCTTCTGGAACTCTCTGCCACAGAGGATAGTTGAGGCCAGTTCATTGGCTATATTTAAGAGGGAGTTCGATGTGGCCCTTGTGGCTAAGGGGATCAGAGGGTATGGAGAGAAGGCAGGTACGGGATACTGAGTTGGATGATCAGCCATGATCATATTGAATGGCGGTGCAGGCTCGAAGGGCCGAATGGCCTACTCCTGCACCTAATTTTTATGTTTCTAAGTGTTTGATGCAACTGGCCCCCAGGAGCCTTGTTGGTCTGTGCTTGATGTACTTTGGTCAAGTTGATAGGTGCTTCATTTGAATTGGATTTAGAGATCTGGAGATGGCCAGGAGGCAGCAAAACAGAAGAACAGGTCAACATCATGTCATTCAATAATCGCATTGTCGTTTCATCCTCTAAGCTACTCAGTAAGAGAGGGGACACAAGGAACTGCACAAAATTTAAGCTGTTCTTAGCAAACTTGAGCTAAAAAACAGCGGCTGAGGATCTGGGTGGCCCAGGCAGCATCTGTGTAGAGGATGAAGTGCTTAGAAAGCAACTGTAGATGCTGGTTTACACCAAAGATAGACACAAAATGCTGGAGTAACTCAGAATGGGTAGGCAACTATTCGGGTCGAAGAAGCGAAGGAAGAAAGCTGGATAAAAGAGGTGGGCGTGCGGTAACGCCTGGCGAGTGATAGGTGGATACAAAGGGGGGGGGGGGGAGGGTGGCAGGTAGGTGGAGATTGTGATAAAGGCTAAAAGTGAAAAGGAGACAGAAGGGTTTGGATATGGAAAGAAGAGGAGGAGTGAAATGTAAAGCCAGAAGGAGGGATATTGGTGGAGGGGGACAGAGGAGCTGGAAGATGGAGTCAGAAATGTGTGTACACCTGTAATGTAAGGGTTAAACAAGCTTTTCAGCTAAGAGAGAGTTTGTCTGCTAACAGCAGCACTTGTCAATCTGGCAGGCTCGCTTAGAAAAACAATTAGATGCTTGGGAAAATGCTTGGGCTCACTTGGAAGAACCAATTAATCAGGGGCCACTTGCAAGTATGTCCCGTGAAGGGTTAGATAAACTTTTCTTTTTCAGAGACAACACTGCGCCTGATATAATAAATAACGCTTGTTTTCAGTACTAAGATAAATAGCTAGTTTTATAACAGTTAACTTTTGTTTGTAAATTGTGACAGAAGTGTGGGCTTACTGATTATATAAGTGCATAAGTGCCCAACTTCAGCTTAGAGAGGGAGGCAGAGGGGGAGAGAGAGGGTAGGGGGGGAGGGAGGGAGGGGGAGAAGGGAGGGAGAGGGGGAAGAGAGAGACAAAGGGGAGAGAGAGAGACAGAAAGAGAGGGAGAGAGTGGGGGAGAGAGAGAGAGAGGTGAGAAAGAGAGAGTGAGATAGAGAGGGAGAAGGAGAAAGGAGAAATTTCGTCGAAACCCGCGCGAGCAACTTAGCGACTCGTGGCGCTAACGGCAGCTACCCGTGAAAGTTGTTAACTCTTGAAAAAATTCAAACATGTTTGAGGTTTTCCACGAGTCAAATTTGCTGTTCAAGTTAAAAATGGAAACATTTAAACTCGTTGTAATAACGTAGTGGTCCGTGCGTTTACCTTAGTGACTCGTGAGTCTACCGTGGGCACTCTTAAACTCAACGGGCAGGCAGCATCTCTGGAGAGAAGGAACTGGTGACGGGATGACGTAGGGGGATATTGTGCTGTTTGATCGCCCCCTGTCAGCTCCAGCTTTTTGTGTCTATCTTCGGTTTAAACCAGCATCTGCAGGCAGTTCCTTTCCTACATTTTATTCCCTTCTTAGCGTATTCTGGGCAAATGTTGTCTTCTGCACGAACAGTCTTGGATGATATTGTGTGTGTGTGTGTGCGCGCGAGAGAGAAAGAGAGAATTAATGTGTGTGTGAATTGTTTAGGCATCTGTTAGGAGATGCCGTGGTTACATTGGCATTGCCCTCTTGAGATCCCTTTGTGGCGGAGAGCGCTGACCGGTAACCCTGGGTCTTGCGGTCCGACCAAGAGGAGGTGATGTGAACACGGTTTCAGTTGTAGTTCTAGAGGAACATTGCTTCCGATCGATGTCTCTTATGCACTCCTCAGAAGAACTGGGTGCGCTCTTCACCATCATGGCTCCCAGCCTACAGGTTTCTGATCTGACCAACTAACTTCTTCCCTATTTCTCCTCTCCCCCCCTCTATTTCCCTCTCCTCCTCGGCTCTCTTGTTCACTCACACCTTCCCTCCCTCCCCCTCGCAGAGCTTGGTTCAAAGGGGGCAACGAGCCAAGCGGGGCGCGGTCCGAACCCTTTCCGAAAACGAGCACAAAGAGAAAAAAAAAGTATTGTCAAGCGCTCCAAACTTCGTTTAAAATAAGTAAATGCGACCTTGGCTAATAATTAAAAAAGAAAACCTTATACAAAACCAACACCCTACAAACTCTCTGTCTCTCACGCTGCCTGTTGTCTTGTGGGGGGTGTGTGTCGGAGAGAGGGGGTGTGGGTGTGGAAGGGACCCGATGTGAATCAAAGATCCTATCCGCTATAGGATCTTTGATGTGAATGTTACCACCAAAGAGGATGGTAACCTTGCTCCGCTATAGGATCTTTGGTGACCACTATAGGATGGCGAGGTTGGGCTCTGAGCTGCAGTGAGAGAGAGCAGAGAGAGAGAGAGGGAGAGAGAGTGCGTGTGCGCGTCAGCAGCAAAGTTAAATACAACGGGCTTGTACCCGGTGGCAAGAGAGGTTTCCTTTGTTCTCGTCCGGGGCTTGAGAGCGATCGGAGAGAATTAACCCTCCCTCGCACACCACTCCTAACCCAAGAGCCTTGTCACTCCAGACAGATTAATGACGCCCCCCCCAACCTCCCTCCACCTCAACTCACGCCTGGGCACCAAAGCAGCTCAGGAGGCGAACCCTGAGCTCCGTCTCCCAACAATCTGATGTGAAAGAACAGTTATTGAAACATACCTTCATTCACCGTTGGCTCAAGAGTAACGGGAGAGGAGCTTGGTAACTCGGGAGAGGAACTTGGAACATCACAGAAATGACATACCCGTGGGAACTCGGTTAAACACTTGAACATAAACTTGGAATCTCGTACACACCCACAGTCTGTTTTTTTCTTTCACTTGGGGTCACTCGTGGGTGGACTCGCTCCGTGAGACAGGGCTTAGAGGATTAGGGAGGGAGAGAGGGTTAGACAGGGAGTGGGAGCGAGGCAGAGAGAGAGAGGGAGAGAGGGAGGGAGAAGAGAGAGGGACGGAAAAGGAGGGAGAGAGAGAGAGAGGCAGTGAAAGCGTGAGAGAGGGAGGGAGAAAGAGAGAGAGAGAGAGGGAGAGATTTAATCTAGGACGGTGATACAGATCGCTGGCAGGAGCCATGAGTTCTCCAGATCAGGCATCGCAAACAGAAGTCTGATGGGCAGAAGGAAGTGAGACACATCTCAGTAAACGCTTACTGAGCAGAACGGCATGAGACCTGAACTTCATTAATCCTTCTTCTCACTTTTTACCTTACTGTGGATAGTCGTTTGTAACCCTGAAATATTATTTCTTCATCCAAAACCTCACAGCACTGGGGTGTGGCAGGCAGGGAGGGGAGGGGCATGGGGGTGGGGGTCAGGGCTATTGTAATTGAGAATTAAATATTCATTTGGTTGCGAGCTTCCCAAGCGGAATATGAGGAGCTCTTCTCACAGTATGTGTGTGGCCACATTCTGCCAATGGATAATCACCAACAGACCTGATTTGTATACCCCCCAGATAGATACAAAATGCTGGAGTGACTCAGCGGGACAGGCAGCATCTCTGGAGAGATGGAATGGGTGACGTTTCGGTTCGAGACCCTTTTTTAGATGGGTCTGGAGAGGGTCTGAAGAAGGGTCTCGACCCGAAATGTCACCCATTCCTTCTCTCCATAGATACTGCCTGACCCGCTGAGTCACTCCAGCATTTTGTTTCTATCTACGGTTTAAACCAGCATCTGCAGTTCCTTCCTACACATCTTACACCCTCCAAGTGGCCTGACACCCGGGTCTTCCCTGTCTAAATCCTGTCCCCTCCCTCCCCTCAGAACCACACCAACCAACGGTGGGTAACACTTTGGGTAAATCACAACTAGGATGTTGAACACTGCTGCATTCAAATGTATCCTCTAATATCTGCTCAAGTCAAGACTGTTGTATTGTCATATATCCCAGATAGATCAATGACATTCTAATGGGCCTGTCCCACTTAGGCGATTTTTCAGGCGCTGAAAAACCGGCGTCTGGAACAGCGACTGTCGGAGTGGAACACACACACATCGCTTCCTTCCCCAGCCAGTTATGCAGGTGTGGGGGACAGGGCAAGCGGGGGGAGCGCTGTCTGAGTGAAATTCACACGGTGCAAAGCCAATGTGATACAGACACACACCGCGATGAACAGGAAGGTTGGCGCTGTAATTAAGACGGTGACCGCACAGTGCACAGGAAGGGTCACTTAAGTCCTTTAAAAGAGCGGGTGGGGGAAGAGGGGGGAGAAGGAGCGGAAACACCTTTTAAGAAGCCAGAGATACACAGCTGTGAAGCTCGGCGGACATTAACATTACCGGTCAGTTGGCTCCCCAATGAGCCAATGAGATTCACCGGTCAGCACCGGCGACAACCTACGAACAACCCATGACGACCTCCGACCTCCTGGCAACCCATTACCAGTGCACCCAAGTCACGAGAATTCTCGCCACTCTCCATGGTGTCAAAATTCTGGTCGCCGCTAATTTTTCAACATGGCGACCAGAATGAACCGCGACTAGTTCTGAGAACGCGGGAACTACTTACCACCATGCAGGCGACATCCCTGTAACCTCCGGCGAACATGTGGCGACCGCATCGTCTCCTGTAGTCGCCTCGAAAGTTGCATAAGTGGGACAGGCCCATTACTTGCAGCAGCACAATACGCTGTAAACGATATAATAAATGCGAAAAAAAAGGTCAGTGTGTGTGTATATATACAAACATATATATACACACGCACACACGCACACGCACACATAAAAAACAAACATGCAAAACAACAAAACTAATGGCCCCTGTCTATGTAGTTCAGAGCTTATTTGTGTGATGTTTGGTGGACAGTGTGGGGTGGGAGGACCCGTTACTCCCCCGTGCAACAGGTGGCGCTGCACAGGACAAAGGGAGATGCTTTGCATATAGTTTATCCTGTCTGTAGACTGTGTGTGAGTGTGCAGCCATTTTTGTCTTGTCCTGCTGCCAGCATTGAGTAAAGCATTAAAGACTCCTGTTGTAAATTAAAGACTCTCAAGTTTTGTGCAGACCTAGAGAACGAACAAGGAAATTTGGAGGTTGTAGTGTGTAATACGCTGATTGTTGTAGGGAAAAAGCTGTTCCTGAACCTGGACGTTACATTTTATTGGCTCCTGTACTTTCTCCCCCATGGCTGGGGTGAAATGAGTGTGTGGCCAGGGTGGTGTAGGTCTCTGATGCTCCAAGCACTAACCTGTACTCGACCAAAGATATCTATGTATTAAGTGTTTATTTTCAATCATATGATATTATTCGCTCTCTGTAGATGTGCTGTACAACTCCCTCAGGGCTAACCACAACAAATACCAACAATTGACTGGAAACAATTAACCTCGTCACGGGACATGCACTGCTATTGAGCCAGTTAATTTATTGTAACTCTGTTATTCTTCATATACCAACGCCAATTTTTTCAGGATTGTGCATTCAATCCGATTCTGTATTCTTGATGCTTCCTCATAAGTGACAAGAAGCCAAAGTATAGTCTACATTTTCACCGAGTTTGATAAAGCATTTTAAACTATCAGAAAACACAAACATTGAATTGGTCAATCAATAGACAATAGTCAATAGGTGCAGGTGTAGGCCATTCGGGCCTTCGAGCCAGCACCGCCATTCAATGTGATCATGGCTGATATCAATACAATAATAAACAGAACTGGCAAATCAATGCAATAATATTCCTATGATATTCACCATGCATTTAAGAAATAACACCCAATTTAAATAACACCGTGTGTAGGAAGGAACTGCAGATGCTGGCTTACACCGAAGATAGGCACAAAATGCTGGAGTAACTCAACAAAACTGGTAGCATCTCTGGAGAAAAGGAATGAGTGACATTTCAGGTCGAGACCCTTCTTCAGACAGCTTGTGGGGGAGCTAAGGAATCACACTGCTTGATATGTGCACCTGGTCTGACACAACAAAATGAGAGAAATTAATGGAGATTGTCTCAAAATTCTATTGCACCAGCCAGAGGTTCAACTCTCAATATTTGTTTAGCGTGAGGTTTTCACTCACACCCGTCTGGATCACGGCTGCAGGTGCCCTTGTCCTGTAGACTCCGTTTTTCACACCCAGCCCCCAACCAACAATGGGCCGTTTCCTTGATCAATGTTACTATTTTAGAAACATAGAAAAATAGGTGCAGGAGTAGGCCATTCGGCCCTTCAAGCCTGCACCGCCATTCAATGTGATCATGGCTGATCATCCAACTCAGTATCCCGTACCTGCCTTCTCTCCATACCCCCTGATCCCTTTAGCCACAAGTGCCACATCTAATGCCCTCTTAAATATAGCCAATGAACTGGCCTCAACTACCTTCTGTGGCAGAGAATTCCAGAGACTCACCACTCTCTGTGTAAAGAATGTTTTCCTCATCTCGGTCCTAAAGGAATTCCCCCTTATCCTTAGACTGTGACCCCTTGTTCTGGACCTCCCCAACATCGGGAACAATCTTCCTGCATCTAGCTTGTCCAACCCCTTAAGAATTTTGTAAGTTTCTATAAGATCCCCCCTCAATCTTCTAAATTCCAGCGAGTACAAGCCAAGTCTATCCAGTCTTTCCTCATATGAAAGTCCTGACGCCCCAGGAATCATTTTGTTTATCTTTCATTCATTTGTTCTATATTTCACTACATCACCGTCTATATCCCTGGTTTCCCTTTCCCCTGGAGAAGGGTCTCGACCCAGAGCGTCACTCAATCCTTCTCTCCAGAGATGCTGCCTGTTTCACTGAGTTACTCCAGCATTTTGCCTCTATCTTAGGTTTATTCCTTTGGAAATATCTTAGGAAACCAGCATCTGCAGTTTATTCCCACACATACTAATGTTTTACATATTTTAAAATACTACCCACTGGTTTCTGTATTTAAATATTTGCATCATGTTATATGTGTGTAAAACATGCAGTATTTTTCCAGAATACCAGAAGATATGTCAATAAAACCTTTGTGGTTACAGTAAAATTCACAGAAAAATGACAACACACAATGGCATTTAGTCCATCGTGACTGTGCTGGTCGAAACCTGCCTGAGCTGCTGAGTTACTCCAGTTTGCTGTGTCTATCTACAGCTCCGAATGAATATTGCTTAAAGGATCTCTACCAAACAAGCTATGAGGAGAGAGACCCAAACCGTGATTTCAGTCACCACACACCTTAAGGGCCTGTCCGGCATTCACAAGGTAATTCACGAATTCTCCCGCATTTTCCCCTTCATTCAAATTCACAGAATGTTCGTAACGAGTCCGTAGGAGGTCGTAGGAGTCTGCGGATATATCGTAGCGGCTCGTTATGCCAACCGTAGGTACTTGTGGCATTAGGTAAGTCAGGACGTTTTTTCCTGCCTGATAAAAAATGTCCATGAGTAAAAAAATGTTCGGGATGAAAGAAATTGCAACATTTTACTCGTAAGGACGGCATCAAAATAGTCGTGGAAATTCGTAGACATACTCGTACGAGTTTGTAGGAGTTCGTGAACATAGTCGTGGAAGGAGTTCGTAGATTACCACGATCTTGATTTTTTTTTAGGTCCTTTAAACTCGGCAGAAGTTTTAAATTAAGTCATGAAAGTGGGACAGGCCCTTAAGTGATTTTATCTGGTTTCATTTCAAATCCTGACCCCTAAGACCTACTGTTCCTAGGATACACCGTGGTGTTACCGGGGGAAGTTGCCGACATTGTTTAGGTGTGAATGAACGTCACTTTTTCGAAGCTTTCTAAAATAACATTTCGGTGATTGGTAATGACATTTTAACATTGATTAAATGGTGCAGAAAAAATTGTAGGCTGATATATTGGAGGCTACTGTTTAGTGTCATCGACACTGGTAGTTATTTTACTCAGAATGCATGAATGTAATCAATGCTCCATTTATGGCTTTGAGTAGCTTTGAGAAGGGTCTCGACCCGAGACGTCGCCTATCTCCTTCACTCCTTAGATGCTGCTGCACCCGCTGAGTTTCTCCAGCCTTTTGTGTACCCTCGATTCTCCAGCATCTGCAGTTCCTTCTTTAACACTCTAATGGCAGAACTGGCTATTCAACTCAAGGGAAGGCTCAAGATTTCTCTAACTTCAACTGGCCCTTACATCCCCCCTGTCTCTCCATCCCTCCCCCACCCAAGGCGTATCAGCTTCAAGGTCGTCTTGTTCAGTCTCAATGTCTGTAACACGTTCTCACCTAACACACGGTTAACAATGGCCTGTTTAAGAAAGAACTGCAGTTGCTGGAAAAATCGAAGGTAGACAAAAATGCTGGAGTTACTCAGCGGGTGAGGCAGCAGAGAAGGAATAGACGACGTTTCGGATTCTGAGTAAAATAATCACCAGTGTCGATGACACTAAACAGTAGCCTCCTTCAACACAATATATCAGCCTACAATTTTTTCACCACCATTTAATCAATGTTAAAATGTCATTACCAATCACCAAAATGTTATTTTTGAAAGCTTCGAAAAAGTGACATTCATTCATACCTAAACAATGTCAGCAACTTCCCCGGGTAACACCACGGTGTATCCTAGGAACAGTAGGTCTTAGGGGTCAGGATTTGAAAGGAAGCCAGCTGAAATCACTTAAGGGCCTGTCCCACTTTCATGGCTTAATTCAAAACGTCTGCCGAGTTTAAACGACCTAAAAAAAATCAAGATTGTGGTAATCTACGAACTGCTACGTACTTGCACGACTATGTTCACGAACTCCTACGAACTCGTATGAGTATGTCTACGAATTTCCACAACTATTTTGATGCCGTCCTTACGAGTAAAAAATTGCAATTTCTTTCATTATGAGGTGCTGTTCCTCCAATTTGCGCTGGGCCTCACTCTGGCAATGGAGGAGGCTCAGGACAGAAAGGTCGGATTCGAAATGGGAGGGGGAGTTGAAGTGCTGAGCCACCGGGAGATCAGGTTGGTTATTGCGAACTGAGCGGAGGTGTTGGGTGAAGCGATCGCCAAGCCTGCGCTTGGTCTCACCGATGTAGAGAAGTTGCCACCTGGAACAGCGGATGCAGTAGATGAGGTTGCAGGAGGTGCAGGTGAACCTCTGCCTCACCTGGAAAGAGTGCTTGGGTCCTTGGATGGAGTTGAGGGGGGAGGTAAAACGACAAGTGTAGCATTTCCTGCCGTTGCAAGGGAAAGTACCCGGGGACGGGGTGGTTTGAAAATACAACATAAAATCCTCCAACATTTTCGTCACCTCCAACTGGATCCCACCACTGGTCACATCTTCCCATCTTCTCCCCTTTCTGCTTTCCGCAGAGACCGTTCCCTCCGTAACTCCCTGGTAAATTCGTCCCTTCCCACCCGAACCACCCCCTCCCCGGGTAATTTCTTAAGTCCTAAGAGTTAACTTTCAGCATTTTTAACTGTAAAGTACTAAATTAAAATAGTGATTACCCTGTCCTTATGTGTATAAACTTTTCTTTGACAATGATTTACAATGTTAAAGGTGTTATTTAAATGCAAATTGTTTCTGAAATTGTAAAGAGTTTTAAAAACTGCTTGAAGTTGTAAAAAGCGTTAATCAAGACCATTCCCCTCTCTGCTGATGGAATTATGCATTTGAACTATTCTTTCTTGGGGGACATAATGTTTGTATCATGCCTCCATTCAAATAGCGAGAGTTTGCAATAGTGGGAATAGTTGTTGACAATCCCCATAATCTTGAGGATCTGCTGGCTCTTTCCTGTCCTCCCCTTGAATCCAGTAACAATCATTATACTTCGGAAAAATGTTGATTTTCTTTTCTTTTGTTCTAGTGGCAAGGTTAATGGATTTCCTCAAAATATAGTTATTCAGCTATGTGGACAGTTGATGTGTCCTGAGCTGAGAGATGTATTGCCGTATCCCAGCAGCGCTCGATGGAGATGTTATACACTATAAGTCCTTTTATAAGGCAGTAACAAGTCAAGGATTTGGCCTATGAATAGGGTGCCAGACTTTATTGTGGGGACCTCCCAAAATAATTGCCAATCAATGAAGGGCTTTTGAAATGTGGTCGCTGTTGTAATGTAGAAGTGACAACCAATCTGACTCGGATGACTGAGTTCTGACATTTTATTCAGTCCGTCTAGGCCTATGATCTCCCGATTGCTCAACACTTTAACTCCCCTTCCCTTTCCCATACTGACCTAACTGTGCTGGGCCTCCACCACTGTCAGGATGAGGCCAAACGCAAACAGAACAGCATCTCATATTTCCCTTGGGCAGCTTACAACCCAATGGTATGAATATTGATTTCTCTTGCTTTCAAGTAACCCTTGCTTTCCCTCTCTCTCAGAATGAATCATTCTACATTTCCTTGATCATCGTCTGCTTTGATCTGTCATTTTCACACCTTACATTCTCTTTGCACCCTTCCTTATCCCCAGTTTCCCTCTACCCTGACTCTCAGTCTGAAGAAGGGTCTCGACCTGAAACGTCACCCATTTCTTCTCCCCTGAGATGCTGCCTGTCCCGCTGAGTTACTCCAGCATTTTGTGTCTATATTCATTGTAAACTAGACTCTGCAGTTCCTTCCTACACATAGTCTATTCAGATATTTCAAATGGTACTTTAGATGATTATGGCTTAATGCTGCCAGGAATCCTAGTACATACCTCCAATCATTCAGGCATCCTAAAAATCAGTTTCTGCATGCGGACATTACCGGCTAAATACGAAATGTTCACACTCAAAGACGCAAAGTGCTGGCGTAACACAGTGAGTCAGGCAACAATCCTGACCCGCTGAGTTGATCCAGTACTTCATGTCTTTTTTTGTAAAACAGAATCTGCAATTTCACATTTCTAATGATCATAAACTGTTTGAATCAAAACTCCAGGCCACCTTGTCAACGGAAAGTGCCTTCTGGTCACGCTGTGTGCCTTACCAGACAACAATACCTATAATTCTGGCTTTTTTGATGAAAGCCTAAGTAATAAAGGAAAATACCTTACTTTCAATTTACTTTCCTTCAGGAAGCCATTTGGGACTCGGAGGTTCGAAGCCAATCCAATCTATGTCAGGATTGAACAAAGAAGAGGACTGCATGGAACAGGCCAACCTTTAGACATTTACCGGCAATTTTCTGCTTCCTGCAAATTGAAGCTGTATCACCTTTGAGACATTTGAAGAGTTTGCCTTGGTAACGTTCAGTGTAACAATAGGACACGTGCACTTCTACTTGGTTTCTGAGAAGTGGCTCAGCTGCCATTTCAGAGAAATTTCAATAATAGCTACTCCCCTGTACAGAGGAAAGGACGGCACATCTTTTCCTACATTAATCAAAGAAACAATTAATTTTCTTCAACAAAAATGCCCTCCTTTGCTTTATCTGTACTTAAAAGCCAAATGGACTGGAGTTATGCTTGTAGTCCAATAATGTACTTCCAAACCAGTGAAAGCAGATCCTAGTAGTTCATAAGAGTTATTATAAACATGTAATAATGCTGGCGCCTCAACAACTGTTGCGTTCAATAATATCTTCCTGGAAAAATGTATCCATTGGTGCCAGCTCCTCCATTGTGGAATTTAATTTTCCCAAACGGCATGATTCCCAATAGTGATGTTTAACTCTGTTGCTCCAGGCACTAATTGGACAATAAAATTCACACTTCTCGTTGCAATTAGAAAGAAGTGCAATCCTCGATTTTACAGCAGTCAAATAATAACCACATTAAATCATTAATAAGGCCGTTCAGAGATTGTCCCCAACTAGTAATGATCTGGATAAAGGAAGCTAGAATGGTTTGATATATTTAACAAAATGCTGGGGAAAATTCCAAAGAGGGAACACTTAGAAGGAGTAATATAATATAGTCGGATAGGGAAAAGTGGCATGATAACTAGGGTCTCCCAGGAAGGGACTGAACATAGAGACATACTGTAACCTGCAGTTATAGTGAGAGTGGGAAATAGTGGTATAAAGACCAAATTGAAAGCTTTTAATCTGAATGAAGAGGGTAAAGTTCGTGCAGTAAGAAACATAGAAACATAGAAATTAGGTGCAGGAGTAGGCCATTCAGCCCTTTGAGCCTGCACCTCCATTCAATATGATTATGGCTGATCATTCAACTCAGTATCCTATACCTGCCTTCTCTCCATACCCCCTGATCCCTTTACTCACAAGGGCCACATCTAACTCCCTCTTAAATATAGCCAATAAACTGGCCTCAACTACCTTCTCTGTGGCAGAGAATTCCAGAGACTCACCACTCTCTGTGTGAAAAATGTTTTCCTCATCTCGATCCTAAAGGAATTCCCCCTTATCCTTACACTGTGACCCCTTGTTCTGGACCTCCCCAACATCGAGAACAATCTTCCTGCATCTAGCCTGTCCAACCCCTTAAGAATTTTGTAAGTTTCTATAAGATTCCCCCATCCATCTTCTAAATTCTAGCGAGTACAAGCCGTGTCTATCCAGTCTTTCCTCATATGAAAGTCCTGACATCCCAGGAGTCTGGTGAACCTTCTCTGTACCCCCTCTATGGCAAGAATGTCTGTCCTCAGATTAGGACCCCAAAACTGTACGCAATACTCCAGGTGTGGTCTCACCAAAACCCTGTGCAACTGCAGTAGAACCTCCCTGCTCCTATACTCAAATCCTTTCGCTATGAATGCTAACATACCATTCGCTTTCTTCACTGCCTGCTGCACCTGCATGCCTACTTTCAATGACTGGTGTACCATGACACCCAGGTCTCGTTGCATCTCCCCTTTTCCTAATCTGCCACCATTCAGATAATAATCTCTGCAGCCTCTGCAGAAGGAATGACTAACGTTCAGAGGAGTTGTTTACAGGTGTAAAATAGTAGCAGTGACATAAAGTGTAGACTTACTCAAGGGGAATGGCATGTAGCTTTGATTTTTTTTTAGACAGAGCAAATTAGCACAATGATATGGAGTACTAATCCATGACGTGTGCCAGAGATTTGTTTAACATTTATATGCAACAGCATCTTGATTGGTGGAGCAGGTATTGCTTTTTGGGCAGGAACTGTGCAGTGAATGGTAGTGTTCTGGGGAGAGTTGTAGACCAGTGGGATCTAGAGGTACAGGTACATAGTTCAGTGAAGGTGCCGTCACAGGTAGATAGGGTGGTCAAAAAGGCTTTTGGCACAAGTTTCCTCCCATTTTCCAAAGACATGCAGTTTTTTAGGTTAATTGACTTCTGCAAATTGCCCCTATTGTGTACGATGCAAAACTGGGATAACATAGAACTGGTGTGTGGGGTGATTGTTGGTCGATGTGGACCCAGTGGGCTGAAGGGCCTGTTTCCTTGCTGCATCTCTAAACTAAGGAGAGATTAAGAAGAGTGGCCAACATTATCTGGAGTTCGAGAAAAATGAGATGTAATCTTACTGAAACGTAGATAAATCCTATGAGGTTGACAGGGAATATGTTGGTATGATATTTCTTGTGGCCGAGGTGTCAGGAACAAGGGGTCATAGTCTCAAAGCGCGGGATGAGAAATTGCTTAATCCCGGGGGTGTTGAAAGTTTGGAATTCTCCACAGAGAGGATAGTGAAGGATTAGTCTCTGCATATATTCAAAATATGGTTCAATAGAGTTTCTGATGCTAAGGGACATGGAATTAGGTGCAGGAAAGTAATACTGATGAAAAAAATCATTGACGACACAATGCATGTCAAGTGACAGTGAGTTAGTGCAAGAAAGCAACACTGGGATAGTAAATCAACCAAGATATTATCTTCCCACCCCAGACATCAGTCTGAAGAAGGGTCTTGACCCGAAACGTCGCCTATTCCTTCTCTCCATAGATGCTGCCTCACCCGCTGAGTTTCTCCAGCATTTTTGTCCACCTAGGATATTATTGAATATCTTAAGTTCTTATTTCTGAATATGCATTATCTGTCTTAGCTTGCAGGAAGGAGCTGGAGATGGAACTATTTGAAACTATCTTGCACTAAGTGTGTTTTGTAACATTACACTATTATCCTCACGTATTAGCAGATTTTGCATCCTGAACATTCAAAGTTCAAATTACAATTATGCTTTGAATTAATTGTTATGTGACTAGACTCAGTATTAACAGTAATTGCATTCTCCTGGTTACCAATTTGCATTTTAGTATATGTGACTTTCACAAAGACTAAAGGTGAATTTAGTGTCTTTGACTTAATTCTTAATGAATCCCTTAGTTGTTTGGACTTCCCAAATGATTAGTGATTTCTGTGCTTCGGTAATTCTTTCTTGTTAACGTATTAATCCCTTTGAAAATTTTCACTTTTTCTACTGATTATGCATTCCGACCACACTTCTGTCGAATTGTAATTTTCTCAGTCCATTTTCCTCCTAATGGTGAAGATTTTAACACATTAGTTTGAAGTGTCTTTTTGCAGCACTTTAGAATACTCTTTGGATAATGAGTCACCCAGTATTAATGTTTAGGGTCTGTCATGAAAATTGCATGCACAGACAAAATCGCATTTAATAGCTGACATCTCCAGTTGTGAGTAGTAGCCGGAAGAAATAATAAGTTGGTGCTTGGGCAGAAGATTTGATGGCACAGAATGAAAGTGTACTTTAACATTTGTGTAGAGAAAGGATGGGGGGGCGGGGGGGGGGGGGGGGTGATGGGGGGGAGGTGGTAGTAGCAATAATACTCAAGAGGGAAGTTTGGGAATAGTACATGCTCAATGGGGCAGCAATCCCAGATTAATAATGCTCCTAATACTACTCTCCGTAACATTACTCCTCAGTTACTGTGAATTAATCATATGGAGACTAGAGCACTAAATGTAGAAGGACTTCTTCAGCACACAGCAGCCAGCCATTTGGGACGGATCTCTATTGTATTCAAAATGCATCAAGATATATATATTCCTTCAGCATAAATGTAACAGCAGGCAATGAAAGACTGTACGAATAGTTACGTTGTAAATGAAAAATGGTTCCAACTATCTAAAATAAAATCAGAAAATGCTGGAAATGCCCAGCAGGCTCTGCTGCTCCTGTGAAAAGAGAACCAGAGTCCACGTTTTAGGTTGGGGATCCTTCATCCAAACAGGGAAGGAGGAGCCAGAAGCTTGGAAAGCTGCAGGTGAGGGGGGAGGTGGCGGGGGGGCTGGGGGGGGGGAGGGGGTTCCTTGATAGGGTAACACAAGGCTGACCATAGGAACAGCTTGTGTTGACCCTATTATTATCTTTATAGAGCATCAACTGATGCATCAACCAAAATGATTCTCAATCAATGTTTAGTACAATGTAATCTTTATTTATGCTTACATGCATACCACTGATTTCAAATAACTTCTCATTTGATTTATTATTCCAACTTATCACTTCATATACTAAATGACCAAGACTCACAACTCGAGACTCAAGCACTCCCATGCTCCCATGTGAAATGAATTGGCTAGATTCACTCCAACAGTGTTTCAATCTTCATTGAGTTTCAAACTCAGGGCCCTTCTTCTTGTAAAATAAGGAGCAAAGTGCTAGAGTAACTCAGCGGGTCAGGCAGCATCGCTGGAGAACATGGACAAGTGACGTTTCGTGTCGGGACTCTTCTTAAGAGGGTTTCTTATTCCTGCCCTTCTTCTTGAGATGGTTGTTCCCTGTTTATTACTCCCATTTGTTCAGTCTTCTAAAGGAAGTCTTTAGGTTTAGGTCTATTATTGCCATCTATACCGAGGTAGAATGAAAAGCTTTTTTTTCGCCTACAATCCACAGATCAGATATACTAGGCATAAATACAATCAAGTTAAACTCAAGTAAAAAGAGATAGAGAAAAGGGGAAAATACAGAGTGCAGAATATAGATCTGAGCATTGTAGCCCGTCAGTTCCATAGCCAAAGTGTAATCTCCACAATGGGGTAGAGGTGAATCAAACATTACCCCAGCTAATGGAAAGATGATTTAGAAGCCTGATAACAGAGGGGAAGAGGCTCTTCCTGAGTCTGGTGTTGCGTGATTTCAAGTGTATGTACTTAAGAGTTTAAGAAGGAACTGCAGATGCTGGAAAATCGAAGGTAGACAAAAGTGCTGGAGAAACTCAACGGGTGCAGCAGCATCCATGAAGCGAAGGAAATACACAACCCTTCTTCAGACTGATGTGGGGGTGGGGGGGGGGGGGGGGGGGGGGGGGCGGGGAGAAGAAAGGAGAAAGGAAGAGGAGGAGCCAGAGGGCTGAGGGAGAGCTGAGAAGTGGAGGAGACAGCAAGGGCTACCGGAAACAAGTCAATGTTTATGCCGCTAGGGTGCAAACTGTCAAGCGGAATAGGAGGTGCTGCTTCTCCAATTTACGGTGGTCCTCACTCTGACCATGGAAGAGGCCCACGATAGAAAGGTTGGATTTGGAATGGGAGAGGCAGTTGAAGTGCTGAGCCACAGGGAGATCAGGTTGGTTAATGCAGACCGAGTGGAGGTATTCGGCGAAACGATTGCCAAGTCTACGCTTGATCTCACCGATGTAGATCAGTTGACATCTAGAGCACAGATGCAATAGATGGGGTTGGAGGAGATGCAGGTGAACCTCTGTCGCACCTGGAACGACTGCTTGGGTCCTTGAATGGAGTCCAGGGGGGAGGCAAAGTGACAAGTGTAGCATCTCTTACAGTTGCAAGGGAAAGTGCCCGGGGAGGGGGTGGCACGGGAGGGAAGGGAAGAATTAACCAGGGAGTTATGGAGGGAGTGATCTTTGCAGAAAGCAGAGGGGGGGGGGGAGATGGGACGATGTGGCGAGTGGTGGGGTCACGTTGGAGGTGGCGGAAATGACGGAGGACTATTTGTTGTATGTGACGGCTAATGGCGTGAAAGGTGAGGACCAGGGGGGACTCTGCCCTTGTTACGAGTGGGGGGATGGGGAGAGAGAGCAGCGTTACGGGGTATTGAAGAGACCCTGGTGAGAACCCCCGTTCATCAAAATGCATCGGAAATGTCCTCATTCTTCCCCCCTTCTCTCCCCCCCCCCCCCCCCCCCCGTGCTCTCTAAAGGACTGACCGTACACTGTGCAGCCGACTTTTACCTTCCTCTTCATCGTGGGTCTGAATTTCAGACAGCGTTCCCCCGCTTTCCCTGGCCCCCGCCTTTGCGATGTGTGTGTGTGTGTGTGTGTGCGGTCGGTCGATCCAGCTCATGGTTTCAACGCTGACGGTCGATCCAACTCGAGGTTTTCCAGGCGAGTTCCCTTGAGCTGGAGGGTTGAAGACATTCTTCGTAACTCGCGGATTAGGTCGCTGCAGTGGGACAGCCCCTTAAGAGTGAGGAGATAGGAGTGTAAGAGTATTGAATATAAGAGTAAACTGAAGAAAGACACAAAAAGCTGGAGGAACTCAGCGGGACAGGCAGCATCTCTGGAGCGAAGGAATGGGTGACGTTTTGGGTTGAGACCCTTCTTCAGACTAGTCTGGGGAAAGGGAAACGAGAGATATAAAAGATGATGTAGAGAGATAAAGAACAATGAATAAAAGATATGCAAAAAAGTAATGATGATAAAGGAAATAGGCCATTGTTAACTGTTTGATGGGTGAAAGCGAGAAGCTGGAGCGACTTGGATGGGGGAGGGAGGGAGAGAGAGGGAATGTCGGGGTTACTTGAAGTTAGAGAAATCAATATTCATACCTTTGGGCTGTAAGCTGCCCAAGCAAAGTAAGAATACCCTTACCCCACTGCACTCCTGAACCAATCACTCTGTTACACCCCCTTCCCGGAGAAGCTACCATGTACTTTTACACCGAACTACATCATTCAGTTATGCCGTTATTTTACGTTATTTTTTATTGCACTACTTTGTATTGCGGTGTAGTCGTGCACCATTTCTCCAGTTTGTCCACTCATTGTTGTGTGTTTGGTGGTATTTATCATTACTATGCTCACTGTTTACTTTGTGAACTTCATGCAAACATGGTATTTCGTTGCACCCCAGTGCGTATGACAATAAACCCATTTCAACAAGGTAAATAGCCCCAGCCTTTTCTAAGCCCCAGGCTAAGGGAGGCTAAAACCAGCGGGTTTTAATTGAGAGAGGAAAGATTTATAATGGACCTGAGGGGCAACGTTTTCACACAGAGGCTAGTGTCTTTGTGGAATGGGCTATCAGAGGAAGTGGCAGAGGTGGGTACAATTGCAATATTCAAAATACAGGTACATGGCTATGAAAGGTTTGGAGATGGACCAGATGCAAGCAAATGGGAGGAGCTTGGTTGGACAACTCATGGAGTTGGGCATGGAGGAGTCGGGTAGAAGGGGCCATGCTGTGTAACTCTATGGCTCTATGACCTGATGAGTTTAGTTTAGTTTACTTCAGAGACACAGCGTCGAAACAGGCCCTCCGGCCCACTGAGTCCACACCGACCAGCGATCCCCCGCGCATTAACACTATCCTACACACACAAGGGACAATTTACACTTATACCGTCAACTGACCTACAAACCTGTAGTCTTTGGAGTGTGGGAGGAAACCGAAGATTTTAGAGAAAACCCACGCAGGTCACGGGGAGAACGTACAAACTCCGTACAGACAGCATCCATAGTCAGGATTAAACACAGGCCTCTGCCGCTGCAAGCGCTGTAAAGCAGCAACTCTACCGCTGCGCCACGAGTTCCTCCGACAGTTTGTTTTTTGCTGAGGATCATTTATGTCTAATTATAGAGGGAATGTTAGCACTTTGTGAGGCCCTCTCTTTTCAAATTATTCACAAATATCCTATCATAATTCAGATTGGGATCCTTTTTTTCAGATTGAATGTAGCAGGGGGGAGAAAACGAGAAAACTAATTACCATTTTACTTCGGAGTCACGTGAGTGACTACGTGAAGAAGCCCCTCCAGGCGCATGTTCGGCATTACGTCGACGCATGTGGCACCGACAGGGTGGAGAGCGCAGCTCCCACCAGCGGTAAGTTTAACCCGCAGGTAAGTCAGTGTTGAACTTCTTGCGAGTCTTTTTTAAACTCAGTAAGTCTGCAGAGCCAGCTAGAGTGTATATGTATTGTGGAATTTTTTAAAAAAATTCTATAAATCTGGCTTGAAAATACGGAGCCAGCTGGAGTATAAGTATTTAAACTGCGGTAATTGAATGGAACGCGCTGAAACCGCAGTTTCCGATTTAGATCGGATCGGGAGATAAGGCTGATTTAAAACCCGGTTCCCGCTATTTACCGCTATTTAGATCGGGTTTGGAGATAACGGCTGCGTTAAATGCCGGCTCCAAATACCCACAATGGTAAAATAAAGTCATCTCTGTATATATGTTACCAGATGCAGATTTCCTTTATGGAAATGTATATAACCCTGTGTGATACTGACGTTAATACTAATATTCTGCAAGCAGATTGTGCCTCTCAGAATTATAATTTTAAAGGTATATGATTTATGCACAAATACAAAACAGTAAAGAAAGTAACTCTCCTCCAAGGGAGGTCAAGAATGAGGGGAAGGCTGGAAATGGAGAAAATGCTCCACACTTGACTTAGTCAAGGGTTCTAAGACCCATGTATGTCTTCCTGTAAGGCAAGCTCCAAAGGAGTTTCCATACGCTGAGTATGGTGCCTATGAAGAATGAGAATCTCGTTCACCAGTGCCTTGCATAGGTCTGGATGAAGTCTCCCTAGAGCAAGACTCGGGTGTACCAGGGCAGGATGAAACTGACCCTGAAGCTGGTGTCCCTACATATGTGTATACACCAGAGCACAATAGAAATATTCTGGGTGTTCTCCATGTAGCACCAAGTTTTGCTATATCGGTATGGACTGGTGAGGCTATGGATGAACCAGGCGGCCAACATTATTTGGTTTCTCACCTACTCCAAGATACTGTTATTACTGAAGCAGTAAATAATATATAAAATATATAAAACACCCGTCTATTGAGCTTTGCTCAGGGTGCCAACAGTAACTCAGTAATTAGGCACCCATGAGTCAATGATGCGAGGACAGGAAATGTGTTCCAGCATGTCCTCTAGCTGATATTCAGTTGGCATCATTGTATTTGGGGAAGACATACATGGGTCGATAATGTCCAATACTTTTAAGACATGCTTGCGTTACTCAGCAATGCATATTCGAACCCAATTGTATGATGCAAATTGCCATTTGGCTAACATTATCCCCGAAAAATGCAGGATTACGTGGGCAAGCTATAACCAAGATTTATGATTGATGAAAACAAACCTCTATATTAAGAAGAAGGAGATCTTCTGGTTCATTTATGGAAGTACGGAAATGTCATTCCATTACACATGGAATTAGTGGAGAAACAACCTCTGGTTGGTTAAGATTACAATTGTTTTGTAATTCTGCATTAATCTGATCGGCTTGGTGTTTGAATGTACCAGGAACTCGTCAGGTAGAGATAATATATCCCAGACACAAGTATGGGGGTTGCAGAGTCATTCTAGGACTCACAAACTTAATTTTATAGTTCAGTATGAACATTTAAAAACGTACACTTCAGCATTATAATGAAGTTGTTATCACAAGGTTGCTATGTGGTTATTTTATAGATTTACAAAAGATGCCTTATTATTCAGGTACTTCAATTAATTGGATGGGTCAGCTGAAGGAATTACCTAATGGGTTAAATTCAGCCCTCAAATTGCTCACACAATTATTGAAACAGCACTGGTGTTAATGAGGGCTCAGAATCACATTGTAATGACTTATCTAGAGGATATGTTAATTGTAAATGGGAGACAGCTGAAGAACTGAGTTCAGCAGCCATAAGCCTATTATTGAAAGGCTAAGGTTCTGAACATCCAAACAACATGGAAGTTACAGGCAATTGATTATTTGGGGTTTGTCTTTAATACAGTTGATATGTGAGTAACGTTATCAACAAATTAAGGTTGGGGATGTTACAAATGCCTGTATTTGTCTTGGGGGAAAAAAACATTATCCCACCATCCAAGAAGTAGCTACGGTTACTGGTAAAGTGATAGCAGCATTCATGCTGTCAAATTGGGACCTCTGCATGATCAATCTGCAAAGACTAGAGTATAAGAGTAAAAAGTGTGCAGGTTGTTGATTAGGTCAATGCAGTTACCAACTAAAGGTTGAGCTGAATTCAATGATGGCTTCTCAATGTTGCACAAGTTACTAGAAGTAAAAATGTGCTTGTTCAGAAGTCGTCAGTGTTATTACAGACTGATGAGAGTGCTCTCGGATGGGGAGCTTAGGACAGCGACACCAGTTGTGGTGGTCGATGGACTGTCCAAGATGATTAATTCTCCAAATACATGGTTGAATTATTTGGAGTTATTGGGGGCGTTTGAAGCATTGATAGCTGTTGTTCTACAATAAAGAACTTACATGTTCAATTATGAGTAGACAATACCACAACTATGGGAGAATACAATACTGTGGCAAGACAACAGATCATGAAAAAGCAAATGACAATACAGAATGAATGTTAAAATTCAAAAAGTTTCAAAAAGATTGTCAGACAGTAAGTGTACCAAATGTTGATCTGTTGTGTCTGGATAAAATCTCCACTGGTCTAAATGTGTCTCGTGGGAGTCAGACCCAGGAGCATTAGTGGTGGATGCATTCTCGCTACATTGGGGAAATATAGTCTTTTATGTTTTCCCCATTTTGTCTGATTAGACAATGTGTCACCAAAATAGAACAAGTCTCCGCCGCAGGCGTTTGGTGGTTCCAAATTGGTATTGTTCTCGGCCTTTTGGCTAAGATCAAGTGTAGTATCTGTTCTTATCAGTTAAATATCTGATACGTCCCGTATCTAGGGACCATTACTACACAGCCATTGTTCCCATTGGTGCTCAGAATAATGATTCAGACATTCATGACAAATACCAGGTGCAGAAATTGTTGGTACATCCAGTAACAGCAGAAGCAATCCATTACATGACCGTATAAATTGTTAATCTGCAGGTTCTGATGGAATGTTGGATAGGACCATGGATATCATAACTGCAGCTTGGAGAGATAGCACTAAGAAACAATATATGTGTGTCATATACCTAATGGGAATTTTTTTTAGTATACAGTCAGATATATTTTATCATACTGCAAATATATCGGATGTATTGGAGTTCCTTGTTATGTTGCACCTGAGTTATATTACCATGAATGGAGCTCGGAGTGTTTTGTCCCTATTTAGGACTATCTCAGAAGCACCAACTATCGGTCTCATCTGTTAATATCCCGATTTATGAGAGGAATTTTAATAAAATCCTACCAAACCCAGATATTCAGAAATCTGGGATGTCAGTATAGTTCTCACATTGCATCGGCAATGGACTCCAATTATGACACTGTCTTTTCAGAAGTTAATATTTAAAGCGGTTATGTTCATACCATTAATATCAGCACAATGAGTACAAACATTACAAATGTTGTGGTTAGATTGTATACAGTTGTCTGCAGATAAAATAACATTTTATGTCAATGATCTTAGCAAGCAAAGCAAGCCAAGAAAGGCTGGAACCAATGTAATCTTTAAGACATACGCTGTCAACTAAACATTGTGTGTGGTTAAGCATCTGAATTAATATATATTGAATTAAGAGTCTCCGAGATTGTGAGACACCAATGTTCATTACCCACAAGAAACATATAAAAGTGACAGTACAAATTATTTCTAGATGGGTAAACAGGTTCTGGATTAACTGGAGTAGACACTGATGTGTATAAATCTCACTCCACAAATCTCACTCCTCACTCCATCAATGTCCGCGGCGAAAGTGCAGGACGTGCTGTTCGACCAAATTCTGGAGACTGCAGGAGGGTCTAAAAAAGAAACTTTCCTAGTTTTATGATAAACCTGTTGTTACAGTGCCAGTTGCACATGCTGTGTTGGGTTCTGTTCAAAATTGTTTGCTTTGTTGCATAACATTTGTTGTTATTTCCCCTGGGATAGAGGGGTTATTATTTTTCGTATTATTATGATTAAAAATTTAATAAATAAATAAGATGATATGTATAGATATATTAAAATATTTATTGCATAAGTTCAAGCAATATATATTATTTACTCACTACTGGTTAAACTGAAGCAGTGTGTCATATGGAATGATCTATGGCATGAAAATCACAGAGCTTTAAAATCTTCACATAGTCACTCACGTGACTCCGAAGTAAAATAGTAAGATTAAACGAGAACTTACCTGTTCAAAGTTTGATCTTTATTTTATGAGGACTTACGATGAGGGATTACGTGTCCTCCGCTCCCAACCCTCATAATATAAATGATCATCTGGTAGTTCTAATCTTTGTGAGCCTTACTATCTTACTCTGGCTATTGGTTCTGTGTTTTTCACACCGCTGCTTTGAAGTATGCCGAGCATGCACTTGACGGGGCTTCTTCACGTAATTCCTCATCGTAAGGAAGCCCTTATGGAAGTAGATGCGTCGGTGTGCTTTATTGGTTGTTGCTTCAATATGGGTGGTCCAGGAGAAGTTGTTGGTGATATTGACTCCTAGGAATTTGAAGTTTTCAACCATTTCTACTTTGGCGCTGTCAATGCAAACTGGGGTATGTGGACCGCTTCATTTCCTGAAGTCCATCACTATCTCCTTTGTCTTGCTGACCTTGAGAGAAAGGTTGTTGTCATAACATTATTATTTGACATCCGGCCCGCAATGGTGGTGTCGTCTGTGAATTTGAAAATTGAATTAGATTTGTGCATGGCTGCACAATTGTGGATGTACAAGGAGTGAAGAAGGGGCTGAGAATGCATCTTTGCACAGCTCCCATGTTGAGGATTGTTGTAGAGGATGATTTGTCCACTTTGGTTGTAAAAACAGGAAGGAAGATTATTATCTCAATGCCGTCAAATTGGGAAAAGGGGAAGTACAATGGGATCTGGGGTCCTTGTTCATCAATCAATCAACGTAAGCATACAGGTACAGCAGGCAGTGAAGAAAGCTGATGGCATGTTGACCTTCATAACAGGAGGAATTGAGTATAGGAGCAAAGAGGTCCTTCTGCAGTTGTACAGGGCCCTAGTGAGACCACAACTGGAGTATTGTGTGCAGTTTTGGTCTCCAAATTTGAGGATGGACATTCTTGCTATTGAGGGAGCGCAGCCTAGATTCACAAGATTAATTCCCGGGAAGGTGCGACTGTCATATGCTGAGAGAATGGAGCAGCTGGGCTTGCATACTATGGAATTTAGAAGGATGAGAGGGGATCTTCTTGAAACATATAAGATTATTAAGGGTTTGGACACGCGAGAGGCAGGAAACTTGTTCCCGATTTTGGGGGAGCCTAGAACCAGGGGCCACAGATTGAGAATAAGGGGTAAGCCATTTAGAATGGAGATGAGGAAACATGTTTTCACACAGAGAGTTATGAGTCTGTGTCATTTTCTCGGAGGGTGGTGGAGGCCGGTTCTTTGGATACTTCCAAAAGAGAGCTAGATAGGGATCTTAAAGAGAGCCGAGTCAGAGGATATGGGGAGAAGTCAGGAACGTGGTACTGATTGTGGATGATCAACCATGATCGCATTGAATAGCGGTGCTGCTTGAAGGACCGAATGGTCTACTCCTGCACCTATTGTCTATTGTCTGTTGTCCCCTATCCTCACTGATTGAGGTATGTTGGCCAGGAAGTCGAGGATCCAGTTGCAGAGATGAGTGCTGACACAAGGTCCCGCGAGTTTGGTGATAAGCTTGGATGGTATCGATTATAGGGTACTAGACTAACAATAAGAGTACTCTTACTCTTCAAGCAGCCTTTTCACTTTATGTTGCTGTGCATAGTCTCATCATATCACTGCTCGCATTCTCTCAGCTTTATTGAATATACTATTTGCACTTTCTGTGACTTGTGTAAATTGAAAATACTGAATAATCTACTTCTAAATATAAGGGAAAGGACAGAAGGATTAGTATTGATAACTTTTTCAGATAATAGACAATAGGTGCAGGAGTAGATCATTCAGCCCTTTGAGCCAGCACCGGCATTCAATGTGATCACGGTTGATCATCTACAATTAGTACCCCGTTCCATCCTTCTCCCCATATCCCCTGACTCCGTTATTTTTATGAGCTCTATCCAACTCTCTCTTGAAAGAATCCAGACAACCGACCTCCACCACCCTATGAGGCAGAGAATTCCATAGATTCACAACTGTCTCTGTGCAAAGGTTTTTCCTCATCTCCGTTCTAAATGGCTTACCTCTTATTTTTAAACTGTGGCCTCTGGTTCTGGACTCCCCCAACATCGGGAACATGTTTCCTGCCTCTAGCGTGTCCAATCCCTTAATAATCTTATATGTTTCAATTAGATCCCCTCTCATCCTTCTAAATCCCAGAGTATACAAGCCCAGCCGCTCCAATCTATCAATTCAGTGATTCATTCAGTGATTCCTCTTATCTGAGTGCTCCATGTTTGAATAGAAAATTATCTCCAATTCAGGGCATAAGTATCGTTAAAAGAAACTGATTGGGCAGAAGAACCAATGTCCACATCAAGATAAATCCTCTGAACCCAATTTTAATTATACTTGAAAGAATGAATAGAATATTTCGAAACCTCTGGTGTAATGCTGCCACCTCATGGCACCCATCCTTGGTGCAATTATACCAAATCGGATTTTTGTAATAAATCGTGTTGTGAAAATTGCTGAGATTATTTTTAGAGTGAAGTACAGGTTATCAGGATGGACCTGACCTAACTTCTGTTGGTCTACCTGAACCACAATGAACAATTGAAAGTTTGTGCAGGAGACCAGACACGATTTAAACTGTGTAGAAAGGAACTGCAGATGCTGGTTTACACCGAAGAGAGACACAACATACTGGAGTAACTCAATGGGTCAGGCAGCATCTCTCTGGAGAGAAGGAATGGGCGATGTTTTGGATCGAGACTTGGGTCTGAAGAAGGGTTTCAACCTGAAACGCCACGCATTCCTTCTCTCCAGAGATGCTGCTGGTCCCGCTGAGTTACTACAGCATTTTGTGCCTATCTGCAATTTAAACTGGTCTGATGAACAAGTCCATGAGAAATAACCAAATTTAGTGAGATACCAAAGAAAAGGCAGTGACTGCCCATGATATGAAGGCAGCATTTGATTGAGTACGGGATCAGGAGCCCTGGCTAAACTGGAACTGCAGATGCTGCCAATGGGAATTGGAGGGAGGTATGGTGGAACTCTCTGCTGGCTGGAATAATAACCAGTGCAAAGGAAGATGGTTGTGGGGGTCAGTCATTCCAACCAGAGGTCATTTCTGCAGGAGTTCATCAAAGCAGTGTCCAGGGCTCAACAATCTTCAGCTGAATCATCACTGACCATCCTTCAACTGTAAGGTCAGAGGTGAGGAAGTTTGCTGATGACTGCATAATGTTTAGCACAATTTGTGACAGCTCAGACAGTGAAACATTTCACATCCAAATCCAGGCCTGGGCTGATAGGTGGCAAGTTACATTCATGCCTCACAAATGTCAGGCAGTGAAGATATACAACGAGAGAAAACGCAACTGTCTGGACCTGGATCTGGATGTAGTACACTGAGAAGCTCTAGGTAGAGCATTACTCAGCACTGACAATTTTTGACAATTTTTTTGACTTTTTATCAAGCCAATTAACCTACAAACCTGTATGTCTTTGGAGTGTGGGAGAAAGTCGAAGATCTTGGAGGAAACTCACGCAGATCATGGGGAGAACGTACAAACTCCATACAGACAGCACCCGTAGCCAGGATCGAACCCGGGTCTCTGGCACTGCATTTTACTGTAAGGCAGCAAATCTTCCGCCGCGCCACCCTGGCATTCAATGGCATTGCCTTCACTAAAGCCAATGAATCCAAAGCCTACGTGAAGACGTCGTATATTTGTGAAAATGCTAAATTATGATATTTGAAAACCAATAAGCAAACACATTTGACGGCAACCCATATGCGAGAGAATTTGCTTTGAATTTACACAAATTAGGTAAAGAGAAAATGAAACACAGAGGGGCGATTTCAATGAAAACCCTTGGCCGAATTGTTCGATCGCCTCATGATCTGATGTAAGCGGCTTTCCCAAATATCACTCCATCACTTCAATTACCAGTGGTTGCGTGAAAGGGCAATTTTACCACCAAAATTGACACAGCACAGGCAATGAATGAAGGCTTTCTTTTGAAGCTTCCTGAGCAACCTGTGCAAGTCCATTGATAAATCCATTAACAGTGTGACAAAGATCGATGAGGTGAACATTTTCCTCTTGGTAATTGATATCTCCTGGGTGCCTTTATATAATCTTATATAATCAAAATGCCCTCCAATCATGCTCTTCAGTAACTTAGATCCATTACATTGGGTTCAAGATTATCAGACCATTACAGATAATTGAGATTGCAATAATGGCATGTAATGCCTCTCTGAGAAATTATCTTCATCCCTCAGATACCAATTATCCCATCTGATCCACCTTTACAATTCAAGCAATTTTGGTTTCCTGTTCAACTTTGTTTTCCAATAAGGTGCATGGCCAATCACTAAAAGTTGTTGTCCTTAATCTTGAAACATAATCCTTCCCCACAGTCATCCATATGCTGGTTGCTTGAAAGTTGAATATTAAAAATTATACACTGGGATTATAAAAAATCAAGTCGATTCTGAAGCATTTCAATATTGAAATCAAATACTGCCTACTTTAAAAAAAATCACATTAAGTGTAATTTTTGTTGACATAATTATTTTCAGTGTGCATTTTTTGAATGGTAACTTTAGTTAAACTACAGAATTTTAACCCCCTAATGATATCCTATACTGTAATTATATTATAACATTATATATTTTAGTCAGATGCCTGGAATGTGCTGCCTGGGGTGGTGATGGAAGCAGATAAGATGGTGGAATTTAAGAGGCTTTTGGATAGGTCCATGGATATGCAGGGATGGGGGGATATAGATCATCTGCATGCACATAAGTGGCAGGCACACACTTTGTGGGCCGAAATCTGGAGTGTAAAGCTTGGCATGACCAAGTTGTAACTACCCCATTTGAAATGACCATACAGTCTATTCTGGTTAAACTGAGTTAGTGATAGAAAATAACTGCTGTCTTGCCCGGTGAAACCCATATTAAAGTTTGATATCCTTTACATGGCATTTCCACTATTCCCATTCCTTCTCTCCAGAGATGCTGCCTGGCCCGCTGAGTTATGGCCCTGTCCCATGGTACGAGTTAATTCCAAGAGCTCCCCAGAGTTTAAAAAAAAATCAAACTCGTGGTAAGCACAGAGAATGAACGTAGCGGGTACATCGGAGCTCGGGGACATCTCTTAGCGGCCCGTAACGCTAACGGCAGGGACTCGGGAAGACTCGCCAATGGCAGGTAAGCTCGGGAAGACTGGTGAAGATTTTTCAACATGTTGAAAAATGTCCACGAGAGCCCCGAGTACCGACGAGCGACCATTACTGTAAATCTCCGAGTTTGAATCGGGGCAAACTCGGGAGAATTCTTGGAATGAACTCGTACCTTGGGACAGGGCCATCACTCCAGCATTTTGTGTCTATCTTCCATTATTCCAACACTGTGGAAACCACTGTATCGCTCCAGGCATTCAATGGTAATTTATATGTATTTTCCTATTTCACTTATTCTTGTAAGGATTCAAAACCAGCTTGAAAACTAACAAAGGTTTCAAAAAGCTAACACTGCCGCTCAAAAAGCTGACGTACGTAACGTGTCCTGATCTAGACAGCAATCCTTTTTCTGATCAATGCATTTACGATGATTCTCTTCTTCCACACCCGGATCCAATTCTGGCGTAACTGGTATTGTCTCTGTTTACTCTGGCATATTTCCCTTCCTCTCGGTCAGTTCTGGTAACTTCGGCCCTCTGCTCTCCTCCATTGTCACTTTCATTCTTTGAGACACCATCTACATTTTCGATCTCTCATCCTAAGTCACTTCCTCCACTTTCATACCAAGCTGCCAGTCTCAGCCTCATTTGTCTCGGGATAATTGTCATCCCTTCATTCTCCTTCTATATCTGGCTCTTCTTTTCCTGCCTTCTTAATATGTTCCATCCCGTATTTACATTGCAAGATGTTATCTGTTCACATCTCATCAGTTCCTTTCATTGCCATTCAATTTCTCCCTTAACTTTGCCATCCTTTCATCGACTTGTCCCTTCACTTCCGTTCATTTCCATTGCCCTGAAGTTTTTTGCAAAGGATCACAATATTGGAGCCAATCCCTATATCCTCTCTCTATTATATTGTAACGAGATAATCCCCACAATCACCCTAACAATCTCCTGCCATAGCCTGCAGAGGCCGCATTGCTAGCTGTTACCACAGAAGGCAGTGGAGGCCAATTCACCGGATGTTTTCAAGAGATAGTTAGATTTAGCTCTTAGGGCCAAAGGAATCAAGGGATATGGGAAAACAGCAGGAATGGGGTACTGATTTTAGATGATCTACCATGATCATATTGAACGGCGGTGCTGGCTAGAAGGGCCGAATGGCCTACTCCTACACCTATTTTTCTATGTTTCTATGATTCTAAAAGTAATTCGGAAAGCCAGCAGATAGGCACAAAATGCTGCAGTAACCACAGGACAAGCCTTTTCTGCTATAAACCAACATCGGCATATACTTCCTGCACATTTCGTCTGAAACCACGCATTGGTCGCCAGGTTACGAAGGATTTAGTAGGGCAGGTAGGTCAAGGGCAGGTTGCTTTTTGACAGCACATGTTGATGTCCTGATTGCCCCTCCCAGACAAGGGCAGTCATTACACTGGGATTTAATTAGCTCTTTTACAATACTGTTTATTTATACACTTTGATGGGTTTCGATCGTGATCTGGTCCATTAGAAGAAAATACTTCAATTTACGGTTTAAGTTTAAATGCATTGTCGGGTCAATACTTATATATCTGTGGAAGAGTCTGCAGTTTAATTTAGAGATACAGCATGGAAACAGGCCCTTCGGCCCACCGAGTCCATGCCGGCCTGCGATCACCCATACACTAGCACTATCCTACACACGAGGGACAATTTACAAAGTAATTCTCCTCAAAACCTGCATGACGTTGGAGTGTGGGAGGAACTGGAGCACCCGGAGAAAGCCTATGCGGTCACAGGGGGAACATGCAAACTCCATACGGACAGCACACGAAGGCAGGATCAAATCCAGGTCTCTGGAGCCGCAAGACAGCAGCTCAACCGCTGTGCCACCATGCCGCCCTTTGCTGTACTTGCCTCATCGATCATCTCAGAAGCACAGAATTGGGGTGTAAGCAAGTCATCCTCAACCCGAAGGGACTGCTGAAGAAGACTTATGCACCAGACTTACACTGTGTCTAGCTATAATGGGACCTTGTGCAAAATCAGCATTGCATCCTGCCCACTTTCAATTAGCAAATTAAAAATAGGAGGTGTTGCTGACACAGTTGGATTCAACAAGAAATTCCACTCAATTTCTAAAGCACATCAAATCAGCCAGCTGGTGTCGGGGGAGTGTTCTACACACTGTTTCCTAATCTGTGAAGGTAGAGTTGGAACATGCAATCTGTTAATGGAGCGTGTATGAATAGAAATAAACGTCATTAAGCTTGCCTTGCCTTATTCAACCCTTATTCCACACATACTATTTTAAACATCATCTAAACTGGCCTGGACTACAATAATGTCATATTCAGTCCATGTTATTAATGTTTACTATTTTAGACCTCAGTTCAGTTCAGTTTACTTTCTTGTACAGAGAAAATATTTTTTTTCCATGCTAATCAGTCAGCAGAACGATTATATACACACACACACACACACACACACACACTCACACTCACACTCACACTCACACTCACACTCACACTCACACTCACACTCACACTCACACTCACACTCACACTCACACTCACACTCACACACTCAGTGGGACCCGTTGGGTCCCAGCATCACACAGGAGGGCTGGTCCCCCAACGCAATATTCCACCTCTCCACCAATTCCAATATAGGTGGCCAGTGGGGGCGGGGCTTTCTGGAGCACTTGTATGTGTGTTGTGGGCTGAAGGGACTGGTTTCCAGAGGGCAATGTGGCTGAATGGATTCTTGGACTGGCGGCTCAGTCACTCAAGCCTGTTGCGCTGGCAGCTCACTCACTCACGGCTGGTGGGCTGGCAGTTGACTCACGGCTATTCCTTGAAATTCCATTTCAAGCAGGGTGCAAGGCCACCAAATTCAAGTGCAGTTTCTTACCGCTTCAAGCAGGGTGCAAGGCCACCAAATTCAAGTGCAGTTTCATACCATTTCAAGCAGGGTGCAAGGCCACTAAAGACAGCGAGTTATGACCTTTCCCTCCTCCATCTTGCAGAGACTCACACCCACACTTCTGGGTTTTATAGTCCCTCCCCCTCCCACCAGAAGGGGCGTGGCCTTCATGGCATGATTGACAGGAGAGCGAATCTCAACATTTTTTAAACACGAATAACTCTTTTATTTTTCATCAATGGGAAAAATCCTTGGCACCTGATGAGCGGAGGGGGACTCTGAGTAAGATGACCAAAAATCACAGCCATCGTGGTAGTGTTTATTCTAAAATCAATATCAAGCATAAACAAGAAGTGATCAAGATTAAACTTTTAATTATATAGAAGGCAAGACAAGTTTAATTAGGCAAGGCAATTTTAATTAGGCAAGGTAACTTTAATTAGGCAATACAGCTTTAGCATTTCCAAACCAAAGGCAACACAGCCTTAGCATTTCCGAACCAAATGCAACACAGCTTTAACATTTCAAAACCATCTTTTCAAACCACATTAAGGGCACTGACAGGTCAGTAAGACCACTCACAGTTTAGTAGACATGTGTTCAGTGTTATTCACAGCTCAGACTGAGAGACGTGACCCTCTCGCTCCCCCATCTTGCAGAGACTGACTGAGGCACGCAACACCTCCGGGTTTTATAGTCCCTCTGGAAGGGGCGTGGCCTTTGGGAGACAGAATCTCAATATTTTTTAAACACTAATAACTCTTTTATTTTTTATTAATGGGAGAAATCCTCTTGTGCTGCGCAGCGGAGGGGGACTCTGAGTAGGATGGCCAAAAATCACAACCGTAAGTGGCAGTGTTTTTTCTAAAATCGATATACAGGACAACAGGAAGTGACCAAGATCAGACTTTTAGTAATATAGATATATACATATTTTAAATTTCAAAATAGACTTTATTCAAGTAATAAATATATACAACACATGAACCGTGCAAAAAATTCATCCGACATTTTCGGAGGCTATACAAACATTCAATACTGTTTACCCACATTGCTCAAATTTCTCAGTTTATCCCCCACCGTTGCCACTCATGTGACCCACTGGCGTGGAATCCCTTCCCTTATTTTGAGGGGATTCTCCACCACACCCTGCCCCCCCATGTCCAGCAGCGGAAGGAACCTAGACTGTGGCCCTCCCCCACCGAGCCTTGGCGTTGGCTGCACCAAGCTTCAGTGCGTCCCTCAGCACGTACCCCTGCAGTCTGCAGTGGGCCAGTCGGCAACATTCCCTGATGGACATCTCGCTCCGCTGGGAGGTCAACAAAGCTTGGGCAGACCAAAGAGCGTCTTTCACCGAGTTGATGATTTTCCAGCACTTGCTGTCAGTCTCTGAATGCGTCCCTGGGAACAGTCCGTAAATCACAGAGTCCTCTGTGACGGAGCTGTTCAGAATAAATCGTGACAGGGACCCTTGCAGACCTCTCCAGACTCTCTTTGCAAATCCACACCCTGCAAAGAGGTGGGCAACCGTCTCCTCTCCATAGCAGCCGTCCCGAGGGCAGCGTGCGCTGGTAGTGAGTTTCTGACGGTGCAGGAAGTATCTGACTGGGATGGAATAGTGTGGTCAGAAAACATCTCCATATATTTCTCAAAAATATGAGCGAGTGCATCAAGTCAGTTGTTAAGATCCAAAATCTCAAGGCAGATACATGAAAAAGCGATCAGGAAAAACCCGTAGAGGCGTAAAAGACGAGTAAGAATAAAAAAAAGAAAATTTAGGAAAGTAAAATAAGATAAAGGGGATGTACCCACTTCATATCTTTAACACACCCCTCACCAGGTCCTGAAACCGTTTATTTTCAAAATTATGTTGCACCCTATGCTTGTAATAAGTCGATAAATGGAGACCAAATCTTTTGGAAATGGTCTGATTTGCCTGCTAGGAGGAATCTCATATCTGCGAGGTGTAACATTTCGGACATATTTGAAATCCACATTTTTGTTGTTGGTGTGGGAGTGTTTTTCCAGAATTTAAGTATGAGTTTTTTTTGCCAATAATAAGCCATAATTAAGGAAGCTCTTTTGTAACGAAGTCAGCTCAAAGCTGGCTTCCATTGTTCCAAAAATAATGAATTCTGCATTATTTGCATTCTACAATCGGTTTCAGTTGTATTTTAAATAATTTTGTAAAAATATCAAAGATTTCATTCCAACATTTTGAGATTTTTATGCAAAAAACAAAGGAATGTGCTATAGTTGCATTTTGGGATAGACATTTATCACAAATGGGGGACACATTTGGAAAAATGTACTTATTTTAGTTTTTGAATAATATAATCTGTGTAGGGTATTACATTGATCGAGCATTTGTGCACATATAGCAAGTGTTTGTCCCAACTCTCTTTCGAGATTTTTATAGCTAGTTCTTGTTCCCAATCTCTTCTGATTCTATCGGATGATGGTATTTCTATATTTAGGATGATATTATACAAGTATGATCTTAAATTAGTTGATTCCGCCTTTCTATTCATAGCTTCGTCTAATAGGTCTGGAGTCAAATTTTGGTATCCTTGTATATATTATTTCAAATAATCATGGATTTGAAAATATTTAAAATATTGATTACTTCTCAGATTGTATTTAAGTTGTAGTTGTTGGAATGATTAAAAAAAAACAATTTTCATGCATGTCTCCAAATGTTTTAATTCCTATTCTTTCCCAATGTGTAAATGATTTATCAATACTGGAAGGTTTAAAGGACAGATTATTAACTATGGGGGAGAGAAGGGATACATTTCGTAATTTAAGGGTTAATTTTATTTGTTTCCAAATTCTAATAGTATTATGAATAATTGGATTTGTACTATATATTGTATTATTCGGATTTATTGGTGAGAGAAGGATCACTCCTATATTAAAAGGGGAGCAATCCTCTCTCTCCATTACTATCCAGTCCACCCGCTGGGCAGAGTTGTCCAACAGGTGAATCACGTTTTTGACAATTGCTGCCCAATAATAATACTAAAAATTAGGGAGTGTTAATCCACCAAATTCTTTAGGTTTGCACAAATGTCCTCTTTGAATTCTATGGGAATTATAGTCCCATATAAAATTTGTGATATCAGAATCCAGTTTTTAAAAAAAATTTTAGGTAAGTATATTGGTATTGATTGGAATAGATATAAAATTTGTTGGTAGAAAGATCATTTTTATAACATTTATTCGGCCTATTAAAGCCATCCGAAGAGTTTTCCAAAATTTAATCAGGGCATTTAATTTAGTAAGTAGGGGCATATAGTTTGCATTAAATAAAGATTTATATTTTCTGGTTTCTATTCCTAAATATTTAAAATTTTCTGTAGCAATTTTAAAAGGGAATTTTAATAGATGTGTCGAGTCTTAAGGTTTTATCGTCATAATTTCACTTTTATTCTGTATCCTGAACAGGACCCCAATTCCTCAATTAGATTTAATATATTTGGTATACTGATTTGTGTTTTTGTGATATACAGTAGTACATCATCTGCATATAATGATATTTTGTTATTTGAGTATTTTGTATTATAACCATGGATATTCGGATGTATTTTGATGCTTTCAGCTAGAGGTTCTATTACAAGAGCAAATAGCAGAGGTGATAGTGAGCATCCCTGTCTATTGCCTTTGGATAATTGAAATTTCGGAGACAACATGCTATACGACATAATATTCTAGCGGTCATATAATAGTTTTACCCATGAGATTAAATTCTCTCCCATTTGAAATTTTTGCAATACTTTAACGAGGTAGTCCCATTCTACTTGATTGAATGCTTTTTCTGCGTCCAATGAAATAATTGATAAGTATTGTTCTTCAGTTTTATATGAATGCATTATATTAAATAGACGTCTCAAATTATTGCATGAGTATCTCTTGGGTATGAACCCCGTTTGATCCGCATTTATTAATTTGCTAACATATTTACTTAATCTTCTTGCTAATGTTTTTGCTAGTATTTTTTAATCTGTATTTAACAGTGCAATGGCTCTGTATGATCTTCTAAATCTTTATCTTTTTTAGGTATAAGTGTAATCGTTGATTCCGCTAATGTTTCTGGTAATGTTTGTTCTTTGAAAGCATATGTATACATTTTATGTAAACATGGTGAAATTATCTCATAAAATCTTTTATAAAATTCATTACTAAATCCATCCGGTCCTGGTGTTTTTCCATTCTTCAATGAGTTTATTGTTTCTTCTATTTCCTTAATTGAGATCTGCCCTCCTAATTCCTCTTGTTCGAGCAGGTTAAGTTTTGGGAGATTACAGTTATTCAAGAACTCTATAACTTTACTACTATCTGCTGACGTTTTAGATGTATATAAATGTTGATACAATTGAGCAAATCTTCTATTAATATCATTAGGTAATGTTATTAATTCACCTTTTTCTAATTTAATCTTTAAAATTGTATGATCTTTTTCCCGTTTTTTCAGTTGATGTGCCAAAAGTTTGTGGTTTATCACCGAATTCAAAATTTTCCTGTTTTGTAATTTGAAATATTCTTATAACTTTTGCTGATAATATTCTATTTAATTTAAATTTCAATATTGTTACTTTATTATGTTTATCTATAGTTTGCTCTTTAGCGTTATCTAAGTCCAATTGTCTAATTCGTTCTTCTAACTGCATTTGTTCATTCTTGTTCTTTTTATTTTGAAAAGCTTGATATGAAGTTATAGATCCTCTGATAAATGGTTTAAAAGATTCCCATAGTAGAGCGGGTGAAATATCTGGGGTGTCGTTGGTCTCGAAAAAAAGTTCCATCTGTTATTTTAAATATATACCACCTTGTGGATCATTTAGGATTTGTGGATTAAACCTCCAAAACGATTTTTTATTAGGCATTCCTTCAAGTTTAAAAAAAAGTTAAAGGGAAGTGGTCAGAAATGATGCTGTTATGATATTTTGGGTTCATTGTGTAGGGAATTAATTTTGTGTCCACTAAAAAATAGTCAATACGTGAATAAGTTTTGTGTATCGTTGAGTAAAATGAGTATTCCCTTCCAGCTGGGTTAGCAATCCTCCAAACATCTGTTATATTTGTGTTTTTTATGTATATATTTAGAAGTTCACTAATTTTAGATTTTTGGCTGGAGTTTTGCGGACATCTTTAACTTCTCATTAGTAAAGTCCAAGGGACTCAAAGGGCATGAATAATACCAGTGCCCAAGAAGAGTAAGTTGACATGCCTCAATGACTATCCACTAGTGGCACTAATGTCCTTGGTGATGAAGTGGTTAGGTAGCGATGTTATAAAACGTAACTTCATCGGCGTTGCAGTTCTGCCACTGGCCGTGTGTGCGACTTTGGTGCCTTTAACGGGGTGGGGGGGATTAAAATCTAGTTTTCTACTGCCTGTCGGAGGTGGATTTCCTTGTGCTGAAGAAAAATCGATGGACTTCCGTGCCCGTTTTTTGTTTAAATCGCGAGACAATTTAATATTTTAGATTGAAATAAAAGGCGACTTCTAACGCCTACAACGTGACGGATCGCAAGAACGGGACAAAACAAAGGGTAAGTCATTTATTTTACATATAATCTTACTTTCTTGGGATGGCTTTAGTTTTTTGTTGCGAAAATGTGATTTGGGCCCCATACGAATCGGCAGTGTTTTTCCTGCCGATATGGAGTTCAAATTCACCGCAAATGCAACGTTCCAATCGATCGCGTTCCAGAAAAACCCACTCGCAAGATGATTTAAATGCTCTTTTTTTTGGACATAAGCATCTAAATCGTCTATATTTTGTGTTATTGTCAATCCATATCAGTTTTAGTCCCATGTATTGTGCAAAAAATAATAATTTTGATTACATTGAGTGGATGTTTCTAGATTAATTTATGGGAATTAAACATTAAATTCCTTCCATCTGGCATATAAATTCATGACAGTGAGATTTAAAAATCATGTTATATTGTGAATTCTTGTGTGAATGGGATTAGTTTGTTAATTGGATACTTAGGCTATTTAAAAAAAAATCATTTTCTTCAGAAATTGAATCTATAGGACATTGTTAACGGGGAAAGTAGTGGGCAGAAAGGCATGTCATGAGTGGTTTGATGAGCAAACACTTGTAGTTTACAATTGAAAAGTTGAGGAAAAACAAGGTGTACAGATTTGCTTATTGGTTACAATCTGAGGAGTATGATGATGCTACTGATTATGATATGCCAATGTACCAGCTAGCAACTGATCTTGTCCATAAAGACTTGGTCTATTGCTAGAAATTGTAATTTATTTACCTATCTGTTACGGACTTACAGCATCTAATACAATAATATTAAAGTTCTGATCTTGAGAATATCAGATTTTTGAATTTTCAAGGCAGTCTGGGCGTTTATTACTATTTCTGTCACAACGGTCAATTTTGTAATTAGCTACAATTAGGTAATTAACTAATTATATGTTTTAATTTCAGGTCATCCAAGTAAGATGTTCTATATTTGTTTCAGAATGCTTCAATCTATAATAACTGAAAATTTCATTCAGTTCTCTTAGTTTTTAAGTAAGTTATGGGCTTTTGACTGTCCTCGATCACAGCTTTTGTGTTAAGTCAATGGAAAAGCAATAGGGGACAAGGTACTCATTTCCGAGTATGAAATTGGCCATAACTGTTTTAATACTGAAGATATGAAAGTGAATTAGGTGTCAAATCAAACTTCTTTTAATGTTTTATCTGATGGGATAAATTGCAAACTTGATTTTTCAAATCTCAACATTTTGTAACATTGCTAGGTTAGGGGGTTGGTTATGATGCATATTAACTCCACCTTAGCAATGCCATAGACACACTATAATTTGCCTATCATCACATTAGATCAACGGAGAATGCGATCCACTCTGTTTTAGACCAATACATATTGGCTATGGAGAGATAACAACTTCAAGCTTCTGGTCATCTATAGTTCTGAAGATCAACACATTGATGTGATCAGAAAGAAAGTCCATCGCACCTCTACTTAGAAGATTGAGGAGATTCAGCATGTTAATAACTACTCTCTTGAGCTTGTGCAGGTGTATGGTAGAGAGGGTATTGACTGGTGGCATCACAGCCTGGTCCAAAATATGACATAGAACACCACCTGGCAATGTAGGACACTGCTCGGTCCAACACAGGTACTGACCTCCCCATCATCAAAGGGATCTACAGGAGGCAGTGCCTCAGAAAGGCAGCTAGTATCATCAAAGATACTGTAAAACCCATAACAAACAACAACAAAAGTTCACTGTATGTATGTGTGTATATATATATTACAGTTTTCAGGCTCCTATACCTTCTTCCCGATGGCAGGAGTGAAATGACAGTTGTATAGGGCTGTAGTGAGACCACACCTGGAGTATTGTGTGCAGTTTTGGTCCCCTAATTTGAGGAAGGACATTCTTGCTATTGAGGGAGTGCAGCAAAGGTTTACAAGGCTAATTCCGGGGATTGCGGGACTGTCATATGCTGAGAGAATGGAGCAGCTGGGCTTGTATACTCTGGAGTTTAGAAGGATGAGAGGGGATCTTCTTGAATCATATAAGATTATTAAGAGTTTGGACACGCTAGAGGCAGGAAACATGTTCCTGATGTTGGGGGAGTCCAGAACCAGGGGCCACAGTTTAAGAAATAAGGGATAAGCCATTTAGAACGGAGACAAGGAAACACTTTTTCACACAGAGAGTTGTGAGTCTGTGGACTTATCTGCCTCAGAAGTGGGTGGAGGCCGGTTCTTTGAATACTTTCAAGAGAGAGCTAGATAGGGCTCTTAAAGATAGTGGAGTCGGGGGATGTGTCGAGAAGGCAGGAACGGGGTACTGATTGGGGATGATCAGACATGATCACATTGAATGGCGGTGCTGGCTCGAAGGGCCGAATGGCCTACTCCTGCACCTATTGTCTATTGTCTATTGCCTATTCCATATGCAAGATCTCTTGACTTATTAAAAAAGTGGAGAGACTCCCTCTGTCTCTGATGAAGGGTCTCGACCCGAAACGTCACCAATCCCGTTTCTCCAGAGATGCTGCCTGACCCGCTGAGTTACTCCAGCATTTTGTGCCTATCTTTGGTTTGAACCAGCATCTACAGTTCCTACCCACACATTCAATTTACAACTATTTTGGTAAACAGCAGGAGAACAATTCATTTTATTTTGTCATTCCTTATTGAGTGTTTAGCTTCTTGCGCCTCTTAGTTTCATTGTGCTGCATTGTAAACCGACATGTCATAGCAGTAAAATTTCCAAAGCAATGCTTCAAGAAAGGAACCTCGACCTGTTAAATGTCCATATTGATTGAGTTTTGTGATGTTGACTTAATTATAGTTCAAAGACTTCAATCTTATCTATTCTAATTCCTGGGTGTAATTAATTCCTGTGCTAATGCTGTAAAATAAACTGAGGGTCCGATAGGAGTAAATAGGAAGTGGCTTGGTGTTTGATAATGCTATCATTAATGGATTTAGACTCTATCTGGGATGATAATGAATAGGATTTGCTCTTGTATTCCTGTTGCCATTTGGGTGGAATTCCATGTGTGCAATTGTTCTACCCTAATGTTACATTTGTTTTCCTTGAGATTTTTTACTTAATCGTCTATTTAGTTTTCGGCAAAGCAAATAGTGTCTCAAGTGACATTTCCACAGCTTTTGTTTGGATTCAGTTGGCACGAATGCTTCTTGTTCAAGCCTTGTGTGGCCGTTCATCCAAGAGGAATAAACCATCAGGACATTTTGATTTGCATGTTGTAGACCTAGTTTAAGGACTTTAAATCTAAAAGCTATGCTCTTGTTGTTTGTTAAGAGAATTGGATGATAGGATATTGACATTTAAAAAAAAAACAACATCTGTTCTCCCAAAAGCTGCAAACTTGAAAACATCTGCAGTCATGTTTTCTGAACAGGAAGATAATTATTTTCGGAATATTTCACAGCTATAGTCTAGATGGATGTTACGTGAAAGATAACTGGATACTAAAAATCTCTAGATTATGTAAGATTTGTCAAAGCAGTGATTTTCAAACTTTTTTTCAGATAATAGTAGTTCTAATTAGATAATTGTACTTCTCTATCTGTTTGATCTTTGAATTTCACGTGCCCATGCATCAGAAGCAAAGCAGCAATTTCAACTTTTAAATGGTCATTTTTAGCTGAAATAATACCGAGATAATATAACTTGTTCGCTTTAGGCTCCATGCCTAAGGGAAGGTAAATATCTGGGCCAGGAGGTGGGTCAATGCAGGTCTGCCAGAATAATTTAGACACCGAAAGATCTAAACTGTGCAGATGTTGCATAAATATGCCCGACATTCCTGTGGATTTGAAGGAGGGGAGTTCTAATCGGGGTGTTCAAAATGATACAGCGATTTAATGGAGGAAATCTAATTTTACTGCTTTCAGGGGCAACGTTAGAATTTGGCAATTCATATAAAACCAGGAAAAACATAGGGAAATGGAAACCGAGCTCAGTCCCCACATCGCAAAGCACCTGATTAATTAGAATTGTCAAGATGAATATTTACAGGGTTTGGTTCAGTGTATGTTGAAGATTATGGAGAGAGGGTGGGTAAATGATGGTGCAAAATCAACCCAAAGTAGCAGAATATGCTGGAGGAACAGTGTGGGTTACTTTACTGCCATGAGATGCCTATTAATTTTCTGCCATGTTTCTGGGGTATATAAGAAGGTAGTCTTTTTGCTATATGGCCAAACAACTGGTCAACCTAGTCAAAGAAAGCAGGTGAAGGCAAATACTACCAATATTAACCCTGCGATGTGCTTCCTGGCATTTATTTAACTGGGTGTTTTTAGAGCAGCACAATTGTGGTAGAAGCACAATTGATTCAAACGTGAATATGATGCTCTTTTTAATGTTAACGAGTGAGAAATTAATCTGCAAAGGTGTCGGTAGCGCACAAAATGAGAGCAAATTTATGGTGTGGTTCAAATTGTAATTGAAGTGATTTTTTGTGCTCCTGGACCAAGCTGATCCACTCTGTGTCACCACTTCTACTTGTTTGCCATTTTAGTGCCAGGCATCTAAGTGGCACCACAAGGATAAGGGTGTCATGATCCTCAAAATGTAGAGCAGGAGTGTAAACATTATAGTTTGTAACACAGCTAGGGCCAAAGGATGAAATCACTGAATGGATGTGATGATCTAATGTGCTTGGCCAGTGAAGCATTCCATGCAATGAGTTTGAAACAATGAAGGGCTTAACCAAAAAATGTTAACCATTCCTTTCTCTTTGAGATGTTGGCCAAATGTCCAACGTTCCTGGAATTATATGTCTCTCCAGCAGAACATAGAATAGTGCAGTGCAGGAATATGCACTTTGGTCCTCAATATCTGTGTTGAACATGATGCCAAGACCAACTCATATCTGCCTGCATATAATCCCTATTCCTCCATTTGCTACCTATCTGAAAGTTCCTTAAATGCCACTATTGTATCCACTACCAACCCGCCAACACATTTCAAGCATTCACCACACTCAGTGTAAAAAGCACGCTGCATACATCTCCTTTAAACTTTTCCCCTCTCAGTTTATAGCTATGCCCTCAAGTAATTGATGTTTCCATTCTTTGAGTAAGGTTCTGGCTGTCTACTCTATCTATGCCTCCCACAATTGTATGTACTTCTATCAGATTTCCCCTCAACCTCTGGCATTCCGGTAAAAACAACCTAGTCTGTCTCACCTCTTCTTAAAGCTAATACCCCCCTAATTCAGACATCATTCTAATAAACCCTTTCCAAAGCCTTCCACATCCTTCTTGATTTGTGGTGACCAGAAATGCACGCAATACTCCAACTGCAACCTATCCAGAGTCCTATTAAGCTGCATCATGACTTCTTGACATACTCAATGCCCCAAACAAAGAAAGCGACAAACTATATGCCTTCTTTACCACTCTATCTGCTTGTGTTGCCACTTTGAGGGAGTCATGGAATTGGACCCTAAAGTCCCTCTGTACATCAATGCTGTTAAGGATTTTGCCCTCAATTGTATTTTTTCTCCTTACATTTGAGCTCCCAAAGTGCACCACCTTATACTTGGTTGGGTTGAACCTCAACTGCCATGCGTGACAGCCAACTTAACATACAGTATGTCCTCTTGTTATTGATTCCACCTATGCTGGATAAAAGACATGTGCATTCACCCTATCGATTCCCCTCATGATTTTATAGACCTTTGTAGGATAACCTCTCGGCCTCCTGCAATCCAAGGAATAAATTCCTAGCTTTCACAATCTTTCCCTATAGCTAGGTCCATGATTCCTGGCAACGTCCCATCTTCTCTGCACTCTCTCCAGCTTAATTACATCCTTCCTGTAGCAAGGTGACCAAAACTAAACACAGTTCTCCAAATGTGGCCTCACTAAAATGTTGTATAACTGTAACATAACATTCCAACTTCTCTGCCCAATACTCTGACATATGAGGGCCAATGTACCGAAAGTCTTTTATCTATCTATGACACCACTTTCAGGTAACTATGTGCATTTATTCTTAGATTCCTCTGCACTACAACACTTTCCAGGCACCCAGTATTTACTGGTTTGACTTTGCAAAATGTAACACCTCACACTTACCTGCATTAAACTCCGTAGCCGTTCTTCTGCCCACTTGTCCAGCTGATCAAGATCCTCCTATAATATTTTAAAGCCTTCTTCTCCATCTATCATTCTACCTATTTCAGTGAAATCTGCAACCTTGCTAACTAAACCATCTGTATCAATTTACGTCCAAGCCATTTATACATCAGGAACACAGAGGTCCTAGTACAGATCCCTATGGAACGCCACTGCCACTGGTCACAGACCTCCACCCTGAATATCATCCTTCCACTACAATCCTCTACTATCACTAAATCAGTTCAGATTCAGATTCAGATTCAATTTTAATTGTCATTGTCAGTGTACAGTACAGAGACAACGAAATGCATTTAGCATCTCCCTGGAAGAGCGACACAGCAAATGATTTGAATAAATAACAATAAGTGTCCGGGGGGGGTGATTGGCAGTCACCGAGGTACGTTGTTGAGTAGCGTGACAGCCGCCGGAAAGAAGCTGTTCCTGGACCTGCTGGTTCGGCAACGGAGAGACCTGTAGCGCCTCCCGGATGGTAGGAGGGTAAACAGTCCATGGTTGGGGTGAGAGAGGTCCTTGGCGATGCTGAGCGCCCTCCGCAGACAACGCTTGCTTTGGACAGACTCAATGGAGGGGAGCGAGGAACCGGTGATGCGTTGGGCAATTTTCATCCATATGGCCAAATCACTATTAATCCCACACAGTTTAATCTTCTGGATCAGCCTACCATGGGGGTTTATCAAATGCATGACTAAAATCCCAGTAGACAACAGCACCCCCTCTAACCCCACCCCCAACCTTCACCATGCCTGCCCTCATCAATCACCTTACACACCTCCTCTAACATTGATTAAGCTAGTAAGACATGACCTACCATGTACAAAGCCATGCTACCTAACTCTGACTAACCACTCCCTTCCAAAAAGGAGTAAATCCTACCCCAAAAGAATCCTCTCCAATAGCTGCCCTACCACCAGCATGAGACTCACTGGCCTATAATTCCCTGGATTCTCTACTTCCATTTTTAAACAAAGGAGCAGCATTAGCCACTCTCCACTCCTCTGGGGCCACATCTGTGACTAGAGGAGATGCAAAGATCTTCGGCATTCCCCCGCAATCTCCGCTCTCGCCTCTCTCAATAACCTGGGCTAGATTCCATCTGCTCCTGGGGATTTACCCACCTTGTGCTCTTCATGAAGTCCAACATCTCTTTAATCACTGGCCTCCATTTCCTTCTCCTTGGTGAAAAGTACTCATTTGGTATGTCGCCTACATCCACAGACTCCAAGCACAATTTCCCTCCTTTATCCTTGAGCTGTTCTACCTTCTCCCTAGTTACCCTCTTGTTTTTAATGTCGGTATATAAAGCATTGGAATTTTCTTTAATCCACCTCGCCAAAGCCCTTTTAGTTGCCCATTGAAGTTTTTTCCTCCTTGCTTTGTGTTCCTCAAAAGCCCTATCTGATTTTATCATCTTAAACCTTGCATACAGTTTATTTTTATTTTTGACCAAATTTACAACCTCTTTGGTTATCTAAGGTCACTGACTTGTCATCCATGTCCATCCTCCTCACTGAAACATGCCGATCCTGAACTTTGATTATCCAGTCTTTAAGCGAGTTCCACATGCCAGATGTAGACTTACCCAATAAGAATTGCTCCTAATGTGCTCTCCTGAGTTCCTGTCTATTAAAGTTGTACTTTGCATTATTCCAATTTAGTACCTTTTCACAAGGTCCAATCCTATCACTATTCAGACCAATGTTAAAACTTGTGGAGGAAGGAACTGCAGATGCGGGTTTAAACCGAAGATAGACATAAAATGCTGGAGTTACTCAGAGGTACCCATTCCTTCTCTCCAGAGATGCCGCGTGTCCCGCTGAGTAAAGGGGCTGTCCCACTGTACGAGCTAATTCAAGAGTTCTCCCGAGTTTCCTCTGATTCGAACTCGGAGAATTACAGTATTAGCTGCTCGTAGGTACTCGGGGCTCTAGCGGGCATTTTTCAATATGTTGAAAAATTTGAAAAAAATTTTCAACATGTTGAAAAATCTTCACAAGTCTTCCCGACCTTACCGCGTTTCCAGAGTACCTGCCGTTAGCGTTACGAGCCACTAAGAGACGTCCCGAGCTCCGACATACCCGCTACGTACATTCTACGTGCTTCCACAAGTTTGATTTTTTTTAAACTCGGGAGAGCTCGTTGTTGAACTCGTACAGTGGGGCAGGGCCATTACTCTGGCATTTTGTGTCCATCTTCGGTTAAAACCTGTGGAGTTGTGTTCAAGCCTTTGTCTTGTTTGTTTCAGACAAAAATTCTTTGCATCTTTTTTATGTTCCCTGTATGATGGTAAGGGCACATTGAGCATGTTACCCCAATTAACAGAGTGAAGGACAAATGAAGCCAGGTGAGCTTGTAAATAGATTATTACTGGAGCTGTACGCTGCAGCTGGAAGAACTGGCAATGTAAACTTGGTTAATGCTTCGGCTCTTGAGACGGCAAATTGCTTTCCTGGATAGTTTTGATCTTGTTTTATTGCAGTCAGACAACAAAAGGCAGCAGGGTTACTTCAAACTGTGGAAGTCAATTGCAAGAGTGACTTCAGTGTGAGCTGGGATAGCACTGGTGCCATGCGACACATTTTGAAATATGTGTCTCATTAGTTATGGCAACCATATGTTGTGAGGTTTCGTTTAGCGCAGAAACAGGCCCTTCGGCCCACCGAGTCCACACCGACCAACGATCCCCGCACATTAACACTATCCTACACACACACACACAGGACTATTTACAATTTTACCAAGTCAATTAACCTACAAACAAGTACCTCTTTGGAGTGTGGGAGAAAACTGAAGCACATGGGGAAAACCCATGAGGTCACGGGGAGAACGTACAAACACGGTATAGACAGCACCGGTGATCAGGTTTGAACCTGGGTCTCTGGCGCTGTAAGGCAGCAACTCTACCGCTGTGCCACCATGCCACCAGTGGTATTCTGAGCAATTTGGCTTTTGAACCTAAAGCTGTTTGTGTTGACATGTGGATCTGTGTTGAGAACTGGTCAGGGCATCATTTTACCAGGAGATTGGGAGAACGCTATACACTTTTTAAAACCATTTCATGGATTGTGTGACGTTCACTGGAGCTCAGGAATTCAGAGTGAAACACTCAGTGCTGGAGTAACTCCACAGGTCGGCAGCATCCGCGGAGGGAATGGGTAGGCAGTGTTGTCCACACTGTTAATTGGGGTAACTCGAAGGCTGTACTTGCTCAATGTGCTATTACCATTGGCAACGTTTCTCCCCCCCCCTGCCACAATCAGTCTGAGGAAGGGTCCAAACTTGTACCATCGCCCGTCCATCCCCCTCGCAAATGCTGCATCACCCACTGAGTTCCTCCAGCACTTTGTGTTTTGCTCAAGATTCCAGCATCTGCAGTTCCTTGTGGCTTGGGAATACCGAAGCTCGGTTTCAAAGTCCTGCAAGGGTGATCGCCAGATGTGGGATTCATCTATCTGCCTGCAGCTTAAGATGGAGCCGTGACCTTTAAGGTCAGAGGTGAAAGCCCAGTGAGACGGGCTGGAAAATGCCCAAAGGCAACCCATCATTCTCAGCGTCATTATGTCACAGAATAAGATCAAGAGAAATGCAGATGCTGGTTTACACCAAAGATAGATACAAAATGCTGGAGTAACTCTGCGGGACAGGCAGCATCTCTGGAGAGAAGGAATTGGTGACGATTTTAAGTCGAGACCCTTCTTCAGAGTACTAAAAGATGAACCTTTCAGTGTGCACTGTTCCACCGAGTGGTCACAAAAATAAATATTTATACCTACTTCTATCAGCTCACCCTGTCAGCCTTTGTTGCTTGAGGCAAAATAAGTGCAGCCTAAACAGTCTGACTCTGTAACTACAGTTCCCCAACACATTGGCAAGATCTGCTCTGTGTGCTCTTATTTAAAAGTGGCTAATGCCATATGAGGAGACATTGCAGGTCTGTGTAGCTGTTGCCACTCCCTGTTTACACTCCAGGGAAGAAGATTCCAGCTGTTACTCCAGGAACCATTCCAAATGCCTTGCACATTTTCTGGCTGAGATTCGAGTCAGGCCATGCTTTGTTTGTCTGCCTGGGGAACTCCAGTCTGGGGATACAGAGAGGGCACAGAGCCATGATAGTCCGGTTAGAGCCTAGAATGTGGAACATTTGGAGCAGGGGTAGACCATTCAGCCCCTCGATCCTGCTTTCCCATTCAACATGAGCTCCGGCTGCCCTTCTATCTCAATATCATTTCCCTGATTTTACTCCATAACCTTTGAAGGTATTTGTGTCTAAAAATATATATATTTCCTTCTTGCATATGTTCGGAAACTTGGCATATACAGCCTTCGATAGTTGATAATTCCACCGGTTCACCATTCCCTAAGTAATATTACTCCTTAAAATAAGGCACCCATTATCACCTACTCCACAGCGGAACATAGCTTGATATATTTTATTTACTGTGGTAAGGAAGTCCAGGACCACATGGGGACGCTGTTCCTCATCGTTAAGGCGCATGTCCGTGATGGTGGTGCTGGTGATCTCAGGGTTAGCCCGGCAGCTCAGTCCTGGTCTCAAAAGAGGAGGCGTGGAAATCTCAAGCTTCTCCCTGCAGTTCTCCCTTGCCTCGTGAGGAGGTGCTGGCAGTCCCTGGCTTATCCTGGCTACCTGCCCTATCTACACTTCTCATTACTTTATAAACTAATGGGATTAATCTGTTCAGAGCCAGTATGGACATAGTGTGCTAGTGTGTTATGGCACTAGGCGGCATGTGGTGCAGCGGTAGAGTGGCTGCTTTACAGCATTTACAGTGCCGGAGACCTGGGTTCGATCCTGGCTACGGGTGCTTGCCTGTACATAATTTGTACGTTCTCCCCGTGACCGTGTGGGTTTTCTCCGAGAATTTCAGTTTACTCCACGCTCCAAAGACCGTGGTGTTAACCGAAGTTCTCGGAGAAAACCTACACGGTCATGGGGAGAACGTACAAACTAGGGACATTTGTAGTTTAATTGGCTTGGTATAAAATGTTTTAAAAAATGTCCCTAGTGCAGGGTAGTGTTAATATACAGGGATTGATGGTCGGAGCAGACTCGGTGGGCTGAAGGGCCTGTTTCCGTGCTGTATCACTAATCAAAACTAAACTAAACTTATTCCGATCAGTCCTTATCCTATTTTCATAATTCCTTCACTTCTTTAAAAATGGTATCGCCCGTCCATCTGCCAGAAGTTTAATTCTTTGTTAATGGAAGAAAAAGGCCTTCCTTTGTAGACAATAATCTGCTGGTATGCACGTTTAATAAACAAATTATGTCCGGAAAATAAAATAATAACATTTAACTTTTTAACGGTGTGGTACGCTGTATCGGCATGAACAGTGACAAAAAACACTGCTGGAATTATGTTCACAATGGAACACAATTTTAGATTGTGTAGGAAGGAACTGCAGATGCTAGTTTAAATCAAAGAAAGACACCAATAGCTGGAATAACTCAGCGGGACAGACAGCGTCTCTGGAGCGAAGGAATGGGTGACGTTTCGGGTCCGGTCTCGACCCGAAACATAGAAACATAGAAATTAGGTGCAGGAATAGGCCATTCGGCCCTTCGAGCCTGCACCGCCATTCAATATGATCATGGCTGATCATCCAACTCAGTATCCCGTACCTGCCTTCTTTCCATACCCTCTGATCCCCTTAGCCACAAGGGCCACATCTAACTCCCTCTTAAATATATCCAATGAACTGGCCTCAACTACCCTCTGTGGCAGAGAATTCCAGAGACCCACCACTCTCTGTGTGAAAAAATTCCTTCTCATCTCGGTCCTAAAGGATTTCCCCCTTATCCTTAAGCTGTGACCCCTTGTCCTGGACGTCCCCAACATCGGGAACAATCTTCCTGCATCTAGCCTGTCCAACCCCTTAAGAATCTTGTAAGTTTCTATAAGATCCCCTCTCAATCTCCTAAATTCTAGAGAGTATAAACCGAGTCTATGCAGTCTTTGTTCATAAGACAGTCCTGACATCCCAGGAATCAGTCTGGTGAACCTTCGCTGCACTCCCTCTATGGCAATAATGTCCTTCCTCAGATTTGGAGACCAGAACTGTACGCAATACTCCAGGTGTGGCCTCACCAAGACCCTATACAACTGAAGTAGAACCTCCCTGCTCCTATACTCAAATCCTTTTGCTATGAAAGCTAACATACCATTGGCTTTCTTCACTGCCTGTTGTACCTGCATGCCTACTTTCAATGACTGGTGTACCATGACACCCAGGTCGCGCTGCATCTCCCCTTTTCCTAATCGGCCACCATTTAGATAGTAGTCGGTTTTCCTATTTTTGCCACCAAAGTGGATAACCTCACATTTATCCACATTATACTGCATCTGCCAAACATTTGCCCACTCACCCAGCCTATCCAAGTCACCTTGCATTCTCCTAGCATCCTCCTCACAGCCAACACTGCCCCCCAGCTTAGTGTCATCCGCAAACTTGGAGATATTGCCTTCAATTCCCTCATCCAGATCATTTATGTATATTGTAAATAGCTGGGGTCCCAGCACTGAGCCTTGCGGTACCCCACTAGTCACTGCCTGCCATTGTGAAAACGACCCGTTAACTCCTACTCTTTGCTTCCTGTTTGCCAGCCAGTTCTCTATCCACATCAATACTGAACCCCCAATGCCATATGCTTTAAGTTTATATACTAATCGCTTATGTGGGACCTTGTCGAAAGCCTTCTGGAAGTCCAGATACACCACATCCACTGGTTCTCCCCGATCCACGCTACTAGTTACATCCTCGAAAAATTCCACAAGATTCGTCAGACATGATTTACCTTTCGTAAATCCATGCTGGCTTTGTCCAATGATTTCACCACTTTCCAAATGTGCTGCTATCCCATCTTTAATAACTGACTCTAGCAGTTTCCCCACTACCGATGTTAGACTAACTGGTCTGTAATTCCCCGTTTTCTCTCTCCCCCCCTTCTTAAAAAGAGGGGTTACGTTTGCTACCCGCCAATCCTCAGGAACTACTCCAGAATCTAAAGAGTTTTGAAAGATTATCACTAATGCATCCACTATTTCCGGAGCTACTTCCTTAAGTACTCTGGGATGCAGCCTATCTGGCCCTGGGGATTTATCGGCCTTTAATCCATTCAATTTACCCAACACCACTTCCCGACTAACCTGGATTTCACTCAAGTACTCCTTTGACCTGCGGTCCCCTGCTATTTCCGGCAGATTATTTATGTCTTCCTTAGTGAAGACGGAACCAAAGTAGTTATTCAATTGGTCCGCCATATCCTTGTTCCCCATGATCAACTCACCTGTTTCTGACTGCAAGGGACCTACATTTGTTTTAACTAATCTCTTTCTCTTCACATATCTATAAAAACTTTTGCAGTCAGTTTTTATGTTCCCTGCCAGTTTTCTTTCATAATCTATTTTTCCTTTCCTAATCAAGCCCTTTGTCCTTCTCTGCTGGTCTCTGAATTTTTCCCAGTCCTCTGGTATGCTGCTTTTTCTGGCTACTTTGTACGCATCATCCTTTGCTTTGATACTATCCCTGATTTCCCTTGTTATCCACGGATTCACTACCTTCCCTGATCTGTTCTTTTGCCAAATTGGGATGAACAATTTTTGTAGTTCATCCATGCAGTCTTTAAATGTCTTCCATTGCGTATCCACCGTCAACCCTTTTAGAATTGATTGCTAACATCACCCACTCCTTTTCTCCAGAGAATTTTAGATTGGATGCATAATGGATGAGGAACTCAGGGGATCGGGCAGCATCTGTGGTGGGAATGAACAGACTACGTTTTGGGTTGTGATCCTTCTTCAGACTGAATGAAATAAGGGGGGAGCAGGAAATATGGAAAAAGCTGGCAAAGAGGGGGGGAGGGGGGGGCTGGGACAAAGCCCGGCAGGTGATTGGTGGATAGACACAAAGGCGGGAGTAACTCTGGAGCATCTCTGGAGAGAAGGAATGGGTGATGGTTCTTCAGAGAAGTGTCTCGGCCCGAAATGTCACCCATTCCTTTTCTCCAGAGATGCTGCCTGTCCCACTGAGTTACTCCAGCATTTTGTGTCTATCTTTGGTTTAAACCAGCATCTGCAGTTCCTTTCCACGCAAGTGATAGGTGGATATGGGTGAGGGAGTAAGGGGGTGATTGGCAGAGGTGTGGAGTAAGTAACGAAGGTCAATCAACTATTTAGAACTGGCAGTGAGCTCATGTTGCCAGTTAGAGCTGTGAATTTATCTAACTTTTCGCTGGTTATTCTTATTGAGGCACTGCAAGTCAAACTTTCTCCCAGTAGGTGGCAGTATTTGCCATCTTTTCATTGAAGCTTGAATTTTCAGTGGTGGGGATCACCTGCTTGCTGTTCAATAAAGTAATTGAAGACAGCAGAATTTCATCTTTTACAACCTTTTGTATGCTTTTTAAGGTATTTAAATTATCCTTTTTTTGTTTTAACTACAATAATGGGCCTGTCCCACAGGCGATTTTTTCGGCGACTGTCATTGTCGTAGCAGGTGGCCGAAAAACTGGCGATTGGACCCCCCTCTGACATTAGGGCGTCCACCTTCGACCACACCTACAACTACCTACGTCCACCAGCAACCTACGACTCATAGCAAAAGGATTTGAGTATAGGATCAGGGAGGTTCTACTGCAGTTGTACAGGGTCTTGGTGAGGCCACACCTGGAGTATTGCGTACAGTTTTGGTCTCCTAATCTGAGGAAAGACATTCTTGCCATAGAGGGAGTACAGAGAAGGTTCACCAGACTGATTCCTGGGATGGCAGGACTTCCATATGAAGAAAGACTGAATAGACTCGGCTTGTACTCGCTGGAATTTAGGAGATTGAGGGGGGATCTTATAGAGGCTTACAACATTCTTAAGGGGTTGGACAGGCTAGATGCAGGAAGATTGTTCCCGATGTTGGGGAACTTCAGAACAAGGGGTCACAGTTTAAGGATAAGGGGGAAGTCTTTTAGGACCGAGATGAGAAGATCTTTTTTCACACAGAGTGGTGAGTCTCTGGAATTCTCTGCCACAAAAGGTAGTTGAGGCCAGTTCATTGGCTATATTTAAGAGAGAGTTATATGTGGTCCTTGTGGCTAAAGGGATCAGGGGGTATGGAAAGAAGGCAGGTACAGGATACTGAGTTGGATGATCAGCCATGATCATATTGAACGGCGGTGCAGGCTCGAAGGGCCGAATAGCCTACTCCTGCACCTATTTTCTATGATTCTATGACTCTGTCAGCGACAACTGAAGACAATTCAGTCGCCGGTACCTGTCACTGGTTGACGTAGGTAGTCGCCAATGGAATTCACCGAAGACAGCACCGGCGGCAACCTACGACAGCACCTAAGTCAGGAGAAGTCAAGCTACGCTCATTGGCGTCAAGCCAACTGTCGCCGACTATCGCTGAAAGGTTTTGAACATTTCATAATCCAGCGGCGACCAGAAAAACGCTACGATTCTTTGGGCAACTGACGAGACTACTCACGACCATACAGGCGGCACCCGACGACCATGTGGCGACAGCCTAGTCGCCTGTAGTCGCCTAAAAAATCGCCTAAGTGGGACATGCCCTTTATTCTGTTGTAACACATAATTCGCCTCAGTGCGGTTAATCACAAAAGTAAAAGCCTCAGAAAATCAGTTGTTTGAGATTCTGTTGTTTGGTGCGTCTTTTACCACGCGCTATGCAACTGATGTAGCTCTCAATTTACAAAAGTGACCTTGTAGCACGCAGAGCAAATAAGCGGACTTTTGGGACCCTTTAAGTGCTTGGAACCCACTTGCATATTGAATAATAAATGTGCAGAGGTGTTAATCCATGTGCTATGAACAATTGTGTAGGAAGGAACTGGTTTAAACTGAAGATAGACTTAAAAAGCTGGAGTAACTCAGCGTGACAGGCAGCATTTATGGAGCGACGGAATGGGTAATGTTTTGGTCGAGACCCTTCTTCCGAGTGAACATCACGGGAAAGTGAAACGAGATATAGACGATGATGTAGGTTGATATAGAACAAATGAATGAAAGATATGCAAAGAAGTAACAATGATAAAGGATACAGACATTGTTAGCTATTGCTAGGTGAGAATGAAAGACTGGGTGAGGGAGGGGTGGAGCCCCTATAAAAGTGAATAATGAAAACTGAATTAAAACTAGGTGAATCCCAGGCACAGGAAAGGAAGCATGAGCAACCGGGACCAACATTGTTCCCTGCATTTTAAGGGGTCTCCAAGTATGTGTACGTGTGAGTCGGTCAGGGCTTGTGTAGGAGGAGGTGCAGGTTAAAGTCTTTCTGCTGGTATGGGTGAGTGCACAACTCGCGTCCTGTTGCACATGGATGGAGCTTGGGTCTTGGTCCCAGTAACCTCCAGCTCTGGCAGTAGAACAAGAGGGGCCAAAGGCATAGTTCACATGCCCGAGGCCAGAGGAGGAGGGCCAGTAGGGCTCTTGCTGGAAGGGCGTATCCATGAGGGCCATCCTCTTACACCAGCAACTGCAAAGCTAAAGGAGGAGGAATTTGTGAGAATGAGTCAGCATTTGTAGTCAGAACTTTATCCACACTCTGTGACTGGGCTGCTCTCCCTGTGGGGATGAATCGCACAGCTCCTCTGATCTTCCTTGCCCTTGCAATGGTGACCGGAGCTGCTGCAGCAAAGGGAGGTCTTCTCCTTCCCCCCCCCTTGGGAAGTGCTCAACAGAAGTCACAGAGCCTCGATCTTGTCGTGATTGCTGGTACCCTGCAGTTTGAGGCCGTGAGAAACCACCGTCAGGCTGCAGCACACAGCCCAAGGTCCTCCAACACCAAGGACTGGGTTATTACTCCTTGATTCTTCACCGGTGTCAGAGGTTATGGGGGAGAAGGCAGGAGAATGGGGTTGAGAGGGAGAGATAGATCAGTCGTGATGGAATGGGGTAGACTTGATGGGCCGAATGGCCTAATTCTGCTCCTATCTCTTATGAACTTACGAACGTATGAACTTCCTGGTGTTAAGATTCCAGGTGACAACCTCTTCAGATTGAATGGATAGGATTGAATTGAATAAATTTTATTAGCCAAGTACACATACATACAAGGAATTTGCCTTGGTGCTTTGCTCGCAAGTAACAACACGATATACAGTAGACAATTAAAAATAAAACATTATAATTTAAATATGTGGAATAAAATACCAGAGCAAAAGGAGGCTACAGACTTTTGGTTATTGAGTAGAGCTACTGCTCGTGGGAAAAATGTGTTTTCATGTCTGGCTGTGGCGGGTTTGACAGTCCGGAGTCGCCTTTTAGAGGGAAGTGATTCAAAGAGTTTGTGGCCAGGGTGAGAGGGGTCAGAGGTGATCTTACCCACTGCTTTCCTGGCCCTTGCAGTGTACAGTTCGTCAATGGAGGGAAGGTTGCAGCCAATAACCTTCTCAGCTGATCGATCGATTCGCTGCAGCCTCCGGATGTCGTACTTGGTGAGCCAAACCAGACCATGATGGAGAAGGTGAGGACAGACTCTATGATTGCAGTATGAAATAGGATTGAAGGGTTAGGATGCAGCCATCCTTTGGAAACTGGCTCACTCTGCAGGCACTTTGTTGTCAATAAAGGGCTGGGTGAAGGCAGAGGTGGCAACACACTAGCTACTTTCTGTTGAGCCATTTTCCACGGGGCAGAAATCAGGTCTTCTGTAGTACAGCACATTGGCCAGTTGATGGCAGCAACGGGGAGGATTGCAGGTCACTGGCGCATTCCTGTTTTGACTCCACTGTGATCAACTTTGCAATTAAACTTTGAAGTTTTTGATGATGCCGATTATAGGGATTAGAGGGGTTCCATTTGCCCACAAAATGCAGCCCATATACTGTGATGCGGTCAAACGCTTCTCAAACTCTGTGACCCTTATGGACAATTACCACTGTAATCCTGAGCAAAGTTCCATAATGCTTTGCCGAGTAAATGATAAATGTGCCAAGTAAAGTAACTGGAGCAGCAGCAGGATGGCGCAGGGGTAGAGTTGCTGCCTTACAGCGCCAGAGACCCAGACTCCATCCTGACTACGGGCGCTGTCTGTACGGAGTTTGTACGTTTTCCCTACGACCTGCGTGGGTTTTCCCCGGGTGCTCCGGTTTCCTCCCACACTCCAAAGAAGTACAGGTTTGTAGGTTGATTGGTCTTCTGTAAAGATTGTAAATGGTCCCTAGTGTGTAGGATAGGGCTGGTCTGCACGGGCTTGGTGAGCTGAAGGGCCTGTTTCTGCTCTATATCTCTAAACAAAATGAAACAAAATTATAATGGGCCAGTCAGCCTGTTCGTGTGCTGTACCGATCTATGTTCTAGTACAGTTTCATATTTTCACTTGCCCTGAGCATGTTACTAAAGGATTTGTTCACACCTTGTACAATGATCTTTGACCAATACCTTGAACAAAACACAAAGTGCTGGAGGAACTCAGGGGCTCAGGCAGCATCTGTATGTGGAATGGACAGATGATCCTCCTTCAGACTCAAGTTTCCAGCGTCTGCATTTCTTGTGTTCACAGTGCACTATACCTGCCTGGAACAAAGACGGAAAAGTGCAGCACCATAATGGTTATTAGAATTTGTGACCGTTCCTTCCTCGGGTATCTTCACCAATACACGGGATAATCAATGGATTACTGTGCTGGATTTCTTTTAAGTTATTGGATGGGACTGGATTTGAATCTTGGAGCAAGGCATGGACAACAACATTTTGAAAAGTACATTTGTTGTCCCTTGTCTTTTAACAAGGGAGCATCTGTTAAGTGTGCAGACCACTCTTTCCAAACAACCTGCTCACAAGTTGCTGCCAGTGGACCTGAGAGTGACAATCATAGAAACATAGAAAATAGGTGCAGGAGTAGGCCATTCGGCCCTTCGAGCCAGCACGGCCATTCAAAATGATCATGGCTGATCATACAAAATCAGTACCCCGTTCCAACTTTTTCCCCATATCTTGATTCCATTAGCCCAAAGAGCTAAATCTAACATTCTCTTGAAAAGGGACTCATCCCCATTAGCATCCCTCCATTACTTTCCTTGTCTCGCAGCGGGTTGAGCTGCTGTTTCACCGATCCAGCAACCCAGGTTCAATATTGACCCCAGGTTCAATCCTGATCTCAGGTGCTATCTGCGTGGAGTTTTCATGTCCTCCCTGTGACCATGTTGGTTTCCTCTGGGAGCTCTGGTTTACTCCCACATCCAAAAGATGTGCAGGATGGCAGGTTAATTCTTGCAATGTTGCTCAGTTAGAAATTCCAAAGATCGGTCTGCCACATTGGGTTCTACTATGAAGTTGTTCCAAACATCCATATAGAAACAGGAATTCTATAACTCCTTGTAAATTTACTTTGGTAATAAAAATGCCCTTGTTTGTTTGACTTACCAACTATCTTCCAGTATCTCACAGAGAGCAGTAACACCCTTGAGCCACTTTCGATTATGTGTAAGAAGGAACTGCAGATGCTGGTTTAAACCAAAGACAGACACAAAAATCTGGAGTAATTCAGCGGGACAGGCAGCATCGCTGGATAGATGCAATTGGTGACGTTTCGGGTCAAGACCCTTCTTCAGGCTGCTTGAGACTGCTGTCTCGACCTGAAACATCACCCATTCCTTCTCTCCAGAGATGCTGCCTGTCCTGCTGAATTACTCCAGCTTTTTGTGTCTGTGTTTGGTTTAAACCAGCATCTGCAGTCCCGCTGAGTTACTCCAGCATCTTGTGTCTATCTCCACTTTCTATTATGTTGCTTCCTTTTTACCAGCCTCCATTTGTTCCCAGTACCTTAGTGGATTTTATTTTTACAATCTTTGCCCAGGTTTATAAATTCTTCTGTGTCTTCACCCATTCCTATTTTTGCAACTCCTCCAGCCTGAAGCATCAGCACATGCTCTGATGCCCTTGGCCTCTTGTTATTGAGCACCAGTTATGCTTGCATTACTTTCTGCCTTGTCTCCACAGTGTGGTACTCTCTCTGCACCCTTCTATCCACTAACCTTTTGTACTTACAAAGCACCTGGTGCGGTGGTGCAGCGGTAGAATTTCTGCCGTACAGCGCTTACAGCGCCAGAGACCCGTGTTCGATCCCGGCTACGGGTGCTGTCTGTATGGAGTTTGTACGTTCTCCCTCTGACCGCGTCAGTTTTCGCTGAGATATTTGTTTCCTTCCACACTCCAAAGACGTAGAGGTTTGTCGGGAGACACAAAATGCTGGAATAACTCAGCGGGTGAGGCAGCACGTCTGGAGACCCTTCTTCAGACCTGAAACGTCACCCATTCGTTCTCTTCAGAGATGCTGCCTCACCCGCTGAGTTACTCCAGCATTTTGCGTCTACCTTCGATTTAAACCAGCATCTGCAGTTCTTTCCAACACATAGGTTTGTAGGTACATTGGCTTGATAGAAATATAAATTGTCCCTAATGTGTGTCGGGTCGTGTTAATGTGTGGGGACCGCTGGTCGGCGAGGACCCGGTGGCCCAAAGGGCCAGTTTCCGTGTTGCATCTCTAAGCTAAACTAAACTAAACCAAACCTTCAACGTCGATGTTTTCTTTCTGTTTTTGATTACTTGCTCTAAGTCTTCCCTACAGTTTATGTCTGTGGGAGGCATCTTGGAACATTTAACTATTTTAAAAGCACAATATACACACAAGTTTTCTCGGCATCCCATCATAGTTGTGCGACTTGGGAAAATCTGCCTGGTGCCTAGAGATGCTGCCTGTCCCACTGAGTTACTCCGGCATTTTGTGTCTATCTTGAAGAAAAAACAGAAACATTCCAGCATTGGAGTTTTTATATTCTCCCTAATTCACACAGCAATGTAGAAACAAGAGAGCATTGTCCTGAGGAGTTGTGGTACTGCTTGTTCAGCTGTATCATGAACTGACCAAACAACATGCAGAGTTATTGTCCCTCCCTAAACTCCCTGAGCGGGAAGCAGAGGGAGGGGAAAGACTGAAAATGCTGGAAGCAGAGTTGACGGAGAGAGTTAACACAAGACCCTTGTCAGATCATTGATCTGAAATGTGAATCCTAATTCTCGTCCCATGGATGCAGTCTTATCCACCAATTTTATGTTTTATTTTAGATTTCCCACAATATGTTTCATATATTTGTGTGGCTCCTTTGTGAACAGGTTCATTAATAAAACTGAAAAGTTTATCGGAACAGAACATGTAGTTTATCTTGAAGTCTGAAGAAGGGTCTTGACCCGAAACGTTACCCATTCCTTCTCTCCGTAGATGTTGCCTGTCCTGCTGAGTTACTCCAGCATTTTGTGTCTATCTTCAGTGCAAGCCACCATCTGCAGTTCCTTCCTGCACATGTAGTCAATCCAATTATCTTCGTCTTGCTGTCGCACTATCCCCAGCTCTCAATTTATCCGTCTCTGCCACATCTGCTCCTAAGATGAGGCTTTTCATTCTAGGACATCCAGTATGTCCTCTTACTTTGGTGGACTTGGTTTCTCCCCTGGCACTGTCATAGATGGATTCCTCACCTGCATCTCCTCTCTGCCCTGTTGTTCTGCCCTCGCTCCCCTACCACCAGACAGCCAAGCGTAGACTTCCTCGGTCCTCACCTTTCACCCTGCCAGCTTCAGCATCTAACACAATCATTCTCCAACGTGAACCCTCCACCAGTCACATCTTCCCATCCCCATCCCTTCCTGCCGTCTGAGGAGGCAGCTCCCTCTGCACTTTCTTGGTTCACTCATCCCTTCCCACAGAAAACCACCCTCACATCCATCCAGGGACCCCAGAATCCTTCCAGGTGGGGCAGAGGTTCACACGTGCCTCCACTAAAATCTCATCTACTGCATCCGTTGTTCCCGATTTGATCTCCTTTACCTCGACGAGACCAACCGTTGACTTGGTGGCCGTTTCTCCGAGCATCTGGGCTTGGTCCGCCAAGGTCTACTGGATCTCCCGGTTGCTAACCAATTTAACCCCGCTTCCCATTCCCATACTGACCTTCCTGTGCGAGGCCACCTCCATTGCCGGAGTGAGACCACATGCAAATTGGTGAAACAGCACCTTATATTCTGCTGGGGTGGCTTACAACCTAATGGTATGAAGATTTAATTCTCCAATTTTAGGTAACTAACCAACAACCCCCACCACCTACCCCTTCCCCACCCCTCTCCCCATCCCCCTTCACCCCTATGTCCCATCTGGACTCACATCCATGTCCCCCCTCCCCCCTCCCCATCCAACTATATTCCTTCCTCTGGCTTCATAATTCGCATTTTTCCTTTTGGTTTTTTCATCTCTAGCCTTTGTCCAACCATTGCTAATCAAAACACCCTCTCTCACCTGTATCTACCTATAATTTGCCTGGCTTTGTCCTGTCCCTCCTATCTTCCACCTTTCTACCCCCGCACACACCCCCCCCCCCCCCCCAACACCACAATCAGTCTGAAGAAGGGTCCCGACCCGAATCATCATCTATCCATGTTCACCAGAGATGCTGCCTAACCTGTTAAGTTAATCCAGCACTTTGTGCCTTTGTTTTCAAGATGTTCGGAGTCGATTCCAAAAAAAATGTCCACTTAGATTTATTTTTGCTGTACTGGACAAACCAAAGCTGTACTTAATAGTCTGTGAAATGGATAATTGGATCTGTATCAGGGGCCAATTTAAAATCTTAAATTCTTTAAGTATAGAGAAGCTGATGGTATTCGATAGGATTATAACATTTACAGCATTACTGACAAAATTGCATATTATTTATGAAAATGGAAAGTTATAAATGTTGCAGTTGATTACAGCTTTACTCTGTTTGAGCTATTGCCAGCAATAAACCAATTTGGAACAATGTTCTCAGCCTCAACTTGATTATGAGTTGGTGACTGCAGCTCAGCCCATTGTGAGTTGATCCATGGATCAAGCCCCATCCATTGCCACATTTGGCTGAATGCATGGGGTATTATCATGGCAGCTACAACTGTCCAGCTGCCAGATCATTGCATCTTTCACAGGTTTAAGAATCTGAAGATGTAAACTTTATTTTCCATGATATTGTTCCCAGCTTTCCATGAAAGATTTCTTTCTCGCCAGCTTTTTGTGTCTATCTTCGGATTAAACCAGCATCTGCAGTTCCTTCCTACACATCTTTTTCATGAATTCTGTTTTCAGATGCAGTTTGTCTGCAGCCAACATGGGTTTAAGGTGAGGAGGGGGGGGGAAAGATTTAATAGGAACCTGAGGGGTAACTTTTTCACACAAAGGGTGGTGGGTGTATGGAACGAGCTGCAGGAGGAGGTAGTTGAGGCAGGTAGGATTGCAACGTTGAAGAAACATTTAGGCAGGTACATGGATAGGATGGGTTTAGAGGGATATGAGCCAAATGCAGGCAGGCTGGACTAGTGTAGATGGGCATGTTGGGCAGTGTGAGCTGAAGGGTCTGTTTCCACGCTGTAAGACTCTGTGACTATGACTCTTTGGTCTGCTTGGGAAAAAAGTTATATAAATGACATATTTGTATCTCCATATGTTGGTGCCTTTTAAAAGTGGATGCTGTGCAGGTTGTTTCAAGAGCATTCAAGCCACCCGATGTTGCAAAGTGAAGCAGTGGCCTTTGTTGCCCTTCTCTGTAATGTTATACATCATACTATGCACAACATTCAGTTGCAGCACTGTTCAATAGCCACCAAACAACAGGAAGCTATTGTTTAGCTCCTAGATATTACCTATCGTATACTGTCGGTAGGTCGGAAGGTCTAGGTGAAGATATGCTGGTGTTTCTGTATCTGAGGAGGTTGGGCTGCAAACTGTAAAGAAGTTCCATAAACCACAACAATATTGCAGCATCAAAGGGGGAAATTTGCACGGCAAGGTCTGTTTTGATCGTATCCTAGACATAGGATACGATCAAGTCCCAATGCCCTTCACACTCTCTGCATTCTCCTTAATCCCTTAACTGCAGCAAAGCATCCCATGATCTGTAAAATCGTTCTGCGAAGAAGGATCTCCCAATCACTCCACATGTGATAATTTGTGAACCTGATGAGAGGAACTCAACAGGTCAGGCAGCAACTATGATGGCAGGGAGATAGTTAACATTTCAGGTTGAGACCCTGCATGTAGAGACTTGAGCCAGTTGCGGGAGGTGAAAGAAGACCAGTAGGTTGAATGAATGAATGAATACTTTATTGTCACGGTCTGCAAAGACTCGCACATAATTCCTTGAAGCGCAGGAGGACGAGGGGTGATCTTATTGAGGTGTATAAAATCATGAGAGGAAATGATCGGGTAGATGCATAGAATCTCTTGCCCAGAGTAGGGTAATCGAGGATCAGAGGACATAGGGTTAAGGTGAAGGGGTAAAGATTGAATAGAAACTTGAGGGGTAACGTTTTCACACAGAGGGTGGTGGGTGTATGGAACAAGCTGCGAGAGACTGGACTATCCCAACGTTTAAGAAACAGTTAGACGGGTACATGGATAGGACATGTTTGGAGGGATGTAGACCAAACGCGGGCAGATGGGACTAGTGTAGCTGGGACATGTTGGCTGGTGCGGGAAAGTTGGGCTGCAGGACCTGTTTCCACATTGTATCACTCTATGACTATGCCTCGATGACTCTATCCTGTTCAGATGTATTTTGAAAGTTGAAATTGAATTTGCTTCTCATGGCAGCTCATTCCAGGTGTGGACTGCACTCTGAATGTAAAAGTTGCCGCTAAGATCCCTCTTAAATCTCTCCACTCTTACGTGAAGCCTATACTTTATAAATATATCTTAAAAAAACATGTTATACTGAACAAGCTAAAACAGATTTGAATGAGGTAAAAAAGAAACTGCTGGAAGTACTCAATGGGTCGGACAGGATCTATGGAAGGATATCGGAAGATATGAGCATCGTCATCCCAAAAATGAGCATCGTTGGTTCATTTCCGCCCACAAATGCTGCTTGACCCACTGTTCTCCTCCAGCAGTCATTTTCTGTTGAGGAGTCCAGCATCAGGTTTCTCCATGGGAATGTGGCCAACTGGAATAAGCAAAAAAAGTCTTATGGGCGAGGGAACTGAGAGATCCATGAAGGGATGTGCTAAGAATGTTTGAAAACCATAACGTCGCAGATGCTGGAAATCTGAAATAAAGCACCAGTGCTCAGCAATGTCCATCTCAAACAAAAGAGAACCTACACACAAACATTCAACTGGATTTCCTCCGCTTCCCTTGATATTTAAAAAAACATCTGAATCTGAAAAATGTTAATTGATCTTTCATTTTCTAAAGGCTTACTAAACATATACCTCAAAATTGTTCTAATTCTCTAATGTTATGACATACAGACTATTATTCTTCAAACACCAGGATATTATTTCATGCAAGTCTGTGGTGGTCAAAGGTTTGGTTCTAACATTTCCATGTCCTTCTTTGTCTCGACCCGAAACTTCACCCATTCCTTTTCTCCGGAGATGCTGTCTGTCCCGCTGAGTTACTCCAGCATTTTGTGTCTATCTGTGGTTTATGACACAGATATCCAACATTTGTGTTTATCTATCAATTCAATTCAATGCAATTTCCAACACATGTTTATGACCACCCCTTTAAATGAATTAGATAACATAAATGTAGTTCTTTTAAAAGAAACTGCACTCATAGAGTCGTGCAACTCGGAAACGGGTCATTCAGGTTAACTTGCCCATGCCAAACTAAAATGCCCCATCTACATTAGTCCCACCTGCCTGCTTTTGGCCAATACCCCTAGAAACCTATCCTATCCATGCATGTCTAAACATTTCTTAAACATTGAGTTAGTCCCTACCTCAACTATCTCCTCCGGCGGCTTGTTCCATACACCCACTACCCTTTGTGTAAAGATGTTACCTCTCAGGTTCCCATTAAATCTTTCTCCCCTCATCTTAAACCTATTTCCCTGAACTTTCACTCCGATGCAATGTTTTAATGATAATTGTTTGACAAATCGTGGAACTTACTGTATTTGATATATGGCTTGCTTGGTGATTAAGCATTTTACTGGAGTGGAAGGGATTTAAACCTTCTTCCAACATACTTTACGTCTTTATGTTCCTCGCGGAAAACAAAATGATAATTGCCATTTGTTGCTTGGGTTACAACTTATTTAAGTATCTGTAGAAAATTATGGCTCACTGGATTGTGCTAGAAATAGAATAAATATAAAAAAAGTAACCATTCCCCGCTGGGCTGTAAATGGATGCTAACATAACTGTAAATGGAGCAATTAAACTCACATACGTCGAGATATGATTTAGATGATCTGTTTTGTTTCGTTTGCATGAAATTATTTTATGATTTAGTTGTTCTAGCAGTTTTAATCAATTCTGTACTTATTTGAACTGTTGTATCACACGCTGTGCACATTACAGCATGTATATTCCTTGATAAGAGTGGATTATAGAAATGGTTCATAAAGAAAAACAGACAAATACTGCAATTCATATCTTGTGTATTTAAAAGCGCATCTTATACAGACTCTTAACAATGACTCCTTTTTAATTGACCACAAAATGCAAATCAAACGAGTACAGGTAAATGGCAGTCGGAGGTATATGTGGTCAGGTTCTATTTAAGTACCAATGTTTGCAACATAACTTATTCTATGGGGTTCAGAGGTTCTGTGTGCCTTTATGTATCCCGACTTTAGATTCACAATCCCATCCAGTTTTCACTTGGGCACCTTACAACCCAGTCGTATGAACATTAACTTGTCTAACTTCAAGTAACCCTTGCATCCCCTCTGTCTCCATCCCTCCCCCACCCAAATCGTACCAGCTTCAAAGTCCAGCTGGCGGAGGTATTCAGGGACATCTTTAACCTCTCTCTGTCAACATGCACTGTCCCTAAATGCTTCAAGACGGCCACCATTGTGCCTGTTCCCAAAAAAACATCTATCACCAGCTTGAACGACTACAGACCTGTTGCTCTCACTTCAACTGTGATGAAGTGCTTTGAGAGACTGGTCCTAGCCCACATTAAATCCTCACTCCCACCCACCCTGGATCAACATCAGTTTGAATACAGAGCCAACAGGTCAACAGAAGACGCCATCAACATGGCTCTACATTCTGCACTGACTCACCTGGAGCGCCCCGGCTCATATGTGAGGATGTTGTTTGTAGATTTCAGTTCTGCATTCAATACCATCATCCCCAGCAGAATGGTGGACAAACTGTTTGACCTGGGTGTAAATGCCAATACATGCAGATGGATCAAGGACTTCTTAACAGATCGCCCACAGACTGTCAGGATGGGGTCCAATCACTCCCCAGTCCTGACGCTCAACACAGGGGTGCTACAAGGCTGTGTGCTGAGTCCTATTCTCTACACAATCTACACTCATGACTGCACACCGACACACATCACAAACCGGATCATTAAGTTTCCAGATGACACGACTGTGGTGGGGCTGATAAATAACAACGACGAGTCTGCCTACAGAGATGAAGTCCAAAAACTGACTGTTTGGTGCACTAACAATAACCTGGCACTCAACTCAACCAAAACAAAAGAACTGGTTATTGACTTCAGGAGGAGGAGAGAAGAACCTGCTCCTCTTTACATCAAAGGAGACATGGTGGAGAGAGTCACTGACTTTAAGTTTCTGGGCACATACATCTCCCAGGACCTTACATGGACAGTGAACACCATCACTCTCGTAAAGAAGTCACAGCAGCGGCTATATATCCTGAGGACTCTGCGGAGAGCAAACGTCTCACAGCAGCTGCTGCTGTCCTCATACCGGTGCGCCGTGGAAAGCATCCTCTCCTATGGCATCCTGGTGTGGTTTGCTAGCTGCACTGTGGCTGGAAGGAAGGAAGGCACTACAGAGGGTTATTAAAACAGCACAGAGCATCACAAACACTCAACTACCCTCCCTGGAAGACATTTACAAGGCCCGATGTTTACGCCCGGCGACAAACATCACACAGGACTCATCCCACCCTGCCACCCACCTTTTCACTCTGCTGCCCTCTGGGAGGCGATACGGGTCTTTGAAGGCCCGCACTTGCAGACTAACTAACAGTTTCTACCCACGTGCCATTAGGGAACTTAACTCAAACAGATAACACTACGGGCAACACTACACAATTCGGAGTGCAAATAAAAATTTGTCTGCTAGAATGTGCAATATAATGTGCATTTTTTATTATCTATTACTTATTTTATGCATTGATCTTGTAGTAAATGTAAATGTGAGAGTAAATGGTTGCTTGTGTTATTGTGTTTTGTTCTTTTTTTGATCTTTTTATCCTGTGTCTTTTATTGTTTACCACTGAAGGGGATGCACATGAAATTTCGTTGTACAGTTGATGTGCAATGACAAATAAACGTATTTGATTGATTTGATTTGAAAGTCGTCTTGTTGAGTCTCATTGCATGTACTCATTTTTACCTAGCCCACAGCTGACAATGGCCTGTTTCCTTCATTATCGTTACTTTCTTGCATATCTTTCACTCATTTGTTCTCTCTCTCTCTCTCTACATCACCGTCTATATCTCTCGTTTCCCTTTCCCCTGACTCTCAGTCTGAAGAAGGGTCTCGACCCGAAATGTCACCTATTCCTTTTCTTCAGAGATGCTGCCTGACCTGTTGAGTTACTCCAGCCTTTTGTGTCTATCTTCAGTTTAAACCAGCATTTCTGCAGTTCCTTCCTATACATGTGTTTTGGATTGTTGCTGCAGTGAAGGAATCTGGGAATAAAAAGTTTTGTTGGTCTACTGGGATGCTTTGCTTCTTCACAGCTGTGAAGAGGACGGGGAGCTGAAAAGCACAGGAATCAGTTGTCACAGAAGACAGAAATGTCGATTGAAACAATACTTAATTTCCAGGGTTTGGATACTGCTCTGTGAAAGCTGCAAAAACAGAACAATCATTTAAAAAAAACAAGAATACAATAGTTGAAACTGCTTCAGGACATTCATGCATACATCACTGCACTGTTGTGTTCTTGCTGAGCACATTGTTAGCAAAGGACCTGGGCATTGCAGTAGAGGAGGTGGAGGCTACATGTCCGACTGGTGGAACAGTATGGCTTCGGGAACATTGTAGAAGAAAACAGATTTTGTTATGTATAATAAGAAGTGATGCCATTTAATTATAGCCTTCCTACTGCAGTCATTTCTGCGTAATTGACGTAGCTCAATCTGTGAACAGTTTGGAAATGGCTGCTTTTCAACGCGGACAATGGCAAATTGCACTGAACGATTATATGGAAATAAATTGAAATGGCAAATCAGTAAGAATTTCTTAAATGATGTGCTGGAATACAATATAAGGTCTTTGCAAAGAAAGTGACAGAAATAAAACTTAATTGGTGTCCTGGTACTCTGTACAACTTTTAACTCCTTCACTGGTCATAAAGATATTCAGACTTAATGCTGCTATAAATGCACACAAGGTGGTTAAAGTAACATGTTGATTTATGATTAAAACCTGCATTATATTCGTAATGAAATAATTTAACTAATTTCTTCTTTCCCACATTTTTTCAGGACATAAGAAATAGAGACAGAGGAAACCTTGGCCTCTTATGCCTGTTCTGCCCTCAGTCAGATCACGGTGATCATTTACCTCTGCAACACTTTCCTGCATTCACCCCAATTTTCCTGATGTCTTTACTGTCTAAAAATCTATCAAGCCCCTTTGTGAGTATACTCACCGACCAAGTCTCCACAGACCACTTGGGAAGATTCACCAACTTCTTCATATTTCAATCCTGAATAACTACCCCTCACTCTCAGACTGACATCTGTTTGAAGAAGGGCCTCAACCCGAAACGTCACCTATTCCTTCGTTCCATTGATGCTGCCTCACCCGCTAAGTGTCTCCAGCATTTTTGTCTGGTTTTAGGCTGCCCAGTCAGGAGAAGCAGTACCCTGCACTGGACAAATTCAATGTCTGTCTGTCTGTCTGTCTGTCTGTCTGTCTGTCTGTCTGTCTGTCTGTCTGTCTGTCTGTCTGTCTGTCTGTCTGTCTGTCTGTCTGTCTGTCTGTCTGTCTGTCTGTCTGTCTGTCTGTCTGTCTGTCTGTCTGTCTGTCTGTCTGTCTCTCAGCGGGACAGGCAGCATCTCTGGATATAAGGAATGGGTGACGTTTTGGGTCGAGACTGGCCTTCAGAGGTTTGAACAAGTTCCCAGGTCTAAATAGGATATTTTATTTCGAAATCACGCGAGTGACTACGTGAAGAAGCCCACCAGCCCGCATGTGCGTCAATACGTCTAACGCATGGCGCACGACTGCCTGGGAGGAGGGTCGCTCCTCCAGCGGTAAGTTTGAAAACCTCAGGTAAATCTACAACTTACTTTGAGGTGGGTTTGTTTTGGTATTTTCAATTCACAGTTGTCTCCAGCAAATGATGGAGAGATCCAAGACCAACAAATCCAGACGGGACGCGGGGAAACCGGCTACGGAAGACCGCGGGAGTGCGGGTAGCCGGCAGCCGTCTGTTTCACCTTCAGAGTCGCTGACAGTGCGGTCAGCGATTTCAGACTTGGTGCCTGTACAGAGCACTTTGGCAACCCCTAAAGGGGGTAAAGTCAAACGAAGGTCTGACAGGCCTGTATTCTCGGATGAGTCAGGCCAGGAGGATTTCCCTCCCACACCAATGGGTAACGTCCTCTGGCGTTTATCCAATATGGAGCACCTCATGGAGAGGATGCTCACTCACAATATGCTCCGTGATACGGAGGTATATCAACGCAGGCCTCCCTTCATGCCTGCAGCAGAGCCTGGTCCACGGCTGCTTAGTGCCCCCCACTCAGATGAGGGGAGTGTCAGAGGTCAGTACATGACTGACTCCGAATACGGATGTGTGTCAGAAGGACATACTGGTACGCATGATATGCGCGAGGCTCATACACAAGAGTTGCCTGCTCTTGCATCCAGATTTGCGATACCTTCTTCACTTCAGGAAGAACTGGCCTCAAGCATCAATTATCTTACTTCGCACCAATTATAAGAACAAACCATGATTGAAACTGCTGCGAAGTACCCCACTCCAGCGAATTGTGCATCTCTAAAAGTGCCCATGGTCAACAATTACATTTGGGGTTACATTGGAGGTGCCATCAAGGCCCAAGAGATGAAGCTCCAGCGGATTCTAAAATTATTATATTCAGTCATCAAGACTTTTGTCAGATCGGTAGATGGCGGGCTATTATCGGATATCCAACAAGATGCCATGGCATTAATGTGCAATGCACATTTCGAGATGAACTGTTTCCGTAAGAGCGCCATCAGGCCTGCATTGAACCCGAAGTTTGCGGGTCTGTGTAGGGCCAGTAACGTCCAGCCACCTCATTTCCTGTTCGGGGAAGACCTGACTAAACAGGTGAAAGACTTACATGATGAAGCCAAAGCTGTAGGATTAATTAAAGCATCTATTATGGGCAAGTCTTCGCTCTTTCGGCGTCAGCACCATTACGCCTCCACTAGCAATAAGCGGTTTGCTGAAGCTAGTAGCAGCTCTAAAGTTGATCTTCCCAGGCATAGTTCTTTTTTAGGCCAAGGCCCGTCCCGGCCATGATGGAAAATGTGCAATCCTCTCACCCCAGCAGCTCAAGTCTCCAAAGGAAGGGGAGTGAAACAGAACTAGTATTAAGGCCTGTTGGGCCTGCTATCAGACCACCTGTAACCGCGGAGGCAGGTGGGTCTGGTTCTTTCTGGAACATGGGGTGTATGGAACAGTTACAAGTTGGTGGTAGATTAAACTTGTTTTTGCATGAATGGCGGTGGATAACTTCAGATCCGTTATATTGCACAGTATAAAGGGGTTCAAAATTGAATTTTTACCTAACTCATTTCCATCCACACTACATACGGCAAGTCAGTCATATATTCATTCCAAACAAGCGGGTTTGGATATACAAGCAGAAATTCATACATTACACAAAAAAGGTGTAATTGAGTGATCAAATTATGAAAGTCATCAATTTGTCTCTAATATATTCTCTAGGCAAAAGAAAGATGGGGGGGAGTCGGATCATCCTTGATTTAACACAACTTAACTCATTTGTGCAGTATATACATTTTAAAATGGAGAACTTCTTTACTGCTAAACAACTAATTTCTAAAGGATGCTTTATGGCATGCATCAATCTTAAAGATGCATATTATTCAGTTCCAATTCACAAGGATCACCGGAGATATTTGAAGTTTAGCTGGATGGGGCAGCTATGGCAGTTTAAAGCATTGCCTAATTGATTAACCTCAGCTCCGAGGTTATTTACCAAATTGCTGAAGCCTGTGCTCAGCCTGCTCAGAGCTCAGGAGCATATTGTTATGGCCTATTTGGACGATATTCTAATCATAGGAAAAACACTACATTTGGCTAATCGAGCTGTTTCAGCCACGTAACGCATATTTTTAAAAATTGGGGTTTCTCATCCATCCAGTTAAATCCAGGTTGATACCAACAAGGGCTATTGATTATTTAGGGTTTAGTATTAACTCTGTAGTAAGGTCTGTGACTCTGCCCTGGGGTAAGAGATTAGAATTTATAGAAGCCTGTAATAACCTTCTTGTTATGGAGCAGCCATCTATTCGCCAGGTGGCTAGTGTAATAGGCAAAATAGTGGCTGCTTTTCCAGCTGCCCGATTTGGGCCTTTGCCTTATCAAAATTTGCAGCGTGCAAAGGAGCAAGTACTTAAGTCCCATTTAAGTCATTTTAACAGATCTATGCAATTATCGGCAGAAGCTATATCAGAGCTACAATGGTGGATGACCAATATTCAGCATTGCTCCGGCAACATTTTGATCAGTAAACCTTTAATTGTACTACAAACTGATGCAAGTGCACAGGGATGGGGAGTTACTAATACCATCTCTAGCTGCGGCGGAAGATGGGATATGCACGAGTTACCATTTATCCATCTATATGGTATAAACTACCTGGAAATGCTGGGGGCGTTCTGTGGTTTAAAGGCTTACTGTGGGAATATGCATGATCTGCATGTTCGACTGCAAGTTAATAACACTACAGTGGTGGCATATATTAATCACATGGGTGGAATCAAATCAGTATCCTGTGATAGTTTAGCTAATCTCATTTGGAGCTGGTGTATTGAAAGAAAGATTTGGATTTCAGCTACCTACTTGCCAGGTAGGTTTAACACGGTGGCAGACACTAAGTCACGTAAATTTAATGATAACATGGAATGGATGTTAGATCGCAAAGTGTTTAACGACCTTATTGCTCGATATGGAACGCCTGATATTGATTTGTTTGCATCCAGGCTTAATCACCAGTTTCCAAAATATGTTGCATGGGAGCCAGACCTAGGGGCAGTAGCTATAGATGCATTCTCATTACACTGGGGAGGAATGTTGTACTATGCCTTTCCTCCATTTTGCCTCAACAGCCGGTGCTTGCTAAAAATCAAGCAAGACTCCACTTCAGGTATTTTAGTAGTGCCTGACTGGCCTACGCAGCCATGGTTCCCATTGATTTTAGGAATGCTAATGGAACCATATATGGTTATCAGTAAGCATAAAGACTTGCTTGCTCATCCCGTGACGCGGGAATCTCATCCTCTGCATGATAAAATCAACTTATTGATTTGCAGAGTTTAAGAAGACCTTTTTTGGTGCTCGGATTTTCCAACCAAATGGTGGACGTGATCACTGCAGTTTGGCGGGACAGTACCAAGCAGTACATTTCCTACATTAAGCTATGGGAAATTTTTTGTGTGAATTCAAATATAACGTATAGTACGGCAGATATAGCTGATGTCTTAGAATTTCTTTCTATGTTATTTTTTGATAGAAAATTAAGTTATAGTGCCATCAATACTGCTAAAAGTGCTTTATCATCATACTTGCTTCTGGGATCGGGACACCACTGTCATGTTTCACCCTTTGATATCCAAATTTATGAGGGGTATCTTTAACATAAACCCTCCCAGGCCCAGATACATGGATGTATGGGACGTTAACGGAGTGTTAACACTGCTTCGCAGTTGGGCTCCAGCCGCATCGTTATCTTTGGTCCGTCTCACCTGTAAGGTTATAATGCTCATGGTGCTTGTTTCAGCGCAACATGTCCAGTCATTACATAAATGAAGACTGGACAGGACAGTTATGGCTAACAATAAGATAACGTTTTACATAAATGAGTTAATTAAGCAAAGTAGACCGGGTGTGTTAGGTCTTAAGCTGGAGTTTTTAGCATATCCAACTGATTGTAGATTATGTGTTGTCACGTATATTCAACAATATATAAAGGTTACGAAGGACCTTAGAGGCACTGAACTGGCTATGTTCATCAGTCACAAAAAAACACACAAAAGGGTATTGGTGCAGACCATTTCTAGATGGTTGAGACATTTATTAGCTTTCGCAGGAGTGGACACTGATGTTTTTAAATCTCACTCTACCAGTGCTGCAACAACATCGGCAGCGAGATTCATGGAAGTTCCACTGGACTGCATCCTAGCGACAGCAGGATGGTCGAATGAGCAGACTTTTCAAGATATTTACAATAAGCCTATTGCCAGGCCAGGTTCGTTTGCTAATACAATTTTGAGTTCTGTTAAATAATGTATTCTTTTAGCTGATGTTAGGGACCATTATTATTACTTTCATTAAAAGCATCAGCATGTTTAAATCTATATCATGTTTGAATGCACTATGTTTTCAATCATATCTGGTCAACTAACGCAGTATGTTTACATGGACGGGTTCATGGCATGAAATCACAGAGCTTTGAAATCTTCATGTAGTCACTCACGTGACTTCGAAATAAAATAGAAAGATGAAATGAGAACTTACCGTTTGAAGTTTGATATTTATTTTATGAGAAGTTGCGATGAGGGATTACATGCCCTTCACTCCCAATCCTATTCTCATAAAGATCATTCGGTAGTTCTGTGTTTCTTAAATCTTCCTATAGTTTAGGTCAGCGATTGTTCTGTGATTTTCATGCAGCTGCTTTAAAGGTTGACATGCAAGTTCTCGTTTAATCTTTCTACTAAAGCAGTGACATGTTGATCTCCTCCCTGGCTGTGAAGTGCCTAGGCTTTTCTATGAGAAATCTGATCTATGAGTGTGACTCCCCTGTTAGACAGGTTAAGATGGAGAAGCTGCAAGGGAGAATACAGATTGCCTTTATTGTAGTTGTCCTTCAGCCCTGCTCAATCCCTGCATAACTGAAAAAGCCAGATTGTCCTGATAACCTGCTGACAGAAAGTTAAGTTGTCCAGAGGCAAGTGAGTTCAGAAGATTATTATAAATTTGCCTCTTTTACAAAATGGATGTGCAAACAAGTGTACGGTCACTGTATGGTGTTTAAGTCAGCTTTAATCATCAGTCATAATGGCACAGTACAATACATGTTAGTTTCCCTCTACGACTAGTGCGACTACGTAATATAGGAAGTGAGTGTTAATACGAAGTGTTCAATAGGGTGGAGTTAGTGGTAGTACATTACTCTGATTGGTTCACATGCAATAACCAATTTGCAGAATGTCAAAAACCTTGTTCATATTTTTCATATTTCCTAAGTCTTGTTCATATTTCCTAAGCAGAAAATTATTGACTCCACAAGTACCATAAATTTATGAATGAAAAATAAACTTTTGCTCAGAAAGCATAAAAAAAACCCCACTCAGAAAATCACGAAAGGTTTAAAGTAGTGATGTAGGATGTCACAGTAATGGACGGGAAAGGAATTGTAAGTGTCTAACTTTATAGACGTTATCCTTGTCTGAAATTTGGATTAGTGAAGGGCCTGTCCCACTTAGGCGGCTTTTTAGACCAGTGCAGGAGACTCTGCGCTCGCCACATGGTCGCCACATGTTCGCTGGTGGTCTCTAGTGAGTCTCCTTCATGGTCGCGAGGAGTTCCCGCATTCTGGGAACTAGTCGTGGCCTTAGTATGGCCGCCGCAAATTTTTCAACATGTTGAAAATTTTTCTGTGACCAAAAATTGGTCGCCATGGAGAAAATCGATAATCCTGTAGTCGTAGGTGCAGTTGTAGTGGGTTCGGCATGTAGTTATAGGTAGTCGAGGTAGTCATAGGTAGTTTTAGTTAATCGCCTTTGCTGACCGGGCATTTTCATTGGCTCATTGGGGGAAAAAAGCGTAAGCACGGGTTTTCAGAACCAAGGATAACCGACCGGTAATGTTAAATGCCCGCCAAACTTCACAGCTGTGTATCTCTGGCTTATTAAAAGTTGTTTGGCTTCTTAAAAGTGTCTCCCCCCTTCTCCCCCCCACTTCTCCCCCCCTTCTCCCCCCCTTCCACCCCCTTCTCCCCACCCCCCTTCTTTTAAAGGACTTACTGTACACTGTGCTAACCGTCTTAATCTTCCTGTTCATCGCGGTGTGTGTCTGCATCACCTTGACTTTGCACCGTGCGAATTTCAGACAGTGCTCCCCCGCTTTCCCTGTCCCCCACCTTTGCGGTGTGTGTGTGTGTGTTCCCGGTTTTTCAGGCGAGTGCCGCGAACTTGACAGTCGCCGCAGTCCGCTGAAAAATCGCCCAAGTGGGACAGGCCATTAAGGCAGGTCTTGATATCGCCATGATTCACCTCTAATACTTGGAATTGTCCTAATATTGTTCAAAATAACAAAAAAAGTAATGAAATATCTTGGCCTCTGGTTTTCCTGAGACGTCTATGATGTGTTTCCACACAGTATTCTCACAGCAAAGCGGTGCCTCAAGATTGGCCCATCATGGTGATGACCACCTCACCATTGCAGGGATCAGCAGGAAACTCTCTCAGGAAGGCAGCAAATATCATAAAAATAAGAAGGCAGCAAATATCATCAAAAAGCCACACTACCCTGGCCATGCCATCTCAGAGCTACCATCAGGAAGACGGTACAGGAGTCTGAGAACTGTTACTTCCAGGTACAAGAACAACTACTTTCCATCACCCAGCAGGCTCTTGGACTACTCTGCATAACCCCAAACAAAACCCCAGCTCTGCACTGAACCAGCCTGTACTACTAATCTTGCATGACGTACTTTGACTTGCACTATTATGGACTGCTTTACCTCATGTAACAGAAAGGTTATTGTGTGTTTATTTGTTGTGGTTGTTGCATTTAATTAGGTATGTTACAAAACTTACCTTGAGCAGCGCTGCAGTTCTGCCGCTCCCCGTGTGCGTGACTTTGGTGCCTTTCAGAGGTGGGCGTGTTTAAAGTGCCGTTTTTCCACAGACAGGGCAAATCGATCCATGTCAGGGGATTTTGTTGCTGAAGAAAAATCGCTCCGACATTTCATTCATGAAGGTATTTTTAAACTACGCTAGATTATTTATTAGCTAGAGTAATTTAAAAATCATCTTCTAAAGCCGTGAGCGCCGACAACGGGAAGGATTTTACGTAGGTGAAAGAATAAAGTACACAGTTTATTTTTACATTAAAATGTGGTTTTTAGGAAGCCTTTAATCACATTTTCATGTTTCGAAATGGGGACAAAGAAAATGTATGAACCGGCAGTATTTTTCCTGCCGACTTCACCGCAAACTGCAGCGTTCCACTAAAACCCACTCGAGTTGATTTAAATGGCCATTAATTTACAGGAATTAAACACTAAATTCCTTCCACTTGGTCTATAAATTCATGAAAATTAGATTTAAAAATGTTATATAATGTCATGTTATATTGTGAATTATTGTGTGAATGTTATTTGGACACAGGCAATTAAAAAATGTTTATCTTTTCTTAAGAAATGGAAAGATGTTTAGCTCTAGTAATTGAATTTTGTAATTAGCTACAATTAGGTAACTAACTAATTATATGCTTTAATTTCAGGTCATACAAGTAATATTGTTTCATATTTGTTTCAGAATGCTTCAATCTATAATAACTGAAAATTTCATTGTGCTCTTAATTTTTAAGAAAGTTATAGGCTTTTGACTGTCCTAGATCACAGCTTTTGTGTTAAGTCAATAGAAAGGTAATGGGGAACAAGATGCTAATTTCCGAGTATGAAAATGGCCATAACTTTTCTAATACTAAGGTATGAAAATGAATTAGGTGTCAAATTAAACTTATTGTTATGCTTTATCTGATGGGATAAATTGCAGACTTGATTTTTTGAATCACAAAATTTTGTAACATTGCTAATTTAATGCATGTGTAGAGCTGCAGCAAGTAGGAATGTCATTGTTGTACCCCTGCAGTAAAATTACAATGAAACACACTTGCTCCTTGACTTGACTCTCAAGCTCACTTTTATTGCAACGTTATTGGAACACTTCCCAAATTTCTTCCTGTCCTCCACAGACTAGTGGCTCGCTTCTTGTCTCTTCTGAAGGTGATACTTTTAGCTGGTGTAATTCCTTGGCCATAGTAGTTGTCTTTAGTCCCTCACTCCGTCCTTACTCTGAAACAGGTTTTTGTCCACTGAAGAAGTGGCAGGCAAGTTGGTACAGTGTGTTTCCTGCAGGATGTGGGAAGTCAGGGACACTGCTGACAATTACAGCTGCAGAAATTGTGTCCAGGTTGGGGAACTGGAGCAGCAGCTGGATGACCCCAGGACCATCCGGCAAAACGAGAGTTTCCTGGACAGGACCGACAGTGAGGTTGTCACACCAAGGAAACAGGAAGAGCGAAGGTGGGTGACTGTGAGAAAGCGGAGACAACGTGGAGTGCAGGAGACCCCGGTGGCTGTACCTATTGAAGACAGGTACACCCTCTTGGGAGCGGATGACACGACAAGATTGAGTGGTAGTCAGGGCTGTGATTCCAATCCTGGTGCCGAGGCTCAACTGGGAAGAATGACGTCAAGCATAGGTACAAGTGACTGGGATGTTGTAGCCATGATTGAAACCTGGTTAAGGGACGGACAGGACCGGCAGCTCAATGTTCCAGGATACAGGAGCTTCAGGAGAAACAGGGGCGAGGGAAAAAAGAGGAGGGGGGTTGCATTGTTGGTTAAGGAGGATGTCACGGCTGTGTTCAGAGGTGACATTACGGACGGTTCATCTAGTGAGGCTATATGGGTGGTGCTGAGGAACAAAAAAGGGATGATCACCTTGTTGGGGGTGTACTACAGACCCTCGAATAGTGAACGGGAATTAGAAGAACAAATGTGCCGGGAGATTGCAGACAGCTGCGGGTCAAATAAGGTTGTTGTAGTAGGGGATTTAAACTTTCCCTATATAGACTGGGAAAATCATAGCGTGAAGGGTTTAGATGGGGTGCAATTCCTCAAATGTATTCAAGAGAGTTTTTGTAAACAGTATGTGGAGGCCCCCACATGTGAGAGGGCTATGCTGGATCTAGTATTGGGAAATTGGGAAGTGTGTGTGGAGGAGCCTTTTGGGACCAATTACCACAGTTCGGTTAGGTTTAAGATAGTTATGGAGCAAATTATTAGAGGGGAAAGGAACATCGGCCAAGTCGGATGTTTTTAAAAGTGTGCTGAAGAAAGCTCAGAATGTGTACGTCCCCGCAAAGCGGTCACCTTAGTGTGGAGCCACAGGAGATGGGCAAGGTGCTAAATGATTATTTCTCCTCTGTATTTACCGAGGAGAAAGAGTGGGGTGAAGGAAATTGGAGCAGTCACTGGAAGTGTCTTGAGAGCAGTCACGGTTACCGTCATAGAAACATAGAAACTTAGAAATTAGGTGCAGGAGTAGGCCATTCGGCCCTTCGAGCCTGCACCGCCATTCAATGTGATCATGGCTGATCTTCCAACTCAGTATCCCGTACCTGCCTTCTCTCCATACCCCCTGATCCCCTTAGCCACAAGGGCCACATCTAACTCCCTCTTAAATATAGCCAATGAACTGGCCTCAACTACCCTCTGTGGCAGAGAGTTCCAGAGACCCACCACTCTCTGTGTGAAAAAAGTCCTTCTCATCTCGGTCCTAAAGGATTTCCCCCTTATCTTTAAGCTGTGACCCCTTGTCCTGGACCTCCCCAACATCGGGAACAATCTTCCTGCATCTAGCCTGTCCAATCCCTTAAGAGTTTTGTAAGTTTCTATACGATCCCCTCTCAATCTCCTAAATTCTAGAGAGTATAAACCGAGTCTATCCAGTCTTTCTTCATAAGACAGTCCTGACATCCCAGGAATCAGTCTGGTGAACCTTCTCTGCACTCCCTCTATGGAAATAATGTCCTTCCTCAGATTTGGAGACCAGAACTGTACGCAATACTCCAGGTGTGGTCTCACCAAGACCCTATACAACTGAAGCAGAACCTCCCTGCTCCTATACTCAAATCCTTTTGCTATGAAAGATAACATAACATTCGCTTTCTTCACTGCTTGCTGCACCTGCATGCCTATTTTCAATGACTGGTGTACCATGACACCCAGGTCGCGCTGCATCTCCCCTTTTCCTAATCGGCCACCAGTTAGATAATAAATTAGTCGAAGAAGTACTGAAGGTACTGTCGTGTTTGAAGGTAGGCAAATCTCCTGGGCTTGATCAGATATATCCGAGGACTTTGCGGGAGCCCTGGTTGATATTTATGATATCTATGAGTTGTCCTTAAATACAGGAGAGTTGCTGGAAGACTGGAAGGTGGCAGATGTTTTGCCTCTTTTCAAGAAGGGCTGCAGGGAAAAATGCTGGGAACTATAGGCCGGTGAGCTTAACATGTGTAGTTGGTATGTTACTGGAGACTATTCTGAGTGATAGGTTATACAGGCATTTGGATGGGCAAGGGCTGATTAGGGACAGTCAGCATGGTTTTGTACGTGGGAGGTTGTGTCTCACAAAATTTTGATTGATTTTTTTGAAGATGTGACCAAAAAGGTTGATGAGGGCAGAGCTGTAGATGTTGTGCACATGGACTTCAGTAAGCCATTCGACAAGGTTCCGCATGGTAGGCTGCTCAGGAAGGTTAAATTGCATGCGATCCAAGGAGAGATAGCAGAATGGATAGCAAATTGGCTCCATGGAAGGAAGCAGAGGATGATGGTGGAATGTTGCTTCTCAGATTGGATGCCGTTGTGGGCAAGTTGGGCGGAAGGGCCTGTTTCCACGCTGTATCACTCTATGACTCTCTCTCTACGACTCTATGACCAGGAGGATGAGTGTTCCTGAGTGTTTTGCTTGATGGGCTGTGCAGCTGTCCTTTACATAGTTGTTGTGCACTATGAGAAACTCAGTGATGGGCCTCAAAACCACTGAGTTATTCCCATCATTTATTAACTGAGAACAGCCTTGCATTTTACTTCCTGGGTCCCTTTGGAAGTGAGATTATTGCTCAATATCACCTTTCACGCTCTGCTCTTAGGACTTTTCATTTAGTCTCAAAATCCTGCTGTTGCTTTTTCATTTTGGCTACACAGTGATCATTAGGTTAAGACCTGGAGTCCTAGGAATGTAAAGGAAGATGATGGAAACATCCTTCTTCATTAATGTGATTCATTGTAATCAACCCGACCACCCAACCCCTCTCCCCCACTCCTCTCCCCATTCCCAATCTGTATCTGAGAATTCAATGAAGCAAAGTATTACAAAGCCTGCTTGGTAGAAAGCAGAGGCAAGACAAGTGCAGTAGCAGTTTGTAAAACGCAACTTAAGGAAAAGTGGTGGTGTCAACAGAAGTCGTTAGCTGACTGTGAAAGTGTGCAGTATATCCTTGGCTACATTGAGACAAAGGAATTCCAAGTCTTCTTCATCGGCATGCTTCTGGCTGGAGTTCGAGTTTGTCTTCAGTAACTCCTTGTCTTCAGTTCATTATCAGCCTTTTCAGTGGCACTTCCTTGCTCTTGGCAGCTTCAACATTGAGGTTTCCATATTGCTGAATATTTAACAGCACAGATCAGCCTTCATGAAAGCGAGCTTTCATTTTACCCAGGCAGGATTTGTTGGCTAAACATGCTTCAGAACAAGAATCTGGAACCTTCTACCATAATTCTGGAGAGGTTTGGCTCCATTTGGATCCCACTGCGTGAAAGATGACAGCATCGGCTGCTGATGTATCTCTGAACAGTGTGGTAGACAGGAGGTATAAAATGGGTTAACTTATTGAGTATCAAAACATTTTACTCGCTACATAATTAAAAAGCAACTTCAATAACCTTGTGCGTTCTGTTTCCATCCAGTATCTCTTCGGAGACGTGCGCCGTGTATACAAAGCCCATTCCAACAATACAGCTGAAAAGCAAATTTGTATTATTATGATTTAATAAGTGAATGTCAATAACAGCATCCTTTGTTGAGTGGAAATTAATATTGTTAGCGGCATCTGACTGTTTGGAGAGTTTTAAATTGGGAGCAACAGACGGCTAATCTTGTATCAGTACTTTACTGTCTATAGCTTCATTCAATCATCAGAGTTGTGGAATTGATATTTACTCATCCAAATCATACTGTAATATAGAAAGTTAAGCAAATCTTACAGCTCTTTCTTCATTAAATAGATAATATATGGATCATGAATGAGTAAATTCTATCCACTTTAATCACAAACATAAACACATAAACCTGCATCACGAAGGGTAAGAAGACTATCACTGTTGACACTTGGAAATTCCAGAGTTTGCTTTCTAATCAAATTTTGGTCAATTTGTAGCTTTTCCCTTTATTACAGAGTCAAATTCAAATGGTTTCCATGAGACGAGACTGTTTTATAAATGAAAACCACAACCAAACAAACAGAAATAATATAATTGTCCACCAATTTAACCACTATATTATGGGTCTAGCATCCGTGATTGAGGATAGATTTCTATCTCCCCTTGTCTAAAATAAAAGTAATATCTATAAGAGTTTATGTACTTGTTGTCCTGGTTAATTAACTGTACATTGTTGCTGGGTGAAGACTTCCCCCGTCGCTCAGCCAAATGAATTAACCCCAGAGCGTAGGAAGGAACTGTAGATGTTGGTTTAAACCGAAGATAGACACAAAAAGCTGGAGTAACTCAGCGGGACAGGCAGTAACTCTGGAGAGAAGGGATGGGTGACGTTTCGGGTCGAGACCCTTCTTCAGACGTCTCGACCGGAAACGTCACCCATTCCTTCTCTCCAGAGATGCTGCCTGTCCTGCTGAGTTACTCCAGCTTTTTGTGTCTATCTTCGAATTATCCCCAGTTGCAGGATGTCCATGCATCCTTTTCACATTGTCTTCGTGAGGCTTTGATTGTGAAAACTGAGTGATTAATTATTCATCTGAGCTACTGAAAATACCAATAATGTTCCACTTGGGAATTTTTTAAACTATCTTCCCATCTCTGATGTTTATTCCAATCTGTGGAAGATTACTATGTCAAATAAAGCAGCTTTGCCTTCTGGTGAGGTGTGGATTGTATCACTGCTTGGTTTGAACATAAGCACTTGAGTTTGTGTACTATATTGGAAGGGATCATTTTCAGGCTTGTTTCTCCAGTTCATGACCCCTAAACCCTGACGGAACAGGGTATTAGTTTAGAAGCAGGTGGAGCAACTTGATATGTTCTAGGAGCAGAATAAGGCCATTTAGCCCATCATGTCTACTCTGCCAAGTCTACTGTGTTTGAGATGGGTTGACATGCTGGTTTGCTTCATTGACCTCGCAAGCTGAATGGTTTTATTCAGTGATAAAATGTAAAACATTCAACGACTGAGTCGACTGGGACCCTATTTCAGAATTGACAAGGGTGTAGAAGAAACTCAAAAATGTGTAAAGGAGTTTGGTAGGGTAGATGTGGCAAAGATAATATTCACACACGTTAAATGTACGATAGAGCAGCATGTGAGCTTTGCAGTCTGCTTTCAAAATTCAATTAATATTAGTTTAGTTTAGAGATACAATGCGGAAACAGGCCCTTCGGCCCACCGAGTCCATGCCAACCAACGATCCCCGCACATTAACACTATCCCACACACTGGGGACAAATTACATTTATACCAAACCTAATTAACCTACAAACCTGTACGTCTTTGGAGGAAACTGAAAATCCCAGAGAAAACCCACGCAGGTAACGGGGACAACGTACAAACTCCGTACAGAGAGCACCCATGGTGGGGATCGAACCTGGGTCTCTGGCACTGTAATCGCTGTAAGGCAGTAAGTCTACCGCTGTGCCACCGTGCCACCCACTAGAGTTGACTTCAATAGAGTTCCACTTTGGGTTTAATGCACATATCCTATACTTTGTGTGTAAAGTGCCTGCGATTGAGGTCAAACCTCTGCAATTGGCTTAGTTGTGGAGAACTACAGAGCTAGAGTCCATATCATTACTAAAAGCAACAAAAAATCAATGAGTAGACAAAAATGCTGGAGAGACTCAGTGGGTGAGGCAGCAACTATGGAGCGAAGGAAATAGGCAACGTTACGGGTCGAGACCTTTCCTCAATGGGAGTGAGTTTAGCCACTGAGTGATTAGAAGGTATAAAATGACATCACATGAAGTCTTTGAGGTGAATGACGGATGTCTTTCTGGGAAGCTAGATATGTACAAAGCTGAGAAAGCACTCAAACTTTGCTGGAAAGGTTAAATAAAATATTGGAGGAATGGATATCGCATGATTGTGGAGTCAGGCAGATGGGCCAAATAGTTTGCTTCTCTGCTGTTATTGCTGTGAGCACAAGGAGAATGCACCCAGAGAATTCACATGCCAAAGAATTGACTCCTTCTAACAATAAGCCTAGCTACGCCAGACACAAAGATTAGAGATCTTATTCTGCACATTTCTCAACTGGAATCTAGCTTTCTAATCCACCTGAAGGTTTTATAAGGTAAATATATTTCCATGTAAGATGAATTTTGGTCTGAATTCTTTTTATTCTGCTGATGAAAAGGATGCCTCAGTGCCATTGAATTTTGTGTTTTGTAAATTCTCCAGGCTTGCTATTCATTCCAGAAGAAGGTACTTCCCTTTACAGTTATGTTTTCTTTCAGAAGTAGTTTTACCAGAACTGTGATGGTTAAAGGTATTTATCCATATTTGCAAGTGACACACTTCATCCTACATTATGAGAAAGAGATCTTCAAAGTCTGTTCAAGGACTTCAACCAAAGTTCAAAGAATTTAGACAATAATGTAATTACAGTAAAAGCAAGATAGGGGTAAGATTGGAGATGATTCCAAGCTGCAATCTCATAATTGAACAAATTTCTGGTGCTTTACTCAAAGAGCAAGCATGTCAAGTATTCTGATTCTGAAGTCCTTTTATAGTTTCACATGATTTTTACAGAGCAGGGAAAATGTAACCGATGTTCAACATTTTGAAGTAATTTCATAGAATAGATAGGGTGAAACTGTTTCCATTCGGAGAAAGGATATATGGCAAAAAAAATCCGAGTTGCAAATGAGGAGGGTTAATTTTGCAGTTAATCCTTACAATCTGGAATACATTGCCAGTGAAGACTGCCGAGCTCAGTTTAGTTTAGTTTAGAGTTACAGTGCGGAATCAGGCCCTTTGGCCCACCGGGTCCGCACCGACCAGTGATCCCCGCACATTAATACACACTCGGGACAATTTACAATACCTACACACACTAGGGACAATTTAACCAAGCTAATTAATCTGCAAACCTGTACAGCTTTGGAATGTGGGAGGAAACTGGAGATCTCGGAGAAAACCCACGCAGGTCATGGTGAGAACATACAAATTCCATGCAGAGAGCACCCATAGTCAGCATTGAACCGGGGTCTGGCGCTATAAGGCAGCAACTCTACTGTGCCACCATGCCACCCTGTCAAAACAGTCAGCAGTAATTTCAAAAGAGAATAGGATAGATACTTGGAAAAGCAACCTTTCCAGGTATATGCACAAGAGAACAAAAGTGGGATTGAGCGGATAGCTCCTTCCGAGAGGGGAGTAGATCTAAATGGCCCCCATTTGTGCTGAATGCTGCAATTCCAATCTGACAGGTAAATATCAAATTATATATCACAATTAACAGAGTTGATAATTAGGATACTTTATGATACTAATTAGGTTTGGATGATTAATTAAGTTAGCAGTTGGAAATCTTAAAACATGTCCATCATTCTTCCTTTTGAATGGGATTTACTTCATCCTGTCGAACTCAGTGCCAGTTTGAAACAATATGGGTTTAGATTTAGGTGAAATATTGTCATGTGCACCGAGGTACAGTTAAAAGCTTTTGTTTGCGTACTATCCAATCAAATCAGACAATGCCATACAACGCTGTGTACGACAGTGATCGCAACTTCTACTGACGTGTGGGTGGCCGTTGGCTCGCTAGGAGCTCATCCGCCATTTGACAGGTCTTGTTTTTGGTCCTGCTGGGGGTCCACAGCCCCCTCCTCACCTGGCAAACCAGGTGGGAGAGACAGCCGACTATCCGACCATGGAGCAGGTAGCACGGGATTACATGGTACCCGTGGCGGGGGGACTCCCCCTGACCTGACCAATAATCTATACATATGTATAATCAGACTAAACTTTGCCACAGGTAGACCAAAGTGAAAAATACAGAGTGAAGAATATAGTTCTCAGCATTTTAGTGCACCAGTTCCAGAGGCAAAGTCCAATGTCTGCAACTGGGTAGAGATGAATCAACAGTATTCCAGCTTGTGGAAAAACCATTCAGAAGCCTGATATGGCGGAAAAAGCCATTTCTAAGTCTGGTGTGTGCACTTTCAAGCTTTGCATTTTCTGGTCGATAGAGCAGGGAGAAGAAGGAATGAGTTAGGGAACACACATATTGTCTTCTTTGGTGGACAGACCTCTACACACTTACAAATGGAGTCTGTGACAACAGTGACATAGTCAGGTTTCAAGTTAATGTGTCCGTGTGGAGCTTGAGTTAGACTCAAACGGTCAGTGGGGGCGCTGCGAGCTGGCAGCCCTGCCAGCTGCGTGTTAGTTTTTTCTATTTTTGTTTTTTTAGTGTGTTTTAATGTATGTTTTTAATGTCTCTCCATGTGTCTTGTGTGGGGGGTGGTGTGGGGGGGGTATGGGGGAAACAGTTTTGGTTGCCTCTTCCCACTTTTTCCATGTCGCCTCCCCCACGCCCTAACATCGAGGATCGGTGTGGCCTTTCCCGGAGACGTGCCCGGGGCTTCAGCGGCGGGCGCAGCGTGGACTCTCAGTGTGGAGCGGGCGAGCCCTCACCGGGGGTCGCCGGAGGGGAGCGCTCCGTTCGCTGGCCCGCGGCAGTCTGAAGCCGCCGTCTGCAGAGCTCCAGCTGCCGCGGTATCCGGAGCCTGGGATCCCGCGTTGGGGACCCCAGAGGAGAAGAGCTTCGACCGCCGGCCCGCGGCCTACTTGTACCGCAGGCGCGGCGGGGACTTACCGTCCGGAGTGGGGTCCTTCGCCGGGGATCCCTGGAGAGGAGCTCTGACCGCTGGTTCTGCAGTCTGCGGTGCATCAGGCTGCGGTGCAGCGGGGACTTTAAATCTTTGACCGCAGGCCTATGGCCTACACCATCTTGAAGCCGCAGTCTGCAGTGGGGAGGCACCGATTCAGGACCTACCTGGACTTACCTTGCCTGAACATCTGGACGCACACAGCGGTGACTTCGGAGGGTTGAGGTCCCAACCACGGTGGGAAATGGAGGAAAGTTTAGTGCTTGTCAGGATTGTGTGGAGGATATAAAAACAGATGATAGACACAAAATGCTGGATTAAATCAGCGTGACTGGCAGCATCTTTGGAGAGAAGGAATGGGTGACGTTTAGGGTCCAGACCCTTCTTCAAACTGGCTGAGTCTAAGACAATCAGCCCATTAATAAACACTCTAGATCTGGTATGTGAGTCTGTGTGCAAATTTGTGACCTCTGTGGAGTGCAAAATAATTTTGGTTTGTTTGTGGAACAAATAAGATGACAATTTATAGAATGCAGCAGGCACCTCAGTTAACTGAAAAGATACCACCAAATCTGTCTCTGCAAGATCATCCAAATTCAATGGAAGGGTAAATGAACCAACATCGGTGTCCACTAGATGGACACAAAATACTGGATTAACTCAGCAGGTCAGGCAGCATCCCTGGAGAAAAGGAATATGTGATGCTTTGGGTCGGAACCCTTCTTCAGACTCAATCCGACCCGAAACGTCACCCATTCCTTTTCTGTATTTTGTGTCAATCTTCAGTAAAAAAACAGCATCTCCAGCAGTGTTACCTCCCAGGTCAGTCACCAGCATTAAACTGCTGATTAAACGTGGTCATCTACATTGGTAGGCTATTTAAACTTCAAAAGAGAGGCTCAATTCTGACCTCTGACACAGGAAGAGATTACTAGGTGGACAGAGGAAGACATTCAAGATTCAAAGCTTCCTTGAATAGATGCAATATTCCCATCATTTCCTGGGAATGCCTGTTGTATCCTGTAACCTTTATCTATACACTATGGACAGCTTGATTGTAATCATGTAACGTCTTTTCTTTGACTGGAGAGCACACAACCAAAAGCTTTTCACTGTACCTTGGTACACGTGAAAATACTAAACTAAACTAAACAAGGTTGTGATGCATCCCAATAAAATGTCTTCTACGACACATCTGTAGAAGTTGGTGAGGTCTGCTGGGGATATGTCCCAATCATTTATCCAAATGTCTGAAGCAAAGCTTGCCATGAACTCTAAAGGCTGTTCAGATCAACCTTTGAAGACTGCAGGCCAAGTGAAATGTGTATCACAACACTCAATCTGTAGTGACAATAACTGATTATATTAATCAACCAACATTGTCAGACAGAAATTGGCTTAGCATCTTGATGTAAAATGGAGAGAAGTAAAAGAGATTTTGCCCAACTCAACTTGTCCATGACAACAAAGATGCTCCATCTAAGTGAATCCCATTTGCGCGGATAGGGTACAGACCCCTCTAAATCTTTCCTATGCATACACATGTCCGCATATCTTTGAAATGCTCAACTACCTCCTCTGGAAGCTCGTCCCACTACCCTCTGTGTGATAAAGTTGTTCCTCAGGTTCCTATTTTATCCCCTCTCACCATAAACCTATGTCCTCTGGTTCTTGATTTCCCTACTCTGGGTAAAATACATTGTACATTTACTCGCCTATTTCCCTCATGATTTTATATACCTCTATAAGATCACCCCTCAGCTTCAAGTCCTAGGCTGCCCATCTTTTCCCTATAGCTCAAGCGCTTGAGATTTGGCAACATCTTTATAAATGTTCTCTGCCCTCTTTCCAGCTAAATGACATCCTTCCTATGGCAGGGTGACTAAAAATGAACACAATACTCCAAATGTAGCTTCAAGAGTTCAGAGTCTTTCCTTTGAACATCACAGAGGACACTATCAAGGTGTCCTATTTTAGGCCAACATAAACATTACAATTCGTCAGTATAAAAATTCTTGGTTTTGTACAACTGCAACTCAATGTCCCAATTTCTGTACTCAAAACCGTGACTGACTAATGTATCAATGCTCAGCATGGATGCTTGAAATTGAAGTTTACACATATTAACAGGAAAGCATGCAGAAATGTTCAATGAGACCTATAGGGTGTAACAGATTATAATGTCCATATCCATGTCAAGTCAGGTGCAAAACCAATTTATTTTAAGCTTCAACTAGTTCAGCTTGCATTGGGGAATTCAATAGATGACGAGTTAGATAAATAACAATGGAATGGTGTTCCAGAAAAAACAAGGAAGGGTGACCGGACAACCCCAATTATAACGGTGGCTAAAGCAGAAAATAAGGCTTTACAACACATAGTCCTCTGCCAGTTTCGCCACCTCCAACGTGACCCCTCCACTCGCCACATCTTCCCATCTCCCCCCCTGTCTGCCTTCCGCAAAGACCGCTCCCTCCCGCAACTTCCTTGTCAATTCTTCCCTTCCCTCCCGCTCCACCCCTTCCCCGGGCATTTTCCCTTGCAACCGCAAGAGATGCTACACTTGTCCCTTTACCTCCTCCCTCCACTCCTTTCAAGACCCAAGCAGTCCTTTTTTGCATATCTTTCATTCATTGTTCTTTATCTCTCCACATCACCGTCTATATCTTTCGTTTCCCTGATCCCTGACCAGTCTGAAGAAGGGTCTTGACCCGAAACGTCGCCTATCTTCTTCGCTCCTTAGATGCTGCTGCACCCGCTGAGTTTCTCCAGCCTTTTGTGTACCCCAGAAAATAAGGCTCATCCCTGCAATGATTGCAGGTTAATAGTGAGCCAAGTGCTTGACAATAATCACAAGTGATCGGATTTATATGTGGGATGGAAGAAGCTAAAGTTCTCACCAAACTAGCTCTGACACGTGCACTTATTGAATGTGGATAAGGAGAATGAGCAATAATTAACAATCAGGGACTTTATTTATACACAAAACACCTTATGCTGTGAAATTGTCACAAATATACCATGGACAAAGTGCTCTATGCAACAGATCACGACCTTTGCAATCAAGATGTTTAAGCGACCAGACTGAGAAAGAAAATCCTCAATATCAGCAGAAGTTTTGGAAAGTTTGGGAATAGAGTAACTTGTGGTAATCTGGCACAGCTACCGTCAAAGGCAAAGGTTGGGATGCAAGTTTTCTGGCTCTTATCCCAGAATGGTTCTGGATTTAAAAGTATTCTTTAAAACGTATCCCTATTCTCTAATGTAAGGAACTTGGAACAACTGCAATTTGTTGAGCAATCCCAGTTATATGAGGTGTTGACATGATCAAAACCCCTCCCTTGTTATGTCAGAACTTCCATGAATTACTTTTTGGAAGTTTCTATTACCAGGATCAGATAAAACCAGCATAATTTCTCTCCAGGGATGTGTAGGAAGGAACTGCAGTATTAACTGCTGGTTTAAACCAAAGAGAGACACAAAATGTTGGAGTAACTCAGCGGGTCAGGCAGCTTCTTCAGAAGAGTCTTGGCCTAAAATGTCACCTATTCCTTTTCGCCAGAGATGCTTTCTGACCCGCTGACTTACTCCAGCATTTTGTGACTATCATCTCTCCCGAGATGCTGCCTGACCTGCTGGTACTTGAGGGATTTTCAGTGTTTTTTATATTTTAAAAATGGCTTTGGCTTCTGTCATTGTGCATATATTTAAATGATGAAATAATTTAATAAATGACAAAATGGTATAAGTAACATGTTATATTTTATAGAAAGTCATACATTCGCGAATAATATTTTAAAGTAATGTTCCTAATATGTAAAAAGCATAAAGTATTAATTCCTGGGATACATTGAATTATTTGCAGATGATGTCTTTCCAGAAACTTCATTTTGAAAAATGTATGCAAAATAAGAAACGTGTATCGAGCCGTTAGTTTAATTCCCCAGCAGATCCCTGCTGATTAAAAGCAACAGAGTAAAGGTTAGCCCATCATTTTCTCAAGCTAATTTATAGATAGCTCACTTCCACTAAGTGCAATTGGGAAATAATTAGCAAATCATTTAGTGGCTATCTTCATTAATTGGAACAGGCACATTTTCATTATTCTCCCCCCCCTCCCCGCCCCCCCTCAAGCTGTTTGGGTCAAATTGTTCCAAGTGTTTAGCCCCACAATTGCTCAATTTCACAAAATTGCAGGCAAGCAAATGCTAGTTGTAGTTTATGGTAAAAACGTGGGTACTTACATTTTTAAAAAGATGAGACAAAGGGAATACTTAAAGAACCAGCAGTGACGACACGAATTGCAATCAGTGAGTCACAAGGTGGCTTTTGTCTGCACGAGCCACATGGTAATTTCCACATCTGCAGATTTTTTTAGACCTTTCTTTTCACTTTTTTTCCCCCCCTTTTAGAGACTTATGCCGATTATCTGCGATGGAAAATTAGCACACAATGGGCAGACTCTAAGATACTCCTATACAACTAATGGTAAAGCTTGTTAATTGGTTGCAAATGCCAGCTGGTTGCCAAGATAATACTTAGAAAATAAGCAGGTATTCTGGTAATTACAGCAATCTTCATCTGTAAATGCTTAAGTAAATGAAGAACTATCTGGCTAAAAACCAAGATATATCTCCCTGAATGTGCAATAAAAGAAATAGCATGGGGGAGGAAAAGAAACAATGGTATTTCAAACAATTATCTAGCAGGAAGCAATACTACTGTAGTTTGGAATCATCAGAGAGAGGACTTCATTGTACGAGCCGTCATGGAGAATTAGTCCATTTAAGTTGCATTTGTAATTTAAAGAGAGGGCATACATATTTTATACAAGAAAATGAATTACTTTTAACTGTTTATGTCCTGCAAGGTGGAATTTGTGCATGTCATACTACATAAGAATCAATAAATAGTATTGCAAAGTGGATTGGGGAATCAGAAATGGGATGCCTATAGCATGGTTCTGCTTAAACCCCAAATAACTAAATCTGCTTTTTTTCTCAAACTTTCACTTGAAAGATGCTGGTTCATTTAGCCAGAAATCAAAATGATGAAAGCATTATTTATCCACCTTAACTGTTATTTTCATAGTTAAAATCTTAATTTTTATAAAAGATATGTGTTTCAACCCATTGTACATTTATTACATGTTATGCTGGTCACGAGGAGAACGTCCAAACTCCCCTCAGACAGCACCCCCGGTCAGGATGGAACCTGGGTCTGTGGCAGCAACTCTACTGCTGCGTCACCGTGTCATCCGATTGGATGGTACATGTGTGTAAGCATCTGCCAGAGGAAGTTTATTACAATGTTTAAAAGACGCCAGAACAGGTACTTGAATAGGAAAAGTTTAGAAGATTATGGGTCAGCTGCTGTCGTGGGACTACCTTGATTAGGGAACTTGGCTGGCATAGTTGAGTTGGGATGAAGGGCCTGTTTCCATGCAGTACAATTCCTATCACCATGTATAATGTGTCAAATGTTCTTTCTTTCAGATCTGATAGGTGGCTCTTTCGGTAAGAGGGCAACGCTAGACCTCATAGATAGATACAAAATGCTGGAGTAACTCAGCAGGACAGGCAGCAACTCTGAAGAGAAGGAATGGGTGATGCTTCGGGTCAAGACCCTTCTTCGGATCCCAGGTTGGGAATGAGATAAGACCAGTGACTGAAGTGTTAGTGGGAGAGCACTTTCAGACCAATGACCATAATTTTATTAGTTTAAAAATTGTTAAGGAAAAGATAGGACTGTTTCATGTTAATGTCCTAATTTTATTGGCATTAGATAGGAACTTGCAAAGGTTGATTGGGAATGGCTGTTTGCAGTTAAAGGCACATCCGGCAAGTGGGAGGCTTTGTACAAATTGACAATGGGGACCCGGCGTGGGGGGGACCACTGAGGAAAGGGGAGGGGAAGTATGGGGGAGGACCCAGCTTGGGGGAATTGTTATGGGGGGCGGGGAGAGAGGGGGAGGGGGGTACTTATGTCAGCGCCATAGCTGGCCCTATTTGTATTCCTTGGGTATGCAAGCACAGAATTTCACTGTGCCTTGTCACATGTGACAATAAAGTATTCCATTCCATTTAAAAAATGATATAGGGAGTGTTCAGGACCATTATTATCCTGTTAGAGTAAAGGGCAACGCAGGTTGATGAGGGATGTTGAGGCTCAGGATAGGTAAGGTGTAGACCCTTGAGGAGTTTAAAGGTAGTTCTGCTACAACGTGTGTTTCCAGACCATGAATCGGTTATAATGGGATTGATGAATTAGAGAACACTTTGTATTACACAGCCCAAATTTGTGATAACTCAATTATGATTGGGAATGAAAAAATCACTTAAAAATTATTCTGGAAATTAACAAGCAGGAAAAGACGCAGTCTAAGGAAAATAACAGTTTCCATGTGACCTCAGACACCATTATCTCTGAGGAACATAGCCTGACAGTTTTGCTGTTAAAATTGACAAACAATTGCTTCCACTGATAACTTGAGCAATGAAACTCTCTTAGACAAAACAACACACAACCTTTAGTAATGTTAACTTCCAGTACAACAATAAACTTATAGCTATTAAAGTACCTTTAATGTTGAAAATGCTGCCAGAAAAAAATATCTTTGTTATTGTGGATCTGAATCTCTCCAGGACCTAATTCTTTTCCCCATTGACACAATTATTTTTATAATGTAATCTTTGATGATGCCAGGTTTCTCAGGAACTTAACTATTGTGCCTGTACACTTAAGAGGGAAACTTGGGATAGCTTTGGCAGGTAAGGCAAAGGAGAATGTTAAGAGATTGTGCAAGTATATTATGAGTGCAAGGGTAACCAGGGAGAGAATAAAGCCCCTTAAGGATCTATATGTGGTCCATTATGAGTGGAGCCACAGGAGATGGGCAAAGTCTTAGATGAATATTTCTTGTCTGTATTTACTGTGGCAAAGGTCATGGAAGCTAGGGAATTCAGGAAAGAGAAACGTATGGTCTTTACTTTACTTTACAAAGGTGAAGGTGACGACAGCACATAAAGATGGTTAAATCCCTGGAGCCTTAACCAGCGTTCTCTCGGATCGCATGAGATCTAGGGCGAGCTAGCAATTGGATATAAAATTGGGTTGTTGGTAGGAGGCAGAGTGTACTATTGGAGAATTGTTCTTCAAGTTAGAGGCTTGTGATCAGTGGTGTGCCACAGGCATTGGTGTTAGGTCTAATCCCTGCAGCATACAATGTTGTTCATCATCTATATTAATGACTTGGATGTGAATGTTGTTGGCATGAGTTTGTGGATTACACTAAAATTGGTTATTTCGTGGACGGTGAAGAAGGTTATCGAAGATTGTAGACACAAAATGCTGGAGCTAACTCAGCGGGACAGGCAGCATCTCTGGAGAGAAGGAATGGGTGACGTTTCGGGTTGAGACCCTTCTTCAGACCCGAAACGTCACCCATTCCTTCTCTCTAGAGATGCTGCCTGTCCCGCTGAGTTACTCCAGCATTTTGTGTCTACCTTCGATTTAAACCAGCACCTGCAGTTCTTTCCTACACATATCTAAGATTGTAACGGGATATTCATCAACTGAGGAAGTGGACCAAGTCATGGCAGACGGAATTTAAGTTGGACAAATGTGAAGTGTCGCATTTAAGTAAGTGAAAGCGGAGCACGGCTGGCACAGTATAGGGCAGGGCCCTGGAGAGTGTTGTAGTACAGACATAGGGAAACAGGCACTGAAAGCAGTGACATATAGACAAGGTGGTGAAGAAAGTATTGAGAACAAGAGTTGAAAACATCTTGCATGTTACACCTATGTAAGGTGTTGGTGAGAACGCACTTGGTATATTATAGGCCGTTCTGGTCATATAGCCGTAGAAAGGATGCCATTAAGCTGGAAAGGTTGCAAAAGAAATTCACAAGGATGATACTGGAGTGTTTGAGTTATAAGGAGAGACTGGAAAGGCTGGGAGAATAGGAACCTGAGGGGCGGCCATATAGAGATGTATAAAACCGTGAGCACGCACAGTGAATGTGAATGGTCATGGTCCTTTTCCCAGGGTACAGGAATCTAAACTCAAAGGTTTAGGTTTAAGTTGAGAGGGGATAGATTTACAGGGGAACACTTTTTCAAACAAAGGGTGGCGGGTATGTGGTATGAGCTACAAGAGGAAGTGTTACGATGCTTAAAAAACACTTGGACAGGTACAGGGATGGAAATTGTTTAGAGGGATGTGGGAGCAAATGGGACTAAGATCACTAAGGCAAGTTGGGCTGAACAGTCTACATTGGTGCTGCACAACTCTGATAGCAAATTTTCTTAGAAACTTGTATGAAATAGCTTCTCGATCTTGTGCTGTAATTCAAGACCTGCAACTATATGAAGCAATTTTCTTTTTTTATTCGATTGAGGTTCTTCTGTTTGTTATCCTTTATTACAAAATAGCACCGAGTGTTGAAGCTTTGTCATCTTAATTGTGTGCTTTCAAAGCATATCGTTCTATCAACCCTATAATGAGCGAACTCCTTCTAGCTTTGTTAGAGTAGAAGCGAACCTCTACAGAGACCGATGCTCACACTTGGTGCCACCCAGTGGACTGTCAGTGTACAACCAGTCCAAATGTTCAAGAGTTTTAACCACCTGTGCCAACTCTTTCAAAGGGAGAAGCAGAGTTTGGCAGAGTTCTCTTTGCAGTGCCAGGGGATTGCTGCTCACTTCCAAAGACCATCAGGGCCTGTCCCACTTAGGCAGTTTTTCAGGCAACTGCCTGAAGGTGACAGTCAACTCGCAGGCAGTCGCCTGAAAAACCGGCGACTGGAACGGCGATTGTCAGAATGGAACACGTACACACATGGCTTCCTTCACCAGCCCATTATTCAGGCGGGGGACAAGGAAGCGGGGGGAGAGCTGTCTGAGTGAAATTCACATGGTGCAAAGCCAAGGTGATGCAGACACACACCGCGATGAACAGGAAGGTTGGCGCTGCAAAAAGACGGTGAAAGCACTGTGTACTGGAAGGGTCACATAACTCCTTTAAAAAGGGGGGGGGAGAGGGGGGAGAAGGGGAGAGAAGGAGTGGAGACAACCTTTAAGAAGCCAGAGATACACGGCTGTGAAGCTCGGCGGACATTAACATTACCGATCGGTTATCTTTGGTTCTGAAAACAACTGCTTACGTTTTTTTTTCCCAATGAGCCAATGACATTCACTGGCCAGCACTGGCTATGACCAATGAGAACCTTTGACCTCCTGGTAACCCACTAGGACCTCCTGGCGACCCACATACTGCAGGGGAATTCTCGCTACTCTCCATGGCGGCTTCATTCTGATAGCCGCTAATTTTTCAACCATAATGAGGCCGCGACTAGTTCCCAGAATGCGGGAACTCCTCAAAACCATGAAGGCGACTCCCCGGCAACCACCCGCGACCATGTGGCGACCGCAAAGTCTCCTGCAGTTGCCTAAAACGTCGCCTATGTGGGACAGGTCCATTAAGGATTCGATTTATGTTCTCTCTGGTGGACGTTAAAGCTCCAGTGACACATGTTTTCAGAAGGTAGCTTCTGGTTATTTAGCCATGACTTACAACTTGATTTGCATCAAGACTGCACCAGGCTATTTGTTGCATGCAATTGAAGATCAATAAAAAAGCAGATGTTGGAAATTTGAAACAAAGCCAGAAAATTTTGGAGACTCCCAGCAGGTCAAGCAGAATCCATTGGAAAAACATCAGAGCTAACGGTTCAGGAGGAAGACATCTCAACAGAAACAGTCTGAAGAAGGGTCTCGACCCGAAATGTCACCTGTTCCTTTTCTCCAGAGATGCTGCCTGAACGCTGAGTTCCTCCAGCTTATCATGTCTATCAACAGAAAGAGTTAAGTTCTGATGAAGATCTTTGACTTGTAAAGTAATGTTTCTCTTTCCAGACAGCCAGTATCTTTTTCAAGGAAGAAACGGAGGGCTTTAAGGCCTTCCTGGTAGTCTGAAGAAGGGTCTCGACCTGAAAAGTCACCCATTCCTACTCTCCAGAGATACTGCCTGTCTCGCTGAGTTACTCCAGCTTTTAGCGTCCATCTTCTGTTTCTCTTTCCAGACCTCTGCGTGTTTTCTTCATGTTCTGAATGTATCTCCATGCTCCACATTCTCTTGTCTGCTGCCAGATTTCCCATATTATTGTAGTGTTGAAACTTCAAAAATGACTAAAAATTGCTTTATGATGTCCTGAAAGGAATGCAATAATCTCAATGAATGCAAGCTTTTTTATTTCTATAAAACAGCTTAATCTTTGGCTGTTTTCAAATATTCATTGGATATTCCTTTGATAAAAAATCTCTGGCACATTCAAATCATTCAATAAGAGTTACAGAGCCCATGCAGGAGACTGAACCTCCAAGTTATCACTGATTTTACATTGCAACATGAGCAGCAAGAGTTAAATGAGTTGCATTTTAAATGATCTGGTACTGTGTTAAATTACATTGCAATTAAAACACAAAGTGCGTGTGCTATAACACCAGGATAAACACTCAACCAAGAAAACCAAGCTCAAAGCCAAAGTACTCTCTAAACAGATTATACAAACTTATGCTAAGGACAACAACTAACTCTATATGCAATAATCAGCTACCTACATGTTAACAAGCACTACCAAAAATGATCGTGTGGATGCCAGTATATCATTGGGGTTATCAAGTGGGCACCTCCCTTCACTGGTGTTTCATTGAGTTAGGCCCACAACGCCTCATGGAGGCTCAACAGTTAGTTCTGGCGTCCCAGCTATTGGTGAGTGACACTGGCAGCTGGTTGCAGTGCTGAGGTAAAACTGCTGGAACGATCCTCTAAACGTCATATCTGTTTCATCAATGGTGACAGCCGCAGCATCCCACAGCATCAAGTTTCATATGTGCAGTGTGAAAATCCATTTGGTCCAAACTTGCGTTACCAGAGGTCCTAGATGTACAGGGGGAGGTGGTGGTAGATAATGTTCTGAAAATACACACTGGCAGAGATTTGTAATGCCCACATGATTTATGCTGAAATTGCAGAACAACATAGATAGAGCTTGTAGGAAGGAACTGCAGGTGCTGGTTTACACTGAAGATAGACACAAAATGCTGGAGTAACTCAACGGGTCAGGCAGCATCTCTCTGGAGAGAAGGAATGGGCGATGTTTTGGATCGAGACTTGGAGTCTGAAGAAGGGTCTCGACCTGAAACGCCACGCATTCCTTCTCTCCAGAGATCCAACTCAATAGGTGAGGCAGCATCTCTAGAGAAAAGGAGTAGGTGATGTTTTGGGTCTGAAGAAAGGTCTCAACCTGAAATGTCACCTATTCCCTTTCTCCAGTACAGATAGAAGGTTGGATGCTATGTCTATAGAGTTGGATGGCCTAGGATAAACGTTGTAATTTGGAATTCACTGCAGGATTTTTGCTGTACCCTGGAGCTCTCTCACAGAGAGTGCTTCAGCCTTTGATATTGAAGTTCATACATTTTAATGAAGTTTCCATTTCTGAGAAAATCCAGAGTGTCATTCATTAAAAGTAAATTGAAGAGAAATTTAATCTACAAGAAAACGGTAAGTTTGAGTTTTTAGCTGAAAATGTTGATTTACATAAACAGAAAGTCAAAAGCACACTGGACAGCCACCAAATGTTCACAGGAGTGGAAGGCAACCTCATCTCCATTACACAGCTACATCTCTTCACCAGATAAAAGCTGTCCAGGGTCTGTCCTCCCCAGAGGAGCTTGGGTGAAGCTCAACAGACTTGGTACTGGAGTTGGGCATTTCACTGCCAGCATGTGGAGATGGAGGCTCCGCCAGAACCCAGCCTGTGAATGCAGAGCAGAACAACAGACAGCCAACCATGTCATCTCTTGGTGCCCGCTTTACCACCCACCAAATGGAGCTCGGGGCCTGGCAGACATTGACGCGGAGACAACAACCTGGCTGCTCAACACCCGGCTTGAGATCTAACTATTCCTTTGGTTTATGTTTCATCCGCAAAAAGAAGCTTAGAAAGAGCAAATGAACAGTACTTAAAGATCCCGCAACTTGATCAAATTATTCAGTTAACATGTGGGATGTTTTCAAAAGGGTATCCCACAGTAATCAGCCTGTTGATAGGATATTGAACTTACTAGTTTATCCCTGGCTCTTTCCATTCGGATGTCAGTTTATGCATGTCAGTGCATGACCAATGCACCAACATTCATTTGTGTTTTTTGAGAGATGGGGATTTTTGAAAGGTCAGCATTTATTAACCTTCCATGGTGACCATTGAGAAGAAGCCAGTGAGCCAACCTTTTGAGCTGCTGGTCACAGTAGCCTCGCAGTATCCTTACACGGAGAGTTCCAGGTCTATTAGACCCACCACAAAATCAAGGAATGGCGATATAGTTCCAAGATGGGATGGCATGTGGGAAGCCTTCAAGCCACGATGTTCCCATATGCCTGCTGACCTTGATCATCTTGGTATTGGGTATTCCATGTCCATTCCGTGTTTGGAAGGTGTTGTTGGAATAACGTTGGTGAGTAGATGGAGATGGTCACTTCCTGGTACTTTTGGAGGCAAGAGCTCTGTGAGGGGTGAAACGGATGGAGTGTCACGTCCAGTTCCCTCTTGACCTTGTCTTATCTGCTCTCTGCTTCTTGAAGGCAAATAAAAAGATACCTCTGAATGGAGTCATGGGGGGAGGCATAAATCAGACATTAAATGCCAGTGGTAGCTGAATAGAAGGGGGTGCGTGAACGAGCAAATGAACATGTATGTGAGGTGGCTGGATTAAAGCAGCGTTGACAAATGTGCTCCTACACAAATTGAAGCCAGACTTGATCCTAGCACAAAGGAAGTTAAAATTTGCCTGGCAAGATAGACGCTATTCAGATGTAATGATGGTTCTACTGAGAGTAATAGAGCATGGAAACAGGCCCCTCAGCCCAACGTGTCCATGTTGATGAAGACGCCCTATCTACACTAGTCCCACCTGCCTGCATTTGGCCCCTAACCCTGTAAACCTTTCCTATCCATGTACCTGCCCAATTGTCTCTAAAATGTTGTTATAGATCCCTCTGCTCCACAACGCTTCCCAGAGTCCTGCCAAGGGATCAACCCATTGAGACCTCAACTTGGAGCATGCGTATAAGGTGATCATTAATGGATCCAATAGATAATTTGTGAGAACATTGGGATTAATTTGGGGATAAAATTAGGCCATTCGGCCCTTTGCGCCCACTTTGTCATTCAATCATGGCTGATCTCTGCCTCCTAAACACATTTTCCTGCCTTATCCCCATAACCCTTGACATCTAATCAAGAATTTGTCTATCTCATTTGTCCTCAGCAACGTTATTCCAGTAACACCTTCCAAACACCAAATACCCAACACCAAGGTGGACAAGGCCAGCAGGCATATGGGAACATTGTGGCGTGAAGGTTTCCCACATGCCATCCCACCTTGGAATTATTTTGCTGGTCCTTGATTTTTGGTGGGTCAAATTGGCCTGGAACTCTCTGTCCAAAGATAGTGTGAGAGTACTGTCACCAGCAGCTCAAATGGTTGGCGCAGTTGGCTCGTGTTTTACTGACGCCAATGCATTTATAGTCAACACTAAGGTAGACAAAAGTGCTGGAGAAACTCAGCGGGTGCGGCAGCATCTATGGAGCGAAGGAAATAGGCAACGATTCGGGCCGAACCCTTCTTCAGACTATCACAGGTTGGAATTTCTTTGAACATTTCGTCGTGAATTTGCTTTTCAACAATGGCAAATTATTCTATTGAAGCTTAATTTGCTGCTTCTACCTGGTAGAAGAAAATGCACAGGTTTCAAGTTACTTGGTATCAATTTATATTATTACCCTGGATATTACCCTGGATTTATACATATTCTATAACCTATTGTCAATACAATTACATAAAAGTTTGTGCTTTTGTAGATCTCATTCATTTTTAATTATTTTTTTGAAGAGATTTCATTAACATTGGAGAATATTTCAACAAGTAGGATCTTCACCTGATTTAGAATGTTTAACTCCCTGAGGTTTTCTTGTTTTTTGAATAGAGGAATTAAACTGTTTTTCAGTCAAAATAGAGAACAAACAGAAATGAACTTGCAGTACCGCTGATGGCTGAAAAATTGTAGATAACTTTAGTTATCAACCTAAATCATTAACTCTTTCTTTCTCCCAAAATACTATTCAACCCTGACGAGTGTTTTCCACATTTTCTGTTTTAATTTCAGATTTTGATTGTCTGCAATATGTAATTGATTTTGCCAAGTTATTGCAGTTAATTAAACAACATTTAATCTGCTGAGACCCAGTAAAACCTAAATCGTGGTGTTAACTTAGCAGAAGCAATTTTATACAATGCCATCACTTTGATGTACACACTGTATTTATATGAACACTTGGCTATTATCTCTAGCTGCTTTCTCTGGCATGAAAAATGGCAACTTCATTTGTGAGTGAGCAGCTGAGAGGAGAAGTGTGGGATATTTAAAAGACAGTTGCTAGTGCCCTGGGGTGACTGCTCCTAGTGGTGTATAAAAGGAAGGCAGTCACTAATTGGGCTTCCATTCAAGTAGCGGCCATTTTGGTAGAGTGTGTGTGCATTGGGTGGCACAGTGGCACAACGGTAGAGTTGCTGCCTTACAGCGCCAGAGACCTGGGTTCGATCCTGATTACGGGTGCTCTCTGTATGGAGTTTGTACGTTCTCCCTGTGACCTGTGTGGGTTTTCCCCTGGTGCTCCAGTTTCCTCACACACTCCAAAGATGTGCAGGTTTATAGGTTAATTGGCTTGGTTAAATTGTCCCCAGTGTGTGTTGGATAGTGTTAATATGCGGGGATCGCTGGTTGGTGTGGATTCAATGGGCCGAAGGGCTACATCTCTAAACTAAACTAAACTAAACTGAAGTGCTGTGTTTGAGGATAAGTGTTGAGGTTTTAGCTCATGTCTTTGGCAAGCAAGCTAAGTAGAGTTAGAAGGTAAGATAACGTCATAAGGGATAGGAATAGAATTAGACCATTCGGCCCATCAAAATATTCACTCACTTGGCCTCCACAGTCTTCTGTGGCAATGAATTCCACAGATTCACCACCCTCTGACTAAATAAATTTCCCCTCATCTCCTGCCTAAAAGAACGTCCTTTAATTCTGAAAGTGGGGATGAGAGAAACATGCAGTGTCCCTGGCGAATACACCTGTTGGAAGTATCTCCAGCTATGGCACCTGACTGATCAGGTGAGGGAACTGCAGCTGGATAATCTCAGGATGGATGGGAGACTGAGAGCTTTATAGATAGAACTTAGAGTAAGGTGGTCAGAATGTAGACTTGTGAACACTAGGAAGGGTAAAGGGAGTCGGCAGGGTTGTGCAGGAATCCCCTGTGGTCATTCTCCTCGAAACCAAGCATAACCTTATGGGTACTGTTGGGGTGGGGGGGATGAATGAGCATCAGCAGCAGCAGCCAGGACTGTGCCGACATGTCTGGCTCTGAGCAACATGATGTCTCTGAGTGGCTGCTGAACATTCTCAAGGGGAGGGTGAACTGACAGGAATCTTATGCAGTGGATGGGAAGGAACTGCAGATGCTGGTTTAAATCGAAGGTAGGCATGAAATGCTGGAGTAACTCTGCGGGACAGGGAACATCTCTGGAGAGGAGGAATGGGTGACGTTTTGCCGGCTCCAAATACCCACAATTGTAAAATAAAGTCTGCTCTGTGTATATGTTACCAGATGCAGTTTTCCTTTATGGAAATGTATATAACCCCGTGTGATACTGAGGTTAATACAAATATTCTGCAAGCAGAATGCGCCTCTCAGAATTATAATTTTAAACATATATGATTTATGCACAAATACAAAACAGTAAAGAAAGTAACTCTCCTCCAAGGGAGGACAAGAATGAGGGGAAGGCTGGAAATGGAGAAAATGCTCCACACTTGACTTAGTCAAGGGTTCTAAGACCCATGTATGTCTTCCTGTAAGGCAAGCTCCAAAGGAGTTTCCATACGCTGAGTATGGTGCCTATGAAAATGGGATTCTGATTCTCCAGTACCTTGGTTAGGTCTGGATGAGGTCCCTAGAGCAAGATAAAATGCTCAAAACTCTAATCAGTCAAGGGTTCTAAAGACCCATGAGATTCTAAGGCAGGCTCCGTGGGAGTTTCCATACACTAAGTATGGTGCCCATAAAGAATGAGAATCTCATTCACCAGTGCCTTGCATAGGTCTGGATGAAGTCCTTAGAGCAAGATAAAATGCTCAAAACTCTAAACAATTAAGGATTTTAAGACCCATGAGATTCTAAGGCAGGCTCCAAAGGAGTTTCCATACACTGAGTATGGTGCCTATGAAGAATGAGAATCTCATTCACCGGTGCCTTGCATAGGTCTGGATGAAGTCTCCCTAGAGCAAGACTCGTGAGTACCAGGGCAGGATGAAACTGACCCTGAAGCTGGTGTCCCTACTTATGTGTATACACCCGAGCACAACAGAAATATTCCGGGTGTTCCCGATGTAGCACCAAGTTTTGCTATATCGGTATGGACTGGTGAGGCTATGGTTGAACCTGGCGGCCAACATTATTTGGTTTCTCACCTACTCCAAGATACTGTTATGACTAAAACAGTAAATAATATATAAAAATATATAAAACACCCGTCTATTGTGCCTCGCTCAGGGTGCCAACAGTAATTGGGCACTCATGAGTATAACGACGCGAGGACAGGAAATGTGTTCCAGCATGCCCTCTAGCTGATATTCAGTTGGCATCTCTGCATTTGGGGAAGACATAAATGGGTCGATAATGTCCAATACTTTTAAGACATACTTGCTTTATTCTGCAATGCATATTCAAACCCAATTGTATGATGAAAATTGCCATTGGCTAACATTATCCCCAAAAAATGCAGGATTATGTGGGCAAGCTATAACCAGATTTATGATTGATGAATACGAACCCCAATATTAAGAGAAGGAGATCTTCTGGTTCATTTACGGAAGTACAGAAACGTCATTCCATTAAACATGGAATTTCTGGGGAAGCAACCTCTGGTTGGTTAAGATTACAATTGTTTTGTAGTTCTGCATTAATCTGATTGTCTTGGTGTTTGAATGTACCAGGAACTCGTCAGGTAGAGATAATATATCCCAGACACAAGTATGGGGGTTGCAGAGTCATTCTAGGACTCACAAACTTAAATTTATAATTCAGTATGAACATTTAAAAAAAAATACACTTCAGCATTATAATGAAGTTGTTATCATAAGGCTGCTATGTGATTATTTTTTAGACTTAAAAAAAAAAGCCTTATTATTCAGGTACATCAATTAATTGAATGGGTCAGCTAAAGGAATTACCTAATGGGTTAAATTCAGCCCTCAGATTGCTCACACAATTATTGAAACCAGCCCTGGTGTTAATGAGGGCTCAGAATCACATTGTAATGACTTACCTAGAAGATATGTTAATTGTAAATGGGAGACAGCTGAAGAACTGAGTTCAGCAACCATAAGCCTATTGAAAGGCTACGGTTCTGTACATCCAAACAACATGGAAGTTACAGGCATCCCAATCAATTGATTATTTGGGGTATGTCTTTAATACAGTTGATATGTGAGTAACTTTATCAACAAATTAAGGTTGGGGATGTTACAAATGCCTGTATTTGTCTTGGGGGGAAAAAACATTATCCCACCATCCAAGAAGTAGCCACGGTTACTGGTAAAGTGATAGCAGCATTCATGCTGTCAAATTGGGACCTCTGCTTGATCAATCTGCAAAGACTAGAGTATAAGAGTAAAAAGCGTGCAGGTTATTGATTAGGTCCATGCAGTTACCAACTAAAGGTTGAGCTGAATTCAATGATGGATTCTCAATGTTGCACAGGTTACTAGAAGTAAAAATGTGCTTGTTCAGAAGTCTTCAGTGTTATTACAGACTGATGAGAGTGCTCTTGGATGGGGAGCTTAGGACAGCGACACCAGTTGCGGTGGTCGATGGACTGTCCAAGACGATTAATTCTCCAAATACATGGTTGAATTATTTTGAGGTATTGGGGGCGTTTTATGCATTGATAGCTGTTGTTCTACAATAAAGAACATACATGTTCAATTACGAGTAGACAATACCACAACTGTGGGAGAATACAATATTGTGGTAAGACAACAGATCACGAAAGTGCAATGACAATACAGAATGAATGTTAAAATTCAAAAAGTTCAAAAAGATTGTCAGACAGTATGAGTACCAAATGTTGATCTGTTGTGTCTGGATTAAATCTCCAGTGGTCTAAATGTGTCTCGTGGGAGTTAGACCCAGGAGCATTAGCGATGGATGCATTCTCGCTACATTGGTGAAGTATAGTCTTTTTCATGTTTTCCCCATTTTGTCTGATCAGACAATGTGTCACCAAAATAGAGCAAGTCTCCGCCGCAGGCGTTTGGTGGTTCCAAATTGGTATTGTTCTCGGCCTTTTGGCTAAGATCAAGTGTAGTATCTGTTCTTCAATTCAATTCAATCTTTAATTGTCATTGTGCAGTGTACAATACAGAGACAACGAAATGCATTTGGTATCTCTGAAGGGCGAACTTACGAATGAACAAGTAATTGCGCAGTAGTATGAGTTAATATACATCTATACATATACAGTGTCCGGGGGGGGGGGGGGGGGGTGGAGACAGATAGAACAGGGAAGAAGCTGTTCTTGAGCCTGCTGGTACGGCAGCGGAGGGACTTGTAGCGTCTCCCGGATGGGTGGAGGGTAAACAGTCTATGGTTGGGGTGTGAGCTGTCCCTGGCGCAGGCATCGTTTACTATGGACAGACTCAATGGAGGGGAGTGAGGAGCCTGTGATGCGTTTGGCGATCTTCACCACCCTCTGCAGAGCTTTCCGGTCGGCGACAGAGCAGTTACCATACCATACTGTGATGTAGTTGGTAAGGATGCTCTCGATGGTGCAGCGGTAGAAGTTCACCAGAATCTAGGGAGACAGGTGGACCTTCTTAAGTCTCCTCAGGAAGAAGAGATGCTGGTGAGCCTTCTTGATCAGCGAGGATGTGTTGAGGGTCCAGGAGAGGTCATCGGAGATGTTGACCCCAGGAACCTGAAGCTGGAGACACATTCCACCTCCGTCTGATTGATATGGGTCGGGGTGTGCGTGCAGCCTCTCGATCTCCTGAAGTCCATAATGAGCTCCTTGGTCTCCTTGGAGTTGAGGGCCAGGTTATTGTCGGCACACCATGCTGTTAGGAGCTGAACCTCCTCCCTGCAGGCCGACTCATCGCTGTCCCTGATGAGGCCAATCACGTCGTGTCATCTGCATACTTGATGATGGTGTTGGTACCATGTACAGGTATGCAGTCGTAGGTGAAGAGGGAGTAGAGGAGGGGGCTCAGCACGCAGCCCTGGGGTACGCCAGTGTTCAGGGTGAGGGTAGAGGAGGAATGGTTATCCAACCTAACAGACTGTGGTCTGTTGGTTAGAAAGTCCAGTATCCAATTGCAGAGGGAGGTGTTGATGCCCAGGTCATCGAGTTTGGCGATCAATTTAGAGTGGATAATGGTGCTGAATGCTGAGCTGAAATCGATGTACAGCATTCTCGCATAAGTGTTTCTGTTGCTGAGGTGGGAGAGGGCGGAGTGGAGTGCCGTTGAGATGGCATCCTCCGTGCTCCTGTTCTTACGGTATGTAAACTGGTAGGGGTCCAGAGTGCGAGGTAGGCAGCTTTTGAGGTGTGCCATGACCAGCCTTTCAAAGCACATGGCGATGGTAGGGGTGAATGCAACTGGGCGGAAGTCGTTGAGACTCGCCGCAGTGGAGTGTTTTGGCACTGGCACGATGGAGGTGGTTTTAAGGCACGTGGGGAAAACTGCCTGGGCAAGTGACAAGTTGAAGATGTCAGTCCAGCCGTCTGTCAGCTGTGCAGCACAGGTCCTGAGGACGCGCCCGGGGATGCCGTCAGGGCCAGCAGCCTAGCGTACATTGATCCTACTCAGTGCCACGTGCACGTCGTAGGGGTTGACTGTGAGGGGCTGGTGGTCATCGGGGAGCCCAGTCTTGATGGCCAACTCTTGGTTGTACCTTTCAAAGCGGCCATAAAAGTGATTGAGTTCCTCGAGGAAGGATGCGTCACTGAAAGTGGGGGTGGAGTTGGTGGTTCTGTAGTCAGTGATGGCCTGGATGCCATGCCACATGCGTTGGGGGTTGGAGTTGCTGTCTAAATGCTCCTCGATCCGCAGCTTGTATCTATGTTTGGCGTTCTTGATGCCCCTCTTCAGATTGGCCCTCGATGAACTATAGGCACGGGCATCACCTGACCTGAAAGCCGAGTCCCGTGCTTTCAGCAGTAGCCTGACCTCGCTGTTCATCCATGGCTTCTGATTCGGGAATGTGGTGATTTGTTTGAGAGTGGTGACACTGTTGATGGACGAGTTGATGAAGTCCAGAACAGAGGAAGTATAGTGTGGGAGTCAAGGGTGGCCTGAGCTGCAAACGCATCCCAGTCAGTGTTATCAAAACGCTGCTGGAGTGTGGAGTCCGCTTCATCTGACCAAACCTTGACTGTCCTCACTGTGGGTTTAACGCGTCTGATGAGTGGGGAGTACTTAGGGAGCAGGAACAATGATAAGTGATCAGACTGACCAAGGTGGGGGAGGGGGATGGCTTTGTACGCTTCCCAAGGTATGCATGTCCGTGTTAGAGTGAAAGGCAAGACGGGTAGGAATGGGTAACCTGGATGATGAGAGACTCTGGTCAGAGAGAAGAAGGAGCTACATGTTAGGTATAGGCAGGAACTGCAGATGCTGGTTGGACACAAAAGCTGGAGTAACTCAGTGGGTCTTCAGGTCTGAAGAAGGGTCTCGACCAGAAACATCACCCATTCCTTCTCTCCAGAGATGCTGCCTGTCCTGCTGAGTTACTCCAACTTTTTGTGCCTATCTTCGGTTGCGTGTAGGCAGCTAGAATCAAGTGCACCACGGAGGAGTTTGGGGATTGAGGAGCATACTTATCAGTTAATATCTGATACGTCACTTATCTGGGGACCATTACTACACAGCCAGTGTTCTCATTGGTGCTTAGAATGATGATTCAGACATTCATGACAAATCCCAGGTGCAGTAATTGTTGGTACATCCAGTAACAGCAGAAGTCATCCATTACATGACCGTATTAATTGTTAATCTGCAGGTTCTGATGGAATGTCAGATAGAACCATGGATGTCATAACTGCAGCTTGGAGAGATAGCACTAAGAAACAATATATGTGTCATATAGGGAATGGGAAATCTTTTTGTATACAGTCAGATATATTTTACCATACTGCAAATATATCGGACGTATTGGAGTTCCTTGTTATGTTGCATCTGAGTTATATTACCATTAATGGAGCTCGGAGTGGTTTGTCCTCTTATTTAGGATTATTTCAGAATCACCAACTATCGGTCTCATCTGTTAATATCCCGATTTATGAGAGGAATTTTAATAAAATCCTACCAAACCCAGATATTCAGAAATCTGGGATGTCAGTATAGTTCTCACATGGCTTCGGCAATGGACTCCAATTACGACACTGTCTTTTCAGAAGTTAATATTTAAAGTGGTTATGTTCATACCCTTAATATCAGCACAATGAGTACAAACATTACAAATGTTGTGGTTAGATTGTATACAGTTGTCTGTAGATAAAATAACATTTTATGTCAATGATCTAAGCAAGCCAAGCAAGGCTGGAACCAAGGTAATCGTTAAGACATACGCTGTCAACTAAACATTGTGTGTGGTTAAGCATCTGAATTAATATATATTGACTTAAAAGTCTCCGAGATTGTGAGACACCAATGTTCATTACCCACAAGAAACATATAAAAGTGACAGTACAAACTATTTCTAGATGGATAAACAGGTTCTGGATTAACTGGAGTAGACACTGATGTGTATAAATCTCACTCCACAGGGGCGGTGTCAATGTCCGCGGCGAAGGTGCAGGACGTGCCGCTCGACCAAATTCTGGAGACTGCAGGATGGTCTAAAAAAGAAACTTTCCTAGTATTATGATAAACCTGTTGTTACAGTGCCAGAGTTGCACATGCTGTGTTGGGTTCTGTTCAAAATTGTTTGCTTTGTTGCATAATATTTGTTGTTATTTCCCCTGGGATAGAGGGGTTATTATTTTTCGTATTATTATTATTAAAAAAGATAAATAAATACATTAAAAAAAAAGATATATATTAAAATATTTATTGCATAATTTCAAGCAATATATTATTTACTCACTACTGGGTAAACTGAAGCAGTGTGTCGTATGGAATGGTCTATAGCATGAAAATCACAGAGCTTTAAAATCTTCACGTAGTCACTCACGTGACTCCGAAGTATTATAGTATGATTAAACGAGAACTTACCTATTCGAAGTTTGATCTTTATTTTATGAGGAGTTATGATGAGGGATTACGTGCCCTCCGCTCCCAACCCTCATAATATAAATGATCATCTGGTAGTTCTAATCTTTGTGAGCCTTACTACCTTACTTCGGCTATTGGTTCTGCGTTTTTCACGCCGCTGCTTTGAAGTATGCCGAACATGCGCCTGGCGGGGCATCTTCACGTAATCCCTCATCGTAACTCCTTATAAAATAAAGATCAAACTTCAAACAGGTAAGTTCTCATTTAATCTTACTATTATATTGCATTTATTTCAATGCAAGAGGCCTGACAGTTAAGGTGGTTGAACTCAGGGTGTGGAGAGGTACGTGTAACTGGATTGTTATAGCCATTATGGAAACCTGGTCAAGGGAGCTTAATGTTCCAGGATACAAGTGCTATAAGTGAGGTAGAGGGTAAAAGAGGTGAGGGGGGGGGGGGGGGGGGGGGGGGGGTTGCTTTATTGATTAAGGAAAATTGATCACAGCAGGAATGCGAGATGACATTACTGAAGAAGTGTCTGGTGAGTCTATATAGGTGGAAGTAAAAAATAAAAAGGGGATGAATACATTGTTGGGAAAATGGAATAAAGGCTTCCAAATAGTCCAAGGCAACGAGAGGAACATGTATGTCAGGAGATTGCAGGCAGCTGCAAGACCACAAGGGTTATCATAGTAGGAGAATTGAACTTTCCCAATATAGACTGGGTCTGCTGTCGTGCCAAGGGGTTAGATCGGGTGGAATTTGTTGTGTGTGTTCAGGAAAGTTTCTAATGTCGAGGACCGTACAAGGGAGAGGGAAAAGCTTGACCTACTCTGAAGGAATTGAGCAGGTCAAGTAACTGATTTGGCAGTGGGTGAGCACTTTGCAACCAGCGACCACAGATCTATTATGTTTAAAATATTTATCGATAAGGACAGGACAGGTCACAAGTTGAAGGGCCTGACCCACTTGGGCGTCATTTGCGTGTGTAATTTACGCTACGTTTACGCGTCACGACACGCGATACGCGCATGGGGCACATTACGCGGGCATGGTGCATGGTGACGCAGGCAGTGACGCGCAGTTGCGCGCGGCGCCCCAGGATTTTGGGATGTACAAAATCTTTATGCGCCAAGTGGGACAGGCCCTTTAATGTTCTGAATCAAGCAAGGCCAACTTAGATGCTATTAGACAGGAATTTGCAAAAGTCGATTGGAGTCGTTTGCTTGTGGGCAGAAGGATGGCTGAATAGTGGGATGTTTTTAAAAGTGTGGTGATGTGAGTTCAAGGTATGCATGTTCCTGTTAGAGTGAAAGGCAAGATGGGTAGGAATGGGGAACCTGGATGATGAGAGACTCTGGTCAGAGAGAAGAAGGAGCTACATGTTAGGTATAGGCAGGAACTGCAGATGCTGGTTGGACACAAAAGCTGGAGTAACTCAGCGGGTCTTCAGGTCTGAAGAAGGGTCTCGACCAGAAACATCATCCATTCCTTCTCTCCAGAGATGCTGCCTGTTCCGCTGAGTTACTCCAACTTTTTGTGCCTATCTTCGGTTGGGTGTAGGCAGCTGGAATCAAGTGCACCACGGAGGAGTTTTGGGGATTGAGGAGCATACTTAAAAATGAAATCTGGAAGGCAAAAAGGGGGCATAAGATAGTTCTGATAGGATGGGAGAATTAATTACATTAAGGGGAAAGTTCATTAAAAGATGCCTTAGAAAACAAAGTGGTCATCTTGGTGTGGAGCCGCAGAAGATGGGCCTGGTTCTCAATAAATATTTCTCATCTGTTTTTTGCCATGGATGAATTCATGGGCCAGGGAAGATGGGAAAGTTAATGGCAATGTCTTCAGGACAGTCCCTATTAAGTTGCAGAGGTGCTGGATAGGTTAGGTGAGTAGGCAGATGCAGTTTAATGTGGATAAGTGTGAGGTTATCCACTTTGGTGGCAAAAACAGGAAGGCAGGTTATTATCTGAATGGAGTCAAGTTGGGAAAAGGGGAAGTGCAATGTGATCTGGGGATCCTTGTTCATCAGTCAATGAAAGTAAGCATGCAGGTACAGAAGGCAGTGAAGAAAGCAAATGGCATGTTAGCCTTTATAACAAGAGGAGTTCAGTATAGGAGCAAAGAGATCCTTCTACAGTTGTACAGGCGATAGTGAGACCACACCTGGAGTATTGTGTGCAGTTTTGGTCTCCCAATTTGAGGAAGGACATCCTTGCTATTGAAGTAGTGCAGCGTAGGTTCACCAGGCTAATTCACGGGATGGCGGGACTGTCATAGAATGGAGCGGCTGGGCTTGCATATGCTGGAATTTATGAAAATGAGATGGGATCTTATTGAAACATACAAGATTATTAAGGGTTTGGACACATTAGAGGTAGGGAACATGTTCCCGATGTTGGGGGAGTCCAGAACCAGGGACCACAGTTTAAGATTAAGGGGTAAGCCATTTAGACCAGAGATGAGGAACAGTTTTTCACACAGAGAGTTGTGAGTGTGGAATTCTCTGCCTCAGAGGACGGTGGAGGCAGGTTCTCTGGATACTTTCAAGACAGAGCTCTTAAAGATAGCGGAATCAAGGGATATGGGAGAAGGCAGGAACTGGGTACTGATTGTGGATGATGAGCCATGATCGCATTGAATGGTGGTGCTGGCTCGAAGGGCCAAATGGCCTACTCCTGCACCTATTGTCTATTGTCAAATGGGGCTGGCTTAGATGAGGCATTCTGGTCGGCATAGACGAGTTGGGCCGAAGGACCTGTTTCCACGCTGTATAACTTTATGGTTCTAATTAGAATGGTACATTTGTAAATACAGTGCAATTACCCCCAAGATATGCAAAATTGCTTTTCTCAGGGTACCCAGTCTTCAATTTTTATTTCTTAAAAGGAATACAAATGTCGGGATTCCTATGGCCAGTTAATTATTGTTCCATCCTTCACACCTCAGGGTGGCAAAGTGGCGCAGATGTAGAGTTTCTGCCTTACAGCACCAGGGACCTGGGTTCGATCCTGACTATTGGAGCTGACTGTGCGGAGTTTGTACGTTCTCCCTGCGACCGCGCGGGTTTTCTCCAGTTGCTCTGGTTTCCTCCCACACTCCAAAGATGTACAGGTTTGTAGGTAAATTGTGCGTTGGTAAATTGCAAATTGGCCCTAGTGTGTAGTAAAGCGCAAGTGTACGAGGTGATCACTGGTCGGTACAGACTCTGTGGGCCAAAGGGCCTGTTTCCATGCTGTCTAAACTCTTGGATCTCTCAATAATCAGATAATGAAAACTGTTGGTCGAGGAACTTACAAATTATTTCCTTTTTGTAGAGCACAGCACAATATATAGAGGAACTTAGCTAATTATTTTTCTTGTTAATCAATACATTATGCTCAGCCTCATAGCAATGAAAGCCCACTAACCATTCTACATATCTTTGCTCTGGGTTAACACGTCATAAATGTTGAGTATACGCACAGATAGAATTTACTATAGTACTTTATAAATGGGAATATCATTCATATGGTGTAAACCTTACTTCATATCAAGGGCATCATTAGTTTTTAATGATGCAATGCAAAATTGCCTCCTGCCCATACTCAATTAAAGCCACTTAATTTCCATATTAAATGGACCAGGTGGAATTGCATGATTCTGCTGTTCATTTCCCTTTCATTTTATTTTTCTACACTAACTGGAGGAAGCTTCTTAGGATGTGGTAAAACTAATCCGACAATGGCAACTATAGAGGGGTCTATCTGAGGCAACCTGATCTTTCCCACTGGATTCCCCAAGGAGCCCTCTAGTGCAGATGGGTGGATGCCTGACCTATACCCTCTCTGCCTTTGACAGCCAAAAGCATTTGGTACGTTAAGTTCTGAAAAAACCTTTGCAGATCAGTGCAGCTCCTTATTCCATGTTTCAAGGACTGAGGCCTCCGCTTAACACTCAAATCAATTAAGATAAGAATTAATAAAGCCTAATCATTGAATTATTCAACGTTGGTTCTGCTCCAAATGATGATCAAGAAACAGAGGAAAACTGGATTGTTGGTGATATATAAATCTGTTATTGTAGCAGGTAACGATAGAACATAATTTAATCTCACAAGTCACTGCTGAAGAATGAAAAAGCTTTGAAACCAAAGACATAATAGTCGGATGTGTAAACCTAACTGCATTTGATGAGATAATGCAGTCCTTTTACTTGGCCTATTTAATTGGTGCCCACTTGACACTTGTATATTGAATCTTCCTGGATATCACAAATCCTGGTTTTCTTCCTGGATATCACAAATCTTTGGTGTTGGTTTTGTACAGGGCGGCAGGGTGGTGCAGCGGTAGAGTTGCTGCCTTACACTGCCAGAGACCCGGGTATGATCCTGGCTACAGTTTATTTCTGTGCAGAGTTTTTACGTTCTCCCTGTGACCTGCGTGGGTTTTTCTCCCTCCTCCCACACTCCAAAGACGTACAGGTTTGTAGGTTAATTGGCTTGGGTAAAAATTGCAAATTGTCCCTAGTTTGTAGTGTGTGTTAGTGTAACAGGGATCGCTGGTCGACGCAGACTCGTAAGGGCTGAAGGGCCTGTTTCCACACTGTATCACAAAACTAAACTAAACTTGGATAGGACGTTCATGTCCATCTGTTTGTTTGGCATCTTGCCTCGGCTCTGTTATCTGCACGAACATTTCGGCATTCCTCCAACACCTGCCTTGCCCTTTGTTCTTGCAATAATCTAACCTGATTAAGGGTTAGATTATTGCAAGAAGAGGAAGGGTCATGAAGGATCTGAAGAAGGGCCTCGACCCGAAACATCGCCCATTCCTTTTCTCCAGAGATGCTGCCTCACCCACTGAGTTACTCCAGCATTTTGTGTCTACCTTCAATCTAACCCACAACTTCATTTTCTACACTATCTAACTTTATTTGTGCATTGACTGACATAATAAATAAATGAGTATTTTTGTAATCTGCGTTAAGCCAAAATTTCCCTGAATAATTTTAGGTTACTGGGTCCTATTATTTATTTCTCTGGGTTTGTCGAAAAGAAGACTGCTTTAATATTGTACCTTGGAGCCGCATGAAAAATCATTCGTCCCAATTTTTAACTTATCAGTTGAATGATTAAATGTCCGTACCAAATGAATAAGTCATTGATGATCGGAAAAATATTCCTGATGTAATAATAAATATTAAATCTTTACAAAATAACTTTGTTGAAGTTTGGGAGGAAATACATCAGTGTGATCAGATTTAATAAAGCAGTGTTCAGATAATAGAATTATGTAATCAAATTATTCATGCATTATTCCAGCAGTTTGACTTGTTTGGTGAATTCCTGTCATTTCATTGGAATTACTTTAATATATACAGTGGCTTGCAAAAGATTTCATACCCCTTGAACATTTCCACATTTTGTCACGTTACAACCACAAACGTAAATGTATTTTATTGGGATTGTATGTGATAGACCAACACAAAGTGGTGCATAATTGTGAAGTGGAAGGAAAATGATACATGGTTTCCAAATTTTATTACAAATAAAAAAACTGAAAATTGTGGCGTGCAAAAGTATTCAGCCCCCCTGAGTCAATACTTTGTAGAACCAGCTTTCGCTGCAATTACAGCTACAAATCTTTTGGGGTATGTCTCTACCAGCTTTGCACATCTAGAGACTGAAATTTTTGCCCATTCTTCTTTGCAAAATAGCTCAAGCTCAGTCAGATTGGATGGAGAGTGTCTGTGAACAGCAATTTTCAAGTCGTGCCAGAGATTCTCAATTGGATTTAGGTCTGGCCATTCTAACACATGAATATGCTTTGATCTAAACCATTCCATTGCAGCTCAGGTCGTTGGCCTGCTGGAAGGTGAACCTCTGCCCCAGTCTCAAGTCTTTTGCAGACTCTAACAGGTTTTCTTCCAAGATTGCCCTGTATTTGGCTCCATCCATCTTCCCATCAACTCTGACCAGCTTCCCTGTCCCTGCTGAAGAAAAGCATCCCCACAGCATGATGCTGCCACCATCATGTTTCACAGTGGGGATGGCATGTTCAGGGTGATGTGCAGTGTTAGTTTTCTGCCACACACAGCGTTTTGCATTTAGGCCAAAATCTTCAATTTTGGTCTCATCAGACCAGAGCACCTTCCTGCACATGTTTGCTGTGTCCCCCACATGGATTGTGGCAAACTGCAAATGGGACTTCTAATGGCTTTGTTTCAACAATGGCTTTCTTCTTGCCACTCTTCCATAAAGGCCCGATTTGTGGAGTGCGCGACTAATAGTTGTCCTGTGGACAGATTCTCCCACCTGAGCTGTGGATCTTTGCAGCTCCTCTAGAGTTACCATGGGCCTCTTGGCTGCTTCTCTGATCAATGCTCTCCTTGCCCGGCCTGTCAGTTTAGGTGGACGGCCATGTCTTGGTAGGTTTGCAGTTGTGCCATACTCTTTCCATTTTCGGATGATGGATTGAACAGTGCTCCGTGAGATGTTCAATGCTTTGGATATTTTTTTATAACCTAACCCTGCTTTAAACTTCTCCACAACTTTATCCCTGACCTGTCTGGTGTGTTCCTTGGGCTTCATGATGCTGTTTGTTCACTAATGTTCTCTAACAAACCTCTGAGGCCTTCACAGAACAGCTGTATTTATACTGAGATTAGATTACACACAAGTGGACTCTATTTACTAAATAGGTGACTTCTGAAGGCAATTGGTTGCACTGGATTTTATTTAGGGGTATCAGAGTAAAGGGGGCTGAATACTTTTGCACGCCACACTTTTCAGTTTTTTATTTTCCTTCCACTTCACAATTATGCGCCACTTTGTGTTGGTCTATCACATAAAATCCCAATAAAATACATTTACGTTTGTGGTTGTAACATGACAAAATGTGGAAAAGTTCAAGGGGTATGAAAACTTTTGCAAGCCACTGTAAGTAGTTTTGGAAGTATGCTCCTCTTTAGAATACCACTCCACTGCAAGGATCAGAACCAGGTTCTCCTCTTTATTCCACTTTCTCCCATGCTCTTGAGCTCCCTGTTCAAACTGACTATATCCTGCCCTGCTTATCTACTGATTGCTTGAAAACAAGTTACCAACATGGCTTCCTGATGCTGCAATCGAGAATTTGATGGTTATTTTCATCTCTGAGTTTTCATTTGTTCTCTTTTGGTCAGATCGGTTATATCGTGTAACATATTTGGGATATTGTCATGGGTGACTCTGATAAATAGGTGTTGCAGGATTAAGTTTTGTGCTGTTGGTTACAGTGGTACCTTATGATATGATACGATAAAACTTTATTTATCCCAGGAGGGAAATTGATCTGCCAGCAGTCTTAAAGCACAAGATACATGAAACAAGAAATTAAAGTGACTTGTGGAAAGGATTGTGGATGTGCAAAGATTGGGGAGGGGAGGGGAGTCAGTCTACCCCACGACGCAAGGGGGAGGAGTTGTGCAGTTTGATAGCCACAGGGAAGAAGGATCTCCTGTGGCTTTCTGTGCTGCATTTTGGTGGAACCAGTCTGTTGCTCAAGGTGCTCCTCAGGTTGACCAGTGTGTCATGGAGGGGGTGAGCTGTATTGTCCAGGATGCTCTGCAGTTTGAGGAGCATCCTCCCCTCCAACTCCGCCCCCAGGACGGAGCCAGCCTTCCTGATGAGCTTGTTCATCCTATTGGTGTCCACAGCCTTCGCCCTGCTGCCCCAGCACACAATAGCGAAGAAGATGGCACTGGCTACAACCGATTGATAGAACATCTGCAGCGTCTTACTGCAGATGTTGAAGAAGCAGAGCCTTGTCTAAAAGTACAGCTGGCTCTGTCCCTTCTTGTACAGGGCCACAGCATTCCTGGATCAGTCCAGTTTACTGTCCAGGTAAACTCCAAGATATCAAGTGCTGATTTGTGTTCATTTGCTGTCAGACTTGTGCTGCAAGCTGGAATTTTGCAGAGGAGGTGGCTGATGACATCAATATTCGTGCCATGGTGATTTGATACCAGCAGTGAAAACCAGTAACCGTTCACTAATGGCATATGTTAACCATTCACAGGGGTGGCTCTGCACATCTGTCTTCATTGGCAAGATGGCAGTGAAGGGAGTCAACAGCTTCATGACCCTGGGGTCACACATTTGTGACCTGTCCTGGGCCCAGCACATTGATGCAATTGCAAAGAACCCTCTCCTTCCTCAGACATCTGAGGAGATTTGCATGTTGCTGAAGACTTACTGTATTGGATTTCTACAATCTGCAAGTGTATGGAGGTGGTGAACATATGGACTGGTTGCATCTTGGTCTGGAAATTCAAGAACGAAGAAGGCTGCTAAAAGTGGTGGACAATGTCATCTCAGTCCATCTCAGACACTGAGGACCAGCCATGAAAGGTTTTTACAGGAAACCGCACCTCATGAAGGAAGTTAATATCGTCAAAGACTCGCATCATCCTGGCCACGTTCTCATCTTATGATCACCATAAGGAAGAAGATACAAGAGTCTGAGAACCACGACCTTTAACTTCTCTCCTTAAACCAGGGGTCGGCAACCTACGGCCCCCGGGCCGAATGCAGCCCGTAACCTGAAATCATCTGGCCCGCAGGCTGTTTTTTTTTTTTTCCTGTTTCATCCGGCCCACTGGAGCGCGGCCGAGCGCCGAGCTCTGGCTGTACCGCATCCTGCACAAAACTGCCGGCACTGCTGCGCGCCTTCTGTGAACACGTTTAAGAAAGAACTGCAGATGCTGGAAAAATCGAAGGTAGACAAAAATGGTGGCGAAACTCAGCGGGAGAGATATGCAAGGATTGCACGAGGCTGCCTCACCCGCTGAAGCTTCTCCAGCATTTTTGTCTACCTTCTGTGAACACGTGATTTGATGCCTGCCATCCGGGGCGGGACAGGGGCGGGATCCATGTGCACACGTGATAGATGTGGCCCGCCGGACATGCGTCCTGGCCCCTATGCAGAACAAGGTTGCCGACCCCTGCGATAAACCATCAGGTTCTTGTACCACCCTGCATAACACTAACCACAACCCTGCCTTAACTACCTCAACTGTACTGAACCACTAGGGATTTTGTGCTATTATGGTCGCTTTCCATTCTTTGAATTTTGCACTATCACAGACTAGTTCATTTAGAATAACTAATAATTTACTATGTGTTTATTGTTGTAATTGTGTCTAATGGAAGCTGCAGCAAGAAAGTCATTGGCCGGCTACATATTTGGTGCATATGACAAATACACTCTTTTCTCTCCTGCCTTGTCTCTTGAATTCTCTCAGACTATTCCTCAGATATAAGGGAGCTGGGAGTGGGGGGCAAACCCTGGCCAGTCAAAGTAGGACACAGATGAGCAGGGGGGTGGGGGTGTTATCGGCTGATGGGTGGAGTAATTAAGTAACACAGCCTCTCCCAGACTGACCTTTCTGTCCTTGGCCTCATTAATTACCAGAGTGAGCCCACATGCAAACTGGAAGGACAGTACCTCATCTTCTGCTCGGGTAGCTTACAAACTGCACACATTTCTCCCACCACCGCCTGCCATACCAGTCAGTCTGATCCTTTTCCCTCTTCTGCAAACTCTTCTCCTATCTCCAAGTTTTCTTTAATATTTCCATTCATCCCTCTGTTTGCACGTCCCCCATACTCTTCCACTCGTATCCCTCCCTCTGGCTTTATATTTTACTCCTCTTCTTTCCTTACATGACACCCTTTTGTCTCATTTTCACTTCTAGCCTTTCTCACTTTCTTGCCCATCTGCCAATCTACCCCCCCCCCCCCCCTTGCTCTTTCCCCCCCACCCCCTCCTCACCTGTATCTACCTATTACCTGCCTGGCTCTGCCCCACTCCCATATCTATTTTCCAGCTTTCTCCCTCTTTCTCCAATCACTCTGAAGAAGGGTCTTGACTGGAAAAGCTGGTTACAGTATCTATGTAACCAAGTGGCCAAGATGAGGCTGTTAGTTACATAAATTTCCATTGTCATTTCAGTTTCAAGTACAGGGCAGGCCATGCAACTCATTTTATTTTCATTAAGGGCTAACAAATCATTTATTGGAAGTGGCCAAGATGAGACTTTCGGTTATATAGATGCAGACAATAAATGGTAGGATTTTTGGAAGCATTGATGTGCCGAGTTTTCTTGGGGTGCAAGTCAACAGCTCCTTGAAAGTGTCATGTAGTGGTAAAGAAGGTGTGTAGCATGATTGCTTTGTGGCATGTTGAGTATAAAAGTCAGGAATTCATGTTGCAATTATATAAAACTTTGATTAGGTGACATGTGTACAGTTCTGATTGCTGAATTACATGAAGAATGTGGAGGTGTGGTAGAGGGTGCAGAAGGGATTTACCAAGCCTGGGTTACAAAGTATTAGCTATAAGTTGAGGTTAGACAAATTTGGATTGTTTTTCTTCTGGAGTGTTGAAGGCTAAGGGGCAACCGGATGGAAGTAAATAAAATGATGAAAGCCATAGACAGGGCGGACAGTCAGAGCCCATCTCCCAGGGTGAAAATAACAAAGATTAGAGGCCATCATTTTAAGGTGAGAGGTAGAATGTTCAAAGGACATTAACGAGGCAAGTATTTTGCAGAATGAGGAGGTGCTTGTAAAAAAACTGCCAGGATAATTGGTGGAAGTAGATTGGAATGCAAATTATCTGGGATTTTATGATCAGCTGGGATTTTATGATCAAGTAAAATTGTACTTGCATTCTTATGCCCCTGTCCCACTTAGGAAACCTGAACGGAAACCTCTGGAGACTTTGTGCCCCTCCCAAGGTTTACATGCGGTTCCCGGAGGTTTTTGTCGGTCTCCCTAATGGTCGAAAGTGGTTTCCATTTTAAAAATCGGTAATTTTCTAGTCAAAGCCGGTTGCACCGCACAGAAACCTTGGGTGGGGCGCAAAGTCTCCAGAGGTTTCCGTTCAGGTTTCCTAAGTGGGACAGGGGCATAAGTGGGACAGGGGCATTAACCTAAATCTACTTTGTGCATTGGATGATACCCGTTTGCAGATTTAATGCAAACTTGGAACTTCTTGCTTAAACATTGTGTGTTTGTTTGTGTGTGTGTGTCTGTGTTAGTATGTGTGTGTGTGTTTTTGTGTCTGTTTGTGTTTGTCTGTTTGTGTTTGTGTATGTGTTTTGTGTGTGTGTGGGTGTGTAGTTAGTTTGTGTGTGTGTGTTTGTGTGCATGTGTGTGTGTCTGTGTTTGTGTGTGTGTTTGTTTGTGTGTGTGTCTGTGTGTGTTTATTTGTGTTTATTTGTGTGTGTCTGTCTGTGTGTGTCTGTCTGTCTGTGTGTGTCTGTCTGTGTGTGTCTGTCTGTCTGTCTGTCTGTGTGTGTGTGTCTGTCTGTGTGTGTGTGTGTGTGAGGGAAAGACCGGTCAATTCCTGTATCGATATGGCTATGCCAGTTTATTGAAAAAAGCTACCCCATTTCTTTGGCAATAAACCTTTAATAGAATGGACAAAAATAAAGTTAATTTATGACTGAGCATTTGGGATTTTTACATATGATTGCCATAGGTAATTTATTCACTCTAAAATTTAATATGGTGTTGTTGAGGTTCTTAATTGCATGCCACAGCATTCTGTTGCAATATTTGAGTGATAACTGTTGTCTAAATAAAAATGGAGCCAGTTTTACTTTAATCACACACAAACTAGTAATTGAACACTCAAATGTATCAGTATTTATGCAAAAAATCATTTATGAAACCCTATCTTAAAAACATCAGTTCTATCATTATCATCTTATTAATTTACCAGAGCCATATCACAGCTGATCATTCTTCAGTAATATAATTTGCAGCACACCATGTGTAGCAAAACCATCTGTACAGTGCATACTTAATAACAGAACCTTTGGAGTAAATGCCTCCGTTTATTGAGAATTAATGTTTATATAAAATTTGATTGGAGTCGATCAATAATTCAGCTTTGTCGGTCTGGGTGTTTAACAGTATGAATAATGCTGACATCATTTGCTTCAAAGTACAGCTTCCAGCACAATTACCCCAAAGAGCCGTTAAAGTGATATTAAAGCATTAGAAGCTACAATCAATGCAAATGAATGTTTTACATTTTACAGTAAAGTTGCTATAGTGTGCAAATTCTGAAAAAAAGAGGAAAATTCCCCTGTTGTTTGAGACCTCACAATTATTTGGATTAATGGAACTTGCCAATGCTGTAACTACAATACTGCTGCAGGCCATATGTTACACTGTATGTGTTATTGCCCTATTATTTTGCCTGTTAAGAATAATTAATTGTGTTTTGGTATCGACTTTCATTGCTTTATAATCACATAAACAGTTAACTTGAGCCTTCTTCAGACCTGTTGGAGTATTTTCTCTACAAATAGGTTTATGGAGTGTGAGCACTAATTTTCTCCTTTTGTGGTCAATATTTCATTTTGAAAGTGAATGGAAGATTGAACGAAACTGCACGCTCTGTGGTTCTCTCTGCCTCCCCCTCTTTGCAGTGATACTTGGATAAGCACAGGTTGGAATGGATAAGGACCAGAGCTCATTATGGCTTTGTAACTACTGCAATTCAAGATGGAACTACCTAAGGTGAATTTCATAACTAAACTGATGCAGTTTAGAGATTTTGCATCGAGAATCGTGTGATTTTCAAATTCTAAATAGGAGGTAATTTTGTGGTAAGAAAACTATTGATTATGTTAAGAATAGCAAACATTGCTACACCTTTTGTAAAACAGATGTATGTGGAAAACCAGAGCTCTTTTATAAGTATTTGGCGTAATATATTAAATAAATTAGAAAAACGGGCTAATTAGTGATTATGTGGGTCTGAAGCTACGTTCTCATCCATTCACTTAAGGGCCTGTCCCACTTGGCCGTCATTTACGCAACAGGCCGGTAGTGACTGACTCGCGACGGTCGCGCGCGTCATCATGTGTCCTCACAGCCGTCTGGAGCCCTTGACGTCATTTGGAGATAGACACAAAATGCTGGAGTAACTCAGCGGGACCGGCTGCCTCTACTTCCTTAGAAGATTGAGGAGATTCAGTATGTGAATGAATACCCTCTTGAACTTTTACAGTTGTACTCCAGAGAACATATTGACAGCTTGCATCAAAGCCTGGTTTGACAACTTGAATGCCCAAGAATGACCATGAATGGATGATGTTTTGGGTTGAGACCCTTCTTCAGTCTGAAGAAGGGTCTCGACTCGAAACGTCACCCATTGCTTCTCTCCAGAGATGCTGCCGGCCCCACTGAGTTACTCCAGCATTTTGTGTCCATCTCCAATCGTCTTGGCCCCACTCTGGGAGTAGGAGTGGGGGTGGATCCGGATCCGCAACGGCCGTGAGCCCCAGGACGAGCTCGGTGATCGTGTGCCTGCTTCTGCTGCTGTTGGAGGTGAGTCTGTTTATATCCCCATTGAAACCTTTCGACATTCTCCTCACAATTCACACCATTACTTAGTTTGAATTCTATAAATATAAACAAACAAGGACAAAAACAATGCCTCAAAGTCTATGTAGTTCAGAGATTCTTTGGAGGTTGTAGTGTTTAATAACCTGATGGCAGTGAGGAAAAACCTGCTCTTGAACCTGGTCATTAAACTTTTCAGGCTCCTATACCTTCTTCCCGATGGCAGGAGTGTCACCAGGGTGGTGTGGGTCTCTGATGATGCTGGCTGCCTTTTTCCGGCAGCGACTACTATAGATCATAAGGAATAGGAGTAGAATTAAGCAGTTCAGCCCATCAAGTCTACTCTGCCATTCAATCATGGCTGATCTATCTCTCCCTCCTAACCCCATTCTCCTGCCTTCTCCCCATAACCTCTGACACCTGTATGACACCCAAGGTCCCTTGGCTGGTGGGGAGGTCAGACTGGTCAGTGTTCACCATTTTTTGCGGTCTTCTTCATTCTTGGGCATTCAAGTTATCAAACCAGGCTTCGATGCAAGCAGTCAATGTGTTCTCTGCAGTACAACTGTAAAAGTTCAAGAAGGTATTCATTCACATACTGAATCTCCTCAATCTTCTAAGGAAGTAGAGGCATGGATTAGCTTTCTTTATGCTTACATCATGTGCTGCGTCCAGGACAGATCTTCAAAGATATGCACGCTCAGGAATTTGAAGCTTTAACTAATTCCACCACCGTCCCATCAATGAAGGCAGGTTTGTGGATCCTCAACTATAGCCATTAATACATCTATCAAAGTTACTTGACAGGGCAGGAAATATATGCATGAGATGGAAGGAATTAATAGTTGTAGTGCTGAATTTCCTGGGGCCAACTGCTGAATCAACCTAGAATCCAGAATACTTATTTCAAATGTAATGCTTAATTTTGATCAATCAACCCCCTCCTCATCTGGAATCACTTAATAATTGCCAGCTCTTGTCCCGACTCTTCCCCTCAACTCTTTCTACCTCCTCTACTCCAGCAGTCCGAAGAAGGGTCCTGACCCGAAAGCAGGGCCGGCCTTAAGCCAATTGGACCAATTGCTCCCAATTGGGCCCCGCACCTAAGGGGGCCCCGCGCTAGAGTAATTTACTCTCTACGCACTTTTCATAGGTTATCTACACATTTTGTTTGTTACTTGCAGGCTTACATGTATGCAATTTTATATTAAAATGTAGCTTAGATCTGTTTGGTCCATTAACTTGCATGCACTTTTTAAGCGCACATTTTGATTAATTTCCATTCTACCTTAGAGATATAAAGTCTATAATAGTCTTTATTTATATTTCTTGGCTGGGAACCTTGGCTGGGAACCTGGGGCTCACCAAAATTGTTCCCAATTGGGCCCCGCACATCCTAAGGCCGGCCCTGCCCATTTCCCTTCACCGATGCTGCCTGATCTGCAGATTTTCTCCAGCGCTTTATAGTTTGCTCTAAATTCCAGCAGCCGCAGCCTCTCTCATGTCTTGAAATAAGACAAAATTGTTTCCTTTAGAAGTACATTCTCTATTTGTACTTTTATTTAAAAAAACCTCTGTTCATTATTGCACTTCCTTTCTTATTCGCGGTGGCTATTAATGTCTTTGTTGGTGGATTTTGTTCTAAAAAGCAAAAGCAGTTATCGTGACTGTTTTGATGCAGTTTCTTGTCAGGTATTAGAATGGCAGGAGTATAGTCTGAAGACATTGAGAAGATTATTTATTTGCGATCTGTAGTTACTTTCACAATGACTTGAAATTAACGTTTATTTGCTGTTTCCTGCTCACATGCTTCTCTCCTGGGTTATGGAGAGTATCAGGAATGAATTGTGAATGTGAAAGCATTTTCATTAAGCAGATAAGTTGAACTGATTGTGACCTTTCGTATACAAAATTTGTTAGGAAGCTTTTTGCAATATTTTCTAGTCCATCCTGTTTGTCAGCAACAAATTCAAATAAAAACTGTACCTACAATTATTTAAATCAATTAAGGGTCCATTCACAATTATTCTTTTTTGGGTTTGTGTAAAGTGACCATAACATTAATTACATTTTCTAGTGATTTGCATTTCAAGTAATTTTTTTAAAAAACATTTCTGAACCATGAGCAGGATTTAGGGGGAAGAAATAAATCTGACCAAATATAAAAATCAAATATTTGGGCTGTGCTGAGTTAAATGTAAAGGTGCCTTTTAGCTGGCATGTAGCACTTTGGTTTAAACCAGCATATGCATGCAGTTCCTTCCTACACATGTAGACACTAAACTCACCCGATGGAGTGAGTACTTATTTGTTCCAATGTCCATAAATATTTAATTCTATGCTGAATATTCTAATTGATAGAGTGTTAAGTCTTAATTACTGTCCAACAATTTCATTGGCACTGAAAATTGACTTTACTAAGTGTAATGTCTCAATCTTTCAGAATTTAATTGTTAAAAAATAACTTTTTTGTTGACCTCTTTTTGAATTGCCTGCAATGAATTGTTAAGCGTCATTCTAACTTTCCATCTGAAGAAGAGTCTTGACCCAAAACGTGAGTTAGATATAGCTCTTAGGGCTAATGGGATTAAGGGATATGGGGATATGGGGAGAAAGCAGGCACTGGGCACCGATTTTGGATGATCAGCCATGATCATATTGAATGGAGGTGCTGGCTCGAAGAGCCGAATTGCTTACTCCCCCACCTATTTTTCATATTTCTATGTTTTATCTTACCTATTTAATTCCTCCAAAGATGCTGAAGAAGGGTCTCGAACCGAAACGTCACTCATTCCTTCTCTCCAGAGATGCTGCCTGTCCAGCTGAGTTATTCCAGCTTTTTGTGTCTATCTAACTTTCTGTAACATCTCCAGAGTTCTTAAACATTCAGCTAAGGTAATTGTAATAACATTTGTGAACAATGGATGACTGCATGTTATGTAATTGTATATCATAAGATTAAACAACGTAATCGAATATCAATCGTCCATCACTGGGTGGACACATCTCGATGTCACATAATCAAACTTGGAGTGATCCTCCCAACATAGTTTCCTGACCCCAAATGATAGAACAAAATATACTACAGTTTGTCTCTCTACAGCGTTGGGTTTATTTTTAAACTGTCTTAATATATAAACTGTAATTTAACCTTATTTAGTTTCAAATATATAGTTTGTTCATAATTTAAACATAATAAATACAATCGGTATACATTGTTCTCTACATTCATTGAAACATCAACTTGATACATTCTCGTGTTTTACACAATGCATTCCATGCTTTCTGACATTATTGGCCCATTTCCTTTGCTGAATAGTCACATTGGCGTAATAGTGGAAACTCTCCCCTATACTCAGTGTCTCATGAACCTGTAGTTATCTTGATTTCATGATCAAGAGTGTGATATAGCATAACATAAATCCCGCGAGTGAAGAGATTCTTGACAAATCAACTCTGCATTTCTTGGTTCCTCAAATTCCAATTACAATGTTTTACGTATTTTTAATTGACTATTAAGCACTTTGTCGCACCTTGTGATCACAAAAGGCAGCCTGTATTTATTACCTTATTTTGTCAATGGACATCCAAAAATGCAAGAGACTTCTTTTCTTAGTCCAGTCAAAGAAGATGAAGTTAAACTGCAAATAAAGCATGACAAATAAAAACACAAAGTGCTGGAGCAACTCAGCGGGACAGGCCGCAATGCTGGAGAACATGGATAGTTGACGATTTGAGTCAGGACCCTTCTTCAGACAATTGTTCGTGAATTTTTGCCCCTTTTTCACCTTTGCAATTCTGAACCATCTCATGACAACAATTTCAAATCTTTTATAAAGCATATGCTGAATTCAACTGAGAAATATTCAACCAGCAGTCCCAGTGCTTGTGGCACAGGGGCTTGCATTGCATCAATATGATTAAATATAAATTGGTGATAAAAGTAAATAATGACAGCGGTCCAAGCATCCTCTAATTCCAGACGATGATGTTGAATAGAAACATATACATTGTAACTTACAAAAGAGAAAACTATGAAGTCCAGGCACATAAATAGGTAAATCATAATTAAAGTTGCTGCTTCCGAAGAATCCTGTAACTCGAGCTGATTCTTGAAAACAGAAATGTTTTTGAATGATGTCTTTTTAAACAAATGCCAATTATTGACTAACACTGTGATCGCAACAGAAAGGTATTGTTCACGGAAAGGTAGTAATCCAAACAGTTCCTTGCACCAGATGCCTGCTAAATTGTTTTTAATTCTCAGTAGACAGTAGATAACTAAACCTAGAGGACCTAGTAATAGCAAAGAGGAAGTAATCACATCAGTCTTCTCCTGGCATGCAAACAAGGAAAAGGCATCTGTTATATGTGAGTCACAAGCCATCAGAGCCCTGACAGTGCGTGGAATAGACCTAATTTATTAAACAGAGTTTCTAATATAAACACTAATTTATTTCAAACTGAATGACCGTAGATCTGGATTATGTGAGCAACATGCAAAGTAATTCTAGTATGATGTTGGAAAGGCAGCTGCACTACAACACGCTCAGAAAACTGATTCATTTGGATTGAGAATATCAAGATGCCACCAGAGGAGACTGATCGAATGACTGGAAACCACTGCTGTGCAGGTTAGGAATTGGAGTTTTTATTTAGATACAGAATTTTTTTTTTTTTAAAGTCAGCAAGTTAACAATATCCATTTCTTTATTTCTCTGCATAAAAAAAGTGGACAATCTATGTATGTTTAGATCATTTCAGTAAGTTATTTTCATCTTTGAATTTACAAAATGAAAAGAATGTCATGGAGGTTTCAGAAGAAAATGTTGCGATTTTTGGCTCTCACTATAATCAGCAGGGGGGGAAAGAAAAATGAATGAGAAATTTGTTTGTTGTGAAGTTAGAAGGAGTATTTAGACGAGGAGGGTTCCAAGATCTTGAGCTCTAGGCAGATAATCTTGGATCAGATCGCATCATGTGACCCCACATCGTGTTAAATCTGTAACTGTAACTCAAAAAGGTAGTCGTTCACTTGATATACTGGAGGCTATAATCTGATGTGAAGACATTTTGATTTTTTAATGAATTCATTACGGTGTCATTATTTCTCAAGCACTTAATCAAGCATTGAATTTCTGGAGACAGAGACATCGTTCTTCTCGGCTGCGACAGTAGATATTCTATTGTCTAATGTCAAACATGTGACCCTGTTATCACTGGGCATCTCGGGGTTCCTAAGGGCGTTGGTGCTGCTCTTTCTCTGTTGTGGGAATATGTTGTTCTAAGTCAACAGTTCATGGGTTCTTACGAACTTGCAGGGATTTCAAATTGCTGCAGTTTTGAGCCCGAGAGATAGGAAGTTAGGGACAAGAGAACAAATAGTTGAACAAGTTTGTATGGCAATTTTTTCTTCTGCAATTTGATGGGTTTGAAATGGATACACAGTTTGTTTTAAATAGAAAATAACACAATACAATGTGATAGATATGAATTCAACATTTGACCTGGGCAGTGGCAGGAGGTGTTAGTGGCCAGTTGATGTAATGTGAACTGGCGATGCAAATGGATATAGCCCATTCTATATTCTTTATGCATTTGGTCACTAAATTTAAGGATGTTGTCAACAGCAGGAAATTCTGTCATGCAGGGATATATTATAATAGAATAATCTGGTTGTAATCGCAATGGTGTGGCACGGTGGTGCAGCGGTAGAGTTGCTGCCGTACCGCACCAGAGACCTGGGTCGAGATCCCAACTACGGGTGCTGTCTGTACGGAGTTTGCACGTTCTCCCCGTGACCTGTGTGGGTTTTCTCCGGGATCTCCGGTTTCCTCCCACACTCCAAAGACATTCAGAGTTGTAGGCTAATTGCCTTGGTATAATTGTAAATTGTCCTTAGTGTGTGTGATGCAGGGCAAGTGTGCAGGGATCGCTGGTCGACACGGACTCGGTGGGCCGAAGTGCCTGTTTCTGTGCAGTATCTCTACAAAAAGTGTCCCCCAGATGAGATGTAGAGAAAGAGTTAGAGGAAATGAAACAGGAACAAGAATAGCCAGCCTCTGAGCTTTCCACTGGCCAGATAACCAGTGTGGGTGTATTTCAAGAGGGAGAAAGGAAGTAAGAAATATGCATTGAACTATTAATACAATAAGTAGTTGGTTTATCTGAATGCCCACTGCAGGCGGTCCTCATCAATGGGGAAAAAAAATCCATCTACAACGCTGAGGCCCCGCGCCAACTCTCAGACACCTCCTCTTACTTATCCTTGGACCATGACCCCACAGACGATCACCAGGCCATTATCTCTAGCACCATCACTGACTTCATTAACTCCGGCTCCCTGCCCTCCCAAGCCTCCAAACTCATCATTTCCCAGCCCAGCAAGGCCCGATTTTACCTTCTCCCCAGTCTGAAGAAGGGTTTCAACCCGAAACGTTGCCTATTTCCTTCGCTCCATAGATGCTGCCTCACCCACGGAGTTTCTCCAGCATTTTGGTCTACCTAGGATAACCAAAGTTGGATTTCTGTCATAGTCACTCCTTTTGATGTCACTTTTGCTTCAGAAGGTACGCTCTTCTCTAGTTAGCAATTGCTTGGGATTGAGAATGACTTGCTTCTATGGCAGTTTTATGGGTTTTAAGATGGATGATGAGGCAATGTAAAAACCACAGGCATAGTTTAGTTCAGAGATACAGCGCAGAAACGTGCCCTTGGGCTCACCCAGTCCGCTCTGACCAGCGATCCCCGCACATTAACACTATCCTACACACACTGAGGGCAATTTACATTCATACCGAGTCAATTAACCTACAAACCTGTACGTCTTTTAAGTGTGGGAGGAAACCGAAGATCTCGGAGAAAACCTATGCGGTCACGGGGAGAACATCCAAACTCCGTCCAGACAGCAACCGTAGCTGGGATTGAACCCGGGTCTTTGGCGCTGTAAGTGCTGAAAGGCAGCAACTCTACCACTGCTCCACCATGCTGCCTGCATGAAGCAATGCTTTGTGTAGATCCCAGCAGTCCAGCACTTTCTGCAGCCTCCTCTGTTCCTAGTTACCCTAATCAGGCCGTGATTTATCTAGTCTGGTGTGCTCTCTACAGCACACCTAGAGATGTTTGATGGAGTATAGAGAGCCATGGTGAATCCCCTCAAACCTCTGACGAAGTAGAGGTAATGATGAGGTTTCTATGTGATTGCACCAATGTGCTGGGCCCAGAACAGGTCTTCGGAGATGTGCACCCACAGGAACTGAAAGCTCTTGACACTCTCCATTGCTGTCCCACTGATGAAGATGGGTTCATGGATCCTCAGCTTTCCCTTCCTGAAGTCAATGATCAGCTACATGGTTTTGCTACTGCTAATGGCAAGATTTTGTTCTGGCACCATTCAATCAGATTACTAATCCCTTGCCTCTACTGCGTCTTATCATTACCTGTTATTCGCCGGACAACAAGGGTATGGTCAGCAAATGTAAGGATGGTGTTGGAGCTGTGTCTGGATTCTTAGCTGTGGGTTCGAGAGTAGAACTGTTCCCAAGAGTCTCCGGGGAGATCACACTCCCAGATACGAGTGCCAGGAATGTGGGATGGCTGTGCGGAGCTGGAGTCAAGGCTTGGGAATGTGGGCCTGGAAGGTGGCTGGGGACAGTCATTGGGAATTGGGAATTAGAGTTGTGTGTCTGGCCTGAGATGGAGGTTATAATGCGGGAAACTCTGTGGCGTTTATACCTGCATACAACTGGTGATCGGAGTTCTGCTGGTGATACGAGATGCCAGCTTATGCCTTCAATGGCTTTGTGATTAGAAAAATAGGAAAGCACAATTTTTGTGCAGCTGCTCTCACCATCTTAGGATGTTTTAAACCCAGTGAGGATTATCAGACAAATAGTCATGCTATAATATAGAAAACATAACAGTCAATATTCCCATACAATCTCCTATTGACCACAATGAGTTAATGAACATCGATCCGTTTCAGAAGCTGAAGGAGAATGAAATTGGCTCAGACACCGGGAAGAACACTTCCCAGATTTGTCTGATCTTTTCACATCCAACTGAGAGTAGAGAGGGTACAGTGTCTTAAGACCGGTGGTCTGATAACAATCCCTCCCACCCTTCAGTGGAAAGTTAGCCGAGAGGTTTGTGAAGTTAAGCATGCAAACTCAACAAAACCTACAGTAGGTGAGTGCGTCATCATTTGGCCGCGAAAGCTAGGAAGGAATGTTTAGCAGATGAGTTAAGAACTATTTTCCAGATGGAGAACTGCAAGCAGTAATCCTCTGTTATGTGAGACCACTTGATTGTGTACCAACTAGAGTACTTGTTGTATATGCAAACGGAACAGAACAGTGACATTCTTACTTGCTGCAGCTTTACAGGGACATTGATGCAACAACACAATACAACAAACATTCATACAATAAATTAGCAGTTAATAGTAGGTAGACAGACTGTAATAGTGCAAGCTGAACAATGTAATGCAACCTATACCAAGTCCATGGTGGTTTGGTGCTGAGCTAGGGATGTGGTCAGGGTTGTGTAATATGTGGCAATGTTACAAAATTTTGAAATTTAAAAGATCGAGTCTGCAATTTATCCCATCAGATAAAGCATAAAAATAAGTTTAATTTGACACCTAATTCACTTTCATATCTTCAGTATTAAAAAAGTTATGGCCATTTTCATACTCAGTAATTAGCATCTTGTTCCCTATTGCTTTTCCATTGACTTAACACAAAAGCTGTGATCAATGACAGTCAAACGCCCATAACTTTCTTAAAAATTAAGAGAACTGAATGAAATTTTCAGTAATTATAGATTGAAGCATTCTGAAACAAATATGAAACAATCTTTCTTGGATAACTTGAAATTAAAGCATATAATTAGTTAGTTACCTAATTGTAGCTAATTAGAAAATTCAATTACTAGATCTAAACATCTATCAATTTCTTAAGAAAAGGTTAACATTTTTAAAAAGCCTAAGTGTCCAAATAACATTCACACAAGAATTCACAATATATCATGATTTTTAAATTTCATTGTCATGAATTTACAGGCCAAATTGAAGGAATTTAGTGTTTAATTCCCGTAAATTAATGGCAATTTAAATCAACTTGCGAGTGGGTTTTTTGTGGAACGTGATCGTTTGGAACGTTGCGGTTTGCGGTGAATTTAACTGCCAGTCGACAGGAAAAACACTGCCGGTTCATATATTTTTAAAGTCAACTTTTCGCAACATGAAATTTTGATTAAAGGCTTCCTAAGAAGCACATTTTTATGTAAAAATAAACTGTGTACCTTCTTTTGTCCCCTACATAAGATCCGTCCCGTTGTCGGCGTTCACGGCTTTAGAAGATGATTTTTAATTCACTCTAGCAATTAAATTATTCAGCGCAGTTTAAAAATACCTCCATAAAACAAATGTTGGAGCGATTTCTCTTCAGCAACCAAATCCTCTGAGGTTAATCGATTTGAATGGTCTGGAGAAAAACGACATTTTAAACCCGCCCTCCTCTCAAAGCGCCAAAGTGGCAGAACTGCAGCGCCGCTAAGTTTTGTAACATACCTATAACATGGTTCAAGAGCCTGACAGTTGTTGGGAAGAAACTTAGAGGTAGTGGTCCTCACCTCCTGTATCTTCTTCCTGGTAGTGTGGATCTTTGCTGCCTTCCTTTATATCCCTGGGGAGGTCAATACTCTTGACTGACTGGGCAATGTTCACCACTTTCTGCAGCCTTCTTCGTTCTTGGGTAACAATTCTAAATTCTAAGTGAATTTATTGTTGACAATCCTACTGGAAGGTGAGCTAAGATAAACTAAATGATCTTCCTTTCCCATGTCGACCACGAAATGCCTAAAGGAGCATCTTGTTCCGCAAAGCATATCTAGTGTTCTTGAAACTGTAATATTGCATCCCAGAAATTGAGCTTTTGTGTTTAATTTCCTTACTAGCAACACTAATATGGTAGTAAAACCTTGCATCTCAAAATGCGTCTTGCTTTAAAATAAATATTGTGCAAAATATATATTGCTCTTTTTCAACATTTTTGTTACACTTTGGCAATCCATTGATACAAGACATATGGAAAGTGTGAATGAGAGAAAAAATCAATAGATAATAGGTGAAGGAGTAGGCCATTTGGCCCATTGAGCCAGCACTGCCATTCACTGTGATCATGGCTGATTATCCGTTCCTGCCTTCTCACCATGTCCCTTGACTCCGCTATAGAAACATAGGAACATAGAAATTAGGTGCAGGAGAAGGCCATTCGGCCCTTCGAGCCTGCACCGCCATTCAATATGATCGTGGCTGATCATCCAACTCAGTATCCCGTACCTGCCTTCTCTCCATACCCTCTGATCCCCTTAGCCACAAGGGCCACATCTAACTCCCTCTTAAATATAGCCAATGAACTGGCCTCAACTACCCTCTGTGGCAGAGAGTTCCGGAGACCCACCACTCTCTGTGTGAAAAAAGTCCTTCTCATCTCAGTCCTAAAGGATTTCCCCCTTATCCTTAAGCTGTGACCCCCTTGTCCTGGACCTCCCCAACATCAGAAACAATCTTCCTGCATCTAGCCTGTCCAACCCCTTAAGAATTTTGTAAGTTTCTATAAGATCCCCCCTCAGTCTCCTAAATTCTAGAGAGTATAAACCGAGTCTATGCAGTCTTTGTTCATAAGACAGTCCTGACATCCCAGGAATCAGTCTGGTGAACCTTCTCTGCACTCCCTCTATGGCAATAATATCCTTCCTCAGATTTGGAGACCAGAACTGTACGCAATACTCCAGGTGTGTTTCACCATCTTTAAGAGCTCTATCTAACTCTCTCTTGAAAGCATCCAGAGAATTGGTCTCCACTGCCATTTATTTAACATGGACACTCTTTGAAATTAGGCAGGGCAATACTCGGGTTGGATTGAGCGAGATTGCACTTTGAACTCTTCTGGTTGATGTGGAAGATTGAACTGAAATATTCAACTTGTTTAACTGTTCTCTCAGTTCTGAAGCTGATGCTGTGGCAGGAAGCGCCCTCGCCTGAGCTTTCCTGGAAGCGTTTTTTATATTTGTGCCCATGTAAAAGCCCACAGAGCGCAAGTGGCTGAGCAAACTCAAGTAAAGGCAGGAAACTTTTGAGTACTTCGTGCTAAATGGCTCAGACCAGAAGCAACTAATGAATTATGGAAATTTGTTGTCGGGGTTATTAACGTATTCAAAATATTGTACATTGCCAGCAACCAAAGCCACCTAATTATGTTAAAAGCTTTCTCTACGATAGTAAATAATAAATTTATTTATTTGACTAATCATTTGGTCACCTGCTTTAATGATCCTAATAAAGCTGAATGTTGAATTTTGCTTGATAAGTCTATGAAGTACCTTGGGGCATTTTGCTACTTTAAATGTGCTTTATAAATCCAGTTCGTTGTAGAATAATGTGTTTCCCTTGTGTTTCTTGTGTTTCATGTGGGGGAGCATTAGAAACAATATGATCCCTGATGTGCATCTTAGATGTGCTTCTGGGTTCTCATTAAAACTGAGATAGATCTTAAATATTCTTCCCTGACATTTTAAGGCATTAAGTCACTTTTGGAACGAAGGCTGGTTTAGTCACTTTCAGAAATGAATCGGCAATTTTGACCCTACAAGGACAAAATTCGAAAGAATGATTAACATAATTTCTGGATTTAATGGTGCCTGGAACAAGGGACGTCAACGTGAAATTTTTATTGGCCCTGGCATCGAAATATTCGGTGTGAAGGCACAAGTCTAAAAGCAACATTAGCCTTCAAGTTCCATGTTGTCTTTCATTTCCTGGAACTGTGCAGATGCTTCATCTGACTCCATCCTCCTGTCGTCAGCCTTCTGATCTAACCACAGTCCTTTGCCAAGAAACCTTCCAGGGAAAATCATGACCTTTTGCCCTGATATTATCTCCAGCACTGCTGAATAGAAAGGCAAACATCCCAACTTGTGTAATCAGGAGGGGCTAATGGGATTTCTTTTACTTAACCCCATCACAGCTGGCTGGCTTTTCTTCCACCCGGGTCACATCAGTGCATGTTTTAAAGTGCTGTGCTTGGCTAGCGTTTAAGGTGCCTTATCCAGTCCACTGATCACACTGACATCAGTGGGCAGCTTCTCTGTCTCTCCATTTGCACATGCCTTGCACAACAGTTGATTATATTCAGATGACAAACAATGTCCCTGAGAAGCTCCCATTTTCTTGACCGCACTAATCCCATAACATGACGACAAGGACAAAAACAAACCTGCATCTTTTACTTATTGAAGAAAAGTAACCCTTTTAATGAAATAAATAGAACTATGTTAATTTTGAAAAAAACTTTTGATTGCATGAGATTTGGAGCAACATGCAATGTGCATCTCTTGGTTTCAAAAGACTATTGGTTTGCTGAATTGGTGAGAGATCATTAGTTATCTGAATAAGAAGGACGATGTATTAAAGCATGTAGTATAATCGATTCTAGGTTTAAGAAATATTTACAAAGAAACTGTCACGGTGGCGCAGCGGTAGAGTTGCTGCCTTACAGCGAATGCAGCACCGGAGACCCGGGTTCGATCCCGACTACGGGTGCTGACTGTATGGAGTTTGTACGCTCTCCCCGTGATCTGTGTGGGTTTTCTCTGAGATCTTCGGTTTCCTCCGACACTCCAAAGACGTACAGGTTTTTAGGTTAATTGGCTTGGTAAATGTAAAAATTGTCCCTAGTTGGTGTAGGATAATGTTAATGTGTGGGGATCGCTGGTTGGCATGGACCAGGTGGGCCAAAGGGCCTGTTTCCGCGCTGTACCTCTAAACTAAACTAAACTACAACGATAAGTATTATTTCACGAGCCTCTAGGTGACATAATGACCTTGTCTCCTGTTTTTATTTTCCCTGCACTTCACTACTTGACATCCTGACCCTGCATTTATACTTGTTTTTACCCACTGCTCCAAAATTGGCAAAGGCTTTCATCGATCTCTTGCCTATCGCATGAACCCTATTTTCAAGTCGGCATTATTATATTAATTCTAACAGCATTACTTCCACTTTTCTGGTTACCATGTTATATTAATTTTAACAAGATTACCAATTTCCACATATTAGCACTGCATGCCCAGGTTCAATGACAGAGATAAATGTTTCTTTGCTGCCAGCAGTAAATGGATGTGAAATTATCAGCTGCCTCATCTTATCATAATTGTTGTCATTTTGTCTTAGAACAAAGAAAGAAGATATTTGAAGATAGACACAAAATGCTGGAGTAAAGGCCCTGTCCTACTTTCCCGAGTTACTCGCAAACTCTCCTGAGTTTTCTCCTTGATTCCAACTCGGGGAATGTCGGGTAATGTCGGTAGCGAGTCCGTAGATGTTTCGTAGCGGCTCGTAATGCCAGCCGTAGGAACTCGGGGCATCAGGTAAGTAGGGACGTTTTCTCAACATGCTGAAAAATGTCCACGAGTTAAAACAATAGCCCCAAGTACCCACGGACGGCTATTATCGTAAATTCTCCGAGTTCGAATCAAGGGGAAAACTCGGGAGAGTTCGAGAGTAACTTGGGAAAGTGGGACAGGGCCTTAATGCAGCGGGATAGGCAGCATCTCGGGAGAGATGGAATTCCTTCTCTCATTCACCCATTGCTTCTCTCCAGAGATGCTGCCTGTCCCGCTGAGTTACTCCAGCATTTTGTGTGTGCAGTATAATCAGTTTAAACCAGCATCTGCAGTTCCTTCCTTCACAAAGAAGATATTTGGTCCATCAAGTCCATGCTGGTTCTCAGAACAATGGCAGAAGTCTCTTTCCTGCAGTTATTTCTCTTTATTCTCTTTAACCTATTCTACTTCACTTGGCCATCAACTCTCACTGACCCTCCTGTCACTGACCTGCACCAGGGGCAGCTTTTGCAGCCAATTACCCCACCAGAGTGCTTTAAGAATGTGGGAGGAAACCAGAGCTCCCAGAGGAAATGCCACACAGTTAAGAGGAGAATCTACATGGGCAGCATCCCAAGGTCAGGAACAAACTTGAGCTGCTGGAGTAGCAGCACTCCCTGCGCGACCATCATCAACCCCATCCTGAAGGTTGAGTATAATAGAAGCATAGTCTTGTCCAGAAGAGAGAAAACTTCCCACTGTAAAACAACTTAGAAGGCAAGTCCATGCCCACACTAGTTGTATCAGTGTGACGATGCAGGCTGGACATCACCGCGCGGAGGTTAGTGTGTTGCTGTTAGTGTGGTGCCACTCATCTCCAATCGCAGGCATGTTGCAGCTGGCTATTTAAGTGGGAGGCTCAGGGATTCACTCATTTCCAAGGGCTTGTGTTGAAGACGGCCAGAGATTGCATCTGACATGAACATTCCCCCAGCTGATTATCAGTGTGCTCTGGGTTGTTGCTTTTTCCCTCCACCCAGCTGGAGCTGGAGCTGAGGCTGAGGGTCTTGAGCAGAGATGCCTGGGTGCCTGTTGTCACCTCCCCCCCCCCCCCCCCCCCCCACCCGCTGCTGCTCAGACCGTGTGCCATGCCCTCGAGCTGTGGGTTCTGCAGCTACCCCTGATGAGCTTACAGTGGCTTACGAGGTTGTGCAGCGTGCTGCATCCTGATGAAGCCCCACACATGTGCCTGGTGCACTCACCCGAATTGATGTAGGCAACCAGATCCCCATCCCATAGGCACCAATGGCACTTTCCACTTACTCAACTGTACTCAGCCGCTGCAGTTGGAGAGAACACATGACTATGGTCACAGTATTCGTGGGCAGGCTTTAACCTGGGTCCATGACCTCAGTCATTGCCGCTGGTATAAATGATAAGTATGAAATGATCAGGCATCTTCTTGGAAATGTAGCATTCGCCACAAGGGCATCCTTCTCCTGAATGTTCACTAGAACTGGCTGCCTGTGCTGAAGACAGCAACTATTGCTGGTTTTAGAACTCTCATTAGGCTCAAGGAAAATGTATAACAGATCATTCCTAGCTGAGGAAAAGGTGGCAACGAGGCTTACAATTGGTAAAATTTAATCAGGAGGGCGGTGAAACTAGTCAGAGATGGAGAGAGAGGGAAAACAAGGGTAAACGTGAAGTTAGTGAAGTCAATATTCATACCACTGGGGCAAGCGAAATATGAGGTATCGTTCCTCCAATTTGCATTGGACCTCCCTCTGACAGTGGAGGAGGCCCAGAACTGAAAGGTGAGGTGGACCTTCTGCCGACATCTGTGCATTGCCAGTGCATGGACTCAAGCTTCTCGGAGACAACAAACTGCAGTTCCTCTGCTTTGAACGGTCATGGCTTAGGCATTCCTAGGATTTGGTGAGGGTGTCGCACTTCTAAAACGGAGACTTTAAGTCTTGTCCTCTGTCCGGCTGGTAATCTGTCCGGAGTCTGGGCATCAGCATTCAGAGGGTGTGCTGCTCAATACAGATGACTGAATGTAATGTAGGCCTCCGCACAGGGGCACAGTGGCCAGGGAGAGATCACTGTACTTGGTTGGCTTCTCCTGGGTGACCTCTCTGATGCGGTAGTGTGTGGCCAACTGGCAGGGATTGACCACAGCGTATTACAAAGGTCTCGTGATGAGAGAGTTCCAACACAAGGGTGGCACGGTGGCACAACGGTAGAGCTGCTGCCTTACAGCGCCAGAGATCCGGGTTCGATCCTGACTACGGGTTCCGTCTGTACGGAGTTTGTACATTCTCCTCATGACCTGTGTGGGTTTGCTCCGAGATCTTCGGTTTCCCCCCACACTCCAAAGACATACAGGTTTGTAGGTTAATTGGCTTGGTATAAATGTAAATTGTCCTTAGTGCGTGTAGGATAGCGTTAGTGTGCGGGGATCGCTGGTCAGTGCAGACTCGGTGGGCCAAAGAGCCTGTTTCTGCGCTGTATCTCTAAATTAAACTAGACTAGAAACTAAACAAGACCAGCCACGAGAAAATGGCCAAAAGTCTTCCTGTAAACATGACATCTTGGGAAACCTGGTGTTGGCAATATATTGTTCATCAGGGAGGACCATGTGGGATGTGGTGTCTTCAAAGTCTCTCTGGTAATCGAGTGCTGGTAATACTGAGACACCCATGGATTGAGGATCTTAGCAGCTAAATGCTGAAAGCAATAACTACTATTGAAGATTCAGTGAACTTATGAAAGACGAGGAGCAGCTAGTTCTGATCAGTGGATTCTCCTTTTAAATTAAGAGAAATACTCTATTGTGGAAGTCAGGTAGAAATGAGTGCTGTGGGAATAATAATGTTACAGGGTTTATGTTTGACTTTGGGCAAAGATCTGATGTACCAACCTGGGTTGTGCACAAAAATCCAGTTTCATGACTGGTGTGATTTCACCTGGAAATTATTCCTTTTATGATTCGTTCTGGCTAAAAGTTAATATTGTGCGAAAAGTGTCATAAGCACAGTTTCTAGGCATTTGCCATTATCCAATGTTCACAAACATCATATAAAATCTGTAGTGGAGCCCCATCTCTCAATGTTCCTGATTTAGTTTACAGCAGCTACAATGCATATACAGTAGTCAAACAGATGGACTGTTATGGACTTAGGGACTTAAATAAGGAAAAAAGAATGACCATTCAATTGGGACAGATGTTGAAATATGTCTTTACTTAGCAAAGCTTTTCAGTGATGGTTAGCCAGAGTGACTCTGATCAGAGGTCAGAACCAGTGATTATGGGTGGTCTCTAAATATACGTCTTCAGTCTTGTTCCTGCCATTAGTAATCAGTAATCTCTTCCTTGTTGTTAAGTAGCGGCTGAGGCTTTTCAAGTTCATTGAATACCCTGTTTCATTTCACCGTAAATGGCTTTTAGCCTGTCCAGGCAAATATGAACTGCCTGCGAGATCCAGACAGGACTGCGCCACTCGCACTCCCCCCAAAATACTGGGAAACAGAGGTATTTGTTTCTTCAATATCACATATTATTTTATCTGTCTCAGCATGTCAAACTTTCCTGATACGGTCTGCTGTTGCCTTGTGATTAATATTCTGTTCCATAAGTTCATAAATGATAAGAACAGAATTAGGCCATTCTGACCATCAAGTCAACTCTGCCATTCAATCAGCTTCTTGATTGATCTATCTTACTCTCTCAACCCCATTCTCCTGCCTTCTTCCCATAACTCCCGATACCTGTACCAATCAAGAATCTATCTATCTCTGCCATAAAATACCCACTGACGGCTTCCACAGCCTTCAGTGGCAATGAATTCCACAAATTCACCACCCTCTGAGTAAAGAAATTACTCCTCATCTCCTTCCTAAATGAATGTCCTTTATTTACGAGGCTACGGCCTCTGATCCTATACTCTCCCACTAGTGGAAACATCCTCTCCACTGGAAACATTCAGGCCTACTACACTGTTTGAGGAATTCTGCCGTCAGCTCAGAATTTCCTGGCTGGGGATTCTGTTCTGTGTTAGCCAGTTGCCCAATGGTTTTGGTTCACTGCTCTGTGGCAAATGAATGGAAGTGAATGGGAGGCAGAGCCTGAATCCTGACCTCATTTCCCTCCTTCCAATCTAAACTGGTACTTTAAACACCAGGGATAGACACGAAGAGCTGGAGTAACTCAGCGGGACAGGCAGCATCTCTGGAGAGAAGGAATGGACAACGTTTCCCTTCTTCTGTCTATCTTCGGTTTAAACCAGCATCTGAAGTTTCTGTAGCGGCCCCTACAGCCTGTCTGCCTTTTTTATTTTTAATTTTTTGTCTAGTTAAATGTAGTTGTTTGTGTTTTTTTTGTACTGTTTCTGTGTATATGTGGGAGGTGGGAGTTGGTGGGTGGGAGGTGGGGGGGGGGGGGTTGGTGGGTGGGTGGGTGGGAGGGGGAAACTTTAAAAATGTCTTCCCTGCACGGGAGACCCGACTTTTTCCCTGTCGGGTCACTGTTGTCGTTGGGGCCTAACACCGTGGAGCAGCCTCCGACCGGGATGACCTGGGGGCTCCAGTCACGGAGCCTGTGGAGCTGCGGACTTACCATCGTGGGGCTGGCCGGCCTTGGAGCGTGGGGAGTGGTGGTGGCTCGCTGCTGCGGCCTGACTCCGGAGCTCCAGCTCCAGCTGCAGATTACTGCCGGTGGACTGTCGGGATATCGGGAGCTCGCGGGTCCGGGTGGGAGACCACTTTCTGGAGCTCCCGCAATGCATCTTCTCCCGCCTGTGTCGCGGGGTTGGAGCAACCCGGAGCGGGGCCGTACATCGCCCGGCGCGGCTTTAATGGCCGCGGGACATTCCAGCACCCGCCGGGGGCTCCAACTTTGTGACTTTTGGACCCAGAGCGGGGCCATACATCGCCCCGCGCGGCCTCAATGGCCGTGGGACTTAACAACGCCCGCCTGGGGCTTCGACATTGGGAGAGAAATGGTGCAGGGGAGAGAGAAGAATTTGCCTTCCATCACAGTGAGGAGGAGATTCACTGCGATGGATGTTTGTGTAAATTGAATTGTTTGTATGTTTTGTAGGAATTGTTCTGTTTGTATGGCTTGTAGAAACAGAGTTTCGTTTGAGCCTCTCTGAGGTTCGAATGACAAGTAATAAAATCTAATCTAATCTTATCTTATCTAAGTTCCTTCCTACACTTTAAAGACCCGAGCAAGTGTTCCCCCTGTGAAAGGCATCTCTGGAAGCTTCCACTGGGGGAACCCCACTGGCTGATACAACGACATTTGCCAAAAATAATTCAGAGGAGTCTCGGGTCACCTCAGTCACATTTTCAGTTCTTAGGCGGTTCCTTGGGATGTGCAAATGCTGGTTTACACCAAAGATAGACACAAAATGCTGGAGTCACTCAGCAGGACAGGCAGCATCTCTGGAGAGAAGGGCCTCAGTCTGAAGAAGGGTCTCGACACCAAACGTCACCCATCCCTTCTCTCCAGAGATGCTGCCTGTCTCGCTGAGTTACTCCAGCATTTTGTGTCTAACCTCCTTGGGATCACATGTTGGGCAGCAGGGCTTCGCTCGGTGAGAAAGTCACCGAGCCTCTGTTCTGGCAATTTATTCTTCCACAAAACTAGGTGAGTGAGCAGTCTGATTCCACCCACTGGCAGGTTCCGGCTGGGACACCGAACCCCTGACAGTACTGAGCCCCTTGTGTGACAAGCTGCTAAAGTCCACTAAGAGGACTTCCCAACAGCCATTTGGCTATTAAACACTACAACCTCAAATAAGATCTGAACTACATAGACTATTATTGGTTTATTGCAGTATTACTGTTTGTTTTTTTGTGTGCACATATGTGTGCGTGTGTGTATATATATATTTGTAAGTATGCATACTGTATATGCACACACTGAACTTTTTTCCCCTCTTGTTTATTATATTGTTTACGCTGTACTATGATTACATATTCTGTTGTGCTGCTGTAAGTAAGAATTTCATTGTTCCACCTGGGACATAACACAATAAAACAAACTTGACTCTTGACTAATAGGGAGTGTTTCACAAAGCCCAAGAGATTTCAAAAATGTTAAGTGCATGTTCCATAGGCATGTGTAGTTTGTTTTTGGAAGGTGTCTAGGTACATACGTAGCAACGGTTCCGGATGGCTTGGGAAAACCCTTCTGAATGATTGCAGCATGCTTTGTCACCACATAGAAAGATGTTGAATGGCAAGATCAAGAACAGATTGCACGGGTAGAGGTGTCAGAGGTTATGGGGAGAAGGCAGGAGAATGGGGTTAGGAGGGAGAGATAGATCAGCCATGATTGAATGGTGGAGTAGACTTGATGGGCCGAATGGCTAATTCCTTCCTATCACTTATGAACTTGAATTTACATGGTGCCTTTCACGCAGTCAAATATATTATGCTGAATGCTTCAGAAGAGAAATATTAGATTAAATTGTATACCCAGCCAAATAACCATATAAGTAAAGATTGGGTTTAATAAGTATTAAGGAGAAGAGAAAGGTAGAAGAACTTAAGTAAGGAATTCCCTAATGTTGGGCTTTGGAGCTAAAGGCACATTTGGAAAGGCACAATCAATGGAAATTAAAAAACTACACCTGCTGGAAATCTGAGATGAGAACAGAGAAGGCTGGAAACAGACAATGGAACATTTACATCAAGCCATTTAACCTGCACACCTGTACGTCTTTGGAGTGTGGGGGGAAACCGATTCTGGACAAAATCCATGCATGTCACGGGGAGAACATACAAACTCCGTACAGTCAGCACCCGTGGTCAGGATCGAACCCGGGTGTCTGGCACTGTGAGGCAGTAACTCTACCGCTGCGCCACGTGCCACCGTGTTGCTGGAAATGAGAGAATTTCTGCTTGCATCATTCCAGCAAGTGTATTAAGGGCCTGTCCCACTTTCCCGAGTTATTCACAAATTATCCCGAGTTTGCAAACTCGCAGAATGTTCATAGCGAGTCCGTAGGAGGCCGTAGGAGTCTGTGGATATATCGTAATGGCTCGTTATGCCAGCCGTAGGTACCCGGGGCATCAGGTGAGTCGGGACGTTTTTTACAGCCTGATGAAAAATGTCCACGAGCACAAAAATAGCCCCGAGTACCTACGGCTGGCATAACGAGCCGCTACCATATATCCACGGACTCCCACGGCCTCCTACAGACTTGTTACGAACATTCTGCGAGTTTGAAAACTTGGGAGAATTCGTGAATAACTCAGGAGAATTTGTGAATAACTCTGGAAAGTGGGACAGGCCCTTTAGGGGAGCACAATCTGCAATGTGAACAAGATTTCCATCCGTATCGCCAGCTACGCATTGTTGCCGTTGGCTAGAAACTTGACCACACTATATTGGAAAGAAATATGGTGCTGAAAATTGGCTTAACCAGAGCATGACATTTTTGTGTGAGTGCTGTTGGAAATTACAATGATATATTTTGCAGGACTTTTTGATCTTTATCATTTTCTTTCTCCAGCATAAATCTCCACTTAATGACATGAACATTTGCGCATTAGCCAAAATCTATCTGCAATGAGAATCTACCACACTAACCTGTAATAACAGCAGGTTTAATGGGACAACCAGGTTTTATAACCCTGGTTCCTCTAAAACTATGTGAGAACTGCATTCTAACCGTAGCTGACATAATACTTGCATGCATTGACATTCCTTCATTGTCTCTAGATGTAAATACAGGGAAACCTCATCATGCATTGTACACTGTAAATGGCTCGATTGTGATCATGTATTGTCCTTCTGACTGGATAGCATGCAACAAAAGCTTTACACTGTACCTTGGCACACGTGACAATAAACTAAACTGAACTGAAACCACTGCTTTGTACCTCCTACCACTAGGAGGATTACTAGGAGTAGTTTAAGAAATAGACACTGCATGCCTTCAAGGCCAATTGGGCTGGTTATGAAATGCATTCTTGCTGGTGATGCCTATGTTGTGTAAGTATGGCTTGTGCTACCTTGTGCCCAGTCAGTTGGGTTCAGTATGCTGCCACTCACTCTATTATACCTTTGCTGTGAAAGTGTGAAATACAATGCTCGGCTATGGTTCGCATCTTGTCCTCACCATCTGATTTCTTGCTCCAAACTTGCTTTAGAATAAGAGCCTCCATTTCCTCAAACCCATACTATGTCATGATCTTTTTTCTCAACATCCTTTTACTACAGTTCGTTCGCCCGCGCGTCAGACGACACGTATCTCGCTGTTGGCTTTTGTCATCGTCCAACATGTTGACAGAGGGTTACACAAAAAGCTGGAGAAACTCAGCGGGTGCAGCAGCATCTAAGGAGTGAAGGAGATAGGCGACGTTTCGGGTCGAGACCCTTCTTGTTGACAGAATTGGTCGCCCGACGCCTCACTGCGTGCATTGTGTCGTCGTTTCCGGGGCTCGCCACCAGGAGGCTTCTGTCATGATCCCCTTTACTCCAGTGATGCTGCCAGACCCGCTGAGTTACTCCAGCACTTTTGTGCCTATCTTCGGTACAAACTAGCATATGCGGTTGCTTTCCACACACTCTGCTGAGATCTGTCCACCTCAGTCCACATGGTTGTGCAGATACTGGGAGTGATTTATTTCCGCTAGTGGCTGGCATCCTTCTACGCTTTTCCACTTGATCCACACATAACCCAGCGGACTGGTATTTGTGCACGTGCCACAGCACATGTGGCTTCGTTAATGCCGTCAATTGCCTGGTTCAGAGGGATAAAGTTGGCAGTGTTCCCCTGCAAGCTCAGTTATGCATTTGTACCAAAACACAGGTGGAGCCTGGTACTCAATCTTATTATGGATGTGTAAAACTGAGTAGACATCTGTAATCCGTTAAAGATCTGGTTTGGGGCGAAAAAAGAAAACACAATAAGTTCACAATCAATGTTTAGGTTTTGAAATGACTGGCTGAAGGAAAATTAAACATTGGAAACCACCTTAACCTTGTCCACAGAAAGCATCAACAAGATTGTTTTGACTCAGCGAGTGCGGCAGCATCTATGGAGCGAAGGAAATAGGCAGCGTTTCAGGCCGAAACCCTTCTTCAGACGTTTCGGCCTGAAACGTTGCCTATTTCCTTCGCTCCATAGATGCTGCCGCACCCGCTGAGTTTCTCCAGCACTTTTGTCTACCTTCCTTTTTCCAGCATCTGCAGTTCCTTCTTAAACAAGATTGTTTTAGTGCAAATGTGAAATCGCCTGGAAATACTGTCACAGATTGGTGAAATCCATAGCAACCACCATGGAAATCAAGGCCCCACGAGACTGACATTTGTTCTCATAGACTTTCTAAGGTAACCAGAAGCTATAGAGTCCTTCAATTACTGATGTTATTTGATAATTGTAGCTAAAGAGAGACCCAGATTTTGGAAGAATTAAGCATTTGTCCGGAATCCAGTTGTCAACGAACAGCTGTCAATACTGCTCTGGATGATTAACAACTCTGGGGTGACCATAAGAACATTTTCAAAGAGAAGTTGACAATGTAAACTGTGTTCTGCAATAGGTTCATGTCTGTGGTTTCTCATGGTCATTTTTGTTATAAGAAATGTAGGCGCCGAAATATGCAATGTCTCACGAAAGATAAACAGTGTGTAGAAATCAGCAGGAGAGAAAGTGACTTGTTCCAGGACCCGCAGATAGCATTAATTCGCAAGTAATAGAATAGTTAGAACGAGCAGAAAGAAAAATAATCAGAAGAATTAGCATCAATATATACACAAGCAACGACATTCCTGCAGAACCTGTGATTGGAGCTGGCCATGTGAAGATTGATTTTAAAGTAAAGCTTGGTGCCAAGAGATGAAAAAGCTAACAATATATGAAACATATTATTTAATATAAATAGTTACAATTTGTCCAAGTAAATATCCGCTTTGTACTGCAACAGCCAGAATAGCTATGGTTACCCTCTTGTTCGTCTATGAATTTTGCTGCATCATTTTTGGCAGCTGTACCTCTCACTGCTAAGTTTAAAGGTCTGAAATCCATTGCCGAAATCTCACTACTTCTCCAATGCTCTCTCTCCCGTTGTAATGCTCTTTAGAGCCCTTGGCTGACCAAGCTCTTGGTCAACTGCTCTAATCCCACTTTATGCGGCTATGCATCATTTTGTTGTTTGAAAAAACCTTAACAAAGTGTTTTGCGACTCTTTAAAGATGCTTCACCACATTGGAAGAACACAAGTTAGTCACAAACAAAGGTTCTGGTGATCACAGATGAAGTGTATATAATGATAACTATAACTTTACGAACCGAGTACCAGAATGGTGTGATTTGTGTTAAGTGATGCATTAATTATCTTAGCAGTCTCATGACAAAGTTTGTAAAATACAGAAGACCCACACTGGCAACAGCATGTACTGAAAATCTATGCTTTGTTTCTAACTACATGCTACTGGTTTAATATCTGACATAAATCTCAGCTGCAAGCAAAATTAGTGACACATTTTAGGTCTAAAGAAGGTGCTCGATCCGAAACGTCACCCATTCCTTCTCTCCAGAGATGCTGCCTGTCCCGCTGAGTTACTCCAGCGTTTTGTATCTATCTTCGGTTTAAACCAGCATCTGCAGTTCCTTCCTGAACATTTTAACTGTTCTTTAACAAATGAGACAGGCTTTATGTGAAGCCACACTTCACATTGCAGCAAGCCATCCGTGGTACAGTTACGTGGTGCTGTGCCAGGACCTACAGTGCATTCAGAAAGTATTCAGACCGCTTCACTTTTTCCACATTTTGTTACGTTACAGCCTTATTCTAAAATGGATTAAATTCCTTTTTCTTATCTGCACACAATACCCCATAATAGAAAAGCGAAAACAGGTGTTTAGAAATTTTTGCAAAGTAATTAAAAAGAAATATCTGAAATATCACATTTACATAAGTATTCAGACCCTTTACTCAGTACTTTGTTGAGGCACCTTTGGCAGTGATTACAGCCTCAAGTCTTCTTGGGTGTGATGCTACAAGCCTAAAACACCTGTATTTGGGTAATTTCTCCCATTCTTCTCTGCAGCTCTCTCAGGTTGGATGGGGAGCGTCGATGCACAGCTATTTTCAGGTCCCCCCCCCCCAGAGAAGTTCGATTGGGTTCAAGTCCAAGCTCTGGCTGGGTCACTCAAGGACATTCACTGACTTGTCACAAAGCAACTCCTGCATTGTCTTGGCTCTGTGCTTAGGGTCATTTTCCTGTTGGAAGGTGAACCTCTGCCCCAGTCTGAGGTCCAGAACGCTCTGGAGCAGGTTTTCATCAAAGATCTCTCTGTACTTTCCACTGTTCATCTTTCCCTCGATCCTGACTAGTCTCCCAGTTCCTGCTGCTGGAAAAACATCCCCACAGCATGATGCTGCCACCACCATGCTTCACTGTAAGTATGGTATTGGCCAGGTGATGAATGGTGCCTGGTTTCCTCCAGACGTGACGCTTGGCATTCAGGCCAAAGAGTTCAATCTTGGTTTCATCAGACCAGAGAATCTTGTTTCTCATGGTCTGAGAGTCCTTTAGGTGCCTTTTGGCAAACTCCAAGTGGGCTGTCATGTACCTTTTACTGAGGAGTGGCCACTCTACCATAAAGGTCTAATCGGTGGAGTGCTGCAGATATAGTTGTCCTTCTGGAAAGTTCTCCCATCTCCACAGAGAACTGACAGAGTGACCATTGGGTTCTTGGTCACCTCCCTGACCAAGGCTCTTGTCCCCCGATTGCTGAGTTCGGCCGGGTGGCCAGCTCTATGAAGAGTCCTGGTGGTTCTATTGAAGGAGTGCAGCGTAGGTTTACAAGGTTAATTCCCGGGATGGCGGGACTGTCATACGCTGAGAGAATGGAGCGGCTGGGCTTGTAAACTCTGGAGTTTAGGATGAGAGGGGATCTTATTGAAACATATAAGATCGTTAAGGGTTTGTACACGCTAGAGGCAGGAAACATGTTCCCGATGTTGGGGGCATCCAGAACCAGGGGCCACAGTCTAAGAATAAGGGGTAAGCCATTTAGAATGGAGACGAGGAAACATTTTTTCTCACTGAGAGTTGTGAGTCTGTGGAATCCTCTGTGGTGGAGGCCGGTTCTCTGGATACTTTCAAGAGAGAGATAGATAGGGTTCTTAAAGATAGCGGAGTCAGGGGATATCGGAGAAGGCAGGAACGGGGTACTGATTGGGGATGATCAGCCATGATCACATTGAATGGTGGTGCTGGCTTGAAGGGCTGAATGGCCTCCTCCTGCACCTATTGTCTATTGTTCTTTCATTTAAAAATGACGGAGGTCACTGTGCTCTTCGGGACCTGCAATGCTGCAGAAATTGTTTTATACCCTGCCTCTGTGTCTCGACACAATCCTGTCTCGGAGGTCTATGGACAATTCCTTTGTCTTCATGGCTTGGTTTTTGCTCTGACGCGCACTGTCAACTGCGGGACTTAATATAGACTGGCATGTGCCTTTCCAAATCATGTCCAATCAATTTAATTTACCACTGGTGGACTCCAGTCAAGTTGTAGAAACAGTCAAGTTATCTCAAGGATAATCAATGGAAACAGGATGCATCCCCTAAGCTCAATTTTGAGTGTCATAGCAAGGTCTGAATACTTACATAAATGTGATATTTTGGTTATTCATTTTTAATTACTTGGCAAAAATTTCTAATCACCTGTTTTCGCTTCTTCACTCTGAGGTATTGTGAGTAGATTGATGATAAAGAAAATGAATTGAATCAATTTTAAAATAAGGTTGTAACATAACCAAATGTGTGAAAAGTGAAGGGGTCTGAATACTTTCTGAATGCACTGTTTTGAAGGGGTTTGAATGATTGTTTGGGCAGTGTGAAGAACAATGAGAAGGAGCACCTAACTACTGCAGATCTGCCCCAACAATATTGATTGAAATCATTGATTTTACTTCGGAGTCACGTGAGTGACTACGTGAAGAACCCCTTAGAGCCGTTCGTGCGTCATTGCATCAGACGCTTTCGTGCAGACGACTCTGGAGCAGCGCAGCTCCTCCAACGGTAAGTCTAAAAAAGTTGCAGGTAAGTGCTATTTCCTTACCTGTTCTAGGTCTCCTGCAGGAACCTCCGGGGTTTTTTGCAGTGGATGTTCGCGATAGCCAACGAGGGAACCTGCCTAGGGCTTTGGGGGAAAACCCTGGTCCGACCGCGGAAGCGGAGAGCTGGGAATGTCGGGTTCGCGATCGGAGTCACTGATAACGCGGTCAGTGACTCCACACATTGGGTTCCCGGGGAGGGGATACCCGAGAATAGTGCAGTTTTAGACCGCAGTAGTCCCTAGGGGATGGGGCTTAACGGACCTGAATAGTCAGCCTGGGTTCCCGGTGGAGGGGAAACCCAAGTATATGCGGTTCCCAGACCGCAGTAGTCCCCAGGACATGGGGTTAAAACAAACCTAAATGGTTAGGCTGGGTTCCCGGTGCAGGGGAAACCAAGGTGTATGTGGTTCCCAGACTGCAGTAGTCCCCAGGTAATGGGGTTAATTCACATAAATGATTAGCCTGCGTGCCAGGAGGGTACCGCAGGTATATATTTATATATTTATATTATATTTATATGGATTCCTGGGGAGGGGAAATTCACGTATGGGGTTCCCAAACTACAATAATCCCAGGATATGGGGATAACTGACAAAAATAGTCAGTACAATTGGGGAAAGTTGGGAGATTTTACCTCTGGGAATCAATTTAGAGAGCAGCACCTTTGGGTAGGGCTGCTTCATGGGAATGCCAAGTTATGGCAGTGCCAGCCTATGGGAAAGGCCGTGCCAGCAGTACCTTTGCTCAGGACTGCTCATGGGGATGCCAAGGTATGGCAGGCTAGCCTGATGGAGAGGCTGTGCCAGCAGTACCTTTGTTTAGGACTGCTCATGGGGATGCCAAGCTATGGTAGGCTAGCCTATTGGAGAGGCTGTGCCAGCAGCACCTTTGCTCAGGGCTGCTCATGGGGATGCCAAACTATGGCAGGCTAGACTATTGCAGAGGCGGTGCCAGCAGTACCTTTGCTCAGGACTGCTCTAAGGGAATGCCAAGTTATGGTAGGCAAGCCTATTGGAGAGGTTATACCAGCAGCACCTTTGCTCAGGGCTGCTTGATGAGAACGCCAAATCTATGGCATATACTGGGCTATGGGAAAGTCTGCGCCAGCAGCACCTTTGTTCAGGGCTGCTTCATGGGTGCCAGTGGTACCTTGTTAGGGCTGCTTTATGGGAATAGCAGTTTAGTAAGGTATTCCCATTTACAGTGATCATGGGGCATGAGGAGGTATTGTTAGGATAAGGCAATATAACAGAATGATGACAAAAAAGTATTCAAAGAAAACTATATACAGTTTTTAAAAGCGCTGGTTATATTTGTGCTAAAATCCACTGTTTAGTCTCAAACTATATTTGAGAAATTGGGCTCCTCTATCCAGTTAGATTATGTTCCTATCAAATAGATTTGTAGGATGTTGGGATTTACTTTTAGGTATTCAATTGGCCATGATGCCGGCCTGGGCAACAGATTGCAGTCAATAAGACTTTGGTAACAGTTGTTGGTATAAAACAGTTCTCGTCGTTGGATTAATTGTTAATTGTATAGATGCAATTCAGGTGTGTAAGTAGAGCAACAGTTATTTTGTTAAATGGTTAATTATTAAGTGCCATCTAGGTCATTGTTAACACCAGCTGAAATTAATAAAGTCACGATGATGGACAAACAGTGTTCATTACTGCTCCAGTAGTTGTTAGGTAAATCTTTCATTCTATTGCAAATTGGTGCTAATGGCCCTAAATGGGAAATTGTGTCAGCAGGGCTTTGTAGCAGGCCTGCTTTATGGCTCCCTCATGTAAGAGGGGAGCATGTGGGATTGGTATAGTTTAACGTCGAGTCTGAGGGTAAAGCCATAGAGCATGCCCAAGAGATCAGGGCATGTGCCAGAGGTCTATGCCTGGCAAGAAAGTTACCATCCCAAACATATATGCAGTGAACACCGCTCTCAGCAGGGACATTACAGTTGGCTGCCGAATCTTCTATTCAGGTAAGACTTTTCCATAGGTGTAACCTGGAGGGCAAAGCACAAGCTATTGGAACGAGCAAGGTTTCGTAGTTTCGGCGACAATGCATCCCATGTCTTTATTGGCAGTAGCGGTTCACTGAAGTTGCTGGCAGCATGAAAGCTGGCCAGAGGTTCCACGCACTGGACCTGTGCTACTCTACAATTAAGGGACCACTTGCAGTTTGGTAAGGTGTATACTTAGTTATACATTACAAATGATTGAGACATTATCAGCTACTTTGAACGGTAAATGTAAAATGTACAATATTAGTTTTCATGCAGGTTAGAATTGGGCAGGTTCAGTATAAGGACCAAGATTGTCTTGCTAGACTGGCTCGGAAATCGGGCCACAGTTGCTGTTTAAGGTAGTTACCTAGTAGCTCAAATATCATCTTGAGTTTGGAGATGGAACAGATTTGCATGACTTGCCAAAAAAAAAATTCTGTTATTAGTATCAATATCTATAGACTCTACAGGCATTGTATGGGTTATAGAGTGATTGGACAATAAGCATATTGTCATGCTCATGTTCAGGTTGATGCATTGTGATGATGGCATATGTTAGTCATGAAGGTGCAATCGGTTAAAGAACCACTGGAATGGTTACATAATTTCGGTGCCACAGGAGAATCATCAAGTGTGGGTAATGGCAACACAGAGTTGGTGTTGAATCGCACTGTATTATGAAATTCTGGTTAAATGGAACACCTAATATAAATGTATGTATGTTGGTTTCATGTTTATTTCACTGGTTGCAAAATATTTGGCATAGCAGTGGCGAAAGATACATTCTCGCCAAAAGGAGCAGGAGGGTCTTTTATGGCTACCTCCATTTTGTCTCATCAATCGAGGCTTCAAATAAAGTAATGAAGAGGCTTTAAGTTCCTATTGTGTGATTATGCAAATTGATTCCCGATTTGTTGCGAATAATTATGTAACCTTATTGGTTATTTTAAACTTGAATTTGCTTGTTCAGCCTGAGTATGATAAACTCAAATTTATGTTCTGCAGGTTTAACAAACAACCCTAAGATTTGGGTTGTTACATCTATCCTTCTATGTGTTCAAAGTGTTTGCATAGCACCAAACGGCTGAATTTTCTTTTCCAGGAGATGAAAGAGTTTGTTATGCTTATGTTCCATGGAAAATGGTATTGATTACTAATGTTTTGAGTTCATGCTAAATGATTGTCTGTTAATTATGGAGTTATACGGCCATTAATTGTCTCGATGAGCTTCCTCATTGAATTGGCAGTAGCAAACAAGACTCGCTCTGTCGGGTCCACACCGGTTATCAAGGGGTAGGATATCTTCAACATAGGTTCCAGGACCAGTATAATGCCATATGTGATGTTGATATTTGTGAACACTATTTCAGCAGCAACTATATCCTTAAATTTGGCTGGAGTTTATTAGGTAGTTATCCTTCTGGCATTGGTTTAGTGCAGCAGGTTCAGTCGCTAAATAATTGTGATGGTACAGGATGATGTCTGTAAATCATAATATATAATATTATGTTATAAATACTTGAGCAGACCAGGAGGGGGTCAGGTCTCAAAATAGTCACAGGCATACCAGGGGACCTTTGATAAGGTAAGCACCCATGTATACAACAATATGTCAAGGTCATCAAGAGCCTTGGAGTTCTGGATTAGCAATGTTGTTAGTCACAAAGAATTTGGGAGAACTTATTGTTCAGGCCATTCCAGATGAGGAAAACAGAGTTATGTTATGTGCTAATGGATTCTGTTTCCAGATCTCATTCCACCAGGGCTGCTACAACATCAGCAGCAAGGGTATTTATGTTCCGCTGGGTCGCATTGTTGTGGCTGGAGCATGGTCCATCGAACAAATCTCCAAACATCTGTAATGACCCATTGGTGAACCAGGAGTATTTGTTAACTCTATTTGTGTTCTGGTTATATTTTCCAGCTGGGTGAGAGATGGAAATATTATTGTTTCATTTAAACAGCATCAGCATGTTTTACATCTATGTTATGACTGTATGCATTATGAATGTTTCCCTTCATTTGTCAATGAAGCAGCTGTGGTTGTGTATACTCATTTCACACGGCATGAAATCACAGAGCTTTGAAGTCTTCACGTAGTCACTCACGTGACACCGAAGTAAAATAGTAAGATTAAACGAGAACTTACCAGTTTGAAGTTTAATCTTTATTTTATGAGGAGTCGAGTTGAGGGACTACGTGCCCTCCGCTCCCAGCCCTCATACATTTCATCTGGTAGTTCTAGTCTTTGTTATCTTACCATTATACTGCAGTTACTATTTGCTGTGATTTCACACTGTTGCTTTGAAGATTGACGCACGAACGAATGTTGAATAATTTACTACGCAAGTATTATCCAAACTGCAAAGGGATTGGAAGAATGGAGACACATTCTTCATTTTTAACCTTTAGGTGGGGGTGGTGAGTGAAAGTGATAAAATGATCAGAAGGAAACACAGAGGACAAAGGACTCAAACCTGTTGCTCAGCACCAGAGTATTATCTGCTGGCTCTACACACCTCTGCCGGTTCTGGATATCTGAGATTAGTGGAGCCAAATGTGCGCAATTCCGCACAAATGGCAGCCAATACTCTCATAACTGCCTAATGCTAGTAAGTAAAGGTGACCTTCCCCCTTTTGGGCTATTAGGAGTAAGGATAAAAGTGCAGAGATCATGTTATGTGAAGACGGTTCGACCTGAAACGCCGCCCATTCCTTCTCTCCAGAGATGCTGCCTCTCCCAGTGAGTTACTCCGGCTTTTTGTGTCTATCTTCGGTTTAAACCAGCATCTGCAGTTCCTTCCTGCTCAAGCTATATGACAGAACTGTTTGTGAAATCTGCAGTAAGGATTTTGAATCCACTGAGCTTGCAGTGCTCCAGGAAATGTACTGAGAATATGAAAAAGGATGGCAGAAAGACGTGAGACTGGTGGGACAAAGGCTCTACCAATTAGCACCAGTTTAACAAAAAATATTTGCACAGCCTGTTTGTGGAACTTGCATTTGTTAAAGAAAACTACTTCCATTTGTTAAAGAAAGAACATTCGGAGAGAGGAGAAGTCACCTATCGTCATGTTACCTATTCCTTTGCTCCATAGATGCTGCCTCACCCGCTGAGTTTCTCCAGCATTTTTGTCTAACTTCCATTTGTTAATGTGCTTTAGTGGTTTAAGGAGATAAACGGACTAACTTAACCAATACAAAAAGTGAAAGCCTTGGGTAAATAGTTGATATGGATTGCATTTTGGGCTGGGGTGTGGCTGAAGCACGGCGCACTGTGGGGAGAGGGAGAGTGTGAACAGGCCTGTTCCTCAATCACTGTGTTAGGCTGTTGCTAATTGCACTGAAAATTCATGCCTTCCACATCATTGTCACGATTGCAGCGTTCAGGCAGCACCAAGCACTCAGCTTATCACGTTAGCTTGTAGCCATGCAGTTAAGAGGTACGTGTATTACTCGATTGCTGATTGAAAGGTGCCGACAGTCGGTAGAAATGAGGAAGAGAGAGTCAAGAATCAGGAGTGTTTATTTGACCGTACACAAAAGGCTGGAGAAACTCAGCGGGTGCAGCAGCATCTAAGGAGCGAAGGAGATGGGTGACATTTTGGGTCAAGACCCTTCTTCAGACTGAAGAAGGGTTTCGACCCGAAACGTCGCCTATCTCCTTCGCTCCTTAGATGCTGCTGCACCCACTGAGTTTCTCCAGCCTTTTGTGTACCCTCGATTCTCCAGCATCTGCAGTTCCTCCTTTAACAAAGTGTTTATTTGACCTATGTGCCGACTACAGAACAATGCAATTCATACTTGCAGCAGCAAAACAAGCCTGAAAACATAGTACATATAGATAATATATAGGTCATGAGGTCACAAGTGATAGGAGTAGAATTAGGGCATTCAGCCCATCAAGTCTACTCCGCCATTCAATCATGGCAGATCTACCTCCCCTCCCTAACCCCTTGCTCCTGCCTTCTCCCCGTAACCTCTGGCACCTGTACTAATCAAAAATCTATCTATCTCTATGTCTTAAAAATATCAACTGCCCTCTGTGTGAAAGAATTCCACAATAATAAACAAAATAAATGAATATGCTTAATACTCGTGCAAAAGAAACCTTGAAGTCATTAGTGCAACCAGACAATTGATAGTTTGTAGTTGAGGTTCGAGTTGTTGGTGGTTATTGGGAAGAAGCTATTCATGAACCTGGTGGCCACAGTTTTCAGACTCTTTTACCTTCTACCCGATGGGAGGAGTGAAATGAGATAATTGTGATTATCCGATGGAGTCGCTGGATATTTGCACGATAAGTGAGTGGCTACCATTGTGGCTCAGCTTTAGCTCAGAATCCGTGTGGAGAGAAATTGATGTAATGCATACAAGCTGTCACTGGCTAAGACACTCTGAGGAAGCTGGCAGCGTTCCAGCCAAAGTAAAGGAGATAAATCTCCCAACTGGAGAACCCATCCCCTCCCGGATGTGATGGTGGGCTGGAATGCAGGAGATGTGGCTGATGTATTGTACTTAGGGTTGCCAACGGATTAGCCGGGACATCCCATATATTGGGATAAATTTGTTTGCCCCATACGGGACCGCTCTTGTCCCGTATTTGACTGCTACTACTCGAGTCGAGGGGACTGTCAGGTCTGAGCGCTGCGTCCGGCCCCGCCTCACCCGTCCCGCGTAGTGCAGCCCATGGAGTGCAGCAACAGCGCCTCGCCCGTACCCCCGTCAGTCGGCAGCCCGGCCAGCTGTCCGACCTTCGGACCTTCGCTTACCGCCGACACCACCACCCCTCCTTCTCATGGCCGATCATCGGTTCATGAGTTGGATGGGGTGCCCGACGCTCGGGCCAAAGCTCCTCAGCTGGTCTGCCAGCTGGGATTTGTGTGCAGTCCAACACCCATGCCAACTCATCATTCTCCCAGCCACGGCCGATTCGGTCAACGAATTGCCGTTGAGAACTTGTCCCTTATTTTGACCTTTTGTCCCTTATTTGGGAGTGAGAAAGTTGGCAACCCTAATTGTACTGATCCCTGGATTGGTCTGAGTCTATGAAGCTGAGGTCAACCCCAACATCTGCAGACCTGGCACTGCCACAAGGATTTGATTTGATTTGATTTAATTTATTGTCATTGTCTTCAATGAAGAGACAACAAAATTATTTTTCCCTTGCAGTCATACAAAAAAACCCAACACAGAACACAGTAGTCCACCACACAAACATCCCCACAGCAGCACCAAAGTTCCCCACTGTTAGGGAAGGAACCAAAGTCCACTCAGCCTCCTCGTCGATGTTCCCCAATGTTCACCCATGGTCGAGGCCTCCCGTGCACCCCGTAGTCGCCGCTACGGGCGGCCCGATGTTCAGGCCCTCTTGCCGGGAACTGAAGGACGGTTTCCCCCTTACCCTACCTGCTTCCTCCCACATAAAATACCGAAAAAAACATAAAAAACACGCTCTAAACGTAACAAAATTAAAAAAAAAAGACAGCCAGACCGTGGGCGGAGGCAGCTAGCAACAGCGCCACCGGATGTCCAGAATAGAATGCCTCAGCAGTGCGCATGTCCTCGGAGAGAGTCCGTTCCTGGAACCTTGCTCCTTTGTCAAATGGCATGAGCTGTGCACAAAAAGTAGGTATGTCTTCAAGCCCGGTCTCCCTTCTTTGGTTTGTGCTGTAGGCCTTTTGGACGGTCACCTAAGAAACCTTTGCTTTGTTGATGACTGTCCCTGTAATATCAGCGTGATTTGCTGAAGTGTCGCATTCAATGAAAGCCCTCGCTCAGCAGAGTCACGAAAACCTTGCTGGCTTCCCAATCAACCCCGGCAGAACATGTTTTTGAAGACATGTTGGGTAGCCCTGGAGGGATCTGTTCTTTCTGCTGATTAGACAAGGTTTCACATACTGTGTTGTCCTGGATCAAAAGCTCCAGATGGATTGGGCAGGCATGAAACGAATGTATTAAGATAGACACAAAATGTGGGGTAACCCAGCGGGACAGGCAGCATCTCTGGAGAGAAGGAACTGGTGACTTTTCAGAAGTCTGAAGAAAGGTCTCAACCCCAAACATCACCCATTCCTTCTCTCCAGAGATGCTGCCTGTCCCGCTGAGTTACTCCAGCATATTGTGTCTTTATTCAGTGCAAAGCAGCATCTGCAGTTCCTTCTCACAAACGTTGTATTAAGATTGACATTATCATTGCCAACTCTGCATGCCATCAGTAATGGACACAATCCATGCTATTGATTTGATGAGTGGTGTGATTTTTTATTAAATATATGTATTTAGGATATTATGACAAAGTTCAGAGTAAGTGATACCAACAATAACAATATTCTTGGAACCAATTGTTTTTTTCGAGGCATGTAGGTAGATATTTGGAAAACCGGTAATGAATTAAGTGCTTGACTCTTTTGGGAAGTTGGCATGGGGACAATCGACTGTAGAGGTGCATTTGCTATCAAAGTTTGAGTTGTAAATTGACACCAACAGCCTTGCTTGAAGGACTCCCTGTGCCTTACTGGTATCTATTATATACCCTAAAATGCAGATGTTACTTCTTATTTCATTATGCTAGGCCATGATTAGGCACACTGCAGATAATTTTACTAATGCTTGATGCTTTTAAAATAAAGGAATGTTTGATTTACAAAACATTTGAGCCAAAGAAACCTGCAAATGAGAATTGTCCATATCAAGTCACTGACCTGATATTCTATTTTTGTGAACTTCTACCTACTTTATTCCACAACCCTTCAATGCACACTAGTTTTCTCACGTTGCACTGTAATAGAATTTGAGACTAAAAGCATTTAAATGTTGTTTGTGCATAAATTTACTCAAAATAGCCAGACTTGCCATATTGTTTTGTTTCAACTAATGGAGTTCTGATGTAGGCAACATCTGGATGACAGAACGGTTTATCAGTTAATGTCAATTAGCATGACAGTTCAATGCAACGTATTGCCTGTAGTCCCTTTTGTGAGAACATTTTTAATGCCATAAACAAGTGGAGTTTGATGAGATGCTGATTAGATACACGCACTTCCTTCAGGAACCTTGTGATGGCAGCAAAGAGCAAACAATGTTCAGCTGTGTCCCCACATCCCTGTATAGGTCCAGAAGACTGCAGTCATGCATGCTTTCAGTTTGTATCGTATTATTTTGATTTCAGCGCAAGCACAGATGTTAAAATTATATGCACTTTGAAAATCTTTTTAAAAAAACACCTTAACAAAAAGTTTCATTAGAATATTAAACATTTTAATTTATGTAGATATTCATATTCCCAACACAATTATACCAACGCTATCAATAAAACTATCAAACTTTACCAGTTAACAATTATTGAAGAAGCCTCACTTAAAGCAATACAGAAGTACAGAAACAAAGTTGATAGAGATTCGGGGTAATTTGTTTATTTTAAAGTGAAAAACCTTAATAATTATAACAAATGTCTGAGGTAAAAACATAACATAAGCATGGATTGGCCGTTTAGCCCTTTTATTTGTTCTGCCTTTTAATAGGATCACGATAATGAATTAACCTCAGTGCCACTTTCTTACACTAACCTTATACTGCTGGATACCATAAATTCCAACAATAAAAAAGACTATTTATTACATTTAGAACAATCATTTCTACTAGCATCTGAATCTGACTACAAGATCTATCAGCAAGATATATTTAGAGCACTGTACTGACAAACAGACCAAACATAAAGTATTATGTATTATATAAACAATTAATTGTGTAAGCCAACGTCATTAAAATTCAAAACTTGCCTTTTTAAAAAAGAACTGTTTGTGTCCTTAACTCTGATTTATTATAGGTTTAATTTATTGCGCTAATTTCTATTCAACACCCAATATGGAGTTATTTATTGTTATATTTTAGAGTTGGTTGTGAAATTAATAAAGCGCTACCTTCCATGAATGTGTCCGTGCTAATTTTCTTGATAGAACCATCACAGACCTATGATATGGTGAAGTAAACTCTGACAATTTACCGTGGTAAATTCCAAGATTTTTCCTCCAATTCTTATTCCTCCTTAAATTTAAAAAAAAGGAGCAACAGAAATAAAAGTTTGGTGAATGTGTTCTCATGATGTTAATAACTGCTTTAAAATACTTAAAATGTGATATAGATTGCAGATTCTGCTGATTTGTTTAGTCACTGATCTGTTGCATTAACCTAGACTCTGTGTGTGTGTGTGTGTATATATACACACACACACACACACACACACACACACACACACACACACACACACACACACACACTGTCTGAAGAAGGATCTTAACCTGAAACATCACCTATTGCTTTTCTCCAGAGATGTTGTTTGACCCGCTGAGTTACTCCAGCTTTTTGTATCTATATTCGGTTTACAGCAGCATCTGCAGTTCCTTCCTATATATATATATATATATATATATATATATATATATATATATATATATATATATATATATATATATATATATATATATATATATATATATATATATATATATATATATATATATATATATATATATATATATATATATATATATATATATATATATATATATATATATATATATATATATATATATATATATATATATATTTATTTATTGCAGCGTATCAGTCTTTACAAACGATTATGACTTCATTTGAAATTATTTGCCTTTTTACTGAATGGTATTCAATAGCATTTGCTTTGTTCCTTTACCAGCAGGACCACTGCTGAATTACAGCTCACTCTGATGGAAATAAAGAGAAGAAAATTAACCTTGCAAAGTTACTGCTTGTCAAATGACTAATGTGAAAAAATCAAAACTGCAGTCTCTATCTTTCTCTTGGTTGGATTATCTCTTTTCCCCTGAAACTAAAGAAGTGTCTCGTCCTGAAACGTCACCTATTCCTTCTCTCCAGAGATGCTGCCTGTCCTGCTGAGTTACTCCTGCATTCTGTGCCTATCCACACACACATACGCCCACACACAAACACACAGGTAAGGCACTGATAAGATTTTTTTTTGTTTTTGCAAGGAATTGGAATGGAAATCTTCAGAAATAATATATTTTCTTAACGAAAAGGTTCCCTAAATTCTTAGTGATGGTTTATGAGTAAATGGTTTGCTGCATTTTAATATCTTGCATTGTACCAGCTCGGAAAGATTCAACAAATCCATTTTTAAGATACAAACTCCAGCCACTCAAGGGAAAAAAGATAATCCAACCAAGGGAAAGATAGACTGCAGTTTTGATTTTTCCCCATTAGTCATTTGACAAGCAGTAATTTTGCAAGGTTAATTTTCTTCTCTTTATTTCCATCCGAGAGAGCTGCAATTCAGCGGTGGTCCTGCTGGTAAAGGAACAAAAGCAAATGCTATTGAATACCAATCAGTAAAAAGGCAAATAATTTCAAATGAAGTCATAATAGTTTGTAATGACTGTGATACGCTGCAATAAATATTCTCTGTGGTAATGATGCTTTTTGAAAAGTGTTAAAGCTTGCTTTGTTTACTAAGTGCTTCTTGGGAGGCTGGACCCTGAAGGCATTGTTTAAAAAAAATTAACTTGAACAGTAAAACGGAAATGACTGCATTAAAGCCAGCTGTTTACAGGTGTATTTATCTGAAAAAAAAGGTTATGTAGGAAGCTTCCAAAATACATGATTTATGGGGAAAATTGGCAGAAATAAACTTTCTGGCTGAGACATCATTTTGAAAAGAAGGTAGTTGAAACCTTTCTCAGGTTTGCACCTCAACTGTGTATCACTAACTGGAGATGAACATATTTTTAGATGACTTGACAGTTATCAAAAAAAGATTCTTTCCTGCAAATTTTCTCAATATAATTTGAGAGTAGGCAGATTGTTAAATAACTGGAAATCTATCCCCCTGAAAGTAAAATCCAAATGCAGCAAGTTTTGCTGAACAATCACAGCATTCGTCACAAGTATAAATGTTTTGAGTTTAATACCTTAGTTCTGGGGTTCCCAACCTTTTTTGTCCCGTTTACCCCTGGCAACTTCAATAGCACATAACAATGTTATTTCACTTATTTATGAACAACTAATAATAGAAACATAGAAACATAGAAATTAGGTGCAGGAGTAGGCCATTCGGCCCTTCGAGCCTGCACCGCCATTCAATATGATCATGGCTGATCATCCAACTCAGTATCCCGTACCTGCCTTCTCTCCATACCCTCTGATCCCCTGGGCCACATCTAACTCTCTCTTAAATATAGCCAATGAACTGGCCTCAACTACCATCTGTGGCAGAGAGTTCCAGAGACCCACCACTCTGGAATGATGAACAGATACCAGTATACCAGAACCAAACACAGTCAGCCAATGAGAAAATATATGTACAAATCCAGAATCAACAAATTTACCCCCTGGGTAGGTGAAATTTACCCCCCGGGGGTAGAGTTACCCCAGGTTGGGAACCCTTGCTTAGTATGATTTATTTTACCTGTTTTCTCCTTTTCTTGCCTTGTTGTTACAGGTATCTATCTACTGACATAATAATTGTACTGACTGAAGTAATTAGACTAAATGTAAAAAATGATATAGAGATGCATCAAATGAAAAAAAACACAATTTTGAAGCATTTTGAAGCCTTATATTTACATATTTGGATGGTTGTCAGGTTGAGGAAAGTATTATTGATTTTCATTTGCCAGAAATAAACTTCAAATTAGCTGCGCAATTCAATGTCTTGCTATCAATCACTCAATGTTTAAAAATGCATTTTATGATCTCCCAGACTTAAAAGTTAAATATTTGAAAGACATAAATATACCAATGCCCGCCATAGTAATTTAAACAAACTGTCAACAGCAAAAAGTAATCATTATCTAAATTTTCTCAGATAGCCAAAAATATTTAAAAACACTACTTTACTGTGGAACGGTAATTAAATCTATAATTAACATAGTTAAAGCACAAGCTACAAAGTTCCACATAGAGTTGTATATTGACAAAAATGTGATGTGTGTCCCAGTTGTGTAGTTTAAAGATAAATTGGAAGTACATCCACATAATAAACAAAAGAAGTATACAGGTAGTCTTCTTAAGCTAACTTTTCATAATTCACAAGTTTAAATAGAGTCATGGAGTCATGGAGTGACATAGTGTGGAAACAGGCCCTTCGGCCCAACTTGGCCACACCGGCCAACATGTCCCAGCAACACTAGTCCCATGAGTCCAAAATGAAGAAAGAATTGTCCAGTGGGACAAGTATACACTCGTTGCAAAAGAGGTCCTAAATCATTGATTAATACATTTTACAATGCGATTTGATGTAACTTTGTCCATGTGTCTGCAAACACTGCAAATATGTAAAATACACCACTGGAGGATCTAACAAATCCAGTTGTCAGTGTCCTTCAGAGGTGCATTTTATTTATTCTCAGTTACCGTTCCTCGCTATTCCCTGTCTTTACATGTAATGTCAAAATCGAGAGCCTTGTCATATCAAGGTTTTATTGTATCACAGATTGGTTAGATGACCAATTTATTTTAAAGGCAAAATCAGTGCGTGGTCTGTCTGAGATTCTTATGAAGGATTGTGCATTCCCTACTGTTTTCTTTGTTTCTCATTTAATACATTTCAACTAGTTTATCTAATCCAGATTTAGCGAGGCATAATAATTTCTAGCACAGATGTTTAAAACAGTTCCCACAAAAAATGTACTTATCTAAAAGAATAAAGATAAATGTTTCAATATTCTGAAGATTTTGAAAGTTTGATTAGTTTTCCTTTAAGCCCTGCAGTGAGAGAAACAACGACTTGGGTTAACAAATTAAAAATGCTGTTTAAATATCATCTGGAGAGAGTTCCACGAAAGGCATCAATGCTATTACTTTATGGTTGAAGAGGGGTTGGCTTGCATTCAAGAATTACTTTATCCCACCCAAGAGAAATGATTGGAATTTTTATTAAAAGGAAACAGTGGATCCTCTCCAGTTCCCACATGGAGCTGGCCCTGTCCACCACTAAATTGACAATGACTAATTTTAGAACTTTCAGCTCCAGTTTTGTGGTTGTTGTTTAGTATCAAGGAGAAGCAGGGGAGAAATATCTGTTATCACCCTCTCCTCCCCACATACCAAGGTATCTCATGATGAAGGCAGAACGTTCTGGGTTATTGAAAAAATAAGGACAGAAGAGGTAGGGGCAGGAGGAAACCATCTGTCCCCTTAGATCTGCTGCTTCATTTAATAAGATCATGGCTGCTCTTCAGCCCCATGGACCATTGTCCTGGCTATCCTCATATCCCTTGATTCCAGTAATATCCAGATATCCATCAATCTCTGTTTTTAATACATTCCGTATCAGAGTCGCCACAGTCCTTCGCAGCAGAGAATTCCAAAGATTTGCCATCCTTTGAGTGAAGGAATATCTCCTTTCTGTTCTAAATAGCCTAATCCTTATTTTGAAACTAATCCTTGGTTCTAAACTCCTGAGCCGAACAGGGACATCAATCCTGCATTTACCCCGTAGAAATTTAGATGTTCGAACATGATCTTATAGAGGTGTATATGATCTTATTGAGGTGCATAAGATCATGAAAGGAATAGATTGGGAAGATACACAGTCTCTTGCCCAGAGTAAGCAAATTGAGGAGATAGGTTTAAGGTGAGGAGGAAAAGGTTTAATAGGAATCTGAGGGGTAATGTTTTCACACAAAGGGTGGTGGGCATATGGACCAAGCTGCCAGAGGAGGTACTTGAGGCTGGGACTATCCCATTGGTAATAAACAGGTACATGGATAGGACAGGTTTGGAGGGATATGGACCAAACGCGGGCAGATGGGACTAGTGTAGCTGGGACATGTTGGCCGGTATGGGCAAATTGGGCCGAAGGGCCTGTTTCCACACTGTACCACTCTATGGCTCTATGACTCTGTTTCAATGTGACCTTCTCATGTTCAACTAAACTCTGGGGAACAGAGGTCAACCTTCCTTATGTAACAGACCCATCACATGAACCATTGTGGACAAAAATGCAGATGGATAGTTAATACATTTACAGACGACACCAAACAGTTGTGAACAGTGAAAATGGCTGTCAAAGTATATAGCAGGATAATGGTTACCTATATAAATGGGTGGTGAAATAGCAGATCCAAGCATGTGTGAGGTGTTGCACTTTGAGAGGTGGAATATAAGGGGGAAATTATAAAGTTAAAGGCAAGAACCTTAACAGCATTGGCCAAATGAAGAGTTTTGTGATCCAAGTCCATAGCATTCTAACAGTGTCAACGTAAGTCTGTAGATGGCAAAGAAGGCATATGGCATGCTTGCCTTCATTGGTTGGGGCATTGAGTACAAGAGGCAGGAGGTCATGTTGCAGCTTCATAGGGCATAGATGAGTCCACATTTTGAGTATTGTGTCTGTTTTGGTTGCACTGTTAGAGGAAGGATGTGGAGTTCTTTGTAAAAGACAATACGCCAATGGACTAATACTTCTTGGATTTTCTCTTTGCTTATTTTAGTGGGGTGGGTTTTATGACGAGTTGCTTGGTCTGTTCCACTTGATCTTAGTTTTCCTTTTATCATGAGAGACAGGGCATGTTCTATTCTGGATTGTTTTAGTTCATTGCCCATTGACTGAGTCTATATCAAATCTTTAATCTTAGTCGGATTAACTGAATGCATATACCTGATCACCTTAAGGGGCTGTCCCACTGTACAAGCTAATTCAAGAGTTCTCCAGTTTTTCCTGATTCGAACTCGGAGAATTACGGTAATAGCCGCTTGTAGTACTCGGCGCTCTCGTGGACATGTTGAAAAATCTTCACAAGTCTCACGAGCTTACCGCGTTTCCCAAGTACCTGCCGTTAACGTTGAGAGCCACTAAGAGACGTCCCGTGCTCCGACGTACCCGCTACGCGCATTCTATGTGCTTACCACGAGCTTGATTTTTTTAAAACTTGGGAGAGCTCTTGAATTACCTCGTACAGTGGGACAGACCCTTTACTTTACCATTGCTTTTATGGTAGTTCCCATGCCTCCCCTTCTTGGGCACCCAACCCTGCCAATTCATCTGCATGTATGTGTGCTTTTACTTTAATTAGAAAATATTCTCATCCTTGTGCAACCTGATGATATTCGGAGAGGAGAGTCAAGAGCCAATATATTCCAAAATGGAACACTTAAATTCTTACTTGCAGCAGTAGAGCAGATATGTAAATATAGTATTCAGTAAACACCATCATAAACAATGGAATGGTCATTCTGGATGTGTGTGTGTGTGTGTAAATATATATTCCCACCAGCATGCGCCTGCATGCGGCAAGCGCAACTAAACCGGCAGCGAGGGCCGCGCGGAGGTTGGGTGAGTGGCGCAACGCGGCGCAAAGCGAGGCGAACTTGAAGCAAGTCCAAGGTAAGTTCGCCAGGACTTAGAGGGGTACACAGAGAGGGGCACTGAGACACACACACATACAGGGCCACGGAGCCACACACATAGAAGGTCACGGAGGCACTTACAAATAAGTTCACGGAGGCACGATGTCCGGGCGGTGTGTAAATGTCGAGGCGACTGCGAGCCGACAAGCCGTTGCCGCGCGGGATTTTTTGACATAGTCGGTTTTTCTGAGCCCCGCGCGGTCTCAGGACGAACTCCGCACAATTCCGCGCGTCTCTTGCGATCAATGTGGGACCGGCCCCGCGATGCCGGACGGCTCAAGCGACCACGTTAGGTCGCGCTAATCGCGTAGAGTTGCATGCTGGTGGGACAGGCCCTTAACTAATCAAGAATCTTCCAATTTCTACCTTCAATATATCCACTGACTTGGCCTCCACAGATTCACCACCCTCTGACAAAATAAATTTTTTCTGATATATCTCCAATGAAGAATAGTTTGTTTAATACTCCACTCACATTATTGATTTTCTATTTTTATTTTTATTTTATTTTTCTCTATTATTTCTCACTATCACTTTCTCTCTGTATTAAAAATAATAAAAAGTATAGAAGTACAAACAAGAATGATTGTAAACTTTAAAAATATTAAGAATGTATGTGACGAATAATATATTCTTTTTCTTTTTTTCACATTTTAATTCGTCTTAATGTATTTACTTCTAATAAAAAAAATTTTTACAAAAAAATAAATAAATTCTTTCTCATCTCCTTTCTGAGGATACGTTCTTTTATTCTGAGGCTATGACCTCTGATCCATGACTCTTCCACTACTGGAAACATCCTCTCTAATCCACTTTCTACATCCACTCTATCCAGGTCTTCCACCGATGTAAAACCCCTCACTTCCCATGGTGGTTAAAACCATCAGCTGGTCTGTTACATCCATACGCTCTATCTGTGCATATGTTGACTGGTGGAGGAAAAATATGGGTGAACAAAATATGCTACTGCAGCTAGCTTGGTATTCTGAGGATGAGTTGTTCCACAACAGGGTATCGGAGATGTCCTCATTCTTCAGGGAACGAGGTTCCCCTCTTCTACCACAGATGAGGCACTCACCAGGATCTCTTCTATACCCCGTGACTCTGCTCTCACTCCCCATCCCCCCCACTTGTAACAAGGGCATAGACCACTTGACCTCGCCTTCCACCCTACCAGCCGTCACATACAACAAATAATCCTCTGACATTTTCGCCACTTCCAACGTGATCCCACCACTTGCCATATCTTTCCATCTCCTCCCCTGTCTGCTTTCCGCAGAGACCGCTCCCTCCGTAACACCCTTTGTCAATTTGTCCCTTCCCACCCAAACCACCCCCTCTCCGGGCACTTTCCCTTGCAACCGCAAGAAATGCTACACTTGTCACTTTACCTCCCCCCTCGACTCCATTCAAGGTCCCAAGCAGTCTTTCCAGGTGCGGCAGAGGTTCACCTGCACCTCCTCCAACCTCATCTACTGCATCCGCTGCTCTACATGTCAGGTGCTCTAAATCGATGAGACCAACACCTCCCCTCGTTTCGCAATAACCAACCTGATCTCCCGGTGGCTCAGCACTTCAACTCCCCCTCCCATTCCGAATCCGACCTTTCTGACCTGGGCCTCCTCCATGGCCAGAGTGAGGACCACTGTAAATTGGAGAGCAGCACCCCATATTTCGCTTGGGCAGTTTGCACCCCAGCGGTATTCTCTAATTTCAGGTAGTCCTTACTTTCTCCTCCCCTTCTCAGCTCTCGCTCTGCCCTCTGGCTCCACATCTTCCTTTCTTCCTCCCACCCCCCCCCCCCACCCACCCTCACACCAGTCTGAAGAAGTGTTTCGCCCCTAAACGTTGCCTATTTTCTACGTTCCATAGATGCTACCTCACCCACTGAGTTTCCCCAGCATTTCTGTCTACCTTTGGTATTCTGAGCACTGAGTTTAGCTGGCAGTTTCAAAGCTATCTCTGGAAGCAATGTGCCTCGTTTCTACATCAGTATTCCTGATTCCAATGACCACCCGAGAAGATCCATCAACAAAAAAAAAGTTATATCTGCGGTATCGTTTTCATTAGCAGTTTGTCTACTGTCATCTCTATTCCCTGCCTTGCAGCTTTCTCCCTTTACTTTCAGCACAAATGTTCCCATGGGCTGCTCCCCAGTGTGATTAAGATTGCAAGAACAGTATGATTATATCAAAACAATATTTCCAAAGGAACATTAAAACTCAAAATCAGCATGTCAAAAGCCTCTTGCAAAATATTTTAAACTTATGGAAAAGAAAACATTCTTGTTAGCAAAAACAACTTTTTGGATTGCTCCCCAAATATTCCAATATCCCAAAGTAGCGATTTCAAATTCCTAATTTAAATTTACCCGAATCACTAAAGGGCCTGTCCCACTTGGGCGATCTAATCCGCGAGTTCTGGCGAGTTTGCCCTCGACTCATACTCGCAGCATGGTCGACACGAGGTCGTAGGAGGTCTTCGTAACTCTCCTTCATGCTCGAGAGTGGTCTCCGCGTACTCGAGGCCTCAGCTAGGTCGCGGGATTTTTTCCAATATGTTTAAAAAAAATGCCCGGGAGTAGAAAAAGGTCGCCATGGAAAAAAATCTATTTCCTTTTTTTACTCGTAGGTTTGGTCGTAGTAGGTCGGCATGTTATTCGTAGGTAATCGAGGGTAGTCAAAGATAGTCGAAGGTTGTCATAGATAGTCTTCATCATAGTTGAAGGGTGGTCGAAGGTGATCGTCTTCACTCTCCACTATTCGGTGTCCAATTTTCCCGAAGTTAGTCGAAGCTGGTCTTCAATATAGTCGAAGGAGGTCTTCTACATAGTCGAAGGAGGTCTTCATTTTTTCAAACTCTTCTAAACTCGCCAATTAGGTCGCCCAAGTGGGACAGCTCCTTAACTTGCCTAAATGCCAATTTTTTTCTGACATGTGGAGACTTCATATATGGAATAGTGACTGACATGTTCCTAACACTTCAATCTGACTACGTGGAATCCAGGACTCTCTCTTAAACCAATTGTAAAGAAACAAGGAAACCAGCTTAAAACACGGATACAACAAAACAAAAGTCCATGACTTTGCTTCTCTTCCTGGCAATTAATGAAAATTCAGAATGCCGATGACTCTGACTGCACTTCTTATTTACGATGCTTGCCTTCAATCTTCTAAAAAAGCCTCTGTTCTAACCCAAGCCTCTGTTCTAACTCAAGGACTGAGTGAACAGAACACATCTTCTTTCTCAATGTTATACGGTTCTTAATTCATTTTCGTCGTATGCTCCCTATAGTCCCTCTGCAAAATGGCTTTCCTGGCATTCCAGGATACACTGCATAGCCATGAAGTTGGCTTGGTTTAGTTTAGTTCAGAGATACAGGCGGAAACATGCCTTTCGGCCCACTGAGTCCGCACCGACCAGCGATCACACTATCCTACATGCACTGGGGCCAATTTACATTTAGACCAAGCCAATTAGCCTACAAATCTGTACGTCTTTGGGGCATGGGAGGACCCACGAAGACCTCGGAGAAAATCCATGCAGATCATGGGGAGTACATACAAACTCCGTAAAGACAGCACCTGTAGTCAGGATTGAACCCGCGTCCCAGGCGCTGTAAGGCAGCAACTCCACCGCTGCACAACTTTGCCGCCTTCTGCTATGCTCTAACCAGACGACGATCACATGATCTCTTTCACCCTGCTTATTTTATTTGTCATGGTCACAGCATTTTCCTTTGTTTCCAGTAAGCAACGCCCACTCAGAATCCATCAGGATATTTGGCATAGAACGACACAGTGCTGGAGTAACTCAGCGGGTCAGGCAGCATCTGTGGAGAACATGGATAGGTGACGTTTCACAGAGTGCTGGAGTAACTCAGTGGGTCAGGCAGCATCTGTGGAGAACATGGAAAGGTGACGTTTCACCGAGTGCTGGAGTAACTCAGTGGGTCAGGCAGCATCTGTGGAGAACATGGATAGGTGACGTTTCACAGAGTGCTGGAGTAACTCAGTGGGTCAGGCAGCATCTGTGGAGAACATGGAAAGGTGACGTTTCACAGAGTGCTGGAGTAACTCAGCGGGTCAGGCAGCATCTCTGGAGAACATGGATGGGTGACATTTGGGGTCAGGCCACTTCTACAGACTGAGTGTTGTGGTTGCGGGGGTGTTAAGAAAGTGGGGAGAGGCAGAACAGGCAAGAGGGGTTTTTGGTAGATGGTTGGAACAAAGGTCAGAGATTAAAATAAAAGGTGTGTGACAGAAGGATTGAAGAGTTGCAAATTGTGAAATCAGATGATCAGAATTAAAAGGATGTAAGAGAATAGGTCGGAGGAGAGGAGAAATGGGTGTATAGGAGAGGGGAGAGGAGATGGGAAGAAAGGGGGCGTGGGGGAGAAAGGGGAGGGGGAAGCAGGGATTGTTAGAGATTACATAACATTGGAGAATTCAATGTTGGATTGGAAGCTGCCCCTGGCATTATGACGACAGGTTCCATCGGTATTCGAATAACTAGAATCTCTGCCTCCATTCTGCGTACAATTATTCATTTCAGAATAATGCTGCGCCAGGAATTGGGTGTACAGTGGCGTAACAGTAGAATTACTGCCTCACAGCACCGGAGATCCGGGTTCAATCCTGACCACGGGTGCTGTCCCTATGGAGTTTATACGTTCTCCCGGTGATCTGCGTGGGGTTTTCTCCAAGATCTTCAGTTTCCTCCTACCCTCCAAAGACGTTAATTGGCCTGTATAAATGTAAAAAATAGTCCCGAGTGTATGTAGGATAATGTTGGTGTGCGGGGATCACTTGTCGGTGGGCCGAAGGGCCTGTTTCCTTGCTGTATCTTAAAACTAAACAAAACAAATCTTTGTAGTGAAGCTCTTTCCATTACTGCTTTGCAGTATATTCAGTAAGGCCACGGAATTGGATGGTATGTACAGTATACAGGCTTTGAGTGGGAGATTAATAAAACCATTTAAATGGTCACCTCATAATGAATAAGAAACCTGTAGAATAATGGCTTGAAGATCAATGTAGCTTTATTCAGCCACCACACTGTCAAATGAACAATATATCAGAATATTTGGATTAATCCAATTGATTATTGAAAATAACTTTTAATGGCTAGAACTTCAATTTAGTTTAAATTTGATAAAGTGCACTTGTTTCTATTTTAGATCACTACTGGATTGATTTACTATTGAATGTTAAAGGTTAAGGAAGCAGTACCTTCTGTAAATGTGGGGGAGGTAATCTTACATAAAATCTTTGTGAACCTATGATGTGGTGAAATAAACTCTCCTCTGAAATTCAATGCAACGTTCCAGTCTTTGCTTCTGACTCTTCGCCCTCTATGTTGCGTTCACTTAATTGGTGTTTGTCTTCTTAATGATAGAGAATTAAGAAATGGTCTAATTGTGGCGTTTAAGACTCTCAAGGATGTTGAAGGGATAGATAGGGAGAGATTCATCCTGTCTCTTGTGTGTTTAAAGAAAGGTTAATGTTTTCTTTGGGTGAGAAGTTACTGGTTGAATAAGGTGCATTTGACTTTGGTTAAGTTAATCCCAGAGTTGAAGAGCAACAAGCTGAATTGGCTGCAAGCAACAAGTATATTTAGAACTCCTGACCAGAGAAGAATTTCTAAGCATGTTGTTCAGTTTAGTTTATTGTCACGTGTACCGATGAACAGTGAAAAGCTTTCGTTGTGTGCTAACCAGTCGGCGGAAAGACAATACATGGTTACAATCGATCCATTTACAGTGTATGGATACATGATAATGGAATAATGTTTAGTACAAGGTAAAGCAAGCAACCTCCGATTAAAGATCATCTGGCAAGATTCAATAGAGAGAAACAGAGTACTGGAGAAACTCAATGGGTCAGGCAGCATCTGCGAGGGAATGGACAGACCACGTTTCAGGTTGGGATGCTTCTTCATTCCCTCTGCAGATGCTGCCTGACCTGCTGAGTACCTCCAGCACTGTGTTTTGCTCAATATTCCAGCATCAGCATTCCCTTGTGTCTCTAAGATTCAGGAGAATCTCAAGACATTTTAAAATATATTATGAGCAAGGGTCGCTAGGGAAAGAGGGACTAAAGAGGGAATTGTTGTGTGGAAACCGGAGGATGTGGTAAAGGTCATAAATGAATACTTCATGTTTATATTCACCAGGGTGAAGGACACAGAAGATAACGAGGAGGAAGGAACTGCAGATGCTGGTTTACACCGAAGATAGGCACAAAATGCTGGAGACAGGCAGCATCACTGGCGCGAAGGAATGGGCGACGGTTCAGGTCAAGACCCGTCTTCAACCTGAGAGTCAGGGGAGAAGGAGTCTAGAATTATGGAAGGGTAAAGTGTGAAAAAGACAGATCAAAGCTGACAATGACAAGGAATGTAGAATGGCTCATTGTTAGCTGAGGGGAAGGTGACAATCAGTGACATTTATCACATGGACAGTGAAACTGACAGTAAAGGGCCTGTCCCACCAGCATGCAACTCTATGCGATGAGCGCGACCTAACGTGGTCGCTTGAGCCGTCCGGCGTCGCGAGGCCGGTCCCACTTTGATCGCCGGAGCCGTGCGGAATTGTGCGGAGTTCGTCCCAACATCGCGAGGGGCTCCGAAAAACTGACTGTTCAAAAATTCCGCGCCGCAACGGCTTGTCGGCTTGCAGTCGCCTCGACGCATGACACACCGCCTCGACATCGTGCCTCCGTGAACCTATCTGTAGGTGCTTCCGTGGCCCTCTGTGTGTGCCTCTGTGCCCCTCTCTGTGTGCCCCTCTCTGTCCTAGCGAACTTACCTTAGGACTTCGCTCCAAGTTCGCCTCACTTTGTGCCGCGTTGCGCCACTCACCCGACCTCTGCGCGGCCCTCGCTGCTGGTTTGGTTGCGCTTGCCGCATGCAGGCGCATGCTGGTGGGAACGGCCCTGTACAGGGGATCACCCGACCTCCGCGCGGCCCCCGCTTCTAGTTTGATCGCGCTCATCGCATGGAGTCGGATGCTGGTAGGACAGGCCCTTAACAATGTCCTTCTGATTAGCTTTTGCATCCTAGTTTGTCACAGGCAAGATCACAGAAGAGACTGGAGGATTATTTATTTATTGAAGAGCAGCAGCATTGTTAAAACAGGCAACTGCGGGCTAGTGTTAGGCTCACTTGCCTAGGAGAGAAGTTGTAGAGAACTTTCTGGAGAAGGTTCGAAGCAATAAGATTTGTACTTATTTGGAAAGGCAGAGGCTGATCAGGTAGTCAATATGGCTTTGTGCAGGAGAAATATTATCACTAATCTGATTCAGTATTTTGAGGAGGTATAAAGGCTGGGTATTGATATTGGCTACATGGGCTTTAGTAAGGCTTTTGCCAAGGTCCCACATGGTAGGCTGGTCCAGAGGTTTAAGGTACCTGGGATCCAAGGCAAGTTGAATGGAATCCAAAATCTGCTTGGTAGTAAGCAGAAGGCAGTGGTGGAAGTTTGTTCTTCTGATTTGGTTTGTGACCAGTGGAGTAGCACAGAGATTGAAGCTGGAACATTTGTTGTTTGTAATATATAGTAATGAATTGGATGTAATGCACAAGGTATGAAGAGTAGGTTGTGGTTGACACAAAAAAAACTCTTGTTGTGGATTGCAAGGAAGGTCATACACAGAGGATATAGACAATAGGTGCAAGAGTAGGCCATTCGGCCCTTCGAGCCAGCACCACCATTCAATGTGATCATGGCTGATCATCCCTAATCAGTATCCCGTTCCTACCTTCTCCCCATATCCCCTGACTCCGCTATCTTTAAGAGCCCTATCTAGCTCTCTCTTGAAAGCATCCAGAGAACTGGCCTCCACCGCCCTCTGAGGCAGAAAATTCCACAGTTCAGATGGAAAGTTGAGCAGAGTGGAATTTAATTATGGGAACCATTACCTCCTGTCACACTTGCCATGCCTCCAGACACTTAAGACTCTTTCCACACTCATCCCCTGAGCTATTTGGAGTTACACCTGCATTTAATCTGCTCCCCTAGTCGTCCACAGAGCGCAACAGATTATTGGGACACCGCTACCAGCCTCGGAGGGCATCTACCACACACGTTGCCTCAGGAAGGCTGTCAGCATCCATAAAGACTCCTCTCACCCTTGTAATGGACTGTTTGAACTACTCCCTTCCGGCAGACGTTACAAGGCCTTCTACACCCGCACCTCCAGACTCAGGAACAGCTTCATTCCCAGAGCTATAGCGGCTCTGAACCGGCCCTGCTGAGTGCACCCCCCACCCCCATGTGCTGTCTCCCCCGGCCTCGCACTTTAGTCTGTGTTGATTTTACTGGTCTAATGTTCGTTTTTACAAACCTTGTTCTCGGGGTATCGAAATCTAAATTTTATTTGTCGATTAAGTTATGACATCAGATGGAAGTTGCAAACCAAATCCCGTTGCACTTTTGTGTAATGACAATAAAATATATCATTATTATTATTACTTGGTATAAATATCTGAGATCATCACCAATTGGGTGCTGACTAATCAGTTCTGCATTCTATCGGTTCGATAGCAGTTCTGAGCTGCTGTTTCCAGGTCTATATAGAAACATAGAAACATAGAAATTAGGTGCAGGAGTAGGCCATTCGATCCTTCGAGCCTGCACCGCCATTCAATATGATCATGGCTGATCATCCAACTCAGTATCCCGTACCTGCCTTCTCTCCATACCCTCTGATCCCCTCAGCCACAAGGGCCACATCTAACTCCCTCTTAAATATAGCCAATGAACTGGCCTCAACTACCCTCTGTGGCAGAGAGTTCCAGAGACCCACCACTCTCTGTGTGAAAAAAGTCCTTCTCATCTCGGTCCTAAAGGATTTCCCCCTTATCCTTAAGCTGTGACCCCTTGTCCTGGACCTCCCCAACATCGGGAACAATCTTCCTGCATCTAGCCTGTCCAACCCCTTAAGAATTTTGTAAGTTTCTATAAGATCGCCTCTCAATCTCCTAAATTCTAGAGAGTATAAACCGTGTCTATGCAGCCTTTGTTCATAAAACAGTCCTGACATCCCAGGAATCAGTCTGGTGAACCTTCTCTGCACTCCCTCTATGGCAATAAAAGTCCTTCCTCAGATTTGGAGACCAGAACTGTACGCAATACTCCAGGTGTGGTCTCACCAAGACCCTATACAACTGAAGTAGAACCTCCCTGCTCCTATACTCAAATCCTTTTGCTATGAAAGCTAACATACCATTCGCTTTCTTCACTGCCTGCTGCACCTGCATGCCTACTTTCAATGACTGGTGTACCATGACACCCAGGTCATGCTGCATCTCCCCTTTTCCTAATCGGCCTCCATTTAGATAATAATCTGTTTTCCTATTTTTGCCACCAAAGTGGATAACCTCACATTTATCCACATTATACTGCATCTGCCAAACAGTTGCCCACTCACCCAGCCTATCCAAGTCACCTTGCATTCTCCTAGCATCCTCCTCACAGCTAACACTGCCCCCCAGCTTAGTGTCATCCGCAAACTTGGAGATATTGCCTTCAATTCCCTCATCCAGATCATTAATGTATATTGTAAATAGCTGGGGTCCCAGCACTGAGCCTTGCGGTACCCCACTAGTCACTGCCTGCCATTGTGAAAACGACCCGTTTACTCCTACTCTTTGCTTCCTGTTTGCCAGCCAGTTCTCTATCCACATCAATACTGAACCCCCAATACCCTGTGCTTTAAGTTTATATACTAATCTCTTATGTGGGACCTTGTCGAAAGCCTTCTGGAAGTCCAGATACACCACATCCACTGGTTCTCCCCCATCTACGCTACTAGTTACATCCTCGAAAAATTCCACAAGATTCGTCAGACATGATTTACCTTTCGTAAATCCATGCTGACTTTGTCCAATGATTTCACCACTTTCCAAATGTGCTGCTATCCCATCTTTAATAACTGACTCTAGCAGTTTCCCCACTACCGATGTTAGACTAACTGGTCTGTAATTCCCCGTTTTCTCTCTCCCCCCCTTCTTAAAAAGAGGGGTTACGTTTGCTACCCGCCAATCCTCAGGAACTACTCCAGAATCTAAGGAGTTTTGAAAGATTATCACTAATGCATCCACTATTTCCGGAGCTACTTCCTTAAGTACTCTGGGATGCAGCCTATCTGGCTCTGGGGATTTATCGGCCTTTAATCCATTCAATTTACCCAACACCACTTCCCGACTAACCTGGATTTCACTCAAGTCCTCCTTTGACCCGTGGTCCCCTGCTATTTCTGGCAGATTATTTATGTCTTCCTTAGTGAAGACGGAACCAAAGTTGTTATTCAATTGGTCCGCCATGTCCTTGTTCCCCATGATCAACTCACCTGTTTCTGACTGCAAGGGACCTACATTTGTTTGTATCTTTCAGTTCCATTTGCGTTTGGATTGTGGGTTTTCTTCAGTACTTCATGGTGAGCCTGCATTCGAGTCCTTTCCATTTCTGAGCCTGCTGACACCTCCAGGTACAAGAAGAGCTTCTTTGTGTTAAACATCAGGCTCTTGAACCACACTGCATAACCTTAATCACAACTCTACATAGCAACAAACTGCTATAAACCTTTTATAGATTCCACTATGTATATCGGCTTGCACTGTAAAGGCCCTGTCCCAATAACGTGTCCTTGACATGCAAATTACGTGACATTGTCGTCGTGTTGAGGTGCATGGGCATCGTGTGGCCGCACGAGGCCGGTCCCACTGAGAAGCGAGGAGTGGTATGGTATTGCGCGGCGCTCCGGGATTTTGTACCAAACTAAATCTTTGCGCTCCACCGGCCTGTCGCGTAACTGACGGCCAAAGTGGGACAGGCCCAAGACCCTGGCGTAACGCAACATCTCACCTCCGACAGCAGCAGAAGCAGGCAAACGATCGTCAAACTCAGCCTGGGGCTCACGGCCGTTGCAGATCTGGATCCGCCCCCACTTTTAATCCCAGAGCGGGGCCAAGAAAATTGAAGATAGACACAAAATGCAGGAGTAACTCAGCAGAACCGGCAGCATCTCTGGAGAGAAGCAATGGGTGACGTTTCGGGTCAAGACATTTCTTTCAGGCTGAAGAAGGGTCTCGACACGAAACATCACCCATTGCTTCTCTCCAGAGATGCTGCCGGTCCCGCTGAGTTACTCCTGTATTTTGTGTCCATCTTCAAATGACGCCACGCGCTTCAGACGTGCGTGCACATGAAGACGCGCGCGCGACCGTCGCGGGACCGTCGTGCCTCAACGTGACGACGAGGTCGAGTAATTAGCGTGCGAAGGACACGTAAGTGGGACAGGGGCTTTAGGGTCTGATTCACTATTTTTTATAAAAAATCTTGTTTGTTTTCTCTTTATTTGTTCTGTTATTGTGTTAATCTGTAAAGCTGCAGCAAGTAAGAATGTCATTGTTCTGTTCCCAGTGTATTTGACAAACACTCTTGGGTCTTGACATAGAAGGGTGGCATCAGCACCATCTTGACCAGTCAGCTGGTTCCTAGTTCAATAAGGAAAGCCCTCAATGCTGAATTGATTCACTGAGTGGGTGAGTCCTGGGGTGTGTCCAGTGAATGGCTTGGATTCAACTTTGGCAGCCAGACTTGTGGAAAGCAGTAAGGTTCAAATCGAATCATGATTACAGTGCATAGGAAGCAATAATAATGTCAAATATCTCTGCTATGATGGATACATAATGTCTTACTGCTGTATTTAAGAACAATTTCAACATATAAATCATGAATGTGTTTTGTGACTGTAAGGAGAAATGATGGTGCCATGGTTATAATATTGAGTCGTAATCCAAAATAGGGGTGGAAGATTGCAACCTTCATGTGGTCCACCCTGTTTCGACTAATACAATCAACCTGACATGCACAAACAAATAGAACAAGCTGACCTACAACTTTAGGCTGTGCACACCATATGCAAGGAGAAGAAGAAGAGGAAGATGAAGAAGTAATCCAAAATAAATAAGGGACAGATAAAGATTTGAAGTCCCTCGAAACTGTTTAGGAATTTCAATTATGTTGGAAGAGAAAACTACCACTAAAGTGAAGTTGGTGCTTACTGTAAATTATCATGTGATACTACCTAAGATGTGTACCATATGAGTGGAAAACTGCTCCGCTGGTCTCTCCTGTCAAGCCGAAATAAGCTAATGAAGAAGATGGCCATTGACCTGAGGACAAAAAGCCAATGTGTGTCAGGTTTGGCAGCTTCCTGAGAATGAGTAGTTAAAGAGTGAAATTATATTTGTGAAAAATAGTACATTCCACGTAAATATATACATTTCTGTCATATCCTTTTTTTGGATCCTTTTGTGGTATCCAAATTATGAGATTATTATAGGTTGAGGTGAACTATAGATCTAAATAAATTCAATAACCTTCCAAGGTGAAGCAATGTATCATCTCATTCCTAAACATAACTACCCAGAGGGTCTTGACCCGAAACGTCACCCATTCCTTCTCTCCAGAGATGCTGCTTCACCCGCTGAGTTACTCCAGCATTTTGTGTCTACCTTTGATTTAAACCAGTATCTGCAGTTCTTTCTTACACATAACTACCCAGATCCTCTTTACAACCAATTCAGTGACAGCAACACCTCCTGTCCATGCCATTTTATATCATTTATTTCATTCAAATTTTGAATTCCTGTTACCTTTCATTTTAACTTTGTTTTTAGAAATTGATCTTCCATAACATGTTGGGACATTTTGATATGTTGAAGGAAAAGTATAAACACGTTATTTTTGTTGCTGTGGATTATATTATACTTGTAGTGACTGCAGTTTGGTAGATGCAATTCCTGAGATACTACATATCCTGCTGCCTGTTGGATGGGAAACCAAAGAAAATGCTGGAAATGCTCTGTGATTGAGGTAGCATTTGTGGAAAGAGAAACTGAGTTGTTGTTTCAGGCCCAGGGCATCTGACTGTTGCTGTTACTGCTACTGGTCTGTGACTCATCAGTGGTTATGGGATTGTCTGTGCTCGGGTGAGTAACTGCAGCCACCACCATCTTCATGAGGGCACTTAGGGCTGGGCAATAAATGTTAGCCAAGCCACTGACACCCACATCCTGCAAAATGTATCAGAAGAAATCTCTTGCATTCTGCAAGAGATGTTTCACTATCCAGAGAGGATCTAGATGCTGATATCTGTGCTGCTGCACATCTCCCGAGTCCATGCTATCCATTACCATACTATTTCAATAAGATCTAAATAGCATCACGCTGTTCCCATTGGACTTTGGGCAACCACCAAATGAAAAGACCACAAAGTGACCCCCCCCCCCCCCTCCCCCAACCCCATGGTTTTAAAGTGCACTGAGTCTCTGAGCAACTGCAGGACATTCTCAAGTGCACATTGGCCGAAATAACATGGGTAGAAAAATGGATACGATCTTGCAGAGTGAATAGAGGGAGTTAAGCACAAGTTTTAAAAAGCAGGACATTGAGGGTAGAGCTCTCCAGATTACTCACAGTGCCATGTGTTAGTGAGGATAGGAATAGGAAGATGGTGGGTACATCTCAGATCTCGCCTGGTCAAAAGGACTCACTGCTTAGTCTAATGGCTGCTCCAGCGCAACAGAATATGTAAACTGTAAACAATATAATAAGCGAGAACAAAATTCAGTGTGTGTGTGTATAGATGCACAAACTCCAAATACACATATACAGATCAAATGCTCTCTCTCTCTCTCTCTCTCTCTCTCTCTCTCTCTCTCTCTCTCTCTCCTCTCTCCTCTCCTCTCTCTCTCTCTCTCTCTCTCTCTCTCTCTCTCTCTCTCTCTCTCTCTCTCTCTCTCTCTCTCTCTCTGTCTCTCTCTGTCTCTCTCTGTCTCTCTCTGTCTCTCTCTGTCTCTCTCTGTCTCTCTCTGTCTCTCTCTGTCTCTCTCTGTCTCTCTCTGTCTCTCTCTGTCTCTCTCTGTCTCTCTCTGTCTCTCTCTGTCTCTCTCTGTCTCTCTCTGTCTCTCTCTGTCTCTCTCTGTCTCTCTCTGTCTCTCTCTGTCTCTCTCTGTCTCTCTCTGTCTCTCTCTGTCTCTCTCTGTCTCTCTCTGTCTCTCTCTGTCTCTCTCTGTCTCTCTCTGTCTCTCTCTGTCTCTCTCTGTCTCTCTCTGTCTGTCTCTGTCTGTCTCTGTCTGTCTCTGTCTGTCTCTGTCTGTCTCTGTCTCTGTCTCTCTGTGTGGCAGCATCCTTGGAGAGAAGGAATAGGTGACGTTTTGGGTCAAGACCCTTCTTCAGACTCGTCAGGGGAAAGGGAACGAGAGAAAAAGATGATGTAGAGATATACAGAACAACGAATGAAAGATATGCAAAAAGGTAACGATGATAAAGGAAAAAGGCCATTCTTAGCTGTTTGTTGGGTGAAAACGAGAAGCTGGTGCGATGGGTGGGAAAGGGAGAGAATGCAGGGATTACTTGAAGTTAGAGATTTCAATATTCATACCACCCATTCCTTCTTTCCAGAGATGCTGAGTTACTCCAGTTTTTGTGTCTATCTTCGGTTTAAACCAGCATCTGCAGTTCCTTCCTACTCGTATCTCATATGGTACATCTCAGATCTTGCATGGTCAATGGACTCGCTGCGTAGTCTAGATGCTGTTCCAGTGTAACTGTGGTGAGGGGGCAGCCACACTTCTTGTTTGACCCTTGGCTTTACACCAGCCACAGCTGATGCTTCAGACAACACCACATTCCTATGGATAGAGTTGCCAACCTTCATTGAAAAGTTGAGCGCTTTGTTTTTTGAAAAAAACTTTTTCTTAATTAATATTGATATTTTAAATTAATTTACATAAGTTGAGTGGTTTAAAATGAATTATTTATTTGTTTAATTAATATTTTAATTGTTTGAATTATTTAAATGTTTTCTGACTGTTTCTGAATGCCTCTGATCAACAGACACATTTAGAAAAAGGCCATTGACATGATGAGTTGTCAAAGGGCCATCAGTGCTGAGAGTGCAGGGGCCTTGGTTTCTGCTGCATGTGCTCCCATCACTGATGGTGGATCATGGATCTTTCCACCTTGTAGAATGGCTACAGACCCGGGGCAGGCAGGCAGTGTGTTGGGAGCCCTGCAGCCACCAGCATTGTAGCTGCAGGTTTGCCACACAAAATTAATGCAAGGTCCACTGAGATGTGACCCAAACACGTTCAGCCATCACATAGACACAAAATGCTGGAGTAACTCAGCGGGACAGGCAGCATCTCAGGAGAGAGGGAATGGGTGACGTTTCGGGTCGAGACCCTTCTTCAGACGCCTGAAGAAGGGTCTTGGCATGAAATGTCACCCATTCCTTCTCTCCAGAGATGCTGCCTGTCCCGCTGAGTTACTCCAGCTTTTTGTGCCTATCTTCGGATTAAACCAGCATCTGCTTTTTGTTCCTACACAAGTTCAGCCATCATGTCCACATGGGTTAAAAAATGAGCAACGGGGTTTCCTCTCTTTGTACAACATTTTCTTAACCATCCCTTTGCCTCGACTCGAAACGTCACCCATTTCTTCTCTCCAGAGATGCTGCCTCTCCCGGTGAGTTGTTCCAGCGATTTGTGTCCTCCTTTGAAATGTAATGCAGGCTTCTGTCACCAGCACGGTTTCAGATCCATCTATTTACTGGGTCAAAAGCATTTTCTTCAACATCCCTCCAATCTCCTGCAATTTATTTCAAATCTATATTCCCTTGTTATTTATATCTCTGCTCTGGGTAATGGGTGTCTCTAATTTACCCTCTACATTGAAGAATAGGAGCCTTCCATTTGGCCCAATATGTGGGCTTGTTAGAGCTTTAGGAATTATTCCAAGGAATAAAGTCCGAGCCTTTAATCCTTGGAGCACATGAGGCTGAGGGGTGAGAGAGGTACCTTATATATACCTTATAGAGGTGTATAAAATCATAAGGGGAATAGATAGGGTGAATGCAAGAACATTTTACTCGGGGTAGGGGAATCAAGAAGCAGGGGACATTGGTTGAAGGTGAGATGGGCACGATTTAATAGGGACCCGAGGGGCAACATTGTCACACACAAGGTGGTGGTCATATGGAATTAGTTGCCAGAGGAGGTAGTTGAGGCTGGTACTGTAACAGCATTTACAAAACACTTGGACAGGTTCTTGGATAGGAAAGATTTTGAGGGATATGGGCCAAACAAGGCCAAATGGGACTAGCTTAGATGGAGCATCTCAGTCTATAACTGTGATTTAAGAATCGTTTAACAAACCTTACCTCAGCTTCTTCTGATCAAATAAAAATATCCCTCATTTTGCCAACCTTTGTGCAGGGCTAAAATTCTTCACCCTTGACAGCTATAATATGTGTGCGATATCTCATTCTAAATGCATCGAGTGCCAAGATTACTGTGAATTACTAAAATACATGGTGCATTGCTAGAGAATGTCTAGCCTGTTCATTCCATTCTCTTTAAGTATTCTGCAAACATGTGCGTTTGTCATTGATTCTCCTATATACACACCACATCACCTATATAATATTCACTGCTTTCCCTTTGTTGTAAAGAAATGTATTCACATATCACACAATGTTTTTCTCTGGACTGGCAGATGCTATGGGAAGTCTCAAATCATAGGAGCAGAATTAGACTATTTGGCCCATTGAGTCTACAAGTTATCAATGTCCATTTACACGTGGCTAATCTATCTTTCCCTCTCAACCCCATTCTCCTGCCTTCTCCAGGTAACCTTTGACACCCTTATTAATTCAGAAGTTATCAATGTCGGCTTTAAAAACACCCAAAGACTTGGCTTCCACAAATGTATGTGGCACTGAATTCCGCATGTTCACCACTCTCTGGCAAATGAATTCCTCTGGTCTGAGACCCTCCCAATAGTGGAAGCGTCCTCTCCACATCCAATCTTTGCAGGCCTTTCATTGTGCAGTTAGTTTCAATGAGATCCCCTCTCATTCTTCTAAACTCCATGTGAGTACACACCAAGAGTTATCTAACGCTCATCATACATTAACCCAGGTATCATTCTTGTGAACCTCCTCTGGACCGTCACCAACACCAACACATCTCCTCAGATATGGGGCCCAAAACTGGCCACAATAATCCTAATGCGATCTGACCAATGCCCTATAAAAGCTCAGCATTACATACCTGCTTTTATATTCTAGTCCTCTTGAAATGACTGCTAAAGTTTTATTTGCCTTCCTTACTATTGATTCAATCTGCAATTTAACGTTTTGGGAAGCCTGCACAAGCACTCATAAGTCCCTTAGATCCTCTGATTTCTGAATCATCTCCCCATTTAGAAGATAGTCTATGCCAAGGGTTCCCAACCTGGGGTAAACTTACCCCCAAGGGGTAAATTTGTTGATTCTGGATTTTGAAAATATTCTTTCTCATTGACTAACTGTGTTTAGTTCTGGTATACCGGTATCTGTTCATTAGTTGTTCTTAAATAAGTGAAATAACATTGTTATGTGCTATTAAAGTTGCCAGGGGTAAACGGGAGGAAAAAGGTTGGGAACCCCCCCTCTACGCCTTTATTCCTACTACCAAAGTGCATGACCGCACACTTTGCTACACTGCATTCCATCTGCCACTTCTTTGCCTACTCTCCCAACCTTTCCAGGTCCTTGTGCAAACGCCCTGCTTCCTCTACACTACCTGCCCCTCCGCCTATCTTCATATCATCCGAAGGCTTGGTCACAAAGCTATTGATTCCAATATCCAAATCATGAATGTACAACATGAAACGTAGCGGACCCAACACCGACCCCTGCGGAACTCCACTAGTCATTGGCAGCCAACCAGAAAAAAACCTCTTTATTCCCATTCTTTGCCTTCTGCCAGTCAGCCAATCATCTATTTTACTTCGGAATCAAGTGAGTGACTACGTGAAGAAGCCCCGCCAGGCGCATGCGCATCATTACGTCCACGCATGTCGCACTGAACGGGCTTGAGAGCGTAGCTCCACCAGCGGTAAGTAGTAAATTGCAGGTAAGTGATTTAAAAAAAAAAACTTTTCCTGCTCTATTTAAGCTCCGTAAATCTGGCTCGTAAAGTCAGTAGGAGTTGGTGTAGAGATGGAGCGTTCAGGTAGGAAAGTCCGTAGCAAGCGAGGATCCAGCGGGGATGCGGATTCATGCATTCGATCGGGTTTAGAGATAAGACCGGTAACGCCGGTTCCGATACCGGCTGTCGTTATACCGACAACGGAACTATCTGTACCAGCTCCAGTGTCTCAGCAAACTGAGGCCACTGCACCTAGAAAATCTAAACGAAAGTCTATCAGACCCGTTTTATCAGACGGGTCTGAAGAAGAGGACAACTCCCCTCCAGATACTAAAAGAATGTGGCGGAGGTTTCAGAAAATGGAACAAATGCTCCACACTCTAATAAACCAAGGGTCAAAGGCCCCATTAATTCCCCAGGCAGCTCTAGGCCCATATGGAGAAGAATATGGTGCTTATGTACAAGGGAATTTCCTTCCAGCGCCATGTTTAGGACTGGAAGATGCCTCCCTGGAGTATGACTCGGGAGATGCGGGGCAGGAGGAAACTGACCCTGAGTCTGGTGTCACTGCTCATGTGCATACACCAGAGCATAAGAGCCACGTTCCGGGTGTCCCACACTTAGCAAGCAGTTTTGGTATTCCGGAAGGGACTGGTGAGGCAATGGACGAATATTTAGCCACCAACGTGAATTATCTAGTGTCTCACCAGCTCCAACAATCCGTGATGGAGGAAACCACGGCTAAATACAAAACGCCCGTTAATTGTGCATCACTCGGGGTGCCCACTGTAAACCCGGCAATTTGGGCACCAATGAGTGCATCTATGAGAGGACAGGAAGTTTGCTTTCAGCACGTCCTCCAGCTGGTGGCGGCAGGCATTACTGCATTCGGCAGGTCAGTTCAAGGGACACTGATGACAACAACTCAAAAAGACATGTTGGCCTTCATCTGTAATGCTTTCTTTGAAGTAAACTGCATCAGAAAGTTTGCAATCCGGCCGACATTGAAACCAAAGTTTGCGGCTTTATGCAGGGCTACTAACATTCAACCGCCTGACTATCTATTTGGAGCAGACCTCATTAAACAAATTCGTGACAATGATGATGAGGTTAAAACTATCGGATTAATGAAACCAGCCGTGCCGAGTACGCCATTTAGGAAGACTAGTATGACGTACAGAAGGTTGGATTCAGTACCAAGCAGAGGGAGGCCAGTCCAACGGTTTTATCCACTGGGCCAGACCAGCAACAACCCCAATATCGGCAGAAGGAGAACTTACAAGCCGATTATGGAGGTACAGGAAATTTCTGTGGATGAGGTTTCTGATGTACCACCTCCTAATGGAGGTAGATTACAGTTTTATAATGAATGGTGCTGCATAACATCTGATTGGTTTATATTAGATACTGTGTCAGGTTCTACAATTGAGTTTGTCTCAGGAATAGATCCACCTGAACAGTACAAGCCTAAAAGAGTGTTGGTGTTTTCTGCTCCAGAGACTCAGCAGATAGACAAAGAGATTAATAATTTATGTAAAAAAGGGGTGATTGAGAGGACGGTTAACCATCCTCAACAATTTGTGTCTAATATTTTCCCCAGGCCTAAAAAAGATGGGGGTTGTAGAGTTATTCTGGACCTTACTCACTTAAATTCCTATGTTCAATATAGGCATTTTAAAATGGACACCTTCGTTACTGCTAAACAGCTGTTATCACAAGGCTGCTATATGGCAACTATAGATCTACAAAATGCATATTATTCAGTACCAATTCATGATCATTATCGCAGATACTTGAAATTTAATTGGATGGGACAGCTGTGGCAATACAGAGCATTGCCTAATGGATTGAGTTTAGCTCCTAGGTTGTTTACAAAATTGTTGAAACCAGTGCTGGGCCTATTAAGAGCCCATAATCACATTGTAATGGCTTATTTAGATGATATCTTAATTGTCAGCAACATTCAAGAATCAGCAGACGGGGTTTTAGTCTCTCCCTTCGGGGGGATGTGACTTTTCTTGTCGTGTCCCCCGACACCGTCTCCGTCTGTGCTGAGGCCCTAATGGCAGATCTGGCGGCCTCCAGCTTCCAGCGGCGGCGGCACGGCTTTCGGAGCTTCAGCGGCGACCTGGCTTTGGAGCTGCGGTGATCCAGTGGCGTTCCAGCGGCGACCTGGTTTTCGGGGCTGCGGTGCTCCAGCGACGGCCTGGCTTTCGGGGCTGCGGTGTTCCAGTGGCGTTCCGGCGGCGACCTGGTTTTCGGGGCTGCGGTGCTCCAGCGGCGGCCTGGCTTCCTGGGATGCGGTGCTCCAGCGACGTTCCGGCGGTGACCTGGCTTTCGGGGCTGTGGTGCTCCAGCGACGTTTCAGCGGCGACCTGGCTTTCGGGGCTGCGGTGCTCCAGCGGCGACCTGGCTTCGGGGATGCGGTTCTCCAGCGATGTTCCAGCGGTGGGCCCTGTGGCGGTGTTCCGGCATTCCGGCGGTGGCGGCGGCCCGGTTTCGGAGGCTCGGCCGCGGCCCTTTTGGACGGCAGCATCGGAGGCCTGGATCTCCTCAGCGCAGAGGGAGAATAAGGAGGGAAGAAGACAGACTCTAAGACTTTTGCCTTCCACCACAGTGAGGAGGTGTTTGGTGAACTCACTGTGGTGGATGTTAATTTTTGTGTTTATTGTGTGGTTTTGCTATTTTTATATATGTATGACTGCAGGCACGAAATTTCGTTCAGACCGAAAGGTCTGAATGACAATAAAGGCTATTCATTCATTCATTCATTCATTCAATTGCAATGGTGGATTGTTAATGTTAGCCAAACTACCAAAAACATTGTGGTGTAGGAACCTTCAGTGGATTTACAGACCGATGTGAGTGCTCTGGGATGGGGAGTTACGGACAGCGAGTCTAGCTGTGGTGGAAGTTGGAGTGTACAAGAAGATTTGATTCTCCACAAGCATGGGATTAATTATTTAGAGTTATTGGGGGCATTTTATGGATTAAAAGCATATTGTTCCACAATGACTAATGTACATGTTCAACTCCAGATCGATAACACTACAGCTGTGGCATATATTAATCACATGGGAGGAATAAGATCAGAGTCATGTGATAAATTGGCCAACCTCATGTGGCACTGGTGTATCTCAAGGAACATCTGGGTTTCAGCCATCTATCTAACGGATAGAGACAATGTGGTGGCAGACAATAGGTCATGAAAGGTCAATGACAATATGGAATGGATGTTAAATCCTGAAAATTTTCAAATAATTGTCAGTCGATTTGGGTTGCCAGATATTGATCTGTTTGCATCCAGGTTGAATCACCAGTTGCCTAAATATGTTTCATGGGAGCCGGATCCAGGAGCAGTAGCGGTGCTGCATTCCCGCTACATTGGGGGCATTCATTCTTTTATGCTTTTCCTCCATTTTGTCTGATCAGGCAATGCCTTACTAAAATAGAGTGTGACTCCGCCTCAGGCGCTTTGGGTTCCAGACTGGCCAACACAACCATGGTTCCCATTAGTTCTCAGAATGATGACTCAGCCATTCATGATGATTCCCAGCTGCAGTACTTTGTTGGTGCATCCAGTTTCTGGAGAAAGTCACCCGTTACATGACCGTAATAATTTGTTGGTCTGCAGGTTCTGACCAGACCATTCCAAGGCCTTGGATTGTCGAACAGGACCATGGATGTTATGACTGCAGCTTGGAGAGAGAGCACTAAGAAACAATATGTATCTCATATGAACAAATGGGAGATGTTTTGTGTAAAATCAGACATATCTTATCATACTGCAAGCATAACTGATGCGTTGGAGTTCCTTGCTATGTTGCATTTTGATGAGCACTTGAGTAATAGTGCCATAAACAGTGATCGCAGTGCTTTGTCCTCTTATTTAGGGCATTTTTCAGAACACCAATCTATTGGGTCTCATCCGTTAGTATCCTGATTCATGAGACTAATTTTTAACAAAAATCCTCCTAAACCTAGATATACAGAAATCTGGGATGTCAGTATAGTTCTCACACTGCTTCGGCAATGGGCTCCAATTACGTCATTATCTTTTCAGAAGTTAACATTTAAAATGGTTATGCTAATGGCGCTTGTCTCAGCGCAACAGGTACAAACATTACAATTGTTACGATTAAATTGCATGCAATTGTCTGAAGATACCATTAGATTTGATGTCTATGATTTAATCAAACAAAGCAGGCCTGGAATGACTGGAACCAAAGTGGTCTTTAAAGCATGTCCTGTTGACCAAACGTTATGTGCAGTCAAACACTTACACCGATATATTGAGGTAACTAACAGTCTCAGAGGTTCTGAGACAGGACTGCTCATAAGTCATAAAAAAACATGTAAAAGAGTGTCAGTACAAACCATTTCTAGATAGTTGAAACAGGTTCTGCATTATGCTGGAGTGGACACTCATGTGTTTAAATCTCACTCCACTAGGGCGGCAGCAACATCTGCGGCGAAGGCACAGGATGTGCCACTAGATCAAATCCTCGGGGCCGCAGGATGGTCTAAAGAGTCAACATTTTCACAATCCTATGATAAACCTGTACAGACAGTGCCACGGTTTGGGCATGCTGTTTTGGGTTCCATTTAATTTCATTTGCTTTGTTTCATATTGTTCTTTGTAATTTCCCCCTGGGACAGAGGGGCTATTACTGTTTTGTTATTGTTATTATTAAAAATAGTTATTGAATAATTCGAAGCAATGTTCAATATATTATTTATTCACTACTGTGTCAACCGAAGCAGAGTGTCATATGGAGTGCATCTAGTATGGAGTATATTAAAGATCTGGATGAGGGAATTGAATGCAACATCTCCAAGTTTGCGGATGACACGAAGCTGGGGGGCAGTGTTAGCTGTGAGGAGGGTGCTAGAAGGCTGCAAGGTGACTTGGATAGGTTGTGGGAGTGGGCAGATGCATGGCAGATGCAGTATAATGTGGATAAATGTGAGGTTATCCACTTTGGTGGCAAAAACAGGAGGGTAGACTATTATCTGCATGGTGGCTGATTAGGAAAGGGGGAGATGCAACGAGACCTGGGTGTCATGGTACACCAGTCATTGAAAGTAGGCATGCAGGTGCAGCAGGCAGTGAAGAAAGAATGCATGTTGGCATTCATAGCAAAAGGATTTGTGTACAAGAGCAGGGAGGTTCTACTGCATTGTACAGAGTCTTGGTGAGGCCACACCTGGAGTATTGCGTACAGTTTTGGTCTCCTATTCTGAGGAAAGACATTCTTCCCATAGAGGGAGTACAGAGAAGGTTCACCAGACTGATTCCTGGGATGGCAGCACTTCCATATGAAGGAAGACTGGATAGACTCGCCTTGTACTCGCTGGAATTTAGGAGATTGAGGGGGGATCTTATAGAGACTTACAAAATTCTTAAGGGGTTGGACAGGCTAGATGCAGGAAGATTGTTCCGATGTTGGGGAACTCCAGAACAAGGGGTCACAGTTTAAGGATAAGGGGGAAGTCTTTTAGGACCGAGATGAGAAGATCATTTTTCACACAGAGTGGTGAGTCTCTGGAATTCTCTGCCACAGAAGGTAGTTGAGGCCAGTTCATTGGCTATATTTAAGAGGGAGTTAGATGAGGCCCTTGTGGCTAAAGAGATCAGGGGGTATGGAGAGAAGGCAGGTACAGGATACTGATTTGGATGATCAGCCATGATCATATTGAATGGCGGTGCAGGCTCGAAGGGCCGAATGGCCTACTCCTGCACCTGTTTTCTATGATTCTATGGCATGAAATCACAGAGCTTTGAAATCTTCACGTGGTCACTCGCGTGACTTCGAAGTAAAATAGTAAGATTAAATGAGAACTTACCAGTTTGAAGTTTGATCCTTATTTTATGAGGAGTTACGATGAGGGATTACGTGCCCTCCGCTCCCACCCTCATAATCTAAAGGATCATCTGGTAGTTCTAGTCTTCAGCTATTGGTTTCTGTGTTTTCACGCCGCTGCTTTGAAGTATGACGTGCATGCGCCTGGCAGGGCTTTGTCACGTAATTCCTCATCGTACCTCCTCATAAAATAAGGATCAAACTTCAAACTGGTAAATTCTCATTTAGCCTTACTATTAATGCTAGTATCTTCCCATTAGTACCATGGGCTCTCATCTTCTTTAGTAGCCCCACATGTGGCACCTAATTAAAGGCATTCCAAAAATCCAGATAGACAAAATAGAGGCAGTGCATGTTCTTTTTTTTCCTATTTAGTTTCTCAAAGAATTCCAACAGATTTGTCAGGCAAGATCTCCCCTTCACAAAACCATGCTGACTTCAGCTTATTTTATAATGAGCTTCTAAGTACTCGGAAACCTCATCCTTTAAAATTGACACTAAAATCTTACAAAACACTGAAGTCAGGCTATTGGCCTATAGTTTTCCTTCTTCTGCCTCACTCCCTTCTTGAACAGTGGAGTAACATTTGGAATCTTCCAGTTCTCTGGGACCATTCCTGACACTAGTGAGTCTTGAAAGACTGATACTAATGTCTCCACAATCTCCAAATTACCCTGGGATGTAATCAATTTGGTCCAGGTGACTTATCCACCTTCAGACCTTTCAGCTTCCTAAGCACCTTCTCCTTAATAAGAGCAACTCCTCTAACTTCTGCCGCCTGACTCTCTTGAATTTCTGGCATGTTGCTGGTGTCTTCTGTTGTGAAGACTGACACAAAAAACATATTCAATTTGTTTCCCATTTCTTTCTTCCCCATTACTTCTCAAGCATCATTTTCCAGTGGTCCAATGTCCACTCTTGCCTCCCTTTTATTCTATACTAGACTAAGTGGGACCCATTGGGTCCCATGTTCACACGGGAGGGCAGGTCCCCCAACGCAATATTCCACCTTTCCACCAATTCCAATATTGGTGGCCAATGGGGGGGGGGGGGGGGGGGGCTTTCTGGAGTGCCAGTATGGGTGTTGTGGGCCAAATGGATTCCTGGGCTGGCAGCTCAGTCACTCTGGCCTGGTAGGCTGGCAGCTCAGTCTCTCAGTCCTGGTGGGCTGGCAGCTCAGTCACTCAGTCCTGGTGGGCTGGCAGCTCAGTCACTCGGCTGGTGGCTGGCAGCTCTCACTCGGGGCTGGTGGGCTGGCAGCTCAGTCACTCGGAGGAGGTGGGCTGGCAGCTCAGTCGCTCAGGGCTGGTGGGCTGGCAGTTCACTCATGGCTATTCCTTGAAATTCCATTTCAAACAGAGTGTAGGCCAGCAAATACAACTCCATAGCATTTCAAGCAGAGTGCAAGCCAGCAAATTCAATTTGATAGCATTTCGAGCAGAGTGCAGGACAGCAAATTCAATTTCATAGCATTTCAAGCAGAATGCAGGCCAGCAAATTGCCAAACAGCTCATTGCATTGTCGTTTAGGACTAAAAAATAATTTATTGCAAGTACTTTGCAGACTCGCAGATCAGTTGATTCACAGCTTTGAGATCACAGTCGTGGACTCTCCCTCGTGATCTTCCAGAGTGACTGACTCACATCCAGGCTTCCGGGGTTTTATAGTCCTGCCTCACCCCCCAGAAGGGGTATTACCTTCATCATGGTGATTGACAGACGGGAGGACCAATCAGCTGATCTCAAGATATTTTAAGCTCTCATAACTTTTTTTATTTTTCATCAATTGAAAAAATCCTTGGGGCTGCTTCAGCGGAGGAGGACTGAGTAAGATGGCCATAAATCATAGCGATATATGGTGGCATTTATTGTAAAATCAACATACAGCGCAGACAGGAAGTGGTCAAGATGAGACTTTTAGTTTTATAGATATTTCTGAAGAATCTTTTGGTATCCTCTTTTATATTATTAACTAGCCTACCTTCATATTTCATCTTTGCTCTCCTTATTGCCTTTTTAGTTGCCTTTGTTGGTTTTTAAAAGCCTCCCAATTCTTAGTTTCCCGCAAATGTTTGCAATATTATGTGTTCTCTTTTACTTTTATGCTGTCTTTGACTTCCTTTGCCAGCCATGGTCACCTCATTCTCCCCTTAGAATCTTTCTTCCTCTTTGGGATGAAAAGATCCTGCGTCTTCTGAATTATTCCCAAAAATTCCTGCCAATTCTGTGCCATTGTCATTCCTGCTAGGATCCCTTTCCAATCAACTTTAACCAGCTCCTCCCTCATTCCTCTGTAGTCTCCTTTACTCAACAGTAATACTCTCACAACTGATTTTATCTTCTCCCTCTCAAACTACAGGTTGAATTTAATCATATTATGGACACTACAATACTCCCTAATCAAATCTGGTTCATTAGACAACACCAAATCAAGAATTGCCTTATGGTTGATCCTTAGTAGGATCAACCGTAAGCTGCTCTAAGAAGCCACCTCATAGCCCCCGGCAAAGGCCTGATAGAAGTATATCAAATTATGTAGGTTAGACAATCAGAACCTTTTTCCATGGATGAGAATATCAAATACTCGAGGGCAGAGCTTTAAGGTGAGAGGGGCAACGTTTAAAGGAAATGTACTGCGCAAGTTCTTCACACAGAAAGTGGTGAGTGCCTGGAAAACACTTCAGGGGGTCAGGATCGGAACAGATATAACAGTGGCAGTTAAGGGAGTTTTGGATAGGCACATGGATGTGAGGGAATGGAGAGATATAGATTATGTGAAGGAAGATAAGGATTTGTCTTAATAGCACATTCGGAACAGAAATTCTGCGCTGAAGGAGCTGTTTCTCTGCTGTCCTGTTCTAGTGAGCAGCCTTTCTACAGGTTTGCTGAGACCCTTTAAGGCCTGGCCCACTTGGCGATTTTTTTTTTTCAGTGATTGCTGGTGTCATTGACTGACCTATCAGGGTCGCTGAAAGATTTTGAACATTTCAAAATCTAGCAGCGAAAAAAAAATATTGCGAAACTTGAGGAAACACCACGCGTCAATATGTCGTCACGCCGTGTCACTGGCGCATCACGCCGCGACTTTTTCAGTGACCGGATGCGTCAGTCAATTATGCCGACAGTCGCCAACAAAAATCAGGGTGGGGCCGGCCCTATTGATCTTCACAATGCAAGATTCACTGGCATAGTATCCGCTGCTTGATTTGACGAAGGTCTCTCCTCTTGATCAGTAAAATCAAATGTCATTTCATCCACAGTTTACATTGAATCAACTTCTGAAAGATGCTAACTCCTCAATGTATGTTATTCATAAGAATTAAATGATTTGCATTTCTAAGTCTTCTCTCTGTACAAGATAATTATTTGTCCCACTGCCTTCAATTATGACACCAGCATCCATTTCTGAATATCAGATTTGTAAGATGGTATGAACACGGCAACTCTGTATCTTGTTTAATTTGTTCCTCTCCTTGGCACAAATGCTCATTTAGTTTTGTCCCACCTATTTCTATTCGAACCTCCAAATTTGGTTGAAAATAGCATAATCATTTTCTGTGTCTTCCACACAATAGTAACTCGGTAGCAGTACAAGCTTTGCAGAACTTTGACTTAAAGTTTGCTAATTAATGATCCCTTGCTCCGTTAATTTGGAACATTGGGAAAAATGTGGGTCCTAAATTAGCAGCCTCCATTGCAATAGGTCAGATTCATTGTGTAGGAAGGAACGGCTGGTGCTGGTTTAAACCGAAGATGGACACAAAAAGCTGGAGTAACTCAGCATCTGTGGATAAAAGGAAAGGGTGACGATGGATCTAGACCCGAAACAGCACCCTTTTTTTCTCTCCAGAGATACTGCCAGTCCCGCTGTGTTACCCCTTCATCCTTCTAAACTCCAGTGAATACAAGCCTAGTCCTTTCAATCTTTCCTCATATGACAATCCCGCCATCCCAGCGATCAATCTCGTGAACCTACGCTGCACTGCCTCAATCACAAGGATGTCCTTCCTCAAATTAGGAGACGAAAACTGTACACAATACTCCAGATGTGGTCTCACCAGAGCCCTATACAACTGCAGAACTGCAGTTGAAAAGGAGAGACAAAGCACAGGCAGACTTTACTCGGTGTTCCCGTGGATTTTGAAGCAACAGCAACAAAGAGAAGCAGGAGAAAGCACTGATTGGCTCTAGCTCAAGTGGGAGGAGAGTTCTCAGTGAGTCAGAGGGGGAAAACAGTTGAAAACTGAGGAATTTGGTTTGTAAATTAGGCAATTTAACAGTCAATATAAGCAAGGCAGCTCTTGGGGAGCGGCAGTGAAGGAGCGGCCTTGTGAGGGAAGTGGCCTCTGAGTAAAGTGTGAGTCTTTGGCTCGAGAGTCTTCGGAGAGGAGGTTGCGCAAAACACTGGATAGGGAGAGACCGAGGCAAAAGAAGATGTCAAGCAAGCTGATGCAGTGTGATACTTGCAGTATGTGGGAGGTCAAGGACACTGCTGGTGCCTCTGGCTGCTACAAATGTGAGAAGTGCATCCAGGTACAGCTCCTGAAGGACCGTGTTGGGGAACTGGAGAAACAAGTGGATGACCTCGGGTTCATCCGAGAAACTGAGTCGTTCCTCGACAAGTCCTTCAGTAAGATTGTTACACCCAAGGCACTAGAAGAGAGAAGGTGGGTGACGGTGAGAAAGGGAGGAAAACATGGAATGCAAAGGTCCCCGGGTGTTGTACCTCTTGTGAACAGGTTCCCCCACGTGGAAGCTGCCGGGACAGAAGACGGTATCTCACTGAGCGGCGGACTGGCTTGCAAAACAAAAAGGGCTGTTGAGCCAAAACCAAAGAGGCCAAAGTCGGGCCACGCCATTGTAGTTGGAGACTCTATTGTGAGGCGTACGGACAGGGGTTTTTGCGGCAACAGACGGGATTCCAGGATGGTGTGCTGCCTTCCTGGTGCCAGGATCCAGGATGTCACGGACAGAGTGCAGACAATCCTCAAGGGCGAAGGTGAACAGCCAGAAGTGGTCGTGCATGTTGGCACAAATGATGTTAGAAAGAAGGGGATGAATATTTTGCAGCGGGACTTCAGAGAGCTCGGAAAAATGCTGAAAAGCAGGACTTCCAGGGTTGTTATCTCCGGTTTGCTTCCAGTTCCTCGTGATGGCGAGAGCAGGAACAGGGAAATACGGGACCTGAATGTGTGGCTGAGGAACTGGTGCAGGGGGCAGGGATTTAGATTCTTAGATCACTGGGATCTGTTTTGGAGTAAGGGGGAACTGTACAAAAGGGACGGATTGCATCTTAACAGGTGGGGGACCAGCATTCTGGCCGGCAGGTTTGCCACTGCTACACGGATGGTTTTAAACTGAATAAGGGGGGTGGAGTGTCAAATGGGATAGTCGAGGACGGAATTAAAGGGAAAGAGAGTAAAGGGATGGTTAATGACCCCAGAATTAACGGGAACGAAAGCTCACAAAGGGATAGGAGAGTATGGCCAAGTGTAATAGGGATCGATGTGAAAGGGGCCACTTGTCAACATAATTGTATAAGGAGTAAGAGTGTTGTAAAAACAAGCCTGAAGGCTTTGTGTCTCAATGCGAGGAGCATTCGTAATAAGGTGGATGAGTTGAAGGTGCAGATAGCGATTAATGACTATGCTATAGTTGGGATCACGGAGACGTGGCTCCACGGTGACCAAGGCTGGGAGCTGAACATCCAGGGGTATTCAATATTCAGGAGGGATAGACGAAAAGGAAAAGGAGGTGGGGTAGCGTTGCTGGTGAGAGAGGAGATTAATGCAATAGAAAGGAAGGACATTAGCGTGGAGGATGTGGAATCGATATGGGTAGAGCTGCGAAACTCTAAGGGGCAGAAAACGCTAGTGGGAGCTGTGTACAGGCCACCTAACAGTAGTATTGGAGTTGGGGATGGCATCAAACAGGAAATTAGAAATGCGTGCAACAAGGGTACCACGGTTATAATGGGTGACTTCAATCTGCATGTAGATTGGGTGAATCAAATTGGCAGGGGTGCTGAGGAAGAGGATTTCTTGGAATGTATACGGGATAGTTTTCTCAACCAACATGTGGAGGAACCAACAAGAGAGCAGGCTATTCTAGACTGGGTATTGAGTAATGAGGAAGGGTTAGTTAGCAGTCTTGTTGTGCGTGGCCCCTTGGGCAAGAGTGACCATAATATGGTTGAGTTCTTCATTAGGATGGAGAGTGACAAAATTAAGTCAGAAACAAGGGTTCTGAACTTGAACAAAGGTAACTTTGAAGGTATGAGATGTGAATTGGCCAAGATAGACTGGCAGGTGATTCTTAAAGGGTTGACAGTGGATGTGCAATGGAAGGTATTTAAAGACTGCATGGATGAAGTACAAAAATTGTTCATACCAGTTTGGCAAAAGAATAAATCGGGGAAGGTGGTACATCCATGGATAACAAGGGAAATCAGGGATAGTATAAAAACAAAAGATGAGGTATACAAATTTGCCAGAAAAAGCAGCCTACCGGAGGACTGGGAGAAATTCAGAATCCAGCAGAGGTGGACAAAGGGCTTAATTAGGAAAGGGAAAATAGATTATGAAAGGAAACTGGCAGGGAACATAAAAACTGACTGCAAAAGTTTTTATAGATATGTGAAGAGAAAGAGACTTGTTAAAACAAATGTTGGTCCCTTGCAGTCAGAAACAGGTGAATTGATCATGGGGAACAAGGACATGGCAGACCAATTGAATAACTACTTTGGTTCTGTCTTCACTAAGGAAGACATAAATAATCTGCCGGAAATAGCAGTGGAACGGGGGTCAAATAAGATGGAGGAACTGAGTGAAATCCAGGTTAGCCGGGAGGTGGTGTTGGGTAAATTGAACGGATTGAAGGCCGATAAATCCCCAGGGCCAGATAGTCTGCATCCCAGAGTACTCAAGGAGGTAGCCACAGAAATAGTGGATGCATTAGTGATAATTTTTCAAAATTCCTTAGATTCTGGAGTAGTTCCTAAGGATTGGAGGGTAGCTAATGTAACCCCACTTTTTTAAAAAGGAGAGAGAGAGAAAGTGGGGAATTACAGACCAGTTAGTCTAACATCGGTAGTGGGGAAACTGCTAGAGTCAGTTATTAAAGATGGGATAGCAACGCATTTGGAAAGTGGTGAAATCATTGGACAAAGTCAGCATGGATTTACGAAAGGTAAATCATGTCTGACAAATCTGATAGAATTTTTCGAGGATGTAACTAGTAGAGTGGATAAGGGAGAACCAGTGGATGTGTTGTATCTAGACTTTCAGAAGGCTTTCGACAAGGTCCCGCATAAGAGATTAGCATACAAACTTAAAGCACACGGTATTGGGGGTTCAGTATTGATGTGGATTAAGAACTGGCTAGCAGACAGGAGACAAAGGGTAGGAGTAAACGGGTCCTTTTCAGAATGGCAGGCAGTGACTAGTGGGGTATCGCAAGGCTCAGTGCTGGGACCCCAGCTATTTACAATATATATTAATGATTTGGACGAGGGAATTCAATGCAACATCTTCAAGTTTGCAGATGACACCAAGCTGGGGGGTATAGTTAGGTGTGAGGAGGATGCTTGGAGGCTGCAGGGTGATTTGGATAGGCTGAGTGAATGGGCAGATGCATGGCAGATGCAGTATAATGTGGATAAATGTGAGGTTATCCACTTTGGTGGCAAAAACATGAGGGTAGACTATTATCTGAATGGTGGCAGATTAGGAAAAGGGGAGATGCAACGAGACCTGGGTGTCATGGTACACCAGTCATTGAAAGTAGGCATGCAGGTGCAGCAGGCAGTGAAGAAAGCAAATGGTATGTTAGCATTCATAGCGAAAGGATTTGAGTATAGGAGCAGGGAGGTTCTACTGCAGTTGTACAGGGTTTTGGTGAGGCCACACCTGGAGTATTGCGTACAGTTTTGGTCTCCAAATCTGAGGAAAGACATCCTTGCCATAGAGGGGGTACAGAGAAGATTCACCAGACTGATCTCTGGGATGTCAGGACTTTCATATGAGGAAAGATTGGATAGACTCGGCTTGTACTCGCTGGAATTTAGAAGATTGAGGGGGGATTTTATAGAACCTAACAAAATTCTTAAGGGGTTGGACAAGCTAGATGCTGGAAGATTGTTCCCGATGTTGGGGGAGTCCAGAACAAGGGGTCACAGTCTAAGGATAAGGGGGAATTCCTTTAGGACCGAGATGAGGAAAACATTCTTTACACAGAGAGTAGTGAGTCTCTGGAATTCTCTGCCACAGAAGGTAGTTGAGGCCAGTTCATTGGCTATATTTAAGAGGGCATTAGATGTGGCACTTGTGGCTAAAGGGATCAGGGGGTATGGAGAGAAGGCAGGTATGGGATACTGAGTTGGATGATCAGCCATGGTCATATTGAATGGCGGTGCAGGCTCGAAGGGCCGAATGGCCTACTCCTGCACCTATTTTTCTATGTAACCCCTTTACTCCTGTACTGAAATCCTCTTGTTATGAAGGCCAACTTTCCATTAGCTTTCTTCACTGCCTGCTTTACCTGCACGCCAACTTTCAGTGACTGGTGTACAAGGACACCCAGGTCTCGCTGTACCTCCCCCTTACCTAACCTAACCCCATTGAGATAATAATCAAGATCTTACTTTTTAGTAAGTATAGATGTTAGATTACTATAAAATGGGAGATTGATGGCTGGCATGGACTTGCGGTCGTGAGGCCCTTTTCTGTGCTGTGTCTCACTCATTGTGCACTCAAGTTTCTTTTTGTGAAGAAAACAATGAAAACTTTTGGAGTTACTGTATCAAGGTCATTTGGGGTTGATAATACGTGCTCTTTTTCTGGCAGTTAAAACAATTTGCCATTGCGAAGTGGGATAATTCAATGGATGGCTTCTATCATATCAGTAACGCCAACAGAAGAAGCTTTTGCCCCTGTTCTTTAGCATTTCTCAAATCCACCAAAATCAAATATGAGAATATGTGTTCTTGGAAACTTTAGTCAAATGTCACGCATTGTCAGGCAATATCTGCAGATGCAGTGCTGAGAGATGTCCTTCAATACGACAATATACTCGAGGGCCATGTTACCAGACCTCTGTTGGAAGTGCCCTTGCCCCAGGCTCCATCTATAAACCATGCTTCTCAGCTGAGTCAAGGCTGAGCACACAATGATCCTATCAAAGTCTGTAATACACTGAAGGTAGACACAAAATGCTGGAGTAACTAAGCGGGACATGCGGCATCTCTGGAGAAGAAAATGAACGGTTGACGTTTGGGTCGAGACCCTTCTTCAATCTGAGGAATACACTGCCTGGTCACATGAGAGTTAGATAGAGCTCTTAGGGCTAGCGGAATCAAAGATATGGGGAGAATGCAGGCATGGGTAACTGATTGTTGATGGTCAGCCATAATCACAATGAATGGCGGTGCTGGCTCAAGGGGCCGAATGGCCTCCTGCATCTATTTTCTATGTTTCTATGATGGAGGAGGTGTTCTGACAATATTTAAGAGGTATTTAGATGTGCGCTTGGAGCAGCTCTTCACACAGAGAAGGCCACAGACCAAGTGCTGAAAACATTGAATGGCATGGATGAACCTTGAAAGATACTGTGAGCGCAAGGCCTGCTTCTGTGCTGTATGGCTCAGTGAGTATGCATGGACTCTAATTCATTAAAAATAAATAAACATGGCTCTCACATTGTGAGAGAAAATAACAGGGGCAATAAATCTGAGTGAAAAACTTTACCCTGAGCTTGGAAAGTGATGGTTTAGCACGACTGCCTTTGGTTGTGGGGTATTGTGCTGGATTCTGGAAATAGAATGTCTATTTTGGACAGAATTGATGTAACAATAATGGGCTCGGCAAAGTCCAGCAACTGTCATGAATTGAATGCTGACTTTTTAGTGCGAGGATTGTACTTCTATTCAAGAAGTGAAATAATAGCAATAATTAGATCCAAAATTAACTCCAGTTGCCCACATTTATCCTTAAGGGGCATTATTCTTTCCCTGGTTAGCCTTTTGCCTTTAATATACGTATAAAATCACTTCAGATTCTCTTTTACCTTATCTGTCAAAGTTATCTCATGTAATCTTTTGGCCCTTTGGAATTGTCTCTTAAATACACAGTACTCCTATAACTCACTGGATTTGTTTGATTCCAGCTGCTTATACCTGACGTATGCCTCTGTGTAGGAATTTGCTGAAGCCCAGAACTCGCCTTATCTCACCTTTAATAGCCTCCCTCTTGGATGCATGTTATTTTACCTACAAACAGCCTCCCTATATCAACCTTTGCAAATTCCTGTCTAAAGCCCCTGTCCCATTTTCACGACCTAATTGGCAACCTCTGCCGAGTTTGCCCTTGATTCATACTCGCAGCATGGTCGCCACAAGGTCGTAGGAGGTCTTCGTAACTCTTCCTCATGCTCGTGAGTGGTCTCTGGGTACTCGCGGCTTCAAGTAGATCATGGCGTCAGCCTGACCTTAAATAGGTCAGCCTGGTAAAAAATGTCCACGAGTAAAAAAAAGGTTGGCATGGAAAAAATGGATACATTTTACTCGTAGGTAGCTCGTGATGATAGTTGTAGGTCGGTAACTGGCCCGAGAAAAAAATGCAAACATTTTATCATGTGATCGTTTTCCAATCGTAGCTAGTTGTAGATGGTCTTGGGTGTGGAAGGCTGGGGTCGTAGGAGGTCGTAGACATAGTTGTAGGAGGTCGTAGACATAGTTGTAGGAGGTCATAGGAAGTCTTTTACTTCGGCGAGTCAACACGACCTTGACATTTTTTTCAACTCTTCTTGGGACTTCTAAACTCGTGGGTTAGGTTGTCCAAGTGGGACAAGCCCTTTATGCCATCAAAAGTGACTTTCTTTGCTTTGTGGAAATCTGGTTGTCACGTTCATTGGCTGGAGCATCTTGTGCAAAGATATGGGAAAAATGATTAGAGTCTGGGATGTGCAGTGAGAACAGTAAAATGTCCAAAAGCTAAAAGTCCATTGGCATTGGTGTTGACATTGGTATTGGTTTAGCATTGTCACACTTACCGAGATACAGTGAAATGCTTTGTTTTGCGTGCTATCCAGGTCAATAATCCTTACATGAACACAGGCATTACCATTGCGGAACAAAATAAAAGTAAAAGCAGATAAAAATAAAATGCGAGGGCCACAAAGAGGTAGATTGAGAGATCGCAAATACATCCTTAGCTTTGAACATAGAACATCGAACAGTACAGCACAGGAACAGGCCTTGCATGTGTCCACAGTCTTCATGCCAAAATGCCAAACATGATGGCAAATTAAACAAATCTCCTTCCGCTGCATGTGATGCAAACCCCCCCCCGTTCCCTGAAAATGCATGTGCCTATCTAAAAGCCTCTTAAATGTAAAATCGTATCTGCCTCCACCACCTCCCCTGGCAGCACGTTTCAGTACCCACCACCCTTGTGTAAAAAAATGTATTCTTTAATTCTGCCCCTCTCATCTTAAAGCTATTCCCCCCTAGTCTTTGACATTGCCATCCTGGGAAAACAAATTGGGTTATCTACCTCCATCTCTGCCACTCATAAGTTTGTATGTTTCTATCATGTCTCCCCTCAGCCTTCGACGCTCCAGAATATTCCAAGTTTGTTCATCCGCTCCTAATAGTCTGAAGGGGGGAAACATCACCCATTCCTGCTCTCCATAGATGCTGCCTGTTCCGCTGAGTTGCTCCAGCATTTTTGTGGCCATCTCATATAATAGCTACTACCCTCTAATCGAGATAGCATTCTTCTTCTGAGCCCTCTCCAAAGCCTCTACATCCTTCTTGTAATGTGGTGACCAGAACTGCACACAATGGTCCAAATGCAGCCTGACCAAGATCCTATAAACTGCAACATGATTTTCTGACTGTTCTAATGAATGTCCTGACAGATGAAGGCAAGCATACTACATGCCTTATTTACCACTCTTACAAGAGGTCTGGTAACAGCAGAGATGAAGAACTTCTTGCACATGATGGTACGTGCGTTCAAACCTTTGTATCTTCTGCTCAACACAAGAGGGGAGAAGAAGGAATAACCAGATTATGTTGGTTGCTTACCTGAAGCAACGTGAAGTATAGATAGAGTTGATGGGAGATGGCGGGGGTTGTGGACGGGGTGGGGGGAGGAGGCTGGTTTGCATGGTGTACTACCAAACCATATTTTTGGAAATGGCAGATAAACAATGCAGAGAGCTAAGAGTGTAGCCCCAATCTCCCAACCAACCTCATTCTAGTCCGTGCAATTTTTTGACTCTGCATTTTCTCTGTAGCTGTAGCACTGTAATGCTGTAATGTTATGTTCTGCGCTCTGGTTATTTTTCACGTTGCTCTACCTGTTTTACTTGTGTAAGCCATGAGTGTTTAAATGAATGATATGATTTTCCTAGATGGTAAACAAAACAAAATGTTTTCACTGTATATTGGTATTTGGTACATGTGAGAATAATAAACCAATACAATATGAGCTGCGATCACTGTCATACATAGCATTGTAAGAAATGATGATAAAGCGCACACACCAAAATCCTGTACTTCCAGCGGTGGATGTCCACAGGAACTGGAGGACAGAGATGTATGGTGCGTCCGTCACCGTTGCCATTGGAAACCAGCGCCACTGCGTCGCTAATGTTTTCAACGATAATGAATGAATGAATGAACTGGGTGAAAAAAGTTCAAGATCTATAATGAGCAATGAAGATGGTTTAGAGTGTTGAAAATTACAAGAGAGATGAGATTCAAGAGGCCTACCGGCTTCAGTGTAATTGCTGGATTTCTTGCGTTATTGACTCATATAGCATTGGTCAGTGCTATGTTAAAGAAGGAGTCATTACACTAAAGTGGAGGTACTGATGAATTGTGTATTTTGGGATACCATGGCTCTAATCCCACATATTTACTGAGATTGATAAATAACTTTCAGTCAACAAGTTATGTCCTGTTTGCAACTGCTATGGAAAGGCATTAGTTGTCTGGAAACATTCTTATCAGGAACATTCAAAGAGTCCTAATCAAATAACCTATTCTGGCCTTGAAGATGGTCACAAGAGGTTTTGTCTGGAAAAAGTCATAAACTGAATGAAATAAAGGTATTCCTATTGTTCAACTTGCTATTAGGGTCAACTAATTAACAGAATATTCTTTACATGCACGTCTCATTTTTCATACACTCTGTGGGTTCCTCAGAGTTTCTGTATATTTGAAATAAATATTTGTATGACTTTGTGACATGACTTCAAAAGCACCATGGGTCTGAAGTCATGGTCACAGCAATAAATTATTATCTCAGAGTGGATAAGTTAGCTGATAGGATCAGGGTCAAATAATTTGTGTCTTGCATTTGAAATGTAGCAGCTTGCAAACATTGCCAGAATCATAAAGACTGCCCAGGAAATTGATTTCTAAAAGTACAATACTAATGGCTATTGCCAAATTACATTCAAAGGATTGGGTGAAGATGACTTCTTCAGATAACAGCACATTTTCTTGGCAATCTGGCCGAGAGCGACAGATGAGGTGGAGACAAGTGAATATGGTTTAGGACTTAAAAAAAAGTGGATCCTTGATTTTCAGGGTGGTCTTGTCTAATTTATTTTTTAGGCAATGAGAAGACGAGTTGCCTTGACACCGATATGTCTTTAAGTACGGAAAATGAAATTGTGCCACATCTTGCTCTCAGATATAAGCTGGAAAGCTTGTGATGTGATCGTCCCAGGCTGACAAATAAAATGTAAGCAAACAAGTGGGAGCATCTGAATAAGTGGCTTTTGTGCACATGTAATAGGATTTTTTTTTTTTTCAACATCTTTGGTAAATAAAATAATCTGCTGTCACAACCAATGCTGCAGTGAAGTTTGAGTTAGCAGAATTATTGCTGGCACTCTGCCATCTGTTTTTATTTCCTTTTTATCTCCCTCAAAGGACCATTTGCAAGAGTGCAGAAACATGTCACTGATGGAGGAAGCCGAATTAGAATGTGCTTTGCTGAACTGGGTGTTTCAGAACACTCAAGGCATTAGCGTGCAGCCCAGCTGTGGCAACCTCAGTCCACATGACTGCCATAAACAGCATGCAGAATTTATCATATACTGAGTTATTTAATAAGCAATGCCCTAGATGGCAAGTGCCAGCTGCAATGGGCCTCTGAAACTGTTGAGCTGAGCTCTTAGCTAATCTAAAAACGCCACTGAATTTTCATCTCCTTGGAAGATGATCTGCATTGTGAGGACAGCTATTGGCTGTAGGCAGAAACATTTGGAGCTGTGGGCGGTTGGAGCACATCATTGGGGAGGCATTGAGAGACCTTGTGTTATTTTTGGGACAAAGTGCATACTTGCAAAGTAAAGCAGTGGGAGCCGCACCTGAGAATAATTCTGTGAAGTTTTGGACATTCCTCACAAAGATTGTTTATCCACATTGTGTGTTGTGTTGTAAAGTGGATCATGAAATAAGGTCATTAAACCCATCTTGCTTTTGGAAAAACACTCCATAATCCAGCAATTTATGCACCATTAAGAATGTATCCAATCTTGTGTTGAACTCAAAAGACAAATCCATGTTCATAGTCCTTTTAGACAATACAAATACCAACTATAACTTGCAGCGTTAAACAAAAATTCTCCTTCTCTCAACTCTGGTTTGTTTGCTACCTTCCACGGGCACTGGCTGGTCGTGATGAATATTTTTTCAAAATAACATTCGGATAAAGTGCAAAAAAATCCAAAGATTTCCGATGCTGGAAATCTGAAGCAAAAGTAGAAAGTGCTGGAAACAATCAGCTGTTTAGGCATCCCCTGTGGAAAAATAAACAGAGTTAACATTTCATATGTAACACCCTTTGTTGAATTGCTCTTTGTCAAAACCTTGTCAGATTTTGCCAATTTGTTTTGGAAATAGTCCTTAACCAGACTGATTCCTGGGATGTCAGGACTGTCTTTTGAAGAAAGACTGGATAGACTCGGTTTATACTCTCTAGAATTTAGGAGATTGAGAGGGGATCTTATAGAAACGTACAAAATTCTTAAGGGGTTGGACAGGCTAGATGCAGGAAGATTGTTCCCGATGTTGGGGAAGTCCAGGACAAGGGGGTCACAGCTTAAGGATAAGGGGGAAATCCTTTAAGACTGAGATGAGAAAGACTTTTTTCACACAGAGAGTGGTGAGTCTCTGGAACTCTCTGCCACAGAGGGTAGTTGAGGCCAGTTCATTGGCTATATTTGAGAGGGAGTTAGATGTGACCCTTGTGGCTAAAGGGATCAGAGGGTATGGAGAGAAGGCAGGTACGGGATACTGAGTTGGATGATCAGCCATGATCATATTGAATGGTGGTGCAGGCTCGAAGGGCCGAATGGCCTACTCCTGCACCTAATTTCTATGTTTCTATGTTAATAATGATTTCAAAATGCTGGTTTTAAATGGATTTGGTTAAAGATTCATTTGTGATTTTATTTTTTCTCTCCCTGTGCTCCCCACTTTATTGACAGCCAACTGGAAGTTGTGAACATCATCAGCCAGGTCTCGCCTTGTGGTTGATCATCATGAAGCTCATGAAGTTCACCAAGTCACCAGGGCAGAATGACTGGCTCTGTCACTTGTTTGCTCGCATGTAACTTGGTTGAGACTGAGAAGAAGGAAATACCAGTGGCTATAAACTACAAATAATAATGAGACCAGGTGTAAATTACCCGTTCTGGCTGAACATGTCTGCTGTGATAGCAATGGTAACCACACACCAGGAAGAACTTGACAGCTTTGAAGAGGAGTGATCACCCAGAATGTTTCCAGCAATGATGGATTACACTTTAAGAATATTTCTGGAGTTCAAATATCGAATTTATTTTTTAATTCCTCAATTTCTTAATCTTTTATTGTATAATAGAGCAAGGTGGTGCATTGGTTACTGCAGCTGTCTTACAGGCAATGTTAGATCATGACCTCTGGTACTCTGTCAGGAGCTTGCACATTCTCCCTGTAACTACATAGGTTTCCCCAAGGTGCTCTGGTTTCCTTAGACTTTAGAGAAACAGTATTGAGCCCAGTCCGACCAGCAATCACCCCATACACTCACACTACCCTACACACGAGGGAATTGACAATTCACAGAAGCCAATCAGCCTACAAACCTGTACGTCTTGGGACTGTGGGAACAAACCAAAGCACCAGTGAAAACCCATGAGGTTACAAAGAGAAGATACAAATGCTGAACAGTCAGGATCCTAGACGGATTTGAACCCAGGTCTCTGGCACTGTAAGGCAGCAACTCTGCCACTGAGCCATTGTGATAACCTAATACCACCTACTGTATACATATCTTTAATCACTTTTCCCATGTAGAAAATCCATGATACAGCATTGAAACAGGCCCTTCAGCCCACTGAGTCCACGGCATTCAGCAATCCCTGCACACTGACACTATCCTACACACACTAGGGACAATATACAATTTTACCAACAACTAGCCTACAAACCTGTGCTTCTTTGGAGTGCGGGAGTTGTTGTTTGGAAATCACTGAAACACTGATGTCCTGAAGAAACCATCTTCCTCGTGTGGTTCTTGGTTACTTGGTCCTCCAAAATATTCCAACTGGAATTTAAACTGGAGGTGGTGAAGGGAGGGGTTTAGCCAGAGAGGGTTATTGGGAAGAAAGTGCCACTTTAAATGTAGTTGCTTCTGGCTGGGCAACCGTGGCATGGTCTTGCAAGTGTGTCTCCAATTTTTCTGACAAGCCCTAGGAACAGTGACTGAATTCTTACGATCTACGGGAGAAAAGGCATCAATGCCCCTCAAATCCAGAGAGAAAGTGTACTAGTTATTGTTAACACACTCCCGATGCTGCACTGGCCTATTCAAAGACAGTTAACGATGAATGTTTGCAAGCAGATCTGAAGTAAGCCATCGTTGCTTCCACTGGCAGATCTGAGGCCTATGATGCTTAAGGGAGGACATGACGTAATCTTGAAATGCCCTTGCAAGACAAGAGTTATGCCACCTGCAACTTTCCCCAGTGATCTGGTGTACACATCACCAAACAAAATGTACACTTTTGAAGTGGCAGCAGTCTGGTACTTATCATCTCAAGTGTGGGTTAGTTACAAATGTGCCAGCCATTGATTGCGGATGAGGTGCAGGACTTCACATGGCTGATGTTCATGGCAGGAAACTTAAACTCTCTTCCCTTGAGTTTGCAGGGACCTCTTGGGCATTGTTTCATCTTTGATGAAATGATCAGCGTTGCTGGTACAAACATTGGCCAGCTCTGTGGATACCAGACAGTTATGCTCAGGGATGTACTTGTGGCAGAGGGAGATGTCCAGGAGCGTAGCATCTCTGATCCCAAATCGTCATCTATGAAGATTAATGGAAATGTACAATAGCATGCCATTGATAAATTCCACTGATGGCCATGGTGGAATTTATGGAGTCTACCAGTGTGTGATGTGTTTAGTCACACTAATAAGGACACAGAAGGACACAAAGTGTTGGAGTAAGTGAGCAGGTCTGGCAGCATCTCTGGACAACATGGAAATGTGACGTTTCAGGTCGAGACCCTTCTTCAGAGGAAGGAGAAGAGTCTTGGGTGATGTTGGGCTAGGGAAGAAGTGTCTCGAAAAAACGTTACCTAACCATGTTCTCCAGAGATGCTGCCTGAACTGCTGAATTACTCTGGCACTTTGTGTCCTTTTGGGTTTTAACTAGCATCTGCAGTTCCTTGTTTCTACAGCTTACACTAATACCTTGCTTTACTGTGTGTCCCAGTGTCTGATCATTTCGCGTGGGTTTAATATTGTCACGTGTACCGAGATACAGTGAAAAGATTTGTTTGTGTGCTATCCAGTCAAATCATTGTATCCATGAGTACAATCAAGCCACAACAAGTATGACAGGTATTGCAAAGAGTAAAATAACAGTCTGCAGAATATAGTGTTACAGCATTACAGTTGCAAGGAAAAAAGTGCAAGGACCGCAATTGAGGTAGATTGGAAGATTGAGACTATGCCTTAGCTTTTGGGAGGATTATTCAGCAGTCTGATAAAGAAGAAGCTGTTCCTGAACCTGGTGGTAGGTACTTTTGAGCTTTTGTATCTATCTTCTGCCTGATAGAAGAAGGGACTAGAGGGAATCATCAGGGTAAAAATGATTCTTATTGGGTCAGCTCTATACCTGAGCCAGCAGGAGGTGTAAATGGAGTCTTCAAAACAGTGGAGTAGTTTCAATGAAAACATTTGATTCACGGATGGGAAATAACTTGTCTGGCATTGTAAAGAGAAATGATGAATTGCAGTTTAGGAAGATTGTTGATTGTCACAACAGAGGGCTAGAAGATCGGCATTTTGTTCAGGCTGGCAATGGTGTAGAGACGTGGAGGAGGGCAGGTAATGGGAGCAGTGAAGCATAAATGTTCTAGATGGGCCCATGCCACATCCTTCATGAAATAAAACATAAACATACATCTTCTCAAATAATCTATTCCAAAACATGATTATAATAATTGATGTCTGAAGACATTGCAATTAGAATAAACACTGCATGCTCTGTCTTCTTGTAAACAATTTTTGATTTGTTCATGAAATGCTGACTCTGTTGGCGAGGCAACGTTTATTGCCCATCCCTTCACTTTAGGGGATTGCAGCGAGTCACATCCTCAGCCTGCTGTCGTCCCTCTGATCAACGTGGCAATGGGGAAGAGGATTCCAGGATTTGTCCCCGCCACTTTGATGGAATGTCAATCTGTATCTGGGACAGGATTGTATGGCAGTGGGAGGGGTCCCTGTAAGCTGAGCGTTGTCATATGCTCTCTGCCCTCGCCCTTCCAGGTGGTGGAGACTGCAGCTGGGGGCACATTTGGAATACGCGTAGATTAGTAGGTATAGGGAGTTTTTATAGAAGGGGAACTGTAGCTATTCTGGTCTGGTGATGCAGGAGGTAAATATTTATGGAAGGTAAACAGGTGTCAGGGATTATGGGGAGAAGGCAGGACAATGGGGTTAGGAGAGAGAGATAGATCAGCTGTCATTGAATGGCAGATTGAATGGCAGAGTAGACTTGATGGGCCAAATGGCATGATTCTGCTCCTCTCACTTCGATGGCAGAGTGTGATTCCAGTGAACTGTCTTGTGCTAGCTCCTTGAATGTTGCTTGAACTACATTCGTCCAGGCAAATGGAAAATATTCCTAAACTCTCCTGATTTGTATCATGCAGATGGTGCAAATCCCTTGGGGTATCAGTAGGTGGTTCACTTGCTACTTTTGTAGCAATGGATTTTCCCAGCCAGTCCACTTAATCTTATTTGGAAAGCCCAGAGACTCAGCAATGGTGATGCCATTGAATGTCAAGGTTGAGTAGTTTGATCCCTCTATCGTTGGCTATTATCATTGTATTTGTAATAAGGAACTGCAGATGCTGGTTTAAACTGAAGATAGACACACAAATGCTGGAGTAACACAGCGGGACAGGCAGCATCTTGGGAGAGAAGGAATGGGTGATGTTTCGGGTCAAGACCCTACTTCAGACTGAAGAACAATCTTCATACAATTATTGTATGTTGCTTGTATGGTTATGGATGTTATTTACCACCATTTGGTCCATGCCTGAATCTTGTCTAGGTCTTGCTGTATGCAGGCATGGACTGATTCTTTTGCCAATCTTGTTGCAAATGGAATTGAATATTAGAGATGTCCTCACTTCTGACCCGATTATGGAGGGAAGGCCATTGTTGAAGCAGCTGAAGATAATTGGGCGAAGGACGCCAGCATCCGTATCCCTTGCTGTAGTGTGCCAGAGCTGGGATGGTTTCCATCCAACAATAGCATCCACCTTCCTTTGTGCCAGGTGTGTTTGGCTTCATTGGCTTGAATCTCAACAGGAAACCAAAATGTGTCAAATCTCCCTTGATGTCCAGAGCAGTCACACTCACTTTATCTTGATTTAATGTAGATAAAAATGCTGGAGAAACTCAGCGGGTGAGGCAGCAACTATGGAGCGAAGGAGCAGGTGACGTTTCGGGTCGAGACCCTTCTTCAGAAGGTCGTTTGAATCAATGCTATGATTATGTTGAACCCAGTGTTTTTTGGAAACCTAAACATAACATTGCTGAGTCCTAAAGAATTGCGGGTGCTGACATCTTGAGCAAAACAGTGCTGGAGTAACTCAGCGGGTCGGGCAGTATCTATACTCCAGCACTTGGTGTTTTAGAGCATCTTGAGTTGGTTATTGGAGAATAAGAGCCATTTGTTGTCACTGATGATGGCACCTTCTATCACTTTGCTGAAATTGAAAGGAAATTGATGGAAATGATCATCAGTCAGATTGAATCAGTCCGACCTTTGTCGGGCTAAACCTAGTGCTTCATTTTCCTTTTTATAGGGTGTGTGATAGTGTTACTGCTGTAGTGGAACATTTGCCAAGAACACATTCCTTTAACATTGTGGCCAGACTGATATTGGAATCCATTGCTTTAACTGTATTCACCCACCCACTTCTAAATATCACGTTGAGTTAACCAAATGTGTTTGTTTCTGTGGAGTGTGTCCTTGGAAAGAAGCTAATTTGGATCATCCAGCAAACACAAGTGACGAAAGGTGGTTGCATTCTTTCATTGGGCTCCATTATCATTGAAAAGAGAATATTGTTGGAACCTCTTCCTCCTATTGCTTGTGATGCTATTTGCAACTGTGTAAAGATAAGGTCTAACAAACCTGACTTTGGTGGAGAACAGGAAGACGCCTCACTAGACCTAGATTTTGCCGATGACATTGCACTACTAGCAGAGTCGAGACACACCTTTCAAGAGATGACAACCACTCTGGAGGAGAATGCATCAAAGGTTGGATTAAAGATCAGCTGCCAAAAGACTAAGACCTTGCAGAATGGAGACCAGCGGCCAATAGACCAACTGATAATCAATGGGGAACCTGTGGAAAACGCCACAAGATTTACCTATCTTGGCAGCATGTTCACAGTAGATGGAGATGTAGAGGTCGACATCAACTCCCAAATTGGTAAAGCTGCTCCAGTCTTCAGACGAATGCAGCCAATATGGTCTAGTGGCGGGATATCCAAGATGCTAAAAGTCAAGCTCTTCCAGTCCATAGTCCTCCCTACAGCCCTCTATGCCAGTGAGACATGGAAAATCAATGTGAAGATGAAAAATACATTGGATGCATCCCAACAACGCTTCTTGAGGAAGATCCTGAAGACTAGCTACAGAGACCACATCACAAACGAGGAGATCTACCAGGAAACAGCAACAAAGCCTCTCAGCCAGGACATAGAGAGACCCAGGATGAAATTCGCAGGACATGTACTGAGAATGTCACCAGAACATGCACCTAAGATAGCAATGACATGGCAACCTAACGGAAGAAAGAAAAGAGGCCGACCAAAACTCACATGGAGGTGAACATTCCAGAAGGATTTGGAAGCCCGTGTCACTAACCTATCGAGGCTGGAAGACTATTATCCAGAGACTATTCAAATAATGTGACAGAATAAATGAATGAGAAATGCTGGCTTTGGTACCCGAAGGATTAGACAAATTGTTATTTATTTGCTTGCTTATGTGAAACCACCCACATCCACCGTCTGCATCTGAGGAGATAATGAGAAAAAATGAGCAAGAGGGTAAACAAGGTACATCTGAAGAAAAGGTGGAAATTAAAAATAAAGTTATAGAAAACTGCATAGATCTGAATACAGGAGATCTGAAATAAAAATATCTTGCTGATTATATCAGTATGCTGTTTTTTAGGCAGCGCAGTGGTGCAGCGATTGAGTTGCTGCCTTACAACACCAACGGGTAGTCTTCAAGAGAGCAGAAATTGGGAATGTGCTCAGAATGATGGTTCAATGAGTGGAATGGTTAAGGCAGGTTAAGTCAACAGAAAAGTCGTATTCAACTTCAACTATTATCAGAAGGTTTTGAATCCTGATTTTCTTGATGGAGATAAGAGACATTAAGTAATAGAAAGCCAAACTGTATTGGCAGGGCCTTACTTAAAAATTTAAAAGAAAGGAAAAGGTCCACAAGCTTTATAAGGCTGGGAAAGGGGATTAGAATCATGCTGAGGTCGCTTGTTTGGAGATTGAGATGACAGAAATGCCACGTTGAGTCCCAATGCATTGAAATATCGGATACGTGCAATGAAAGAAACACCAATGCTGAGGAGACATCTTTTGGGGTTTAGGGTTAGACATGGAGGGGCGGTCAAAGGCAGATTGTGATGGTGAAAACCAAAATCTATTTAGAGATATATACAGTAGACAACGCTTTGGAGGTTTCACAGGGACCTAAGAGGTGGAGGTATGAAGTTTTTATTTGTTTCCTGACATTAAGAAAACTGTTCACGAGAACTGTGAATGTGAAAGTTCTTTAGTAACTTGTCAGTTTCTTTGTTGAACTAAATTAAGGCGCATGTTGCAATCAAAAGCGCTTGAACAATGGGTGATGTTGAAGTGAAACCTGGGACAGTTAGTAGATTGAAGAGCATTAAATGTAAGTGTAATAATGAAAGAGGTTAAGGTTTAACAATGATGTCTGGTTTCATTCTTATACTACTGATATTCTGTGTAAATTGGGGAAATTTAGGTAACCACTCCATCTCATCCCCCTCCCTTTAATATCCCCTCTCTTCCCTGTGCCTCTAGGAGATGCATAATTCCTATCCCACTATCCTGCCCCCTGCCCTCCTCCATCCCCTTCCTTCTATATCCCCCTCCTCTGGTTTCACTATTTACTCTTCTTCTCTCCTTGTCTTACGACTGTTTGTCTATTTTCATCTCTGGCCTCTGTCCACCCATCTGCCAAAAAAACCTCAGTCACCTGTATCCACCTGTCACTAGCCAGGCCTCGTCTCACCCCATCTCTATTCTGAGCTGTCTCGTCCCATGCTAAAATTAGTCTGAAGAAGGGTCCAGACCAGAAGCGTCGCCTATTCATGTCTCCCAAAAATGCTGCCTGACCCGCCGAGTTACTTCAGCACTCTGTCTTTTTTTCAGTTATATTTTATTCATATTGATGAATTCAGTCTTTAAATATAACTTCCAATTGAATTATTTTGTCAGTTTGGTAGCATTTGTTTTTGCCACCTAGGGAACACTAGTGTTTTAACATCTTTGGTTTAAAACCCAGTCACATGTACAAATACACTGAAAGACTAGTGCCATTAACCTGCTGATTTTGCATAAACAAGAACTTTAATTAGGTCTTCAGATTTAAATAAAAGTCTGGTCATAATGAGTTCCAAATACATGGTCAATTATCAGCAAAATTGGGCGGCTCTGGCTAAATAAACAACCAAAGCAGACAGTTGGACATTAATAAAAGCATCCTTGAGGATGGCACTTAGTGACACATTTAACGTGTGTTATTGGGGAGGTAAATATGAAACTAATGGGTGCTGCTTTTCAGTGTATGAAGATCAAAGAAATGCATGCTTCTAATAAAAGTCACAATGAACTTTGACCACTATCTTTTGGAACAAGAGCTGTAGTCTATTGTTAAGTAAGTACACCTTGTTATAATGCATTAGAAAAACATTGCCAAGGTTCTATGCTGTCTTCTGCTGTCTATGGCAATAAACTGTTCATTTCGATGGTTTAGGGTTCCTCAATTATTAATCTGTTCTTCATAGGCTGCGATTTAACTTTACTGCGCAAGCTTAACAAACTAATCATTTTATTGGCTTCTGTACAAATGATGTGCGAGACTGATGTGTCTGAAAATTACCTGGATGAACACTTAAACACAGCAGACCATGAAATGCGTTAAATAGTGGACCCAGTTAACATAAAAAGCATATTTATCCACACACTGAACAAACTCAAGCACATGCATGGTTTTGGATAAATAGCAAGCCTAAATCTAAGCATTTCAGGTTTTGTATTGTGCTCACTTGAATGCTGATGAATTTAAAAAGCTAGATTGCTGGCAACTGAACATTGAAAACAGCAAAGTTTATGCTTCCCAAGTCAGAGTTGAGACCAAACATTCACCAGAACATTAGAGACAAAAGAAACTGCAGGTGGTACTTTGCAAAAAGAGACACAAAGTGCTGGACTAACTCAGTGTGTCAGACAGCATCTCTGGAAGACATGGATAATAATCTGAGTTATAATCCAAAATGTCACCTATCCATGTCCTCCAGAAATGCTGCCTGGCCTGCTGAGTTATTCCAGCACTTTGTCTTCACCACAACAATAGCTTGCATTTGTACGTGTAATTCGGTTGTTTTCCAATCCATCTGCCTACCTTGAAATGATCCTTCAGACTTGAGCAACCAAATGGGCTCCTATATTTATTTGATATGCCCTTGTCCTTCTAAGTCTGTGGCTGACCAGGATTGAAATGGCAGCTATGCTTCTCTAACCTAATTGCAATTTTTTGACGTACATGTTTTTGTGAGTCTTGTTGGCACCAAAATGCTGCTTCTACCTCGTGTCCTTGCTCATGGCCTTCCTGATCAGAATCTCTCCTTCCACAAGCCAGTTCATTCCAAACTCTGCTCTCCACGTTGCCATTCTCCTGCATCCACTGGCAACACACACATTTGCTCCAGGTCCTCTGACATTTGAAATGGTGACCCCTTGTCTCCAATTCTCCCACAACCACTCCCGTGTGTATTTGTGCAATTTTCTCCAGCCCCACTGCCCGACAGGAATGTTGCAAAGCCTGTGTTGTATTTCCAGCATTTTCTGTTCCAGACACACTGTATCTACATAAATAATTGTAGGGTTGAGTTGTAATCTGAGGAAGGACTGAAGGTCGGGTTAAATAGCATGGGGTGGATTGAATTCAATGTCACATCATGTACGCAAAGTAAAATTGAAAAGTGGAAAGAACGTTTGAATTAGCAAATGCACAGAAATACAAGGAGAGAGAACATAAGCATAGTGGAACTATGTGCAAATTGTAAATTATTTGTATATTTGTTATTTGTACTTGTAATTTGTAAATCTAACAACTGGAATTTCAAATTGTCCTCAAATAATTCATGACAAAGGAAAGAATAACAAAGATTTAATATTTGGGCTCCATGTTGGTTGGCAGGCATTAAAAACGTCCATCGTATTAAAGAGATATTTATCAGATCACTTTCAGTCGGGGGTTTAATTGCCAATTAATGAGTAAATAAAGCAATTTTATAAAACTCGCTGGGAAATTAAGAGTAAAGTGGTTCTTTCGAAAACATAGAAAGACATAAAAAGTGCTGGAATAACTCAATGGGTCAGGCAGCATCTCTGAATAATTTACAGCATCTAGGCTGCCGGACCCTCTGAGTTACTCCAGCACTCTGTTACTTTTTTTTTGTAAACCAGCATCTGCAGTTCCATGTTTCTCTCTTTTGAAAACATGATGGTGGAACGCTACAAATTGTTTCTAAACCAAGGGACACCACTTCCGAAGAATGTTATGAGGTGCGTTAAAATGATATAGGCATTTTTTGATTTATGAATGCTGGATTTAGAAATTTTCTCTGCAATGCAGTGAGTCTTGGGGTAGATTTCTTTGAATTATGAAATGTGTAGCCTGCCTCTCTCGGCTCATTGGAATAAACCATAGCAAAAGTCCTATATTTACAAATTTTCAATGAATGAGCCATTTTCTAGGAACGCAACCTTTTTGTAAATCCAGAAATGGCTGTAGATGTTAGAGTTAGTGTAACTTTGGCTTTATTATGGTAATTTGACTCTCCTTCTCTGGTGTCACTTTTTGTCTGATTTGACATCAGGATGACTTCACTGTTTGCAACATCATAATGATGGTCTCCTCCATTGTCAGAGTGAGACTAAACACAAATTGGAGGAACAGCATCTCATATTTCTCTTGGGCGGCTTACGTTATGAATATTGATTTCTCTCACTTCAGATCGAAGATCCTATAGCAAGCAAGATAGATCACTCATTGAAAAAGGCATAGTACGGGCATGGGCGGATTCATGGGTAATTTTCGGTCCCGTTTCCGTAACCGGCTTCCGTCTCCACACCAAAGATCCCATAAGATACAAAGTCGGAGACGGAAGCCAGTTACAGAAACATCCTCGTAAAAATAACAGTTATTTGGTAAAAATCTTCTTCTCATTTTCAGAATTTTAATTTATTAACACAAACTGTTCCCCCGCACCGTTGATTGCGCAGCGGGTCGGGTTACGGGAATGGATTAAAAAAAGGCCCACCTTCCGTTCCGTTGCATACTACATGTCAGACCATTGTATTTCGAAGGAGTGGTCTATCTTGCTCCGCTATAGGATCTTTGCTTCAGGTAGCCTCGGCATTCCATCTCTCTATCCCTCCCCCATCCAAGTCAGACTAGCTTCTCATTTTCACCCTACAAATAATTAACAATGGCCTGTTTCCCATATCATCGTTACTTTTTGGCCTATCTTTCATTCATTGTTCTTTATTTCTCCACATCTCCATCTATATCCCTCATTTCCCTTATCCCTAGTCTGAAGAAGAGTCTCGACCCAAAATATCACCCATTCCTTCTCTCCAGAGATGCTGCCTGTTCCGTTGAGTTACTCCAGCTTTTTGTGTCTATCATAATAAGTAACTAGTAGAGTGGATAAGGGAGAACCAGTGGATGTGTTATATCTAGACTTTCAGAAGGCTTTCGACAAGGTCCCGCATAAGAGATTAGCATACAAACTTAAAGCACACGGTATTGGGGGTTCAGTATTGATGTGGATAGAGAACTGGCTAGCAGACAGGAGGCAAAGGGTAGGAGTAAACGGGTCCTTTTCAGAATGGCAGGCAGTGACTAATGGGGTTCCGCAAGGCTCAGTGCTGGGACCCCAGCTATTTACAATATATATTAATGATTTGGACGAGGGAATTCAATGCAACATCTCCAAATTTGCAGATGATACCAAGCTAGGGGGTATAGTTAGGTGTGAGGAGGATGCTTGGAGGCTGCAGGATGATTTGGATAGGCTGAGTGAATGGGCAGATGCATGGCAGATGCAGTATAATGTGGATAAATGTGAGGTTATCCACTTTGGTGGCAAAAACATGAGGGTAGACTATTATCTGAATGGTGGCAGATTAGGAAAGGGGGAGATGCAACGAGACCTGGGTGTCATGGTACACCAGTCATTGAAAGTAGGCATGCAGGTGCAGCAGGCAGTGAAGAAAGCAAATGGTATGTTGGCATTCATAGCAAAAGGATTTGAGTATAGGAGCAGAGAGGTTCTACTGCAGTTGTACAGGGTTTTGGTGAGGCCACACCTGGAGTATTGCGTACAGTTTTGGTCTCCAAATCTGAGGAAAGACATCCTTGCCATAGAGGGGGTACAGAGAAGATTCACCAGACTGATTCCTGGGATGTCAGGACTTTCATATGAGGAAAGATTGGATAGACTCGGCGTGTACTCGCTGGAATTTAGAAGATTGAGGGGGGATCTTATAGAAACTTACAAAATTCTTAAGGGGTTGGACAAGCTAGATGCTGGAAGATTGTTCCCGATGTTGGGGGAGTCCAGAACAAGGGGTCACAGTCTAAGGATAAGAGGGAATTCCTTTAGGACCGAAATGAGGAAAACATTCTTTGCACAGAGAGTGGTGAGTCTCTGGAATTCTCTGCCACAGAAGGCAGTTGAGGCCAGTTCATTGGCTATATTTAAGAGGGCGTTAGATGTGGCACTTGTGGCTAAAGGGATCAGGGGGTATGGAGAGAAGGCAGGTACGGGATACTGAGTTGGATGATCAGCCATGATCACATTGAATGGCGGTGCAGGCTCGAAGGGCCGAATGGCCTACTCCTGCACCTATTTTCTATGTTTCTATAATGATGCATGTTAATGCAAGTTCACGACCAGTTCTGGTCAGCCCACTGCAGATAGATGTGGGGGCTTTAGAGAGTCACTAGACAGTATGGACCATTGCGAAATGAGATATTTGAGATATAAATGAGATATCTGTAGCTTAATAAATAAACGCACAATTAATTTGGTTTCCTTTGTGCTCTAAATCTACTTTAATAAGTAATGAAATAAACAATTTATATCAGCCTCTGTCATTGTCAGCTAATAAATAATAAATTATTTTCTTACAAACTAGTTCAGAGATATCTTGCATTTTTGAATCATTGAGATTCTGAATTAATCAATCTTGCCCTACTGTGCTGTTTACAGAACAGACTGTAATTAAAGAAGTCCTCCCCTTCTTATCTCAGTATAATATAGTAATGGTTTTGTGGACAAATTAAATGTTTCTCTTGATATTAGGTTGATTTCAAATCTCATTCCTGATTAAATTAAATATGAATTGATCAGATTCCCAAACCTTTAAATAGCATCATTGAATTTATTACTAACTGAGTATCTCTTTGTATACTCGTTCCTTATCAATTACTAATGAAATAAATTGTTGGTCAGTTCATTTAGTAACATACATGTAGAATATTTCAACAGCAATTCAATCAAAAAAGTCTTCTTCCTGAATGCTCATTGAAAGTTGAATATGCAGGAACATTAAACAATTTGTGAGAGATAGACAAGATATTTTAGATTACCTTCCAATATATTAGGCATAAGATAAAGTGAGCACACAGCCTGAACTGATGTCCACACGATAGACTGAATTATTGCAGCCTAGGTCTTCCTTCTACATCAGGCTTCCCATCGTTGTCTTCCCAATACTGAAGACCTACTTTTGCATCCCATCTGGAGTTTGCTGAAACATCGCTCCCCACAGTCCCCTGTGTCCTATTACAATAATGCGGCATAGTGGCGCAGTGGTAGAGTTGCTGCCTTACAGTGCTTGCAGTGCTGAAGACCCGGGTTTGATCCCGATTATGGGTGCTGTCTGTACGGAGTTTGTACGTTCTTCCCGTGACCTGTGTGGGAGATCTTCGGAGTCCTCTCACACTCCAAAGACGTACAGGTTTATAGGTTAATTGGCTTGGTGTATGTGTAAATTGTCCCTAGTGTGTGTAGGATAGTGTTAAGGGCCTGTCCCACTTATGTGTCCATGGCACGCAAATTACGCAACCTCGTCGTCGCGTTGAGGGGCGCGGGCATCGTATGGCCGCGTGGGGCCGGTTCCACTGAGAAGCGCGGAGGGGTATGTAGTTGTGCACGAATGAAATCTTTGCGCTCCACCGGCCTGTTGCGTAATTGACAGCAAAAGTAGGACAGGCCCAAGACCCTGCCGTGAAGCAATGTCTCGCCTCCAACAGCAGCAGAAGCAGGCAAACGATTGCTGAGCTTGGGGCTCACGGCCGTTGCGGTCCGGATCCGCCCCCACTTCTACTCCCAGAGTGGGCCAAGAAAATTGAAGATAGACACAAAATGCTGGAGTAACTCAGTGGGACCGGCAGCATCTCTGGAGAGAAGCAATGGGTGACGTTTTGGGTCAAGAACCTTCTTTAAGACTGAAGAAGAGTCTCGACCCGAAACGTCACCCATTGCGGTCGAATGAAGTCGCGCACGACCTTCGCGGGACCGTCGCGGCTCAACGCGACCACAAGGTCACGTAATTAGCGAGCCAAGGACACATAAGTGGGACTGGGGCTTTAATGTGTGGGGTTTGCTGGTCGGCACAGACTCGGTGGGCTGAAGGGCCTGTTTCCGTGCTGTATCTCTAAACTAAACTAAATAGATCACTCTTGTCGTCTTTTTAAACCTTGCTCCATTTTTTCATGAACACGACTCATGTGTGTCCTTGCATCTTCCTGTGAATGGTCATTGCCAGAGATACAAAGTTATTGGTTTCTCAGCTACATCCAGGCAAATCAGAAACCATCGATACAAACATCTGTGTTAAAAAAGGAACTGCAGATGCTGGAGAATCGAGGGTACACAAAAGGCTGGAGAAACTCAGCGGGTGCAGCAGCATCTAAGGAGCGAAGGAGATAGGCGACGTTTCGGGTCGAGACCCTTCTTCCTCCTTCGCCAAGAATTTACAGAGCAGTGCAATGTTGACAAATACTGGGAAAAGTTGTGCTGCAACATCATGCCGCCTTTACATTTATAGACAGTAGGTGCAGGAGTAGGCCATTCGGCCCTTCGAGCCAGCACCGCCATTCAATGTGATCATAGCCATGAGAAAGAGTGTATAATGATCAAACTTCAGATGACGTTACCGAAGGCAGAAGATTATGAATTAACTTGCCTTTGTTGCAGCCTGAGAGATCTGACACGGTCTGTGGGATATTTTGAGATGTAGTAATGAATGAAAAAGATCGGTGGTGATAGGAACACAATGTTGGAAATCCAAAGCAAAGATAGAAAATGATGAAAAAGTAGCTAAATTAGTGAGCTGTTAAAACAGAAAGACGGGTTAACATTAAACTAAACAAGCATTAGCAGAGTTAACCTAAAACAATAATTATGTTGAAGATAATGGTTCTGCATACATATTATGGCAAATGTTCTGTGCATGCTGTGTATCTGATCATGTTGATATAAGACATCTTTACTTCTGTGCTCAAATTCTCTTATAAGGTGAACATACCTCTTAGTCTCCTAATTTGACTGATCCAATTTACATGTGGCGTGGCAGTAGGGATGCTGCCTTGCAGTGCCAGAGACCTGGGTTCGATCCTGCCGAAGGGTGCTGTCTGTACGGAGTTTGCACGTTCTCCCCTTGACCACGTGGGTCTTTTCCAGGTGCTCCCCTTTCCTCCCACATTCCAAAGATGTGCAGGTTTGTAGGTTAATTGGCTTCTGTAAATTGTCCCTAGTGTGTAAGATAGAACTAGAGTATGGGTGATCATTGGTCGGCATGGACTAAGTGGGCTGAAGGGTCTGTTTCCACACTGTATTTCTAAGCTAAACTACTTAAAATCCTCCATTTCTGTATTGCATCTGTTACATGTACTGTACCTTTAATTTCCTGATTTATATCCTGTCCAATATTGCAGCTTTGGTTTAGGGAAACTGCTGCAATTCTTTCTGCCCTTTGGTATTTCTTAGCTTGGCTAGGCTGATTCTAGTTCTGCATCATGATCTGCTGAGCCACAATTATTTCTCACCACGGCACTGACCTCATCCCTCACTTATAGGTGGTGATTGTTACCTCAACTGGTCAGGCCGTAGCAGTGAGGAAAGGACCAGAGCTGGTGGTTCAAGGTGATGACCTTTCATCTGCAGTGGAACAGATCCCCAGTATTTCCTTTGCAGAGGGCCCTGTGCTGCATTAACAAAATCCAAATAATACCATCATGTGGAAAAGTTTACAAATGTGAACACATGTACAATCAGTGGGAATGTCAGACTAACTCACTGTAACATTTTTTTGCCTGTTTCTGTCATTCCCTTGCATCACAGCCTGATTGCTTAAAGTACATCCTATCGGGATGAGGTGGAGCAGCTGACAGTGTGGTGTGGAGAAAATAACCTGCTCCTGAACACCTTAAAGACCAAGGAGATGATAATAATAGACTTCAGGAAGAACAAAACAAAAATGGTACCACTAATCATCAGAGGGGACTGTGTGGAGAGGGTGGCGGATTTCCGCTTCCTGGGAATCCATATTGAGGAGGACCTGACGTGGAGCGTGAACACCTCTGCGCTGCTGAAAAAGGTCCAGCAGAGACTGCACTTCCTGAGGGTGCTCAGGAAGAATAACATCACACAGAGACTGCTGCTGTCCTTTTATCGGTGCTCCATTGAGAACATCCTAACATACTGTGTATGCGTGTGGTACATCAGCTGCACAGCGGCTCAGAGTAAAGTGCTCCAGAGGGCCATTGACAACGCCCAGAGGATTGTCGGCTGCCCTCTCCTTACCTTGGAGGACTTACACAGTTCCTGCTGCATGAAAAAATCCCAGAATATTATAAAGGACATTTCCCACCCCGGACACTCCCTGTTTGAACTGTTGCCGTCAGGCAGACGGTACAGATCGACAAGGACAAAGACAAACAGACTTAAAAACAGTTTTTAACCCCACTGCTATAAAGGCACTAAATGTAGCCGCCAAGGAAGGCGGGGACTAAGGGACTGTGGTTGGTACACTGTGAAATCGACAGAAGGATGTAGGGTTGGGTGTTTATGCGTGCTATTTTCATATTTCATATTTATTTTAGTTGATCTTTTTTAATATTTTACCTTGTATGTATCGTTAGCTTTTATGGTTTGAATGGTGCACTGACTGGCTGACATTTTTAAATTTTGTTGTACATGGTTCATGTTACAATGACAATAAAGTTACTATTACAATGGAGGAAGGAACTGCAGATTCTGCTTTCCTTCTTTCCAGAGATGCTGCCTGCCCTCAGGAGTTACTTCAGCATTTTGTGTCTATCTTATCGAAAGTACAATTGATAGCCGGGAATTTTACGTAATACCGGGGCATACAAAGTAGTCTTAATTTGCAGCTCAATATTCCTTGTTCAGATATATTAATGGAAAGAAAATCACCAAGTGCACATACCCGAAATGCTAAAATGAAATATTTCCAAATGAGGCTCCATGGTGAAATCAGGAAATTGTCTCTCTCCCATTCCTAATTCCTAGTTCTCCCTGTATCCTATTCCTAATCACTAGTTCTCCCTGCTTGCAGTTTTTGTTTACAATGTGGCTGATCCCCAGTTGTTTAGCTTACTTGCACGCAGTTACTCTTTTTGTTTTCTTTGCGCTCTTTCCCATTTTCAGATCAGGTGAAAACCAGCCGGAGCTTCTCAGACCTGGTTACCATCCAGCTGCGTCATGACCATATGCTCAAATGGCCAATAAGAGGTTTCACTTTTATTCCCCCAGTTGCTCTCATGCTCTCTGTCATTCTGTTTCATTCTCCATTGCTCTGCCCATTACTATCTTTCACACTCTCTGGTGCAATGTCTGTTACATTCACAGGAAAGATGCAGCTGGCTGGTCTTATCTGAGACAATTTCCGGATTTCACCATGGAGCCTCATTTGGAAATATTTCACTTCAGTCCAACTGACCAGTGCTTGCTGCTTGAATCTGCTTGAAATGCTGCTTGAATCTTGAAATCCTGCTGTCTGAAATCCTTCTTGAATCTGGTCTCAAATACAGAACAACTTTGTCACCTTCTGAGGTTCTTCAGAGATAAAATCAGACAGGGGAAGATCACTTAATCATCTTCTTCTTCTTATCGAGTTCACACACAGGATTAGAAGTTGTTCAGCCAGAGCTGGTCACACTTCTCGGCATCTGCGTACAACGGTGTATGTCTTGTGCTTCTTGTGCGTGGTGGTGGAAAGATTGGTGAAAACTGGGCCACAACGTGAACGCTCCTTCCTTGACCCCATTTAATCATAATAACTACTGAGACTAACATAGGCTCCAATAAATACTCTCGTTGCCGCCTTGATCTTGATACATTGTGGGGTAGCACCTAGTGGAGCTCGAATAACTCGGGTTTGATATTGACTTCCTGAGCAGCCTCCTGCTTGTATGTTTCCTCCGTGACAATGTTGGTTTCTTCAGATGCTCCAGTTTCTCCCCACATCCAAAGACATGCAGGTCGATAGATTAGTGGGCTGTTGTAAATTATCTCCTGTAATAGGAGAAACAATGTGCTGTTGATGGGTCTGTGAAGTGAATAGGCTGTAGGTAAACAAGTGGGGGAATGAGTAAGGGCCTGTCCCACCAGCATGCAACTCTATTGGATTAACGCGACCTAACGTGGTCGCTTGAGCCGTCCGGCGTCGCGGGGCCGGTCCCACTTCGATCGCCGGAGCCGTGCGGAGTTCGTCCCGACACCGCGCGGGGTTCCGAAAAACCGACTGTCCAAAAATTCCGCGCGGCAACGGCTTGTCGGCTCGCAGTCGCCTCTACATTTACACACCGCCCCGACATCGTGCCTCCGTGACCCTCTGTGTGTGGCTCCGTGGCCCTCTGTGTGTGTGCCTCGGTGCCCCTCTCTGTGTGCCCCTCTAAGTCCTGGTGAACTTACCTTGGACTTGCTTCAAGTTCGCCTCACTTTGCGCCGCGTTGCGCCACTCACCCGACCTCCGCGCGGCCCCTACTGCCGGTTTGGTTGCGCTTGCCGCATGCAGGCGCATGCTGGTGGGAACGGCCCTGTACAGGGGATCACCCGACCTCCGCGCGGCCCCCGCTTCTAGTTTGATCGCGTTCATCGCATAGAGTTGCATGCTGGTGGGACAGGCCCTGTAGGCTCTGAGGATCGATGTTGACTCAATGCACTGAATGATCTCTTTCAACCTTATAAGAAAATATGGGAACAGGAGAATAATAGTTAACCAACACTTTATTAGTGTTTCTTGTAGATAGAGTTGTAAAGTCATTGTATGGCACAGTGGTGTAGCGGTAAATAGCTTTATAGCACCAGTGACCCGGGTTCGATCCAGACTGCGGGTGCTGTCTATACAGAGATTGTACGTTCCCCTCGTGACCTGTTTGGTTTTCTCCGGGTGCTCCGATTTCGTCCCGCACTCCGAAGAGGTACAGGTTTGTAGGATAATTCCAGTTCTTTGGAAAAATTGTTCCGTGTGTGTAGGATAGTGCTGGTGTATGGGGATCGCTGGTCGGCGTGGACTCGGTGGGCCGAAGGGCCAGTTTTCTCGCTGTATCTCTAAACTAAACTACAAACTAAATGATACAGCAAGAAAACAAAACCTCTGGCCCAAATTGTCCATGCCAACTAAGATGTCTATCTGAGCAAGTCCCATTTGCTTGTGCTTGGCCCATATACCTCTCCATCTTTTCTATTCATCTATCCAAATCCAGTTCAGGGCTCTGGTAAAGCACAACTTGAGGAGCTCCAGTTTCTTCCCACATCCAAAGTCATACAGGTTTGCAGGTTAAGAATTGTAAATTATCCCTAATGTGTAGGATGGTGCTAGTGTACTAGGCCCTGTGGGAGAGCATTCTTTACTTGGCAACATCGTGATAAATATCCCTTGACCATTACTTTCTATATTTTATCCTGAGCAATGTTGTTTCGCAGCGCTTGTCCTTGATGGCTCCTTCTCTGGGGGATGCTAAGACTGCCATCCTGTATTAGGCTGCCAACAGTTGGAGATGTATTATTTTTTAATTGGTTTGTGTGCTTGTTGAAGAGGCAGTGCTGAGCAATGACATATTTATTACTGTAACTGTCAGTGGAAATTCTGATGTGTTCAACTTAACTGCTAGTGTTGCCTTAATCAGGAGTTGGTACATTGAAGTATGTGCTGTCTGCTGATGTTAGCACCAAGTTTCTGTAGTAGGCATTATTTTTTGGATATAGTATGCAGGCACACTCTGACTTACAAAAGGGTTACATCTCGACCTCTGCGTAAGCCGCATGTTACATAAGTTGGAAACGGAAGAGCTACTGCATACCTGAACATTTACTATTCAACACAGACATCACATGGGAGCTCTGACGCGGAGACCATGTGGGAGCTCTGATGCAGAGGTCATGGGGGAAGCAACAGAGACCATGGGGGAGCTCCAGTGTGGAGACCACGGGGGGAGCATCAGACGCAGAGACCATGGGGGAACTCCAGTGTGGGGACCACAGGGGGAGCATCAGACACAGAGACCATGGGGGAGCTCCAGTGTGGGGACCATCAGACACGGGGACCACGGGGGAAGCAACAGAGACCATGGGGGAGCTCCAGTGTGGGGACCACGGGGAAGCATCAGACACAGGGACCATGGGGGAGCTCCAGTGTGGGGACCACGGGGGAGCATCAGACACAAAGACCATGGGGAGCTCCAGTGTGGGGACCACGGGGGAGCATCAGACACAGGGACCATGGGGGAGCTCCAGTGTGGGTACCACGGGGGAGCTCCAGTGTGGGGACCACGGGGGGAGCATCAGAACAGGGACCATGGGGGAGCTCCAGTGTGGGGACCACGGGGGGAGCATCAGACACAGGGACCACGGGGGAGCTCCGGCGCAGAGACTTGTGGAAGCTCCAAAGCTGAGACCACATGGAAGCTCTGACACAGAGACCACGTGGGAAGTCTAAAATGGAGACCACGTGGGAACTCTAATGCGGAAACCCCACGGGAACACTGACTTGACATGGAGACCACATAGGAGGTCCGACGTGGAGTCCACGTGATGTCACTAGGGTTAAAGAATTGCTTACATAAGTGCAAGTTTAGATAACTCGCCTATTATGCCAGTCGGGAAGTACCTGTATGTGATGTGCAAAGTTATAGATTTTGTTTTGTATGCATTCTAGTGGAGTGGAGCGAGAAAAAAGAGCTGGTTGGTAACTAATGGCCCTGTCCCACTTAGGAAACCTGAACGGCTACCTCTGGTGACCTTGCGCCCCACCCAGGGTTTCCATGAGGTTCCCGGAGGTTTTGGTCACTCTCCCTAATAGTTGAAAGTGGTTTCAGCATGGTCGAGGCTTCTTCTATGTTCCTTCGATTATTTCAACAAAATCAAAACCGGCCTTGACTAAAACTAGATTACCTATTTACTTACAGGCAGTCGAAGGCCATCTCCTTTGCTGACCGGCCATTTTGATCGTCTCATTGGAGTTTCACGACCTAGAAAGCCTCACCGGAAGGTAAAATGCCCGCTAACTTTATAAATCTTCGTAAAACTGTCTCCACTCCTTCTCCCCCCCCTCACTTATCCCCCCCTCACTTCTCCCCCCCTCCACCATTGCCCCCCCCTCACTTCTCCCCCCCCTCACTTCTCCCCCCCCTCACTTCTCCCCCCCTCACTTCTCCCCCCCTCACTTCTCCACCATTGCCCCCCCCTCACTTCTCCCCCCCTTCTCTCTCCCCCCCCTTCTCTCTCCCCCCCCCTTCTCTCTCCCCCCCCCTTCTCTCCCCCCCTTCTCTCCCCCCCTTCTCTCCCCCCCCTTCTCTCCCCCCCCTTCTCTCCCCCCCCCTTCTCTCCCCCCCCCTTCTCTCCCCCCCCCTTCTCTCCCCCCCCTTCTCTCCCCCCCTTCTCTCCCCCCCTTCTCTCCCCCCCTTCTCTCCCCCCCCTTCTCTCCCCCCCCTTCTCTCCCCCCCCTTCTCTCCCCCCCCCTTCTCTCCCCCCCCTTCTCTCCCCCCCTTCTCTCCCCCCCCTTCTCTCCCCCCCCTTCTCTCCCCCCCCTTCTCTCCCCCCCCTTCTCTCCCCCCCCTTCTCTCCCCCCCCCTTCTCTCCCCCCCCCTTCTCTCCCCCCCCCTTCTCTCCCCCCCCCCCTTCTCTCCCCCCCCCTTCTCTCCCCCCCCCCTTCTCCCCCCCCTTCTCCCCCCCCCTTCTCCCCCCCTTCTCCCCCCCCTTCTCTCCCCCCCCCTTCTCTCCCCCCCCTTCTCTCCCCCCCCTTCTCTCCCCCCCCTTCTCTCCCCCCCCTTCTCTCCCCCCCCTTCTCTCCCCCCCCTTCTCCCCCCCCTTCTCCCCCCCCCTTCTCCCCCCCCCTTCTCTCCCCCCCCTTCTCTCCCCCCCCTTCTCTCTCCCCCCTTCTCTCTCCCCCCTTCTCTCTCCCCCCCCTTCTCTCCCCCCCTTCTCTCCCCCCCTTCTCTCCCCCCCTTCTCTCCCCCCCTTCTCTCCCCCCCTTCTCCCCCCCCTTCTCCCCCCCCTTCTCCCCCCCCTTCTCCCCCCCCTTCTCTCCCCCCTTCTCTCCCCCCCCTTCTCTCCCCCCCCCCTCTCTCCCCCCCCCTCTCTCCCCCTCCCGCGCTCTGTAAAGGACTTACCGTGCTCTGTGGCAGCCATTTACCTTCCTCTTCATCGCGCAGACAGCGCTCCTCCGCTGTCCCTGGCCCCCACCTTCGCAGTGTGTGTGCGGTCGGTAGCAAATCTTTGGTCGGTAGTTGCAGCTCACACTTCGGTCGAGGCTTTCCAGGCGAGTGACCAAAACCTCTGGGGACTCATGGAAACCTTGGGTGGGGTGCAAGGTCACCAGAGGTTTCCTAAGTGGGACAGGGGATACCTTAATTTGAAACCACGTAATGATTATTGCTGTCAAAGCAGACAAAAGTAAGGCAAAGTAGAAATCTAGAACAAGTTATCTTTAAAATTTACTTGAGATTCATACTGTTTTAGAATTAAATTTCGACAGCTAGTTTGCTATTAAAGAAAACATATTTGGAAGGTAAAAGTCTATACCTATGCTCAAATTTGCTGTAGTAGCTGGCAGGGCCCATTGTTGGCTTAAATTAGTTTTAGCTTTATCTGTGCCTCTCACTACTCCCCTCAATGGTGCAAGTGGCAATAATGAACCTGTAAATAGTCAAAGTCCACAATCTGAAGTTCAAGATCATCTTTAATCAGTATCCATATTATAACGGTACAGCAGGTCGTTAGTTGTTAGTACATCGTGACCGCTTCCAAGACTGACTAATGTAGAAAGTGGGTGTTAATATGAATCATACAGTAGGGTGGGGTTAGTGATGCTATTCTACTGTGATTGGCTTTCATGCTTAAACCAATCTACATCCTTCCCAGTAAAGAGTGAATATGGTAAGCACACATGTCGCAAGAATTCAAACACCCTCGCCGTATCTGTCAGGCGGTCTACTAATATGGCCCAAATGCGTACAGACCAAGCCCTTTCCCCCTTCGCCAGAAAAATTAAAAGGAAGTAGTGAACCCGGAAGTGAGAAAGCAGCAGGAGGTGTGGGTTCGGATCCCACTTCTGACACCATGTAAATGGTCAAAGTCCACAATCTGAAATTCAAGATCATCTTTAATCAGTATCCATATTATAACGGTACGGCACGTCATTAGTTGTTAGTACATTGTGACCGCTTCCGAGACTGACTAATGTAGAAACCTAAATCTGATCATATCTCCTGGACATCCAAGGACCCAAGCAGTCTTTCCAGGTGAGGCAGAGGTTCACCTGCACCTTCTCCAACCACATCTACTGCATCCGCTGTTCTAGGTGTCAACTTCTCTACGTCGGCGATACCAAGCGCAGGCTTGGCGATCACTTCTCCGATCATTTCGCACTAACCAATCTAATCTCCCGGTGGCTCAGCACTTCAACTCCCCCTCCCATTCCAAGTCTAACCTTTCTGTCCTGGGCCTCCACCATTGCCAGAGTGAGGCCCAGTGCACATTGGAGGAACAGCACCTCATATTTCGCTTGGGTAGTTTACATCCCACTGGTATGAGCAACGCCTTCTCGAATTTCAGATAGTCCTTTCTTTCTCCCTCCTTCCCCTCCCCCTCCCCCTTCCCAGCTCTCCCACAAGCCTACTGTCACCGCCTCTTCCTTTCTCGCCCCCACCCTCCCCCCACCCCCGACATCTGTCTGAAGAAGGATCTCGACCCGAAACGTCGCCTATACCTTCTCTCCATTGATGCTGCCTCACCCGCTGAGTTTCTCCTGCATTTTTGTCTACCTTCTCCTGTTCCTAATGTCATTCAGAGTTAGCCAGCAGAAAGTGCATAATGGTGGATTTTGTATCCTGCAATTGAACTTCCTCTCCCTACCAAAAATGACCATGTTGATCTTGCTTTTTTTTGTGATCTGGGCATCTCCGGCAATGTCAGCATTTGTTGTCCATTCCCAATTGGCCTTGTGAAGATGGTGCTGAGTCACTTTCTGGTGCAGATGCCCCCGCAGTGCAGCTGGGGGTGGTGTTGTAGTACTGAGAGCCAGTGATGGTGAAGGGCTGGCAGTGTAGGTCCAAGTCAGCATGGTGTGTGTGATCTGGAGATTAACCTGCAGGTGGCGGTGTTCCCATGTACCTGCTGCCTCTGTTCTTCAAGTAACTGCACTGCATTTAGTAGATGCACCACAGTTACTTGTTGATATGACAAGTTAGTTCTGGAACAGAGATAATTGACCTTTGGCAATGAAAATGCAGGTTGTAGCTCCAGCCATTGGAGTGTTTTCCCTTTGGTGAGCACTAACTTTAGTTTGTTATTGGTGCAATATTTCGGGCCGAAACTTTGCCTATTCCATTGCTCCATAGATGCTGCCTCACCCGCTGAGTTTCTTCAGTATTTTTGTCTACCTTCGATTTTCTAGCATCTGCAGTTCCTTCTTAAACATGATGTCACAGCAGTCATACCTTTGGAAGTCAGCTCTTTGATCCGATGTTAGACTAAAGCCGTGATAAGGTCCGAGCTGAGTGTTCTGAGTGAAGCTACTTGCATATCTACTTCCCGTCAGTTTATACTTGCCCCTGTATGTTAGGAGCATGGGGGAACTATAATGTTGGACCTGGGACCCCTCAGCTTGGCATGCCTGTTGACGATCAAACATGTGACAGTATTTAATTACACTTCCCTAACTGATTATTAATATTTCAACATCCAAGATGGACACAAAAAGCTGGATTAACTCAGCGGGACAGGCAGCATCTCGGAAGAGAACGAATGGATGACATTTTATGTTTAGACCCTTCTTCAGACAGACGCAGTTCCCTATATTTCCTCTGCATAAAAAGATTTTCCCAGCAATGTTGAAATTGTTAATATAATTGCATTGGATTTAAAACTAATATTATCCCAGTCACCTATTTGCTTGGCATTTACATTTTATGAAGGTACATTTGGAATGATTTTCATTGTCATTTTCAACATTTCATAAGATCATAAGAGATAGGTGTGGAAATGGGGCATTTGGCCCATCAATACTCCATCATTCAATCATGGCTGATCCATCTCTCCCTCCTAACCCCATTCTCCTGCCTTCTCCCCATAACCCCTGACACCCGTCAGTATCGTCACCAATTCTTCTGTGATTATTGTGCTGATTTTTTTTTTTTAATTGCTTACTTTAACCTTGTCCTTTCCATGCTTGCCTTGGGCTTTCTTCCCATTTCACCTATAACTCATCTGTGAGCTTAAGAGGAGAGTTCAATGTGACATGTGGTTCTTGAAGGAGCATCAGCCAGCTCCTGTGGTCCTGCTTTATCCTGTAGCTGTTGCTTTCATTTATATATTAATGCAGCATCTGGTTTGGATTGTACTAGTTCATAAACACACATGTTGGTTACCATTGTAAATTTTCACAAGCATATTTTGCAAAGATGTGTTTCCAAATCTTTTTAGAGCAGTTGCATTATAGTTCTGAAATAATTTGTTATGCATTTTTTGCATTTGGCAATGATTATCAGAGCTATTGATTTCCTGTTATACGTATTTGTTTGACACGCTCATACCGTGGAAAGGATTGTGAGCATGAAATTACTTCTTCATAAGCACTGTCCATTTCCGAACCCATCCTGAACAAATTTAGTTTAGTCTGCAAGAAAAGTTCAGTTATGGCCGTGATTAAACTTATCAATGCTCCGGCTGTTGATTTGTAATTGATCACATTTGACGATTTTGGAAGAATTTCTTCTCCTTACCGGAAATTGCTGATTTACCAATAATTGCACTTTTTCTTTCTCTCTATTTCCATTTTCTCACCTGGCAGAGATTTACGGCTGGAATGATATTGCACTTGGTGTGAACTGAGGCAGTTATGACAAGGTCAACTGGACTGATCCTCACTCTGTACAACTTTACTAAGCCTGGTAATACTTTCAAGTTGTTTTACTTTTCTGTTGGATTGGCATCTGTATGAATATGTTCATCCTCTGGACAAATACATTGCTTCTGCCTTGTTGGGCAAAATAAAACAATTACCAAATGCATTTCCAAGTAGATATTTTCAGTGGTATGAACAATTTTTCACAAAGCGGTGGAACGTTTATTTATCTTTAAGAATAAGGAGTAAGCCATTTAGAACGGAGACGAGGAAACACTTCTTCTCACAGAGAGTGGTGAGTGTGGAATTCTCTGCCTCAGGGCGGTGGAGGCAGGTTCTCTGGATGCTTTCAAGAGAGAGATAGATAGGGCTCTTTAAAAATAGCGGAGTCAGGGGATATGGGGAGAAGGCAGGAACGGGGTACTGATTGGGGATGATCAGCCATGATCATATTGAATGGAGATGCTGGCTCGAAGGGCCAAATGGCCTACTCCTGCACCTATTGTCTATTATCTATTGTGTGTTGTCTATTGTTTAGTATTTATCAGTAAAATTTAGGCATCTATCTCTAAAGTGGAGTTTGTTTGGTACGCCGTTGTTTAATATTTGCCTCATGAAGAAGCTTGTGGGGTCCAGCTTGATTTAACACATGGGGCCACCTTGTGGTTAATTATGAAATTTATAATTATATTCAATTTTGGTTTAGAATCATCGAATCAGAGGGCACAGAGATATGCCCTTCGCCCCATCATGCCCATGTCAACATCAACCAACAAGCATTTACCAGCATGTGATTCTTAGCTTTGTGTGTCATGTGGTTCAAGTAGTTGTCACAATGCTTCTTAAGTAGCCTCAGAGTGTCCTCCTTCACCATCCATTGAGGCGGTGTGTCCAGTCTCCAACTTCCTAGTGGGTCACAGAGTCATAGAGTAATACAGTGTGGAAACTGACCGTTCGGCCCAACTTGCCCACACCGGCCAACATGTCCCAGCTACACTAGTCCCACCTGCCCACTCCTAGGTCCATATCCCTCCAAACCTGTCCTATCCATGTACCTGTCTAGCTGTTTCTTAAATGTCAGGATAGTCTCTGCCTCAACTACCTCCTCTGACAGCTCCTTCCACACACCCACCACCTTTTGTGTGAAAAAGTTACCCCTCAGATTCCTATTAAATCTTTTCCCCCTTCACCTTGAACCTATGTCCTCTGGTCCTCGATTCGCCTACTCTGGGCAAGAGACTCTGTGCATCTACCCAATCCATTCCTCAAATACCCTCGAATCCTATTATCTCTTACCCTAAGTCCTCTGGTTTCAGAAAGTCTTCTATCGACAAAAGTTACCTAATTTCTGCCCTATCTTAAGCATCCTTTCCAAAATGTGCTTCAAGTTTAATTTTTTTAAATATTAAAATTGAGAATGATTCTTCATTTTATCTCTTAATCAGCTGATAAATTCTCTGCTGATCTGCTGATAAATTGATGTTCAGTGTTTTTTAGTTTGAACGTTGGTGTTTATGCGGGGCACATTTATTGCTTTGCAGTTTCCATCCAACACTTGTCGTTCAATTTATCTTTATCGCAAAAGGATTTACTATAACAATGTTTACTCATGAGTGTTAGCATAGTTCGACTGCCAATACAATGCATAAACATCACTGGTTAAAACTTAACATAAATATCGCGCAGTTCCAATCATCCAGCTTCAATTATGACTGCTGATACTGTCTGTGCAGAGTTTGCGTGTTTGCCTTGTGGGTGCTCTGGTTTCCTCTTCCACCCCAAACACAAGCTGGTTAGTGAACTAAAGGGCCTGTCCCACTAGCGCGCGATTAGACGCGACAAGCGCGACCTACCGTGGTCGCTTTAGTCGCCCGGCCTCGCGTGACCCTGTCCCACTGCGATCGCCAGAGTCTCGTCGAGTTGTGTGTAGCTGGTGTCGACATCGCGCGTAGTGTCCAAAAACCGACACTGCTTAAAAAATTACGCGCGGCAAAATCCTGTCGCGCAGAACGTGATTAACGTGATGACGTTTTGACGTTGTGCGTCTTCAGCGTGGCGTTGCGTGATGACGTCACTGCCCAACGTCGTGCAACGCGCATGCTCATGCGCATCGTCACGTGATGAAAAATAACGTCCTTCCTTCGGACGTCGCGCGTGTAATCGCGCGCTAGTGGGACAGGCCCTTCACTCGCACCGGGATCGCCTGACCCCCACGCGACCCCCGCGTCCGAATTTGTCGCGCTTGTCGCGTCTAATCGCGCGCTAGTGGGACAGGCCCTTAAGAGAGAATTGGTTGCAGGAAAATAAGTAATGAAATGGGATTGCTGGGATTACTCTGAGAGCTATCCTGGACAATGGTCGCCTTCTGTGTTGTAAGGGAATATTGATTTAACAGGGAGTCAGATCTAAATATCAGATTTATATTTTGAGAGATAGAAGCCAGCATCCACCTTTCACAGTGAGCTTGAACCCGCTGTGAAATGATGGAAAGGTGGATGCTGTCCTAAATTAAGTCTACTTTAATTAAATGATAAATATTCCAAGCTGCTTCGGTTCAAACATTTAAGAATGTCGAACCACTCTACTTATAAGCCAAAATGCTGGAGAAACTCAGCGGGTGAGGCAGCATCTATGGAACGAAGAAAATAGGCAACGTTTCGGGTCGTGACCCTTCTTCAGACCCGAAACCTTGCTGATTTCCTTCGCTCCATAGATGCTACCTCACCCGCTGAGTTTCTCTAGCACTTTTGTCTACCCCCGATTTTCCAGCATCTGCAGTTCCTTCTTGAACATACTTATAAACCAAATCAGTTAATATGCACAATTTTAATTCTTATTTAGATTTTAAAATATTCAAGTGCTAAAGCAGGAATGTATTGTTAACTGGGGTACACAAAAAGCTGGAGAAACTCAGCGGGTGCAGCAGCATCTAAGGAGCGAAGGAGATAGGCAACGTTTCGGGCCGAAACCCTTCTTCTGACTCAGATTGTTAACTTCTGGGTGAGATATCACGAAGAATGCTTTGGCAGTGCTACTACTAAGTGTCTAAAGGACTTGGTTGCCAGATTAGGTCTGCGGTACGTTGTGAGTGAATCTACATTAAGGGTTATTAAGGGCTTGAACACGCTAGAGGCAGGAAACATGTTCCTGATGTTGGGGGAGTCCAGAACCAGGGGCCACAGTTTAAGAATATGGGGTAAGCCCTTTAGAACGGAGATGTTGAAACACTTTTTCACACAGAGAGTTGTGAGTCTGTGGAATTCTCTGCCTGAGGGCGGTTGAGGCCGGTTCTTTAGCTACTTTCAAGAGAGAGCTAGATAGGGCTCTTAAAGATAGCGGAGTCAGGGGATATGGGGAGAAGGAAGGAATAGTGTACTGATTGTGAATGATCAGCCATGATCACATTGAATGGCGGTGCTGGCTCGAAGGTCCGAATGGCCTACTCGTGCACCTATTGTCTATTGACATGAGAAATAAACTTGCTCTGCCTCATCATCACCAATTTACCTATGGCAGGTACATCTGTCCATGATAGCACAGGTAGAAGTGACCATGGTACAGTCCTTGTGAAGACAAATGACCATCTTTGCACTGCAGACATTTCCCATTATGTCGTGAAGTCCGACAACAATGTTGCATGTGATGAACTCCAAACAGGCAGCTTGAATCTGGATATCCACAAGGAATTGTGGACTATCAGCAGCGGCAGATACATATATCATCACAATGTTATATCCCAGGTTGTGCAGGACCCTGCATACTGAATAGCAAATTGAATGTACAATGGATAAAGACCAACAGTTCGGAACAACGTTCCACCACAGATAGTCATGGAAGTTGTGGGCAATTAAACAGCTTATGGCAGGAGGATGCTCCAAGATCATCCCCAGCCTCAATGATAACGGGGCTGAGCTTGTAAAAGAAAGAGCTGAAGCATTCACTACCTTCAGCCAGAAGCCAGAAGTGGCAAGCCAACAATCTTAGTTTTCTTCAAAGATCCCCACCATCACAAAGGCCAACCTTCAGCCAATTCACACTCCATGTGACAACAATGTTGGCTTAAAGCTCTGGATACAGAAAAGGCCATGAGGTCGGACAACATCCGCATGGTAATGTTGAAGATATGTGCTCCAGCAGTAGCAGTGGCTCAAGCCAAGCTATTACAATACTGTTACAACATTGACATGGAACATTGCCCAGGTATGTAATGTTCACACAAAGCGAGGCAAATCGATCCATCCAGCCAATCAATGCTATCAAGTGGCACTTATGCACCAATAACCAACTCATCGATGATAAGGTTGAGTTTCGATAGGACCAGAGCTCTTCACATTTCCAGTTTAAAATTGGACAAGGGATTGAATTGATTTAGTGGGCTGAGAATGACTGCTCTTGACATCAAAACAGCATTGCGGATAAGTGTGGATTCACGATGCTCTGGTGAATACAAAGTCCGTTGGTATCAAGGGGGAGGCACCCAGCAGTTGGTGTTATACCGTGCACAACATGTGAATGTTGGGATTATTGAAGGCCAATATTTGGGCGGCACGGTGGCGCGGCGGTAGAGTTGCTGCCTTACAGCGCTTGCAGCGCCGGAGACCCGGGTTCGATCCCGACTACGGGTGCTGTCTGCATGGAGTTTGTACATTGAAATCAATTATACATTGAAAACCAATTGTGTTTAACTAACAGTGGCACTTGAAACCACGAATGCACTTACTAATCCAAGTTAACAAATGAATTAATGCATTTCTCAGTATCTAACAAATGAAGTTGTAGCTACATGTCTAAATTCTCAGATTTCATGAACATAGGTTAATCATACAGATCAATGAATATATAATCCTTTTTAGAGCAGTAGGCTGGGGCACTGAGACACAAAAAAAGCTGGAGTAAATCAGCGGGTCTGGCAGCATCACTGGAGAAAAGGAATAGGTGATGTTTCGGGTCGAGACCCTTCTTCAGACCTTCATCTTGAGTCTGAAGAAGGGTCTCGACCTGAAACATCACCTATTCCTTTTCTCCAGAGATGCTGTCTGACCTGCTGAGTTACTCCAACTTTTTGTGTCTATCTTTGGCTTAAGCCAGCATCAGCAGTTCCTCCCCACACAGACTTGGGTACTTTATGTCTTCACAAGGATATTGGGTTATTTTTAAACGGAGTAATTTCTGTTCTTCTCTACTGTATATTGCAAATTAGAGATTATAATATGCTGGTAATCATCTTTAGATTACTGGACAGATTAAATATTATTATATTATTCTTTATTTAGCAAAGCTCATGAATATATTAATCTTATATTTTAAAGCCAGTCTCCACCTCTTTCTGGCAAAATCAGTTGACTCTACCATTACTTTCTAGCTGCTAAGCACCCTGATGTTATTGCAGCAAGTCTACTGTCAATGTCTCATGCTGAGAAATCATCACTCCAACACGATGACTGGGCATGAATTAAGCTGTTCCACCCATGGAAGGCCCACTGCAATGGTCAGGTATTACATATTCGTCGCCTCACAAAGAAGTGAGACAATCCACTTGGATTTTCCGACGAAGAAACTGATAATGAGTTTTAAGAAATGCCACAGCTCCTGAAAAACAGAAATGAAGTCGACAGGGAAATAAGACTAACTGCGGAAAAGTAGCGACAAGGTGGTGTCTGGAAGCGATGTACGTGAGTCTTCATCAGAATCATCGGGCATAACTGTTTGTCCTCATTAATTACTAAAGGATGCATTGCTTTGTTACCAAAGGGTGAGCCTAGTGGAGGCCACCAATGAGCCTGCAATTATACATAGAAACATAGAAAATAAGTGAAGGTGTAGGCCATTCGGCCCTTCGAGTCAGTACCGCCATTCAATGTGATCATGGCTGATCATCCGAAATCAGTACCCCATTCCTACTTTCTCCCCATACCCCTGGATTACGTTAGCCCTAAGACCTGTATCTAACTCTCTCTTGAAAACATCCAATGAATTGGCTTCAACTCCCTTCTGTGGCAGAGAATGCCACAGATTCACAACTCTCTGGGTGAAAACGTTTTTCCTCATCTCAATCCTAACTATCCTAGCCCTTATTCTTACACTGTGACCCCCCCTGGTCCTGGACTCAAGGAGTGTGATCAATCTGTAAAAATGCTTTAAATAGATCAAGTAAAACATACATGAAAATAACTTGTGTTTTGTATCTCAAAATCAACGGAGAAAAACAATGCAAAATGGAAGATTTGGTTTCTAATCATCAGATTTGATTTGGGAGAAATTTGAGCTCCATGACCTTGCGGAGAAAGTCACTCCACAAGATAATTGCAGAACACTTGAAGCCAGTCTGAAACATAATCTAATATGGTGGCCCCATAGGTCTAAAAGGATTAATTTAACAACTACCGAAAAAAAAAAAGAATTTGATGTTGAGGAACAGGAGCAGGAGATAAAAGGTTGCAGTACAGTACTGGGCATCGTGCAGTAGAAATGGCAGCATGACACAGTTTGTGGCTTGGGCAGAGGTGCAGAGGCAAAACAGCAGCAGCCAATGCCTGTCTTCAATGGGGTTTGGAACTAGACCAAGGCGCTGGAAATGATAACTTCACGAACAAGGTTTCCTGTGGGAAAGCTTCTGTGGAACCTTTTAAGATAGGAAAACATTTACTTTCACCGTTCAAGAATACCACCTGAAAGAAGTCCAAAACAAAATACTGGAGAAGCTGAAATAAAAAAAGTCCATCTGCACTTTTGCAGAATGAAAGAGTTAAAATCTCAGGTCAAACATTTTGCTTCGGAATTGATCTGAAATATGAACTGATAAACTAATAAAAGACTCTCCACCTGAAATGTTTCTCTCTCCACATATATGGATGGACCTGCTGAGAATTTCCAGCATTCTGTTTTCTTAGACCATAGAAAGACGATGGGCAGTTTTCTGCTCCAAACAAGTAAAATGTTCAACTATTTATTTGTCAGTGAGGTGAAGGGAGATCTTTATTCTACGTCTTCCCGCTTTAGTTCATCTGCAGTTAAATTGCTGTTCAATCTCTTTACCCAACAGCAATCTGGAGATGAATGATATATTCGATCAAGATCTTGAAATCCGTGTGAACACAGGGACTTGGACCAGTGTCTAATTCAATCTCATGAAATCTGAGCTTTGGTGGACATTTGAACCCTGGGCAGGCTGTGAGCTTTACCCATTATCATACTGTGCACCATCGCCTATTACCATGGCTGTAATTGAAAATGATTGATGAGCCTGGCTTCTGTTGTGCTTGACTGGAATTATGCACATCAGGTCTCTCGATGTACTCCGGGACCACATAGAGTACAAGCCCCGCCATTAAAATTAGTGGTTAGGAAATCATGGACATGTGGTACACATCTTCCCAAAATGTACTCCTTCTCTTTGCCTGGAGTGTGGAAATACAAAATCCTTTAGGTCTGGGGAATGCTCTTGTAGGCTTAGGTTCTGAACCACTTGGGTGGTCTAAAAACTCTCATCATCCAAGAACAACATTATGTCATGAAAGTCTATGAAAAGATCGTTTCATCCAAGAGTTCTGGTGCTTATCAAACTGTGTTTCAAATGTTAAAAAAAATAATATTGAGACGCTTTTGTTCATGAATTCATTTCTAAGCAAATGCACTTTCAATATCTTGCTGTGTCTCCCAGTTCCATTCCATCTGCAGTATATCTATTTGGTGTTTGCCTGTGTGTTATGTTGGGAGAGTCGGATCTTTTTCTGCCTCTCCATATTGTCAAGGGTTCCAACAACGGTAATATTAATTCTGCACGAGCAATGCTTTGCATGCCCCAAATAAGGCATGATTGCTTGGATCCTACGAGTCTTGACTTGCTAATGGAAACTGCTTTTTATCCACGAGCATGAAGTAATAGTACTGAGCAAATGCCGGAATGATAACATATGTGTTGTAGAAATATGGAAGAATCAAATGCAGATGGCGGACATATTAACTGTGACCAGATGTAGTTTTTTATATTTCTTGGAGTGCCATGACAAACACCTTGCTTTCGTGCCGTGCTCCCCACACAAACAAAACATCTCAGAAGATTGACGAAGGAGCACGAAATTATTCACCGAGCAACTTGTCTGGGTGGGGGTGCTGAATTGTAATGGGATTGAGAAGGCGTTTGCAGCGCAGGAGACACAAGGAACTGCAGATGTTGAAATCTTGAGCAGAGCACAAAGTACTGGAGCAACTAAGAGAATCAGGTAGCATCTGTGGAGGGAATTCGCAGATGATGCTTCGGCTTAGGGCCCATGGCGGACAGAGCACAAATGTTTTGGCGAAACGGTTGCCAAGTGTATGCTTGGCCTCGCCAATGTGAAGGAGGACAAATTGGGAGCACCAAATACAGTAGACGGGGTGTGAAGAGGTGCGTGCGAACCTAAATCTCACCTGGAAGGGCTGCTGGGGTTCCTGGATGGAAGCGAGAGAGGTGCTTTATGGACAGGCATTGCATCTCCTGCAGTTGCAGGGGAACGTACCTGGGAAGGGGATGGGATGCGTGGGAGGGATGAGTGAAGCAAGGAATTACAGAGGGAGTGGTCGCTATGGAATGGGGCCCTCTGTTTGTCATGGCCTGCTTGATCTCTCAGATGTTATCCATTTTAACTCCACTTCCCATTCCCATACCGATCTTTCTGACTGTTGCCATCACATCTTCCCACCATCTCCCACTCCCTAATCAACCTGCTCCTTTTCACTCCTTCACCCATCCCCGAGATGCCATTTCCCTTTAATCACCCCTCTTTCTCCTCCTGTCCGTCCCATTCCACCCATATCCCTCGATCTGACATTACACTTTGCCCCTCCTCTTCACTCCCTATCCCTAGTGGCCACTAGGGGCGCCGTATGAAGGCTGCCTCTGCCTACAGTCTGTCCGTTTTTTCCATCTTTAAAAAATATATATATTTTGTTTGAAATTATGTTGAGGAGGTTTCTTTAGTTTCTCTATGTGGGGGAGGGGGGTAGGGTAAGGGGGAAACCGTCTCCCAGTTGCCTCCTGGCGAGGATGCGACTATTCTCCGAGTCGCATTCTCGCCCCCCCTCCTCGCGGCCTACCAACTGGATTGGCGCGGTCTTTCCTGCCGGGGACCGGACCAGAGCTCCAGCAGCGGCGGTGCAGCGCTGGATACATCGTGGAGCGGGTGATGCCTCACCTGGGTTCGACGTTCGAAGCTCCGGAGTGTTGGGCCTGCTGCAACAACATCACGGGGCTGTGGTTTGACGAGCTTTCAGTGCGGGCGGTGCTGACTTCAACATCGCGGTGCCCTGGGGCCCTTTGCCGAGGGCCGCCAGCGTGGGTATCCGCTCGGCGCGGCCTGTGGACTTCGGGAGCTGCGGACTCCGGTAGGAAGTGGCCGATTCGGAGGTCCAAGCCGCTGAGGTTGTTCTCCCGTTCCGACGTCCGTGTTCCATCATCCCGGTGAGAGGGCCTGAGCATCGGGCCACCCGTAGCAGTGGCTGCGGAGAGCTCGGGAGGCACCCGACCACGGGTGTACATCACAGAGGAGGATGACTGAATTTTGGGCCTTCCCTCACAGTAGGAAACTCTGATTCCGCAATGCAGGGGATGTTTATGTTAAAATACTATCGTGCTTTGTTCTTTTTTTTTATTCGTATGGCTGTACGGTGACCCCAAATTTCACTGCACCAATTGGTGCATGTGACAATAAATGTCTCTTCAATCTCGTGATTCTCATGAATCTTATCTGACACCCTTTTGTCTCCTTTTCACCTCTAGACTTTGTCCACCCACCTGCCCAGCCAAATCCTCCCTTACCTGTATCCACCTATCACTTGCCAGGCTTTGTACCATCCCCATCTCTCCTTTCCAGCTTTCTCCCTCATACTTAAATCAGTCTGAAGAAAGGGTCCCGACCCAAAACCTCACCTGTCCAATCTCTCCACAGCTGTGTATGACCCACTGAGTCCCTCCAGCATTTTTTGTTTATTTCAGCATAGTTTTATTTTAAAGAGAATTTTTAAATCGGACAGAGTTAGGAAGACATCATGCATGAGATCATTGGCTGAGAAAATAAAATGTTAGGAAGCATGTAATATCCTGAGGGCTTTTGGCGAGATAGATATGGAGAGGATGTTTCCTCTTGTGGGAGAATGTAGACTAGGAGCCATTGTTTAAAAATGTGGGGTCTCCCATTTAAGACAGATTTAAAAACATTCTCACAGAGTCTTTGCAACTCTATTCAAAGGTCCGTGGAAGCAAGTTATGTATATTTTGATAGGTTTCTTGATTAAAATCTATTTGGATAGATTTCTTGATTAAAAAAGGGGGGAACATTTATCACAGTGGAAGGAAAGGCAGATTTGAAGTTACAGTCAGAATAACCACAATCTTATTAATGACAGAGCTGGGACCAAGAAGCTGAATGGCCAACTTCTGCTTCCACTCATATGATTTTACAATGTTGGAAAAAAAAGGTCCAATATCGCTGCTATTTGATTCAGTCAGGTATGCTTTGTTACTGAACTAAATCCAAGCCACAGAGTTGACTAAAGCCCTTGCTTCAAAGCTTCATCGCTGACTTTAGAACTCAGGCCAATTAATTTCAGAAAATTGAAGATAACTTGCATGATAGCTTTCTTTATAGGTGCTGGAATAGTAAGGTATGACCATGTTACTGATAGAATCGAGCCATTTATACTTTCCAAATGTTTCAGTTCCAGGATTGGATTTCTGATGGGCTGAGGAGCATAATTCTATTTTCCAAAATAACTGCTTCATTTGCTGCCCTTGGATGGTCGCTGAAGGTACCTAAAAGTTTGTTATTGAGCAATTTTCAGAACTACATCAAAGTATCATACGTGATACACGTGATATTATTTGGGGATACAACTGGAGCAGTCTGAAGAAGGGTCTTGACCTGAAAACGTCACCAATTCCTTTTCTCTAGAGATGCTGTCTGATCCGCTGAGTTACTCCAGCATTTTGTGTCTATCTTTGGAGCAGTTAACCAATCTTGCAGAAGAGCAGCCCTCTGTTTGGCAATCGGGTTTTCCCTGTTTTTTGCTGTTGATTGCCTTTGATGGAGAAAATATGAAGCTGTGGAAGCTATTTGTAATTAAATCTTATAGAAGCATATAAAATGATTAAGGGAATGGACAGGCTAGATGCAGGAAAAATGTTCCCGATGTTGGGGGTGTCCAGAACCAGGGGTCATGGTTTAAGCATAAGGGGTAGGCCATTTAGGACTGAGATGAGGAAAAACCTTTTCACCCAGAGAGTTGTGAGTCTGTGGAATTCTTTGCCACAGAAGGTAGTGGAGGCCAATTCACTGGATGTATTCAAGAGAGAGTTGGATATAGCTCTTGGGGCTAATGGAATCAAGGGATATGGGGAGAAAGCAGGAAAGGGGTACCGACTGGATCATTAGCCATGATCACATTGAATGGCGGTGCTGGCTCAAAGGGACGAATGGTCTACTCCTGCACCTATTTTCTGTTTCTAGATCTTCCACGCCTCATCCATCCTTACTATGTAACCTTTAGATCTTTAGAGACACAAGTGACTGCCTGTGCTGGAATCTGGAGCACTATACGAGCTTCTGGAGGGTTGAGCAGCATCTGTTGGGGAAGGAATTCTGATGCATTGTCTTGACCTGAAATATTTCACCCCCCCCGAGATGCTGCTCGTGTTCCTGTACTTCCCAGATTTTCACCACTCCAGCAATGTTAGCTGTGGCTTCAGTTGCTCTGGAAGACCTTCCTCAAATCTCTCCACCTTTTCCAACTCAATCTCCACCTTTGACAGGTTCCTTCAAATCGATCTCTTTGTTGAAGCTCTTTTTGTCCCCTGAAGAATCTCCTTATTCGACCGAATGTCTAATGTCAGAACAAAGGAATGGTCCTTTAGGAAGGAGATGGGGAGGAATTTCTTTAGTCAGAGGGTGGTGAATCTGTGGAATTCTTTGCCACAGAAGGCTGTGGAGGCCAATGGATATCTTTAAGGCAGAGTTAGATAGATTCTTAATTAGTACGGGTGTCAGGGGTCATGGGGAGCAGGCAGGAGAATGGGGCTAGGAGGGAGAGATAGATCAGCCATGATTGAATGGCAGAGTAGACTTGATGGGCTGAATGGCCTAATTCTGCCCCTATAACATGAATTTATGAACTTCCGTGGAGTGCCTTAGGGTAATTAACTGTTAAATACATTCTACAAATTCAAATTGTTATTTTTATACGCAGTACATGCTGTAAATCGTACACAGTTCCCACTTCACTCCGTTTAAGTTACTCAATATTGAAGAACACGAGGAAATCCTTTGAAATGTCCCAATGTTCTCTCCGACATTGAGTAAAAAACAAACTGCTGGAGGAAATCAGCAGGTCAGGCAGCAACTGCGGAGGAAAGTTGACAAGTGAGGTTTTGGGTCCGGGGCCCTTCTTGCATGCCTCCTTAACCCTTGTATCAAAAGGAAATGCAAGGTGACCTTTTTGGCAAACACATACTTCATGCAGTGGTGCAGATAGTCCACCACACAAGATGAACCAGACATGTTGAACAACGATCTATGGTCGGATTTCTAAAGCTACAGAGATAAAACAAACCCAAACTGGAGATCTCTGCTCTACATTGCTGAACTACAAAACCATAGAGAATTAACTGCGGGTTAGACAGCAAAAGAATCTCATGGTGCCCTTTAATGATGAACATTTCTAGTGGGCTCCCACCCGTTAGACAAGTTAGAAGCCTCATTTGTTTCAGTTTTGTTTGGTTGATGTGTCGTGCAAGAGTTTTTAATTATTTTTTTAAATGCATGTATTTTGTGTTCGGAGTGAAGAAGCCAAATGTTGTTTATGAAGCATTTTAAAATCGAGGCCAACAAACACAAGCAGCATAGCTAAACAAAATAAGCAAAATGTTCTGATAAAGAGCCTTGTCTTGAAATGGCAACTTGGTTTCTCTCTTCACAGACGCTGCCCAACCTGTTGAGTATCTCCAAAATGTTCTGCCTTCACAACCATTATAGTTAGAGCTCGGCTAGTGGAGTAAAGCTCCAACGGTCTGGCACCCTTTACACTTTGGTGGCGCTGAGATAGCGGATTGACTTAAATATTGCATGTTATGCCAATACACACATTCATCTCACTTTTATATTTGTTACAACAGTAGCACAACAGGTTTTTGGTGAGTTTCAAGGGAGTGTGGAGCATAAATGCAATCTGGACCCTGGCTCCCTCTGTAATCCGATCCACATTTTTGACATCAGCGCTACTTTTGGCCGCACACCAACCTGCAGTGTGACACCCAGCGCTGGATGGACTCCGGACCCTGGATCCAGTTGTACACTCGGATCTGGACCCGTCACTCATCTTAGTCATCGTCATCTTAGAGTAAAAGAGTGATACAGTTTGGCAACAGGCCCTTTGGCCCAACTTGCCTACACCGGCCAACATTTCCCAGTTACACTCATCCCACCTGCCAGCATTAGGTCCTATCCCTCCATACCTGTCCTATCCATGCACCTGTATAACTGTTTCTTAAATGTTGGGATAGTTCCCTGCCTTGGCTATCTCCTCTGGCAGCCTGTTCTGCACACCCGCCACCTTTTGTGTGAAAATGTGGATCCCTATTAAATCTTTTCCCCTTCCCCTTAACCCTATGTCCTCTGGTCCTTGATTCACCTACTCTGGGCAAGAGACTCTGTGCATCCACCCAATCCATTCCTTTCATGATCTTATACACTACTATAAGATCACCCCTCATCCTCCTGCTCTCCATCTTCAGGGTCTAAAGACCGAGCCAGATGCCAGACCATCAGGATTTGTGAAAAAATAGATGCTGGACTATTGATGGTTTACTGTACATGGCAGGTAGTGTTCCAGTCCTGACCCAGAATATCCATGAGATGAAACTGGAAAGGGCAACATACTATTCACCATTTAACACCTTCACATTTCTAATGTTAATCACCCTGTTAAAATATATGAACATCTTTCTGTCCAATGCTCTGACAACCTAACTTCCCATCCTTAGTTTTCATGACCTCCAATGTTAAAAATGCAACCGGAAGTGGCGGCGCTGCCTGTCAGCTGCGGCTCACCTGCTGTCCGTCTGTTTTTTCTTTTTTTTTGTCTTGTGTCTGTTTTAGTTAGGATTTTGGTTTATTAGGCTGTGTACGTATGTGTGTGTGTGTGGGGGGGGGGGGGGGGGGGGGTAGAAACAGGGTTTTAGTCTCTCCCTTCGGGGGGATGCGACTTTTCTTGTCATGTCCCCCGTCACCGTCTCCGTCTGTGCTGAGGCCTAATGGTGGATCTGCCGGCCTCGGAGCTGTGGCAGTGTTTCATCGTTCCAGCGGCGGCCCGGCTTCAGAGCTGCGGTGCTCCAGCGGCGTTCCAGCGGTGTCGTTCCAGCGGCGACCCAGCTTCAGAGTTGCGGTGCTCCAGTGGCGTTCCAGCGAAGACCCGGCTTCAGAGCTGCGGTGCTCCAGCGGCGTTCCAACGGTGGCGATCCAGCGGCGACCTGGCTTCAGAGCTGTGGTGTTCCAGCGTTCTGGCGATGGCGGCAGCCCGGCTTCGGAGGCTCGGCCGCGGGCCTAGTGGACGACAACATCGGAGGCCTGGATCGCCTCAGCGCAGAGGGAGAACAAGGAGGGAAGAAGACAAAGACTTTAAGACTTTTGCCTTCCACCACAGTGAGGAGGTGCCTGGTGAACTCACTGCAGTGGATGTTAAATATGTGTTTATTGTGTGTTTTGTTTTTTATTATATGTTATGACTGCAAGGTAACAAAATTTTGTTCAGACTTTTCAGTCTGAATGACAATAAAGAATACTTTACTTTACCTTAATTTTTACTTTAATTTTCAAGTCCCACCTGATCCTGCCAGCCCAAAGCTCCCTGCTACAGAGGGCACGTAAATGGTGCAATTAGAAAGCAGATGGATGGCAGAGGTCAAAGTCTTTGTGAATGGTGAAATATATTGCTGATCTATAGACCTGTGTAATTGTGCTTGCATCTACCATCCCCTCTGCCAGTTCATTCCATATACCTACCACCTATGTGTGAAAAACCTTCCCCTCACGTTCCTTTTAAATATTTCCCATATCACCTTAAACCTTTAAACTCCCCTATCCTGGAATTAAAGTGCCATGGGTATTTATATTATCTATCCCCCTTATGATTTTATATTTATTTCCCCTTGAATGGGCAGTCACCACAGCAATACTTAGAGATAATATTCTGGTAGGTAACCTTATAGAGATAATTTATAAAATGATGTCCAAGATGCCGCGTGTGACTGAACAGGCTTAGGACAATCGAAAACAAGACCACTCCTCCACTGTGTAGGAAGGAACTGCAGATGCTGGTTTGAACGGAAGATAGACACAAAATGCTGTGAGTAGCTCAACGGGACAGGCAGCATGTCTGGAGAGGAATGGGTGATGTTTCGGGTCAAAGAAAGGGTCTGAAGACCCAAAACGTCACCCATTCCTTCTATCCAGAGACGCTGCCTGGTCCACTGAGTTACTCCTGTATTCCAACACTCCTTCACTCCCTTGATCTACGAAATGGTCCCAGGCATCTCCCTGTTCCCTGACCCATTCACAAAGCACTAGGCTTCTGTCAGACCCAACTTCAGTTTGGTCTTGTTTTTGATTGCCTTAAGCATGTTCATGAACTACAGAATTCCCCTGCAGTGAGAATTCTCCTCCCAACAAGACATCTATTAGCCTGCTGAGAACCAAATGTTTAACCATCTAAAGAGATGCTTCCAAAAATTGTGGCAAGTCAGTGCCTCATCATTTCCATGGACCATGAAATGTTGATCGTGTACCAAGACCATTACTTACACCGACTATGTTCAATTTCTGTTACATTGATAATACCTCGATCACTTTAGGCACAGTTTCTCCAGACTACTACCAAAATACTACCTAATCAGGCAGTATGACTCAAAGCTCATGAATGGCATTTCAGTCCTCAAGTCTCTCTCCCCATATCAACAGACAAAGCACCTGGGGAAAAATGTTCCTTTATGATGTCATGGATTATGAGAATGGATTGAACCACATTTCAGAAACCACTACTTACACGCAACTTATCACACAACTCGTCTCTTCGACACAGTGACCATTACAAAAATAATCTGTTACACCTACTGTGGATGTTCATAAGGACATAAGGAGTAGGAGTAGAATTAGGCCATTCAGGCAATCAAGTGTACTCTGCCATTCAATCATGGCTGATCTATCTCTCCCTCCTAACCCCATTCTCCTGCCTTCTCTTCATAACCTCTCATAATAATCATACTTTATTAGCCAAGTATGTTTTGAAACATACGAGGAATTTGATTTGCCATACAGTCATGCCAATAAAATGCAACAAGACACACAAAGTACATTTTCACATAAAGATCCACCACAGTGACTCCTCCACATTCATCACTGTGATGGAGGGCGAAAAAAAAGTTAAATCTCTACCCTTCTTTGTTCACCCACGGGCGGGGGCTTCAAGCCTTCCGTTGACGGTATGAACTTGGCTCCCGTAGCCGGGCGATCAAGGTCCAGCATCGGGGGATGTCAGCTCTCCGCGCCGGCGATCGGACCCCGGGTTGGGGCTAGTCGAACCTCCTGCAACTTTGGAGCTACCCGACTTCAGTCTCTACCCGAGACTGCGAGCTCTTCGATGGTGAAATCCGCAGTTGGAGCATCGATCCCAGGCAAGTGACCGCAGGCTCCGGTGGTAAGTCCACGGCCCCACGGTGGGGCTCAAAGTAAGTCTCGAGCTCCAAGATGTTAGGCCGCAGAACGACCGGAGTTACGATCTGGAGAAAAATCTCATCTCTGGCAAGGTAAGAGATAGAAAAAAGTTTCCCTCTCCGCACTTCCACCCTCCACAATTATCCTTTGAATCCTTCCCCCAAGCTAATTTTGAATCCAGTTAGCAAGCTCACCTTGCATTCCATGTGATATAACCTTCCAGACTTCCTGCCATCAGGAATGCCAAGAGATATTTCTTCTTAGGCCCTCTTCGGTCATGGCTGACCATGGGTGTCTCCAGGGTGCTATTCCCTATATCGAGTTTAACGTGGGGAACCTGGGGGCACAGACAGCCACCCCACGGTCCTTGACAGATTTGGGTCAGGATCCAGTGGCATGGAGTCCAAGACGACCGGAGACCCTTTTCTGCTGCTGCCTTCATCCACCTTCCCAGCCATTGTGACACTCCACTAACGTCAGCTATCATCCTCTGCCTGTTCCACCGTTGAGGTCTTAGTTGGATTGCTCTTTGTCAGGGACCTCTCCCTCAACCTTACCGCCATGGGTGGCCCTACCAGGAGCATAGCTCCAGATGGCATCGCTCCCAGTATCTCAGGTCCACACCCGCTTTTCCACCACGACAAGGTGACAATCCACGGAGAAGATCCACAGACAATCCAAGAGATAATATCAGGACAAATTTGAGTCTCAGTATAATCATTCGAACACCCGTCGACTGTGGTAAGGTCTGAATACTATAACAGGCTACAAAGCAGTCAGACAGTATCGCTGGCGATAGTGCAGCCCCCCCCACCGGTGAACTTAAAGTACATATGTTACAAAACTTACCCTTAGCGGCGCTGCAGTTCTGTCACTGCCCATGTGCGTGACTTTGGCGCCTTTGAGAGGGGGGTGGGTTTAAAATGCGATTTTTCTTCAGACTATTCAAATCAATTTTGAACAAGCTTTTTAGTTGCTGAAGAAAAATCGCTTTGACTGCCGTTTAATTAAGTTAGCGCTGGAAAAATTAAAAGCAGGAGTAAATTAAAAATCATCTTCTAATGCTGTCAACGCCGACAATGAGACGGGTCTTACATAGGGGACAAAAGAAGGTACACAGTTTATTTTTACATAAAAACTTGCTTCTTAGGAAGCCTTTAATCAAAATTTCATGTTGTGAAAAGGTGACAAAAAATATATACGAACCGGCAGTATTTTTCCTGCCAACTGGGGGTTAAATTCGCCGCAAACCGCAACGTTCCATTCCATCGCGTTCCACAAAAACCCACTCGCAAGTTGATTTAAATGGCCATTAATTTACGGGAATTAAACACTAAATTCCTTCAATTTGGCCTATAAATTCATGACAATGAGATTTAAAAATCATGTTATATTGTGAATTCTTGTGTGAATGTTATTTGGACACTTAGGCTTTTAAAAAATGTTAACCTTTTCTAAAGAAATGGATAGATGTTTAGATCTAGTAATTGAATTTTGTAATTAGCTACAATTAGGTAACTAACTAATTATATGCTTTAATTTCAGGTCATGCAAGTAAGATTGTTTCATATTTGTTTCAGAATGCTTCAATCTATAATAACTGAAAATTTCATTCAGTTCTCTTAATTTTTAAGAAAGTTATGGGCTTTTGACTGTCGTTGATCACAGCTTTTGTGTTAAGTCAATGGAAAAGCAATAGGGAACAAGATGCTAATTTCTGAGTATGAAAATAACCATAACGTTTTTAATACTGAAGATATGAAAGTGAATTAGGTGTCAAATTAAACTTCTTTTTATGCTTTATCTGATGGGATAAACTTGATTTTTTAAATCTCAAAATTTTGTAACATTGCTACTTAAAGCATTCTATGCTCGCATTGAGCAGAAGGGTGATGTTATCCGTCCCATCAGACTTGACTGTGTCTTTTTCCACGGTCACTGTTGCAGAAGTAAGATTCAGAGGGTGAACTCACGGAAGCCAACTGGCCTGGACGGAGTCCCTGGATGTGTACTTAGGAACAGTGCAGACCAACTGCTGGGAGTGTTCATGGATGTCTTTAATCTCTCCTACTCCGTTCTGAGGTACCCACCTGCTTCAAGAAGACCATTATCATCCCACTGCCCAAGAAAGGCAAGATCTAGTGCCTTAATGACCACCATCCAATGATCTTAACATTCACCATTACCACCTTTGAGAGGCTGGTTATGGCACACGCTAACTCCAGTTTACCAAGCAGCCTTGATCCACTGCAGTATGCCTACAACCACAACAGGTCCATGGCTAATGCCATCTCCCTGGCCCTACACTCATCCCTGGAACACCTGGATGAGAAGGACACCTACATCAGACTCCTGTTCATTGACTATAGCTTTGCTTTCAATACCATTATCTCAACCAAGCTCATCTTCAAACTCCTGGAACTTGGAGTCCACACGCCCCTCTGTAACTGGATCTTTGACTCCCTGAGCAAAAGAGTACAATCAGTGAGGATAGGTGACAAATCGTCCTTTATGATAATTCTTAACACTGGTGCCCAGCAAGGATGTGTTCTCAGCCCCCTACTGTACACTTCATACATTCATGACTGTGCAGCCAAATACCAATGCCACTCAATTTACAGGTTCGCAGATGACACCACGGTAGTGAGCCATCATGGTCTGGATTGGCTCAGCCAGCAAGCACAACATCCAGAGGCTGCAGCGAATCGTCCGATCAGCAGAGAACGTTATTGGGAAGGTCAACCTTCCCTCCATTGATGAACTGTATGCTGCAAGGGCCAGGAAGCGAGTGGTAAGATCATCTCTGATCCCTCTCAACCTCTTTAAATCAACTCTTTAAATCACTTCTCTCTGGAAGGCGACTCCGAACTGTCAAAGCTGCCACAGCCAGACATAAAAACAGCTTTTTTTCCCTGAGTAGTAGCTCTACTCAATAACCAATAATATGTAGCCTCCTTTTGCTCTGGTATTTTATTTAATTCACATGTTTAATCGATAATGTTTTATTATTAATATTTAATGTTTTATGTGTCATTCCTAACTGTCACTGTCTGTCACTTGTGGGTGGAGCACCAGGGCAAATTCCTTGTATGTGAATATTTGGCCAATAAGCTTATTCATTCATTCATTCAAATAATAACGAGATGGAGTATAGAAAGGAGATTGAGAACCTTGTAACTTTTTGCAAAGAAAATAATCTCTCCTTCAATGTCAGCAAGACATTGTGATTGGTTGCGAAACAGTACACATACCCATACATATACATAATATACATTGATGGCGCCGAAAAAGAGATGATAGAAATTTGTTATGGACCAGCCAGATCGGCCAGATCGAAGCTATTGCCAAGAAAGCACACCAATGCCTCTACTTCCTTAGAAGTAGGCATGTTTCCAACAACTCTCACCAACTTCAACAGATGTGCTGTGGAAAGCATCATATCTGGTTGCAGCAGAGCCTCTATTTGGAACAGCTCCATCGAAGACCGCAAGAAATTGCAGAATTGAGGACGTAGCCCAGACTATCCCGCAAGCCATCCTCACTTTATTGACTCCATCTACACTTCATGCTGCCTCAGCAAGGTCATCAGCATAATCAAGGACCAGTCTTACCTGGGTCACTCCCTCTTCTTGCCTCTCCCATCAGACAAGAGATACAGAAGCTTGAAGACTCATACCTACCGATTCAGGGACAGTTTCCTCCCAGCTGTTATCAGGCAACTGAATGGTCCTCTCATCAGCTAGTGTGTGATCCTGACCTCCCATCTACATTTGAACTATGTTTGTCCAGCACATTTAGCACAGCCACGTTTTACATATATACGCAGTATATACCCTGCACTTTCTGCGTCATTGTTTTTCTATACCTGTGACAAAACACACACAAGATGCATCCTGCCCTTTATGCACCCACACACTCTCAACAACAAAGATTCCAGGCATATTTCACATCGCAAATATTCTGTCCCCGACACATCTGCACAACATACAACCTAACCTTTCACATCTGAAATATTTCACACCCGAGTCATTATGCACCACATAGACTCCACACCCTCGTCAGTTTACACTTGTACCTTACCAAACCAGTCCCTTTAGTACAGTGGACATTACACCGCCCTTTACATAGCCAACACATCCTGCTGATCACACAATCCACATTACACACATGAACATAGACTGTTAAAACATCCGGGTCTTAGAACATACAACATGGAATAAATAGTACAGCACAGGAACGTGCCCTTCAGCTGCAATGTATATGCCGAATAAGATGCCTGAACTCTTATCATAGAATCATAGAAAATAGGTGCAGGAGTAGGCCATTCGGCCCTTCGAGCCTGCACCGCCATTCAATATGATCATGGCTGATCATCCAACTCAGTATCCTGTACCTGCCTTCTCTCCATACCCCCTGATCCCTTTGGCCACAAGGGCCACATCTAACTCCCTCTTAAATATAGCCAATGAACTGGCCTCAACTACCTTCTGTGGCAGAGAATTCCACAGACTCACCACTCTCTGTGTGAAAAATGATCTTCTCATCTCGGTCCTAAAAGACTTCCCATATAACCATATAACAATTACAGCACGGAAACAGGCCTTCTCGGCCCTTCCATTTATTTTCCCCTAGTCCCATCTACCTGCACTCAGACCATACCCCTCCATTCCCTTCCCGTCCATATACCTATCCACTTTACTTTTAAATGTTAAAATCGATCCTGCCTCCACCACTTCTGCAAGAAGATCATTCCACACAGCCACACTCTCTGAGTAAAGAAGTTCCCCCTCATGTTACCCCTAAACTTCTGTCCCTTAATTCTCATGACATGCCCTCTTGTTTGAATCTTTCCTACCCTCAATGGGAAAAGCTTATCCACGTCAACTCTGTCTATCCCTTTCATCATTTTAAATACCTCAATCAAGTCCCCCCTTAACCTTCTGCGCTCCAAAGAATAAAGACCTAACTTGTTCAACCTTTCTCTGTAACTTAGTTGCTGGAACCCAGGCAACATTCTAGTAAATCTCCTCTGTACTCTCTCTATTTTGTTGACATCCTTCCTATAATTAGGCGACCAAAATTGTACACCATACTCCAGAATTGGTCTTACCAATGCCTTGTACAATTTTAACATTACTTCCCTACTCCTATATTCAATGCTCTGATTTATAAAGGCCAGCACACCAAAAGCTTTCTTTACCACCCTATCTACATGCGATTCCACCTTCAGGGAACTATGCACAGTTATTCCTAGATCCCTCTGTTCCACAGCATTCCTCAATTCCCTACCATTTACCATGTACGTTCTATTTTGATTTGTCCTGCCAAGATGTAGCACCTCACACTTATCAGCATTAAACTCCATCTGCCATCTTTCAGCCCACTCTTCCAAATGGCCCAAATCTCTCTGTAGACTTTGAAAATCTACTTCATTATCCACAGCACCCCCTATCTTAGTATCATCTGCATACTTACTTATCCAATTTAACATTCCCCCTTATCCTTAAACTGTGACCCCTTGTTCTGGAGTTCCCCAACATCGGGAACAATCTTCCTGCATCTAGCCTGTCCAACCCCTTAAGAATTTTGTACATTTCTATAAGATCTCCCCTCAATCTTCTAAATTCCAGCGAGTACAAGCCGAGTCTATCCAGTCTTTCTTCATATGAGCAGATAAGAGTTATAAGATGCTATAACTCTTATCTGCCTATAGATTATCGATATCTTTAGGTTGAGATTTATTATTGCCACATGCACTAATTACATTCTTGATGTCAGGGGTCAGGGGTTATGGGGCGAAGGCAGGAGAATGGGGTTAGGAGGGAGAGATAGATCAGCCATGATTGAATGGTGAAGTAGGCTGGATGGGTCGAATGGCCTAATTCTGCTCCGATCACTTATGATCTTATGTACTGAGGTACAGTGAGAATCTTTGTTTTGCATGCTATCCAAACAGATCAGGTATAACAGTCACAGATACAACAGAACATACACAGATGCAAGTAGAGCGATTGTATCGGATGGTAGTCGATCTTTCCATGGGAAGAACACGCAAAGAGTCACCACACTCTGATGCCATCAATTCCCTGCTAATCCATGTGCCTATCCAAATGCCTTTAGAATACCATGATCACATGTGCCTCCAGCACCAGCCCCGGCAGTGTTCCATCTGCGTCATCCTCTGTGCAAAAGATATATTCTGCACATGCTTTAAACTTTATCCCTCTCACCTTAAAGCTATGCCCTCTCGTATTTCATATTTCCATCCTAGAAAAAAGGTTCTGACTGTCTGCCCTATCAATGCCTCTCATCATTTTATATACTCTATCAACTTTCGGAGTTCTAAGTCTGTCCAACCCCTCCCTATAGCTAATACCCCCAGTCCAAGCATCATTCTAATAGTCTGAAGAAGGGTCTCGACCCGAAACGCCACCTATTATTTTTATCCAGAGATGCTGTTTGACCTGCTAAGTTGCTCCAGCTTTTTGTGTCTATCTTCAGTTTAAATCAGCATCTGCAGTTCCTTCCTACACACATCATTCTAATAAATGTTCTCTGCACTCTTCATGCACACATATTTCACACCTCATATCTTTCATATCTGCATGTCAAACACACCATGTATTGCATATCTGAATATTACATACTGTACATGAGCATTGCACACTGCAACATCCCATAATGGATTTGCACACATCATGTACATCACATTTTCTACACATGCATGTTGCATACCCACATATTTCACCGAGAAACATGACATGCCCGTAAATTAGACAACTTGACATTTCCCTTGCCACACACTACGTACCTGAAGATTCCACATCCCACACAATCAACTCCCCGCATCGACACATTGCACATCACATACTCATACATTACACTGGCCTTAATGTATCAGGCATGTCTCACACCGCACAACTCACCCCAACAAATTACACACTTCACTTTCAACATGCAATACACACCACACCCTACACATCAAACATCCTGACTGTCACACAACTTATGCACTACACAACTTGCATGGGAAATGTCTGTACGTAACACACTCTGCCCCTTATACATCTATATGTTCCACCCCTATCCCTATGAATTCCCAATATCCCACGTCATATTCATAGTCATAGAGTTATACAGCACAGCACCCAGGTTCTTTGGATCAACATCCATGACAACTAAGCACTCATCTGAGCTAGTCCCAGTTTCCTGAATTTGGCCCACTTTGTGCTCCTCTCTCCATGTACCTATACTAGTGTCTTTTAAATGCTGTCATTGTACTTGCATCTGCCATTTCCTCTGCCAGCTCGATCCATACACTTACCGCCCTCTGTGTGGAAAAACCTGCCCCTCGGGTTCCTTTTAAATATTTCCCATATTACCTTAAACCTGTACCCCATGAGGTTTAAATTCCGCTCTCCTGGAAAAAAAACATGCCACTCATGATTTTATAGACTTCTATAAGATCACCTATCAGAATATTCTCTCTAAGTATTGCTGTGATGATTCAGGTTTGGATTAGTTCATTGCCATATATGCCAGGATGCATCAAAGTTCCTTATTCATATGAAGCTCACAGAGTAAATGGTGTGCATACAGTCATGATAAATATAAAATAGCTACCACCATGATTGCAAAACAGTAAAAGATCTCCACTAGGGGCGCTGCATTGAAGGCGCCTCTACTGTAGCCTGTCCATTTTTTCTATCTTTTTTTAAATTTTAGTTTGTCTAAATAGTTTTGTTTGGGGATTCATTCATTTTTCTATGTGGGGGAGGGGTAAGGGGGAATTTGCTTCCCAGTCGCTTGCTGGCGAGGATGCGACTATTTCTCCGAGTCGCGTCCTCGCCCCCCCCCCCCCTCGCTGCCTACCAGCTGGATTGGAGCGGCCTTTCCCACCGGAGACCAGGGACCGGCCCAGAGCTTCGGCAGCGGTGGCGCGCCGCTGGATTCACCGCGGAGCGGGCGGTGCCTTCCTGGATCGCCGTTTGAAGCTCCGGAGCGCTGGGCCCGCTACTCCAACAGCGCGGGACTGCGTTCAGGGAGCTCCCAGCATGGGCGGCACTGACCAACATTGCGGAGTCCCTGGGGCCCTTTGCCGAGGGCCGCCAGCATTGAATCTCCGACCGGCGTGGCCTGGGGACGTCGGGAGCTGCGGACTCCGGTGGGAAGCAGCAGATTTGGAGGTCTAAGCCGCTGAGGTTGGCCTCCAATTCCGATGTCGGAGTGCCAACATCCCGGCAAGCCGGCCTGAGCGGCGGGCAGCCCATAGCGGCGACTGCGGAGGGCTCCGGAGGCCCCGACCACGGGTGAACATCGAGGAAGTTGACTGACTTTGGTGCCTTCCCTCAAAGTGCAAAATATTTGATTCTGCTGTTTGGGGATGTTTTATGTTGAGCTCTATCATGTGTTGTGTTCTTTATTTTACTGTATGACTGTATGGTGACCACATTTGACTGTGCCAACTGGCATATGTGTCAAATAAAGGTATCTGGTATCTTGTATCTTGTAAATTGTGCAAGATTGTTGTGGAATCTTGTGCAATTCAAAAAAAATGATTGCCTGTTCAAAATGCTTTTCCGGCATTGAGTTCATGTGGTGGAGATGTGCCATTGTCAGAGATGATCTCCCACTTTGGCTTGTAACCCATGATGGTATTGAGTTTCAGTCACAGTTGCCTGGCATCTGTTTGATTGAATTGAGCCCCAGCTTGGTTTGCAGTCATCTCTTGGTATCCCTGATAGCCTGGCAAAGGTCGCACCTTCTTCCTTGTACAATATAATGGCCATGCATCATGACAGCCTTGAGAGAGTCAATCTCCCTGTTCATCCAAGGTTTCCGGTTAGGATAGATACTAATTGATGATTGACTAATTGATACTAATTGTGGGGATTCAGTAATCAGTGCACTTCTGTTAAAAATGGTGACAACTGAGGTAGACTCATTTCAGGCTGTTCCCTACAATCAATATTGTAACTCCTTCCCTTTTCTTACCTCCACTTCTATCATGCCAGAATATTGAGCTGCCGGTCCTATCCCTCAGTCAACCATGTTTCTGTAACAGATGAAATGTTACAATCCCATGTGCCTATCCACGTCCTAAGTTCATCAGCACTTCCTTCCGGGCCTCAATAAATGCAATTTCCCCTGAAAAGGGGATTAATAAAGTATTTATCTATCTATCTTTATCTAGTCTATCGGGCCTGCCTCACCCCCTCTCTTGTCTGTCATGCATACTGGACACACACGTTACTTCTGAGCACACGTTTCAGTTAGGAACCCTACAAATCGCACAGGCCCTTATCATTCCACAGCTGTATATTCCACTCATAGTACATGACGTACCTTGCCTTTATGCAGTACATGCACTGTGTGTTCATTTTTCACTGTGCCTTTTCACATCCCACGCTGAACACAGTCAATTCCACGGCCCACACATCCGACAAGCCACACACTCCACTCCACACATATCACGTATTATGCCGGATTGCACCCATTAAGGAATATTAAGAGCAGAATTGAGAGTTATCTTGCTAATTTGATGCTGCCAATTTTCTGATCTGCCATGGGTGTGTATTCAGGTCACTCTGATATTCTTAAAAATATTCCATCCTAAATCAGAACCATCCTATGTTGATGTTTCATAGAAATGTATGAATTTCAAAATCTCACTACTTACAACCAGCCAAAGGAAATGTTGACCAAGGTTCATATTCCTAGTTCATAAATATTTATTCTGAACTTCTCCCTGGTGAATAAAGTTATGCACAATAAAGCATCAATAGTTCCTGCAGTGATTACCAAGGAGCAGACACAACACAATCCAATGAGTAATATTGCGACTTTAATGCAGTCAAATATCCCAAGCTACTTTGCATTCTGAATGCTACAGACCACATTTGGAGTATTGTGAGCAGTTTTGGGCCCCATATCTGAGGAAGGATGCGCTGCCGTTGGAGAGGATCCAGAGGAGGTTTACAAGAATGATCCCGGAAATTAACATATGATGAGCATTTGAAGGCACTGGGCCTGTACTCACTGGAGTTTTGAAGAAGAATTGTGGACCTCATTGAAACTTACCGAATAGTGAAAGGGCTGGATAGAGTGGATGTGGAGAAGATGTTTCCACTAGTGGGAGAGTCCAGGACCAGAGGCCGTAGCCTCAGAATAAAAGGACGTACCCTTAGGAAGAGATGAGTAGGGATTTATTTAGTCAGAGATTTTGTGGAATTCATTGCTACAGACGGCTGTGGACACCAAATCAATGCATATATTTAAAGTGGAGACTGACAGATTCTTGATTAGTCAAGGATTCAGGGGTTATGGGGAGAAGGCAGGAGAATGGGGTTGAGAAGGAAAGAAAAATCAGCCATGTGGTGGAGTAGACGATGGGCCAAATGGCCTAATTCTGCTCCTAGAACTTACAAGAGAAAATTAGGCAAGTGGAATTGTCTCGAATAGAGTTGGAAATACTCGGTGAGGGAATTCCCAAGCTGAATTCCTAAACCCATGCAGCTGAAGTCTCGGCGGCCAAAACTGGAGGAATGCAGGATTCTCAGATGGGTGTAGAGTTGGGGGAGGCAGCAGAGATTGGGAGGGAGACACAAAAAGCTGGAGAAACTCAGCAGCTGTAGCAGCATCTAAGGAGCGAAGGAGATATTTCGGGTCGAGACCCTTCTTCAGTCGAGATTGGGAGGGATATGGCTTTAACATAATCCTTTTACATTAATACAGGATAAAAAGAGAGCGTATCAATTTTCAATACAGTACTCGTTTCCAGAAACTTTTATTTTACAATTACATTTCCTGATCTAATCCTCATGTGGCTTTGTGGGGAAAAGTACATATGGTGTGGTTCTGAGCCGCAAAGTCAAGGAAATCCCATGTTAAATGTCTGCGTCGTGTAAACCAGGGATGCCAGATCATGCCCTTGGGTATGCAGGGGGGCAAAGGGTCAGCTTCTGTTTCCTAGCCAGCAATCCACTGCTCCACGTCACCCTCTCCACTAAAATGTTTAATACACAGAGCTCTGGCTGAGCCCTTGGTCACCTGTCCTAACATGTCCATTTAGAACTTAGTTTGGCAATGTGATCTACGTCTGCTGAGCGCCCTGACGCGGGGCTCGACCGCCCGCACGCGGGGGCTTCGACTGCCGGCTGCGGGAGCTTTCGATAAGATGGTTCAACTGCCCTGACCGCGGGAGAATATAGAGGAAGAAGATTGGAATTTTGTTGCCTTCCATCACAGTGAGGAAAGTGGGGAATCTGCTGTGGTGGATGTTTATGTTGACTTTTATGTAGTTGTGTGTCTTGTTGCTTTTTTTTCCTGTATGGCTGTATGTTAATTCGCATATCACTGTACCTTAATTGATACACGTGACAATAAAAGACCTTTGAAACCTTTGAAATCTTTGAGATGTAGGCACAAGAGTGCATCTCCCGGAGCAAGGGGAAGAAGTGCCTGGTGTTCACAGAATCATGATTTCTGGGACTTTTCCTGTAGAGAACATTGATAGGAGACTGCAGAGGGAAAGACTGATAGATGTGCTCAAGATAATGTCGGGTGTATTAATGAGCCTATCAGGCAGTGGAAATCCTGTCCTGGAGTCCCTCAACTCTGGCTCTAGCCTATCTTCCGATCAAACCTCTGACCATGTTCAAAGACTCTGCAGCCAACATACTGTATGCCACTGCTATCATAGAATTGATCAGTAGATGTGCAGAGGATGTCTTTTCAAACATGAAAATATGATTGTGTAAGAAAGAACTGCAGATATCGGTTTATACCGAAGATAGACACAAAACGCTGGAGTAACTCATCGGGTCAGGCAGCATCTCCGGAGAAAAGGAATAGGTGACTTTTCGGATCGAGACCCTTCATCAGAGCCTTCATCGGAAAATAGGATTGTTCAGAAGGATAGGAAGGAGCTGCAGAAGGGTTTGAGAAAGAGTCCTGACCCGAAACATCACCCATTCCTTCTCTCCAGAGATGATGACTGTCCCGCTGAGCTTTTTGTGTCTATCTTCGGTTTAAACCTGCAGTTTAAAACCTTCGGTTTTAAATCTGCAGTTCCTTCCTACACATCACAGATATCTTCTTCAATAAATTGTCAGAAAACAAATGGCCTGGATGGACTCCCTGGCTGTGTCCTCACAACCTGTGAGGACTAGCTGACAGGAGCATTTGGTGACACATTTAACTTCCCCCTATTCATTTTGGAGGTGCTCACATGTTTTAAGAAAACCATTGCCATCCCAGTGCCAAAAATCCCAAGGAAGTGTGCCTTAAGGACCTTCACACCACGCAGTTCTGACATTCACTACCATGAAATGGTTTGAAATGTACTCATATACGTAACTCAGTGGGACAGGCAGCATCTCTGGAGAGAAGGAATGGGTGACGTTTCGGGTCGAGACCCTTCTTCGGACAGATGGATGATTTACCTGGGTAGCAAGCAGAACAAAGTTTCCAAACGTATCTCCGTGCACGTGGCAATAATAATCCTATACTAATAACAAATGACTCCTAGCACTCAAATGATCAGAGTTTCCTAATAGAGCAAGCAGTCGGATAGTTGCCTGGTTACATGGTGGGGCTGGGATAGCACTGGACCAGGGCCAGCAATGGTCTCAGTGTGAGAGGTTTATCGAGATCACATTAATCCACGTTTGACACCTACATGTGAAATTAAAAGCCTGCTTGAGGTATGAAACTCAACAAATTGGCTGATTGCACAATGGTGATTTATAAATATATTATGTCCAATCTTCCTCAGGGCCATCATAAAAAAATAAAACCTGATTGTTTCTCATCAATGCAAATTGCCCCAATGGTGCTAATGTGTTGCAATGATGCAGTTATTAGCCTAGAGAGTAGAAAGTTGATCAATGCAAAATGTATTTACTCAGGTCATGGATGTGATGTGTATCAGCAGATCACGTGACCATTATGGCTCCATGAAGATTTATTATCAGCCTTCATGCAGATCTTCCTAACAGATAACAAGCTTTTTTATTGACATCAAATCCTGATCAATGACTGTGCCAAAGGCAATTATCAGTGAACAATACCCTTTCTGAAGCAAGAGACTAAGATTCAGAGTTGGAAAATGCTGGCTGATGCTCTGATATGACACTGTAAATTTTGTTGTTAGACATAGCTGAACACAAAGGGCCTGGAGGGGTGAACAGGTGAGCATATGGTGCTGTGATCCTCTGCATTGATACAATTTTTAATGTCAATACTGTACTTTGGCCAATGCAAGATAGCTGTTGCACAATGATGTGCATTTTTCATTATCTCCCTGAATCACTATGACAGCCCCTGTTATCAACAAGTGCCAGTCCATTCAATGATGTTAATGCTTCCTTAATGTAGAAATAAAACCAATGTGTTTTGAAAAGGCAAACAGATTACAGGAACAAAAAGGGACAAATGAAAATCAGTGATATTTGCACATATTGGTTGCTATTTGGTATGTTTGTATGCAGGCTGAGACCTCTTAAACATTGAAATCCCATTAGTCATAACTAAGAATATGATTTAAAGCTTTCATAAAATAAGAGGACAGATAATAAAAATGTGCTGAAGAGTCAATCCTGTAAATACTGTGAGGCAACGGTGGTATCAGCAATGGATTAAACTGCAAAGGTGTGGCATTCTACTAAATTAAATACTATTTATATGTTAAATCCAGAGCAATGAATCACTGTGGTTCACTCGAATAGAAACCAATAATTTAATTTTTTTAATGCTTTTATCCCAGCATGAAAATCCTCGCTAATTTCGTGGGTGTGATCGCTTGGGGCAAGCAATAGGTCAACCAGATAATATTACTTCGGACTCACGTGAGTGACTACGTGAAGAAGTCCCACCAGGCGCATGCGCGTCATTACGTCCGCGCATGCCGCACTGAATGGGCTGGAGGGCACAGCTCCACCACCGGTAAGTAGAAAACGCGCAGGTAAGTGGTTTTAAAAACTTTGCCTGAGAGTATTTAACTCCGTAAAGCTGGCTCGAGAAGTCAGTAGGAGTTGGTGGTATGGAGCGGTCAGGTAGGAGAGTTCGCTCTAAGCGTGGGTCCACGGATTCACTAAATCGATTGGGTCGGGAGATTAGCGCGGCAACGCCGGTTCCGATACCGGGTGCCATTTTACCGACAGCAGTTTCATTAGAAAGTGAACTTTCCACACCAGTTCCAGTTACTCAGGAGGCTGAGGCCACCGACAGCCATAGAAAGGCTAAAAGAAAATCTAATAGACCTGTGTTATCAGACGAGTCTGAAGAAGAATGTGACTCCCCTCCAGATAATAAAAGAATGTGGGGGAGGATGCAGAATATGGAGAAGATGTTCCAAACTCTGATAAAACAAGGGTCTAAGGACCCAGTGATTCCCCAGGCAGCTGTTCAACAAGGCACATATCAAGAGGAATATGTGGAATGTCAGCAAGGGGATTTCCTTCCAGCGCCTTGTTTAGGACTGGAGGATGCCTCCCTAATATATATGACTTGGGAGAAGCGGGGCAGGATGCAGCTGACCCCATGTCTGGTGTCCCTGCTTATGTGCAAACACCAGAGCACAAGAGCCACGCTCCGGGTGTCCCGGATATTGCAATGAGTTTTGCTATTCTGGAGGGGACTGGTGAGGCATTGGATGAGTACTTTGCAAACAACGTTAGTTATTTAGTGTCTCACCAGCTCCAGCAAGCTATAATGCAAGAGACTACCAACAAGTACAAAACAACTGTCAATTGTGCAGCATTGAAAGTGCCTACGGTGAACCCAGCCATTTGGGCACCCATGAGTCCTTCTATGAGAGGACAGGAGGCTCGATATCAACACGTCCTCCAACTGGTGGCTGCAGCAATTACTGCATTTGGTACTATGGTCAAAGGGACCATGATAAATCAGACACAAAAAGATACGTTGGCTCTGTTATGCAATGCATTTTTTGAAGTAAATTGCATTAGAAAAATCGCCATCAGACCAACTCTTAATCAAAAATTTGCTGCATTGTGTAAGACGACGGATATTCAAACGCCTGAGTTCCTGTTTGGAACGGACCTTGTCAAACAGATACGAGATATTGATGATGAGGCAAAAACAATTGGTTTGATGACGCCAAATACATCACGGCCACCTTTTTGCAAACCTGGGTTTGTGTATCGAAAATCGGATCCAGGTGCTGGACCGAGCAGGGGGAGGCCAGTGGGGCAACGAGCTTACCCACCAAGACAAAGCGGCTTCTACCCCAATATGAGCAGACAGCAAACTTACAGGCCAACTGCAGAGGTCCAGGGAATTTTTGTTAAAAGTTCTGATGCACAACCTCCTATTGGAGGTAGATTACAATTGTTTTACAATGAATGGTGCTGTATTACATGTGATATGTTTATACTAAATACTGTGTCAGGTTCTACCATTGGGTTTATCTTAGGGATAGATCCACCTCAGCAGCACAAGCCAAATAAAATGTTGGTGTTTTCTGCTCCAGAGACTGAACAGGTTAACAAAGAGATTAAGAATTTGTGTAAAAAAGGAGTGATTGAAAAAGCCATTACTCATTCTCAACAATTTGTGTCTAATATATTCCCCAGACCTAAGAACGATGGGGGTTGTAGAGTAATTCTGGACCTCACTCACTTAAATTCTTCAGTGATCTATAGACATTTTAAAATGGACATCTTCGTTACTGCAAAACAGCTGGTCTCACACGGTTGTTATATGGCAACTATTGATTTGCAAGATGCGTATTATTCAGTTCCAATTCATGCTCATTATCGCAGGTACTTAAATTTAATTGGATGGGACAGCTGTGGCAATACAAAGCATTGCCTAATGGATTAAGCTCAGCACCTAGGCTATTTACTAAATTGTTAAAACCTGTGCTGGGGCTGTTAAGGGCCCGTAATCACATTTTCATGGCTTACTTAGATGATGTCTTAATTATCAGCAACGCTAAAGAGTCAGCTGAGGAGTTTGTTGCAGTAACCAAAAATGTGTTTGAATCATTAGGGTTTTTGGTCCATCCAACTAAGTCCAAATTACAGCCAACCCAAAATATTCAGTATTTGGGATTTCTTATTGATTCAGTTGATGTGACAGTGACATTACCAGCAGCCAAGGTTGTGGATATTGCTGATGTCTGTACTCGTCTCACACAAAAACTTTATCCCTCCATCTGAGAAGTTGCTAAGGTCATTGGTAAATTGGTAGCAGTTTTCCCTGCAGTACAGTTCGGTCCTTTGCATTATCAACATTTGCAAAGAGCAAGAGAACAAGCACTAAAAGAGCATGCAGGCCATTTTGATCGGGTTATGCAGTTACCAGCCACAGCTCTAGCAGAATTGCAGTGGTGGATTGTTAATGTCAGTCAAGCTATCAATAACATTTTGGTGCAGGAACCTTCAATGATTTTACAGACTGATGTGAGTGCTCTTGGATGGGGGGGCTACAGACATTGAGTCCAGCTGTGGAGGTAGATGGAATGAACAAGAAGGTTTGATTCTTCACACACAAGTGATAAATTATTTGGAATTATTGGGGGCATTTTATGGGTTAAAGGCATATTGCTCCACAATGAATAATTTACACATTCAACTCCAGATTGATAACACTACGGCAGTGGCATATATTAATCATATGGGAGGAGCGAGATCAGTTTCATGTGATAGCATGGCTAATCTCATATGGCATTGGTGTATTTCAAGAAACATTTGGGTTTCGGCCATCTATCTGCCAGGGGTAGACAATGTGGTGGCAGACCAAAGGTCACGAAAATTCAATGACAATATACAATGGATGTTGAATTCTAAAGTGTTTCAAACAATTGTCACTCGATTTGGATTGCCAGATATTGATCTGTTTGCATTCAGACTGAATCACCAGTTGCCTAAATATGTTTCATGGGAGCCAGATCCAGGAGCAGTAGCTGTGGATGCATTTTCGTTACATTGGGGGTAATCATTCTTTTATGCTTTCCCTCCATTTTGTCTGATTGCGAAATGTCTAACCAAAATAGAACGTGACTTCGCCACAGGCGTTTTGGTGGTCCCAGATTGGCCAACACGACCATGGTTCCCATTGGTACTCAGAATGATGGTTCAGCCATTCATGATGATTCCCAGCTGCAGTAATTTGTTGGTGCATCCGGTTACAGGAGAAAGTCACCCATTACATGATCGTATCAATTTGTTGGTCTGCAGGATCTGAACAGATCATTCCAAGGTCTTGGATTGTTGGACAGGACCATGGAGGTTATCACTGCAGCCTGGAGGAATAGTACTAAAAACCCTCCTAAACCTAGATATACAGAAATCTGGGATATCAGTATAGTTCTCACACTGCTTCACCAATGGGCTCCAATTACGCCATTGTCTATGCAGAGATAAACTCTGAAAGTGGTTATGCTTATGGCGCTGGTTTCAGCACAACGTGTACAAACATTACAATTGTTACGAATAGATTGTATGCATTTGTCTGTAGATGACGTTACATTTTATGTCTATGATTTAATCAAACAAAGCTGGCCAGGTATGGCAGGAACCAAGGTGACGTTTAAAGCATATCCTGTTGACCAAATGTTATGTGTAGTTAACCACTTAAGGCAATATCTTGAGTTAACAAGGAGTCTCAGGGGTTCTGAGACAGGACTGCTCATTAGTCACAAAAAGCCATATAAAAGAGTGTCAGTACAAACTATTTCTAGATGGTTGAAACAGATTCTCAATTGTGCTGGAGTCGACACTCATGTGTTTAAATCTCACTCTACCAGGGCGGCTTCCACATCCGCGGCGAAGGCTCAGGACGTGCCGCTAGATCAAATCCTCACGGCCGCAGGATGGTCTAGAGAATCAACTTTCTCACAGTTTTATAATAAACCTGTACAGACAGTGCCACGGTTTGGGCATGCTTTTTTGGGTTCCGTTTAATTCAATTGCTTTGTTTATATCATTGCTTGTAATTTCCTCCTGGGATAGAGAGGTTATTACTGATTTTTGTTATTATTGTTATTAAAAATAGTTATTGAATAATTTGAAGCAATGTTCAATATATTATTTATTTACAACTGTGTCAACCGAAGCAGATTGTCGTATGGAGTGCATCTACGGCATGTAAACACAGAGCTTTGAAATCTTCACGTAGTCACTCACGTGACTCCGAAGTAAAATAGTAAGATTGAATGAGAACTTACCAGTTCAAAGTTTGATCCTTATTTTATGAGGAGTTACGTTGAGGGATTACGTGCCCTCCGCTCCCACCCTCATAATCTAAGAGATCATCTGGTAGTTCTAGTCTTCTTAAAGCCTTACTATGTTACTTCGGCTATATATGTTTCTGTGTTTTCATGCCGCTGCTTTGAAGTATGACGCGCATGCGCCTGGCGGTACTTCTTCACGTAATCCCTCAACGTAACTCCTCATAAAATAAGGATCAAACTTCGAACTGGTAAGTTCTCGTTTAATCTTACTATTGTCTCGGAAATTAGTTTAGTTTAGTTTAGCTTAGAGATACAGCGGGAAACAGGCTCTTCGGCCCACTGGGTCGACGCCAACCAGTGATCCCCGTACATTAACACTGCCTTACCCCCACCCACTGGGGACAATTTTTTACATTTACCAAGCCAATTAACCTACAAACCTGTACGTCTTTAGAGTGTGGGAGGAAAACGAAGATCTTGGATAAAACCCACGCAGATCACGGGGAGAACGTACAAACTCCGTACAGACAGCTCCCGCTGTCGGGATCGAACCCGGGTCTCTGGCGGTAAGGCAGCAACTCTACCACTGCGCCACCATGACTGCCCATTTATACAATTATCAGTTAGGAAGATCTGCATAAAGGCTGATAATAAATCTTCATGGAGCCATAATGATCACGTAGTCTGCCGATGTATTCCAATGGAAAAATGTGTATTTATTGGGCTCCTCCAAAGGTCGTCAAAGGTTAAATCATCTGCATCTTCCCTGACACATGCAGGTGGTGCAGAGGTAGGGTTGCTACCTTACAGTGCTTGCAGCACCGGGGAGCCGGGTTTGATCCCGACTACAGGTGCTGTCTGTATGGAGTTTGTACGTTCTCCGAGATCTTCGGTTTCCTCCCACACTCCAAAGACGTTACTTTCTTTCTCTCAAATATTTCTGGCGTTATTGACTATGTCAGTGAAGAAAATTACAAAGACCAGGCTCTGTGTTAGTTTTCAAGCTTCTATCGATACAATCTATGAGCTGCAAGAAGTATATCAAGTAATTGGAAAGATTTTATTTGCCCAAAACAAATTTTAGTTTAATGATACAGCACGGAAACAGGCCCTTCGGCCCACCGAATCCGCGCCGACCAGTGGGATCCCCAAATACTAACACTATCCTACACACACGAGGGACAATTTACACATACACCAAGCCAATTAACTTATAAACCTGTATGTCTTTGGAGTGTGGGAGGAAACCGAAGATCTCGGAGAACGTACAAACTCCATACAGACAGCACCCGTAGTCGGGATCGAACCCGGGTCCCCGGTGCTGCAAGCGCTGTAAGGTAGCAACCCTACCTCTGCACCACTGTGCCGCCAATCAGATATATAGAAACATAGAAAATAGGTGCAGGAGTAGGCCATTCGGCCCTTCGAGCCCGCACCGCCACTCAATGCGATCACGGCTGATCATCCAACTCAGTATCCTGTACCTGCCTTCTCTCCATACCCCCTGATCCCTTTAGCCACAAGTGCCACATCTAACGCCCTCTTAAATATAGCCAATGAACTGGCCTCAACTACCTTCTGTGGCAGAGAATTCCAGAGACTCACCACTCTCTGTGTAAAGAATGTTTTCCTCATTTCGGTCCTAAAGGAATTCCCCCTTATCCTTAGACTGTGACCCCTTGTTCTGGAGTATATGTATATGCAATATATGTATTGCATTGTATAATTTCTTCAGCTCCGAAGCCAAAATCTCTGCCATCTAGGTGCGTGTGAATCATGTTCAGGTTTTCTGAGAAACTCATTAATGCTCAAAGCAGGCATAATACAAGCAGATATCAGCAGAAAGAATCTTAGCCCAAGAGAAACATAAGGAGCAAAGATTATCTTCTTTCTTCAAATCCCTATCTGATTAAAAATGATTAGTTTAAAGTCATAGTTTTTACACATTAGGCAAAATCTCTTTCAGGAAATATTCTGTGAAACCATTGCTCTCTTCTGCAAAAGATTTATGACGTAATAAGATTGCATTTCAAAACGTAGGGAATGCAGTTTAGTTGTACATGCATTCAAGCTGCTCCAAACTGCTTTGAGTCCATGGCTCGGTGGTGCAGCGGTAGAGTTGCTGCTTTACATCGCCAGAGACCCAGGCTCAATCCTGACTATGGGTGCTATCTGTACGGAGTTTGTATGTTCTCCCTGTGACCGTGTGGGTTTTCCCCGGGTGCTCCGGTTTTCTCCCACATTCCAAAGACTTACCAGTTTGTAGGTTAATCAGCTTCGGTAAAGATTGTAAATTGCCCCTATGTGTTGGATGATGCTTAATGTACTGGAACTGCTGGTCAGCATGGTGGGCCGAAGGGCCTGTTTCCACGCTGTATCTCCAAACTAAACAAAACAAATTCCACGCGGCTGCCTAAAACAACAACGTCTTTTATTTACGTAATGACTTTAAAATAGAATAACATCTCCATGTTTAACAGGAAGTTACATAAGGAGATAAAAGAACAGATAATGGAGCATTTTAAACGGTGGAAAAGAAGAGAAAGTTTAGAGATTGAATCTCCCAATGGCCGAGTGAGGAAGGGAATCTTTAAGGGCCTGTCCCACTTGGCCGTCATTTACGCGACAGGCGGGTAGTGACTGACGCGCGACGGTTGCGCGCGTCATCATGTGCGCGATATCTGTCTGAAGAAGGGTCTCGACCCGAAACGTCACCCATTGCTTCTCTCCAGAGATGCTGCCGGTCCCGCTGAGTTATTCCTGCATTTTGTGTCTATCTCCAATCGTTTTGGCCCCGCTCTGGGAGTAGGAGTGGGGGCGGATCCGGATCCACAACGGCTGTGAGCCCCAGGCTGAGCTCAGCAATCGCTTGCCTGCTTCTGCTGCTGTTGGAGGTGAGACGTTGTGCCGCGCCAGGGTGTCCCACTTGGCCATCATTTACGCGACAGGTCGGTGGAATGCGAAGATTTCATGCAGCATGAAATCCTAGAGCGCTGTGCGATACAACGCACAACTCCACATTCCTCTACGCCACTCCATGCACCCGTCCCGCATGAAATCAGATTGCAATGCAGGCAGAAAAGAAAGGGTTGTGTTTTAATTATTTAAAAATGGATGTTGCATTATTTGATAATGTGTCGTTGTACAAGCATCAATATAAAGATTTGAATAGGCAATGTTTCGGGTTGGGACCCTTCTTGTGTCTGGAGAAGGTCCTGACCCAAAGTATCGCCTGTCCATTCCCTCCACAGATGCTGCCTGACCTGCTGAGTTACTCCTGCACTTGTGTTTTACTCATTTCTAGCATCTGCAGTTCTTCGTGTCTCCAATGGGTTGCTTTGTTAGTTGCCAACGCCAGTTCCTCAAGAAGCAGCCTACCATTATAATCCTTGGTACACCAGTTCAGTTCTTTGCGTACATTTTTTTGTGATCTTTCAACATAAATTCTGCAACGCAATTTTTTATTCTCTGTCTCAAAGTGCCGATTCGGGCACTCCGAGCCGTGGAGTGTGTTCGACCGTCCTGGCATCGGAGTTTCAATCATCCCGATGAGAGGGCCTGTACATCGAGCCGTCCGTAGCGGAGACTATGGAGGGTTTATGGCCCCGACCACGGGTGAACAAGGAGGAGAACTGGCTGGACTTTGTCGCCTTCCACCTCAGTGAAGAATGCTGTGGCGTATGCTTGTGTTAAATTTCATTGTGTATTGTGTGTTGGCAAATTCCAGGTGCGACAGAGGTTCACCTGCATCTCCTCCAACCTCATCTATTACATCCGCTGCTCTAGATGTCAGCTGATCTACATCGGTGAGACCAAGCGTAGGCTTGGCGATCGTTTTGCCGTACACCTCCGCTCAGTCCGCATTAACCAACCTGATCTCCCGGTTCACTTCAACTCCCCCTCCCATTCCGAATCTGACCTCTCTGTCCTGGGCCTCCTCCATGGCCAGAGTGAACACCACTGGAAATTGGAGGAACAGCACCTCATTTTCTGCTTGGGCAGTCTGCACCCTAGTGGCATAAACATTGAATTCACCACTCCGGTAGCCCTTGTTGTCTCCTCCCCTTCTCAGCTCTCCCTCAGCCCTCTTCCTTTTCCCTTTCTTCTCCCCATCCCTCCCCCCCCCCCCCCACCCCCCCGCCCTACATCAGTCTGAAGAAGGGTTTTGGCCCCAAAGGTCGCCTATTTCCTTCGCTCCTCAGTTGCTGCTGCACCCGCTGAGTTTCTCCAGCTCTTTTGTATACATTAAATTAAACCAGTTATTCGCCAATGAGGCAGAAACAGGTCTATTTTTTCCAGAAAACTGCAATGGGTGAAGGATAGTTTAAGATTAGACATGATCTTTTGCATGACTATGGTCATCATTATTGATTGACAGAGGAATTGCCCAATTTTCCTCCTTTTCTTGTTGAGAATTGCTTTGCCACTATATGTAGCTCCCACAGAAACTATGTGTTTTAACAATCAATTAACTCTGCTATCTTTAGTGTTAATAATAATCATTACAGTGCTTTAGCTGAACTCAGAATTCTTGAAATATCCCTTTGGTCTAAGCCCTTGTGGTCAACAGTTATGGAAACATAGCTTTAGCTAACCTAGTTTATCTAATTGCAAAGTGGCACATCATTCTTGGATTTGTGTATGCCAACTAGGGCTGCCAACTTTCTCACTCCCAAATAAGGGGCAAAAGGTCAAAATACAGGACAAATTCCCAACGGCAACTCATTGACCGACTTGGCTGTGGCTGGGTGAATGACTGAGTTAGCCCTGATGCTGGACTGCACATAAAGCCAGCTGGCGGGCCAGATGAGGAGTTTTGGCCCGTGCGACGTTGCGCGCAAAGTCCAGTACCCCATCCAACTCATAAGCCATGAGAAGGAGGCCATGAGGTGAAGGTCTGAAGGTCAGACAGCTGGCCGGGCTGCCGACCGACAGGGCCACGGGCGAAGTGCTGCTTCGTCGGGACGGGTGAGGCGGGGCCGGACATAGCGCTTCGACCCGACAGTCCCCTCCGCCTGAGTAGTAGCAGTCAAATACGGGACAAGGGCGGTCCCGTACGGGACAAACCAATTTAGCCCAAAATACGGGATATCCTGGCTAATACGGGACAGTTGGCAACCCTAGTATACACATCCCTGGTGTTATTTATTAGTACAGTGATGGACTATGGAAGAGCAAAGGTTTCTTCTCCCTGGAATTGACCTGGATTTGAAAGAGTTGGTTATTAATTGATTATTGTCATATTTAAGCTTTCCTGTTGTAAAAGGCCAATTGTAATGCATGATGGGATTTGGACAACTTACATCGTGACAAGGGTTTTTTTAACTTAAGTTGAATAGTTCACAGCTCTCTTACAAGGTTTTTTATGTAAGTTGAAGAGGTTAATCAGATAAGAAGGGGCCCAGAAGATGCCATTGGGGTGTCTGGATTTTGGCAAAGAGTGAAAAACAACTCCATATTTGGAGGTGGATGATGATTTTTTTGTACATTTCCGTCATGCAATTTGTTTATATCTGTACGTATATAAGCTTGAGTTCTCTGGTATTTCTTTGTGTGTGCTGCTGGAGATTCAGACGTGAAACTGTTGCCTCTGGGTCTCTAGGTCCACACCCGTCAGACGTTAAATTAAAGCTTTGTATGGTCTTAAGAATTTGTGCTTTGTCTATCTTTTTAAGTGAACTTTTTCAGTTTGGCCAACCACCATTATTTTGACTGATGTACCGTTATAGGGTCATAAAATGTAGAAGAGCAATTGAACCATTTTGGATCCAATCCGGCCTGTTTCCTTTATCATCGTTACTTTTCTGCATATCTTTCATTCATTGTTCTATATCTCTCTACATCATCGTCTATATCTCTCGTTTCCCTTTCCCGTGATTTTCAGTCTGAGGAAGGGTCTCGACCTGAAAAGTCACCCATTATTCTCTCCAGAGATGCTGCCTGGCCCGCTAAGTTATAATACAACACAATACAATACAATACAATTTATTTGTTGTCATTTGAACCTCATTGAAGTTCAAACGAAATTTGGTTTCTGCAGTCATACAACAAGAAAAAGAACCAAGACACAACACAATTTACACAAACATCCATCACAGTGAATCTCCTCCTCACTGTGATGGAAGACAAAGTCTTATCTCTCCCCTGCACTCCCCATTCCCCTCCCGATGTCAAAGTCAAAGCCCCCGGCGGGCGATGGTAAGTAAGTCCCGCAGCCATTACGACCGCGCGGGGCGATGCAAGGCCGCGCTCCGGGTCTTGATGTTGGAACCCCCGGCGGGCGCAAGCAAGTCCCGTGGCCATTAAAGTCGTGCCGGGCGATGTTAGGCCCCACTACAGGTCATTTTCAACCCTGCAACTCGGGCGGGAGAAGTTGCCATTGCAGGAGCTCCGAAAAGCGGTCTCCCACCAGGGACCCGCGAGCTCCCGATGTTACCGTCCACCGGGCCTGCGGCTGGAGCTCTCCGAAGCTCCGGGATCAGGCCGCAGCAGCGAGCCACCACAGCTGCTCACGTCCCAAACTCGGCCAGCTCCAAGATAGTAGGTCTGCAGGCTCTGCAACTGGAGCCCCCAGGTCGTTCCGGTCGGAGGCCACTCCACGGTGCTAGGCCCCAACGACAACAGAGACCCGACAGGGAAAAGGTTGGGTCCACCGTGCAGGGAAGAGATTTTCTCCAGTTTTCTGTATCTATCTTCGGTTTAAACCAGCATCTGCAGTCCCTTCCTACCAAAATATTGAATAATATAAGAACTGTAAAATATGAGAACCAAAATATACAAACTATCTAAGATGCAGATGAAGAATGAAGCAAGCCAATTAAGGCACAAGAAACATGTGCTTAACACTGAAAAGCCAAACTATACGTTATGTATATATTTTTTAAAGCACCAATAATGGGTCTGAAATCGCACTTTTAGAAACTATAGTAAAATTGCTTCATTCTTTCATTTGATTTCACTGTTTAAAATGATTTGAGTTAATACATAAATTTCATAAAACAGTGAATGTAGAAAATTTAGGAGAACACTTTTATTGCAGTTTGTTTTCCTCCCAATGTTTGTAATCCATCTCAGCAACAAAGTACAGGTTGTAACAAGCTGATCAACCCCCCGATTTCCCCAACCCTAGATCTGCAGCGTCTCAACAAGTGTGTTTAATGTGAATAATTGTACTCTTATTTTAATATTCATTGTTGGCTTCCTCAACAAAGATCCTCTGTAGCTTATACAGATATTACATTTATAAAAGGAAAATACTGCAAGGGGTGGAAATCTGGAATAAAAATATCCAGCAAGTCAGGCAGCATCTATGGAGAATGAAACAGGGATACTGTCCCAGGTTAATGACTTATTATGAGAACCAGGAATAGGTTTAAGTTTGTCGGAAGGAACTGCAGATACTGGTATAAACCGAAGATAGACACTAAATGCTGGAGTAACTCAGTAGGACAGGCAGCATCTCTGGAGAGAAGGAATGGGTGACGTTTCGGGTCGAGACCCTTCTTCAGACTGGTTTTAAGTTGCTGAGAAAGGGAGAAAGGGGAAGTGACAACAAAGGGCAGGGTGGGATGGAACAAATGAGAGATTAAATAGTAACATTAAATGAGAACTTACCAGTTTGAAGTTTGATCTTTATTTTATGAGGAGTTACGATGAGTGATTACGTGAAGAAGGCCGTCAGCCCGCATGCGTGTCAATCTTCAAAGCAGTGGTGTGAAATCACAGATAACAGTTGTTGAACTAACATAGTAAGATTAGCGATGACTAGGACTACCAGATGATCTTTATGATACGAGGGTTGGGAGCGGAGGGCACATAATCGCTCATTGTAACTCCTCATAAAATAAAGATCAAACTTCAAACTGATAAGTTATCGTTTTATGTTACTATTTTACTTCGGAGTCACGTGAGTGACTACGTGAAGATTTTGAAGCTCTGTGATTTCATGCCGTGGAAAAACAAGTCCACACAAGCACGACTGCATCAGTTGACCACAGATAAGGGAAACATTCATAATGCATACAGACATGACATAGATTTAAAACATGCTGATGCTGATAAGTGAACAAATAATAATAACAGTAACCCCTCTCATCCGAGGGGAAACTACAAAATAGAATCTAAAATATAGTTGGCAAATAACACCTGGCCGGCAATGGGTTAAAACAAAATGTTAGAAACCTCGTTCGTTAGACCATCCTGCAGTTGGCAGGATGTGGTCCAGAGGACCGTACATAACCCTTGTTGCTGATGTTGTAGCACCCTGGTGGAGTGAGATTAGAAATTAGTATCTACTGTGTAAGGCAAAACCCCATATTAACAACCAGGAGATGGTCTGAACTGACACCTTCTTATGAGTTTTTTTTGTTGTTGTAACTAACAAACAAGCTAGTATCAGAGCCTCTAAGGCTCTAGATGACCTTCACGTACTGTTGTAAATGTGTGACCACACATAACAGAAGGTGCATGGGGTATGTAAACATGAATTATTTTATAGCAGGTGTAACCATTCTGTCCAGTCGCAAATTATGTAATGACTGGACCCATGCACTGAGGGCAGCACCAGGGGAATAACTACCTATGAGCCAAACCAAAGATAGAGATAGAGATGGTGCCCCATGGTGAATAAATGTTAACACAATGTCAATATCCCATACGTCCGTGTACTTGGGTCTGGGAGAACTTGTGTTAATGATATCCTTAATAACTGGACATCAGAGGGTGAGACCCGAGAGAGCAGGTCCCGGTTGCTGCAGCAACTATGATGAGAAGTACGTTGGGCACAGTTAATGGGACTATAACTTAATTTATTGTCAAAGGCCCATAGAAAATGAACTCTAAGATGTCAGTGTCCGTGCTGTATTATATGTAACATAACATTTAACAGAAAACGCTTCCCATCTCCTGAAGAGGCAAAGTACTGCTCTTTTGGTGTTATCCCTGCACTCTGCAGTGAGCACATACATGGATCAGTCTGACAGCCCGAGCCGCAGGAGCGGTCTTCTCAGATTCTGTAAAGCAATGAATTGATTAATCATGTAGAGGCTGGTTCCCTGAATCCCAGGCTGAACCAACAAATGTTTTATGTTTAGAAACCCCATATAAGGTTCTATTATTATTCCCAACATTTGTGGGAAACCATGGCTGCGTAGGCCAGTCAGACAGTACGAGAACCCTGAAGCGGGATCTTGCTGAATTCTGGCAAGACCCGACTGATGAAGCAAAATGGAGAAACCACTTAAAAGAACATTCCTCCCCCATGTAGCGAGAATGTATCTCTTGCCACTGTGATGCCACATGTTTTTCCAACTGGTGAATGAGCCTGTATGCAAACATATCAATATTGGGTGCTATCGAGCCTAAAATACTTGTGATCCAACATCCACACTGTGTTGTCATTGATTTTGCATGATGATACACCAGCGCCAAAAAAGGTTGGGTAAATTATGACAGGATACTTTTACTTTATTGCGTCCATGTGACTAACATATGCCGCCACCACAGTGTATCAACTTGGAAACTGAGCATGCAGATTTTGCATATTTGCACAATAACCCTTTAACCCATAGTATGCACCTGGTGATAATAGGTAGTTGATATCAATAACTGAAGAATTGGTGATTCATGCAAATCCCATCCGCCTTCGTTACTAAAGATGGCATTCGTAATTTTCCATCTTTGAGCACTAGCATCTGTTAGTAATATAACTGAAGATTATTTGACCAAAACTACTGGAGTAATGCTGAATATAGTTCAACCACCATTGTGACTTTGGACCACCATTGTGATGGGGGTGCCGTCCTATATGGTATGGCTGCCCAGTCTGCAGCTGTTTGTTTTTCACTCTTTTCTTTATTTTTAGTGAGTTAAAGTGTTTTGTTTGTGGAGTTCTATTCTTTTTTTATGTGGGGGTGCGGAGGGGGGGAGGGGGAAACTACTTTTCCTGGTCCCTACCTGGTCGGAGAGGCAGCTTTTCTCCGGGCTGCACTTTTGACCCGTCCTCGCGGCCTACCAGCGGGCCTGGAGTGGCGTTTTCCTCAGGAGACCGCCCAGAATCTTGGCTTCAGCAGCGGCGTAGAGCTGGAGCGCCATCGCGGAGCAGGCGATGCCTTGCCTGGGTCGCCGCGCTGGTACTCCGGTGAGCTGAAGACAGCCGACAAAGAAGACCGTGGAGCTGCGGGTCTGTGGAGCGGCCAGCTGCGGGCGGCAGCGCTGAATTTTAACATCGGGAGCCAGTGGTGGAGCTCCATCCAGTGCGGCCTGTCGGCTTCGGAAGCCGCAGTCTCCGGTAAGGAAGTGGCCGTTCCAGGTGTCCCAAGCCGCTGAGAGGATTCTCCCGACGCCAGAGCACCATCACCCGTCGAGAATGGCCTGGAACATTGGGCCTCCGTGAAGGTGACTGCGGAGGCCTCAATAGTCTTGACTATGGGTGGACATGGGTTGGGGACTGGACATTGTGCCTTCCCTCATAATGGGAACCATTGTGGGGGGATGTTTTTTATGTTTAAATCTCTTTATGTGTGTTATGTCTGTATTCCTTTTTATGTGCTGCATTGGCAAGAAACATTTCACTACACCAATTGGTGTATGTGACCAATAAAATAACCTTTGAACCTTCAGCTGGTAATAGCATAGGTCTTTTAACAATTACCTATATGGCACTTGTGAGGTTACTACTTGCACGTTGAAAGTTCTGATAATGCAAGGCCCAATTGCACAGCTGAAACACAGCTGCTATATTGCCAATTACACTTGATGAATAGAAGACTGCTTGATAACAAGGTTGTTACAGGCTTCTATTGATTCCAATCTCTTGCCCCAGGGCGGAGTCACAGATAGATTAATAGTTAAAGGTAAATCCTATAAACAATAACTTCCAGTTGGTATCAACTTAAATTTGACTGGATGGCTGAGGAACCTCAATTCCTCAAATATAGTTGCAGTTGAAACAGTTGATTTAAGCAAAACACAGAGTTAGAAATATCCTCCCGATCAATTTCAAATGTCTCCGGTGATCCCTGTGAATGGGACCCGAATAGTATGCATCTTTGAGATCAATGCATGCCATAACGATCCTAAGGACATCTTTATGACATCTAAGTAGTTAGACAGTAAAGAAATTCCATATACTGAAAAGCTATGTTGCACATGGGAGTTAAATTAATTATGAACCGACATCCTCCATCTTTCACAATGAACAGGCCACGCCTGCCTTGAATGACAACTCTGGAAGATTCCTGAGCCTGTCTCGAAAGATAATCCAGGCCATAATACTGATCCTGCCTCGAAAAACAACTCTGGCCACACTACTGGGCCTGCCTTAAAACTGCTCCGGCTGTAATTCTTAGCCTGCCTCGAAAGACAATTCTGGCCATATTTCCAAACCATCTCGAAGGCAATCTTGGCCGTAATAAACTCTGGCCCCAATTCCAAGCCATGCTTGGCACCCTTGTATTCTGTGTAATAATAACCCATCACATGTTATCATTTTCATTTGTACAAAACAAGTGTAAATATTACCAACTTGTAAATGGTCCACTTACCCCATGTTTTGGAAGAACCAGACCCACCTACCTCCATGGTTACCGCTGGTCTTATGGTAAGCACAAAGGCCCCTGATGTGGGTTCTATTCCCATCCTTGATTGGAGCGTAGGAATGGTAGTGTATGTGAATTCCATATTCCTGAGATCGGCTTGGCCCTTGGCCTGACAGACCTGTGCCCAGCTTTCAAGCGGCCATCAACTTCAGTGAACTGCTTACTGCCGATGAGGCGTGGGGGTGTCATCGCCGATACGATGGTTTCATTTGATAGCTCTGTTCACTGCCAGCACTTGTAGTGTGAGGGACATCTGGCCCCTTCCGGGTTTTCTGCCTCTTCCCTTGCGAGTATATCCTCGTACTCCCCTCCACAAAGAGGGAGACTCGTAGACAGCCCTGAGCCAGGTGCTGCCGCAGGCCCCTGAGGATACCTGCGCTGACATGGCCCTTCGGACCTACATCAGGATATTGCTCCGGGCCAGACTGAAACTGACCCTTAATGCTCCCCTCCTCAGAGAGGGAGACATTGTGCAGCCCTGAGACAGGTGCCGCTGCCAGCGGGTTCTCCATAATACCCGGGCACAGGTAGTTCTCTTCTGGAGCATATCTCTTTGGAGCAACCTCTCCATCAGGTGCTCCAGGTGGGTTTTAAGCATTCGCGGATGCTACCCATAGAAGGAGGGGGAAACCTCCTGGCCCGACTCAACCGTGTCCAAGGCCTGACCAGCTTCCTCGTGGTTTAACCCCTTTCCTGGGGAAACCATAGCGGTCTGTGAGTTTCTGACCACATTATCAGCGACTGGGTATCGAGATCAGCTTACTGCTAGTTTTCCCCTTATTTGGGGAGACCTTAGCTGCTGACCCCATTGTCAGCGACTGGGGTAGCGAGACCGGCTTACTGCCAGTCTAACCCCTTTTTCTGGGGGAACCATTGCAGTCTGGGAGCCCATACTGGGGGAACTCCCCTCCTGGGTGTCACTGACTTCCTTGTCAGCGGCCTGGGAGCGAACCCGACGGCCGCCGGTTACCCACGCTTCCGCGGTCCGGACCGGGATCTCCCCACGGTCCATAACCGGTTTCCCGCGGCCCATCCAACTTCGCCCCAAATCCAGCAGGCAAACTCTATGAGGAGCTTCCTGCAATACAAAAAACAACCCTAGAAATAAGTTTAAACTTACCTTCCAGGAGCAGCGCACTCGTCAGTCAGCCGTTGCGCAATGCGCTAGACGTAATGATGCGCATGCGGGCTGATGGCCTCCTTCATGTGTCAATCACGTGACTCCGAAGTAAAATGCCAAAAAGAACGATGATGCAAGAACGCAGGGTGCAAGGAGGAGGTGATTAAAAAGTAAGGGAACAGAAGTTTTCTCTGGAGGAGGTTAAATGCAATGTAATTATTAGAAATGATCAGAAGAAACTGTGGTGAATGTTGGAAGTGGTTAATGAAATTGTAGGAAACTATTGACCCGAGGACACTGGTTTGTGTTGACGGTTACTGATGGGTTTGGGTTGGAACTGCTGGCATCCAATTAGGAGTACATTTGGAATAAGTGCTGGATTATCCGGATATACACTATGAAATATGAAAGGCTGGACTTAATGATGGATCCACTCCAGCACTGGACTCGCCAGAGGGATAGTCACATCTCGCATTGAATGCATGCACTGAAATAACACAGGATTTCAGACTGTTGATTTCAAAGGAGATTTTAAGTCAAAGATTTAAGTCAACAGGTATATTGCTGCGTAAAATGATTTTGCTTTACTTTCATGGTTTTAATTGGTGTCTAATCTGTTCAATCTGTTCTATTTATTTTATTACATTTCATATTTTTTACATACAAATTTTACATTACATTTTTACATGATAGTTTTTTAAAAGATTAGAGAGATTTAAAACAGATTTAAAAGTTACGGTCGAGTTGTTGGTCATTGTGGCGTAACGATAAAGTTGCTGCCTTACAACGCTGGCAGCACCGGAGACCCGGGTTCGATCCTGACCACGGGTGCTCTCTGTACAGAGTTTGTACGTTCTCCCTGTGATCGTGTGATTTTTCCCTGAGATCTTCGGTTTCCTCCCACACTCTCCAAAGACGGACAGGTATGTAGGTAAATTGGCTTGGTGTAAGTGTAAATTGTCCCTAGTGTGTGTAGGATAGGGTTAATGTGCGGGGATCACTGGTCAGTGCGGACTCGGTGGGCCGAAGGGCCTGTTTCCGTCCTGTATCTCTAAACTAAACTAAATGACAGTTTTTACAACTGGCAAAACCCCCAGCCTCAATTTGCCAGCTGTGAAAGGATGTTGGAGGCACTTCTCCAATTGAGGCACTGTCATCATCTAAGTGACACTCTGAGATGCCAGATGTGATAGGTTTGCTCAGAGGTCCCTGCGCATCTTTTAAACGGGCCAATTATTTGTGCATCTCTGCATGTCCATTGTCCCATCTCTCTGTTCAAATATCTATGAGGCTCCATTTCAGATATTGATGTAGTCTTTGTATTAATGGACACCATTGATGAATGCTTTGCTTGAGTATAATTCTTTCAACATCAAATTTCATTTTTTAATTGCTAATTCCGTGCCCATTTCCTTGATATCTATTCAATAAGGGAAACAAAATTCCCCCATTTTCTTCTCACAATCTCTCATAGTTTTGAAAGTCTCTGCTGGATTTTACTAAATTCCTTTTTCAATTCCAAAGTAAAAGCGATATTTTGGAGGGATTTTGGAGTAATAAACATACATGCCTGGTACAATTCCAAATCAATAACTGACTTCCCATATGCTCAGCGTGTATTCTTGTTCTCCAAACCAACCTCATTGTGGGTCTTGCAGTTTGTTTTATGTGCATTTTCTCTGTAGATGAAACACTGCATTCCCCACTCCACTTCTTTTCTTCCTTGCACTAAATGTTGTACTTAGTACTTTGATTGTGTTCATGTATGGAGTGATTTGCCTGGGCAGCATGCAAATTAATTTTTATTTTTTCGCTGCACCTCAGTCCAAGTGGCAATAATAAACCAACTCCATCCATCTTCTATAAATGTGGGGGGTTTTAATCATTATAAGCTGGAGTGCATTCATGCTGCTCAGCGTCTATGTAGACACCTTACCTTATATATAACACAATGCAGATAGAGACCATGTGGTCCATAGTTACTCCCAGAAGAGCAATCCTGATAGCCCCATTCACCAATCCCCTCATTTCCCTGTCCCGTCACAATGTATCTTCATGTCTGCCCTACCCACTCCCCTTTGATTCTGTTTTGTTTGTAATCTTCAGTCAGGGGTAGTTTACAGATGCTAATTAACATGCAAAGTCAACACAGACAGCACCTGAGATTGGCATCAAACCCAGGCCCCTGGAGCTGTGAGATAGGAACAATAATTGCTGTACCATCTAGCAGTGATGCTTTACCATTGTGCCGCCCTAATACTGCTGCTTTAATACGCCAGCTACCCAGGTTCAATCGTAGCCTCGGGTGCTGTCAATGTGGAGCTTGCACTATCTCCATGTGACCACATAGGTTTTCTCTCTGATGTTCTGGGCTTCCATCCATTATCCCAAAGATGATCTAGTAGGTTGATTAACCAAAGTAAACAGCCCCTAATGTTAGTGGTTGACATGAGAAATGCAGGGGAATTGATGCGAACGGACTGGTTAACGTTGATGGTAAATGTGCAGATGACAGCAAAATTGGTGGTTTTGTGGATAGTGAGGAAGCATATAGTTTCTAATAGGATCTCGGGCAGTCAGAAAGGTGGGCTAAGAAATGACGAATGGAATTTAACTCCGAGAAGTGTGAGATATTGCACCTGGTATTATAAACTAAAGCAGGATTAACAAAGCAAATGTTATAGGTCTGGAGAATGCTATAGAACAGAGAGACCTGAGAATACAGGTGGATGAAAGTGGTGATTCAGGTGGACAGGTGCTGGAGAAGGCGTTTGGCACACTTGCCTTTCTAATGCTAACTTGGTCGTTATGGAAAGGGTGAGCTGAAGGGCTAGTTTCCCCGCTATATCGTTGCAGGCCTCTAAGACTACATGATTCTATGAGGTTACTGGAAAGTGGGTATGTGTATGTGGGGATGGAGGTGGTTGTGTGGAATTTGTTTTTGAATGTACTGGAAGCCAATGGAGACTAGATGGGCTGAATCATCTTTTTTTCTAAGTCTGAAGAACATATGAAAAATATTAACCACAGGTTGCACAAAGCCTACCTGAACTGGAAATACTGTAAATGATCATCAGGTCAAGCAGCATCTGTGGATAGAGAAGCAGGATAATGTGTTTTCATCAGTTTACCAGGTTTGGGACTTTACTCCGAGGTAACATTTTCATAGGAAGCCATTCTGAAATCATGGAACTTCAACCCTGAGCTTTAAATTATTTAATGTGTGTTAATATGTGGATTTCAACTATGTTTGAAACACTGCACTTGGAAGATATGAGACTCCGACTAGCAGGAAAATCAGACTGTTTCTATAAGACGTGGTCTGCATTTATAAATCTACTACAAGGATAAGGTGCAAGAATACCTCAAAAAAGTACCTGTCTTGGTAAAGGGGGAAGAAAAACTGTCGAGTTGGTAGATTCCTTTTGCGAGATGTTTATAATAAAGTAACTGGCTTTTCTTTTTTCCCCTTTTTTTTCTCCTCTCCAGGGTCTATCTCTTAATCTCCTTTCTCTAACTCTTCGCCCCAAGGGTTCCCTTTCCCTCTGGAACACTTCTTCACTGTCACAACCCTTTTTCACTCTTTCTACTTTCTCTTTTGATATTCCTTTCTTTTTTTCTTTTTTTCTAAAGCCTTAAAAAATTAAGGGGTACAATGATTGTAATAATATACATGGGGTGTACACTGATGTAACTTACGGTACCTCTAATAAATAAAGATATTTAAAAAAATATATATATTATTTTGCTCACTTGTTGTCCTTTCACTTTTAAGTCAACAGGATGTCCTGGGAGCAGCCTTAAACGATGAAGAATTCAAGCTTTAAATTCTGATGATTCAAACTCTGTTTCCCTGTGATTCAGTTAACAGGATTCAGGATTGGGACTGCAATCTGGAGCAGGCCGGGCATTCAATTCAATAAGAACAGGCGGCACGGTGGCGCAGCGGTAGAGTTGCTGCCTTACAGCACTTGCAGCGCCGGAGACCGGCGTTCGATCCCGACTACGGGTGCTGTCTGTACTGAGTTTGTACGTTCTCCCCGTGACCGCATGGGTTTTCTCCAAGACCTTCAGTTTTCTCCCACACTCCAAAGACGTACAGGTTTGTAGGCTAATTGCTTTGGTGTGTGTATAAAATCATCACCAGTGTGTGTGTGGGATAGTGTTAATGTCCGGGGATCGCCGGTCGGCGTGGACTTGATGGGCCAAAGGGCCTGTTTCCGCTCTGTATCTAAAAAAACAGGGTGAAGGAGAAGGGATGATGTGTTGTATAAAGTCATCTGCTCTCCACAAACTGAAGGAAGGAGATGAGCTTTTTGCTACTGTTCGTTACCTGAAGGCAGTAACGCAATGATTAGGAGAAGGGTGGACCATGCTGTTTCATGCCCTACTCTGTTTTAATTTTGTTTTATTGCTGGAGGCAGTCAGCTTTGCTGCTCACAATGGAGATTGAATCTCAACTCCCTGATACTATTGGGACATGGATATCTGTGTAATGATTTTTTTTTCATTTGGTTTTATTAATTATCTTTATAACTTGGTTGGAGGTTACATAGTTAGATTATGTTATTATATAATTATTGCAATCGATGCTGCACAAACATCTGAGGAGGAGCTTTTATTTGAACATGAATTCTGCTTAAACCTTACTGTAATTTTGCATTCTTGCTTTGATTTATAAATCATGTTGTAATTCAACACACAAAAATGTTTGGATTCTACAAAACAAAATGATGGAAATGTTTTATTTAGCCTTTGTTGTTCCTGAGGCACAGAATTAAGGTAAATGCAATAATAGTTGCAAACAGAGGATAAAATATCAAATGATCAAATGGTGTATAATCAATGTCACATTACATTTCTCAGGGCTTTCTTTCAGGATCACTGACGTAAGACCAGGCCATCCTGGAAAAAGTGTGTGCACAAGTTCTAGACTTTGATAACTGAATTTTGCATTCGGGAATATAGAAGTTCCGTATGACTTTGTTTGGCATCATTTTTAAGTAATCTGATCCGAGCTTTAGATCAATGCTTTAGGGAGCCAATGGTTGCCCAACCCAACATGGCTTCCAATCCTTCAAAGGGTGGTCTTCTTCCTCGTGTCCGGCCATCATCTATATCACGTCTTTCCTGTGGCTGGCGCAGGCGAGCGCAGCGGCATTTGGTTCAGCCAGGTCAACATCGGTACATTGTGGAGCTTGGCTACATCTCATGATGTGTTCCATGGTTTGGGATTTGCCACACACACATGCGTCGGATGTTGTTATTTTCCATTTCTTCATGGACACCTTGCAGCGTCCTTCGCCGACCCGCAGGCGGTTCAGTGTTTCCAGACAGCCCAAGGTTGATCATGGCCGGTAGCGAGGCATTCGTCTGGGGTGATGCCTCTCTCCATCTATTGGGTTGACTGGCTGCCAAGGCTGCTCTACTGGTTCTGCCATTCAGTAATCCTGGCATCAGTTGGGCGGTCTCCAGTACTTCAGTGGTGTCCAGGAAGCTGCTCCTGGAGTTGAGCCATTTCTGGGCAGCAGAGTGCTCGTGGAGTGAGTGTCGGTTGTCATTGGCCTGCTTTGTGCGCTGGGCTTTTGTGATGACTGCTCTGCGGATGTCAGGGGGAGCGATGCCAGAGAGGGCATAAAGGCAGTGGACGGGGGTTGTTTTGATGCACCCAGTCACTATCCTGCAGGTCTCGTTGAGGATAGGGTCTATTTTACGTGCATGGCATGATCTGCTCCAAGCTGGGCAGGCATATTCAGCCGTAGAGAAGCACAAGGCAAGTGCCGATGTACGCAGTGTACTTGGGTGAGCCCCCCACTTTGAGTTTGTTAGCTGTCGCAGAAGGCTGTTCCTGGTGGAGACCTTGGCTCTCGTCTTTTGGGTGGGTGCCTTGTAACTGAGGGTACGATCTAAAGTTACTCCCAGATAGACTGGGTGCTCGTAGTTTTCAAGTTTTATACTGCCCCAGGTTACGTCGAGCTCCCGTTTAGCCTTGCTGTTTTTAAGATGGAAGCTGCCTATTTGGGTTTTCCCAGGGTTTGGGCGCAGGTGGTTTTCCAGATAGTACGCTGACATATTGAGAGGCCTCGTTCCAAGGTTGACTCCATTTCTGGGAAGTTATGCTGCTGCTTTGCCATGGCTAGGTCGTCTGCGTAGATAAACCTGCTGCATCCTTCCGGTAGGGGCTGGTCGTTGGTGTAGACATTGAAGAGTAGAGGGGCCAAGACGCTGCCCATTGGTCTGGTGAAGCCATCTGCTTCTCCTATTGTTGAATGGGACGTAGAACATCCGGTTGCTCAGAAGACATCTTATAATGTTACATAGTTTACCATCAGCTGTCATGTCGAAGAGTTTTTTGATCAGCAGCCTGTCATGGGCGGTATCATAAGCTGCTGACAGATCGACAAAGGCAACACACGTTATCAGCTTCTTCTGATAGCCGTCTTCGATGTATTGGGTGAGGTTTAGCAGTTGGCCTGTGCATGATTTTCCAGATCTGAATCCAGCTTGATCTTTGATTAGCTTAGCGTCTATCTGGGGGGATAGTCGGCTAAGGAGTAGCCTCTCGAACAGCTTGTAGCTGATACATAGTAGGGAGATAGGCCGGTAGCTTTTGGAGAGGTTGGGATCTTTTCCAGGTTTTAGTGGAGCAATGATAATAGCTTTCCTCCAGATAGTTGGAATTCGCTGGGTCTGGAGGCATGTGTTGTACATATTCATAAGCCGTTGTTTTGCGACTGGGCCTAGGTGAGTAATCATTTTGGTCAGTAAAGGGCCTGTCCCACCAGCATGCAACTCCATGCGATTAGCGCGACCTAACGTGGTCGCTTGGGCCGTCCGGCGTCGCGGGGCCGGTCCCACTTCGATCGCCGGAGCCGTGCGGAATTGTGCGGAGTTCGTCCTGACATCGCATGGGGCTCCGAAAAACTGACTAAGTTCAAACATTCTGCGCGGCAACGGCTTGTCGGCTCGCAGTCGCCTCAACGCATTACACACCGCCACCGACATCGTGCCTCCGTGAACCTATTTGTAGGTGCCTCCGTGACCCTCTATATGTGTAACTCCATGGCCCTGTGTGTGTGCGTGCCTCGGTGCCCCTCTCTGTGTGCCCCTCTCTGTCCTGGTGGACCTACCTTAGACTTCGCTCCAAGCTCGCCTCACTTTGCGCCGCGTTGCGCCACTCACCCGACTTCCGCGCGGCCCCTGCTGCTGGTTTGGTCGCGCTTGCCGCATGCAGGTGCATGCTGGTGGGAACGGCCCTGTACAGGGGATCACCCGACCTCTGCGCGACCCCTGCTTCTAGTTTGATCGCGTCCATCGCATAGAGTTGCATGCTGGTGGGACAGGCCCTTAAGTCCTCGGGACCCGCAGCTTTTTTCCAGATTCATGGTGCTAAGTCCCGCTTCAAACTTTTCCAAGGTGAAGGGCTCGGTTAGTCTGGACATGTTCTGCTGATTGCCCGGAATGATTGTGGAATTATGTTTTCCTTTAGCCCTGCGCCTCTCTGCTCATCTCCCGTTGATCTTATCACCGTTTAGTTTCCGTATGGTGGACCAGGCTTTTTTGCTGTTCTGGGTCATGTTGGTGGTGGTGAATAGAAACATAGAAAAATAGGTGCAGGAGTAGGCCATTCGGCCCTTCGAGCCTGCACCGCCATTCAATGTGATCATGGCTGATCATCCAACTCAGTATCCCGTACCTACCTTCTCTCCATACCCCCTGATCCCTTTAGCCACAAGTGCCACATCTAACGCCCTCTTAAATATAGCCAATGAACTGGCCTCAACTACCTTCTGTGGCAGAGAATTCCAGAGACTCACCACTCTCTGTGTAAAGAATGTTTTCCTCAGCTCGGTCCTAAAGGAATTCCCCCTTATCCTTAGACTGTGACCCCTTGTTCTGGACTCCTCCAACATCGGGAACAATCTTCCAGCTTCTAGCTTGTCCAACCCATTAAGAATTTTGTAAGTTTCTATAAGATCCCCCCTCAATCTTCTAAATTCCAGCGAGTACAAGCCGAGTCTATCCAATCTTTCCTCATATGAAAGTCCTGACATCACAGAATCTGTGGAATTCTTTGCCACAGAAGGCCATGGAGGGCAAGTCAATGGATATTTTTAAGGAAGAGATAGATTGAGTCTCGATTAGTACGGGTGTCACAGGTTATGGTGCGGAGGCAGGAGAATGGGGTTAGGAGGGAGAGATAGATCAGCCATGACTGAATGGCGGAGTAGACTTGATGGGCTGAATGGCCTAATTCTGCTCTTATCACTTGTGAACTAATGAAGTCAGAGCACATAATGTTGAGGCCCATGACTATTATTAACTTATGTTAGTTCCAGCTCCTCTCACTTATCATCTGATGATCTTACGATCTTCACTGGTCTGGTTCAGACAAGCGAATTTTAACCAGCCTGGCATCGTGCAGTAAAATGATCAGGTCATAATTTGAACTTTCCTCCTATAATTCTAACTCTGCTTCCTTTGAACCACAGACCAGACAACACGCTGCAGTTACATGTGTGGCACTTGATTGTTTGGCACGAGCAGAGTGCTTTGTGGTTGGTGTTTCTCTGGATTTTATCGTAAAGTTAGAGATGGAGGTTTCTGTCGCAATGTTCCATTGGGGACCGGAGCAAACAGACGAGTAGTGATTGTGGATGTTGGTAGATTTTAAATGAAATTGCCCGAGTGGTTCCTGTACTCAGCCATGGAATGGTTTTTATTATTGGACTTTGTTGTGTGCGTGCTAATGTAAATTGCAGCATCTGGTGAGAGGCAAGCATATGTTAATAACTACAAACACCACTCTGGCTGCTCAAAGTCATTGAGCAGAGTCAATGTGAATCACTCATTCCTTCTGAAAAATGTAATTTAGATGATTCATAAATTACTGCCCGGATGATTTGTTGCATGTGTGCCGAACATCCATGCATCGACTGTACCAACGACAGATAGAAATGAGCATCTGTGTTGCCAACTGACTCTCAGAAGCCAGTGTGAAGTCAAACTAAAATGCCTGGGAAGGAACTGCAGATGCTGGTTTAAACCGAAGATAGACACCAAAAGCTGGAGTAACTCAGCTGCACAGGCAGGAGAGAAGGAATGGGTGACGCTTCGGGTCGAGACCCTTCTTCCCTAACCACTCTGAAGAAGGGTCTCGACCCGAAACGTCACCCATTCCTTCTCTCCAGGGACACTAAATTGCCTGGTGTTCATTCACCATGTGGTGCAGCGAGCAAGTTCACACTCAACTTCAATTTGCCTTGCTGCGTGTTGTTTGGCAGAGCAAAGCTCAGAGCAAGCTCAGGCAAAATAAATACTCAAGTTTGTTTAACAAAGTAACAGCTAATTTTATTTCAGATCCTCTGAAAGGTTCCCTGCAAATTTAGAAAACAACAGAAGATCCTAAAGTTTGATTGTTGCTGTATAAATGTTTCCATCAGGGGGCCCTCTAATATTCAAATACTCAATAAGGAAGCACGTTGCGAATCAGGTAAGGGCTCAGGTATTTTAAACTTCAAATGCTTGAATGGCTGCTAGCAAGGTATGTTTCTCGACTGCTTTGGTACTCAATCGTTATGTTTCATTTTGTGCAATAGAATCACACAGCATGGAAGCAGGCCATTCGGCCCACCAACTCCATGCCGACAAGTGGGCACCCACCCATATTAATCCCATCTTCAGCATTTAGCTGAACGGCTGTTAGTAACTTCTGTGCCTGACTGTCCATTCCAAGTCTGGATAGAAGGAATGGGTGACGTTTCTGGTAGAGACTCTTCTTCAAGAAGAGATTCGACCGAAACGTCGCCCATTCCTTCTATCCAGAGATGCTGTCTGCCCTGCTGCGTTACTCCAGCATTTTGTGTCTATCTTCAGTGTGAACCAGCATCCGCAGTTCCTTCCTATACAGTGCATTCCAAGTACTCACCGCTCTCGGTGTAAAAAGTCTCCCTTCTAAATCTCTTGCGCCTTAAGGGCCTGTCCTACCAGCATCTGACTCCATGCGATGAGCGCGATCAAACTTAAAGCGGGGGCCGCGCGGAGGTCGGGTGATCCCCTGTACAGGGCCGTTCCCAACAGCATGCACCTGCATGCGGAAAGCGCGATCAAACCGGCAGCGAGGGCCGCGCAGAGGTTGGGTGAGTGGCGCAATGCGGCGCAAGGTGAGGCGAACTTGGAGCGAAGTCTTCAAGGTAAGTTCGCCAGGTCAGAGAGGGGCACACAGAGAGGGGCACAGAGGCACACACACAGAGGGCCACGGAGCCACACACATAGAGGGTCACGGAGGCACCTACAGAGAGGGTCACAAAGGCACGACGTTGAGACGGTGTGTAATGCGTCGAGGCGACTGCGAGCCGACAAGCCGTTGCCATGCGGAATTTTTGAACATAGTCAGTTTTTCGGAGCCCCGTGCGATGTCGGGACGAACTCCGCACAATTCCGCACGGCTCCGGCGATCGAAGTGCGACCGGCCCCGCGACGCCGGACGGCTCAAGCGACCACGTTAGGTCGCGCTCATCGCATAGCGTTGCATGCTGGTGGGACAGGCCCTTTACCCTAAATCTAGGTACTATAGTTTTATTCGTCTCTGATAAGGGATAGATTTCCCTGCAGTCTACAATAGTGCAGAGAGCCCAAAGTGCTTTGTAATGCATGCTGGCATAGGTGTGAGGTCAGAATACCTTCATCAGTCTTCCCATTATGTATCCAGGTGGTCTAGCCTAGAGTCACAGCGTGGAAACAGACCAGCGATCTCCGCATACAAACACTATCCTACACACTCGGGACAATTTACAATTATACCAAGTCAATTAACCTACGAACCTGTACATCGTCTTGGACGTCGATCTGGACAAACAGCTGAGATTTCCACAGCACATCACAGCAACATCACTCCGGCCAGACATGATCATCACCTCCGAAGTGACAAAACAGCTGATCATTCTGGAGCTGACAGTGCCATGGGAAGAGCGTATTGAAGAGGCTAATGAGAGGAAGCGCGCAAAGTACCAGGTACTGGTGGAGATGTGCCAGGACAGAGGCTGGAAGATATACTATGAGCCCATGGAGGTGGGCTGTAGAGGCTTTGCAGGATGCTCACTCTGCAAAGTCCTCAACCAGTTGGGCTTTACGGGGCTGGCAAAGAAGAGGGCCATTCAATCCTCAAGCGAAGCCGCAGAGAAAGCCACTAGGTGGCTTTGGATTAAGATGGCTGATCCGTGGGCGGTTGCTGCTGGGATGCAAGTCAGGGCCTGATCAACCCCGGCTGGGTCACCTGGGCGAGGGTGTCTGATGTTGTGAGACCCGAAACACCCGATGACCCCAGGTCACATCACTGAGGATGCGTCCCAGCGCATCTAGAAGATGTATCTTTCACACAGATTATTTTTTATACATCCATTTTCCAGGAACTAGCTGTGAACGGCAAGACTAGCATTCATGTGCCAACCTGAATTAACATATATGAAAACAAGACAATAGGTGTGAAATTGGGCAGTATGTCTTCCTCAAAACTGTCCCACCTCAGCTATTCTGCTGTGTCGCTTCCTCATAGCTAACGACCTGGTGGGTTTGGAGGGTCACAAGCAGAGTATACACTGCAGATTCTCTCTATTTGAGCTTTCCTGGTGAATCAGTTGCGTTTTTACAGAAATCCTATCATTTTGTGGACACCATTACTTGCTATGTAAATTCCAAATTATTAACTGGATTTAAATTCCACTGCCGCAATAGTGGGATTTGAGGTCGGGATGGCCAGTCCAGTAACTTAACCCGACCACTACCAACCATGCTGACCATCTAATCATTGCTGAATACTGAGGGAAGCTCAGTATGTTTCTGCAGACTTTGGAAAGTGCACATACATTCATCACTAGCCTGAAAGAAATTGAATCTGAATGCCTGGGATAAATATAAACAAATTATCCGGTGCTGTGAATAAAGCAAATAAAGCAGGTCCCGTCAGCTCAGCTAAGATCTGGCCACACACAAAAGAATAAAGAAAAATCCTCCTTTTGTTCCATTTTAACCTAAAGGGGCTGTCCCACTTGGGCGACCTAATTGGCAGGTTTAGAAGAGTTTGAAAAAATGACATGTTGAAGACCTCTCTTCGACTATGATGAAGACTACCTTCGACTACCTTCGACTACCCTTGATTACCTACGACTAACATGCCGACCTACTACAACTAAACCTACGAGTAAAATAAGTATCGATTTTTACCATGGCGACCTTTTTTTACTCCCGTGCATTTTTTTAACGTATTGAGAAAAAGGCCGTGACCTAGCTGAGGCCTCGAGTACGCGGGGACCGCTCTCGAGCACGAAGGAGAGTTACGAAGACCTCCTACGACCTCGTGTCGGCCATGCTGCGCGTATGAGCCGAGGGCAAACACGCCAGAACTTGCGGATTAGGTTGCCCAAGTGGGACAGGCCCTTAACAATGTGGAGAACGTACATCGCAATCGTACATGATGCTCCTGGGCTAGTTCTGCTTCTCAATGTAGAGATCAAAACATTTCCAAATGTGTTCACAGCATGCGGTTCCATTAGGACAGAAGAGTAAATCTAATGACTGAGGTTAAGCAGCTTGATCAACTTAACGAGGCTTGATCTTCATGGAAGAACACCAAAAAAAAAGCTGCGGGAGGAACTCTGTGGGCCAAGCAGCGCAGTGGCGGGAAATGGACAGACAACGGTCCAGGTCAAGACCTGCCCTCAGACTGTCCATTTGACTGTCCATTTCCCTCACAGATGCTGCCTCTCGCAGAATTCCTCCTGCACTTTAAATTTTTCCTCAAGATTCCAACATCTGCAGTTTCCCTCTCTCTACTACTTTATGGAAGGGATTTGTTCATCTGCATGTAAGATCATGAGTAGGAAAGACTGCGTCTAGAAAACTAGATGCTTTGCGTTCACTTTGGCTGGACATCTGTGGTGAGTAAACTACCTGCTCGTGAATAATTACCTCGATGAAGAAAATCATTTTATGACCGATCAACTGATTACCTGCAAATGATAAAGAAAAACCGAGAACAGTATCATCGAGAGCCAAGGTATGCAACAGAAAGTTTGGGAAGCTGCAGTCTTTTCTACTTGATGTTTCTTCAAACCATTGAAGAGTGTGGGTATCATGGTTGAACTGTAGAGAAATGACTCCGGACCATTTTGGAAGCAAGCGGCTGGAGGGATACATGGTGATGGTCCTGCATGGGATGCCAATATGGTGCTGTGTTGCATGAGAGTTACTGGAGAGCACTCATCCTTGCAAATGCAAAGATATCCATCACCATCCTGGCTTGTGCCCTGTCGATTGTGGGCAGATGATGTGATATCAGGAGTAGAACCATCCGTTACAGAATACTGGAACTTCTGACTCGCTCTGGCATCTGCGTTACATGGCTGGTCCGGCCAGCTCCTGACCCGTTTCCGAATATTTGCTGAGGATGTACAAATAATATTTACAAAGGGTGGTGGGTGTATTGAACGAGCTGCCAGATGAGGTAGTTGAGGCAGGGACTATCCCATCGTTTAAGAAACAGTCCCACTTGGGCGACCTAATCTGCGAGTTCTGGCGTGTTTGCCCTCGACTCATACTCGCAGCATGGCCGACACGAGGTCGTAGGAGGTCTTCGTAACTCTCCTTCATGCTCGAGAGTGGTCTCTGCGTACTCGAGGCCTCAGCTAGGTCGCGGCGTATTTTTCAAAATCTTAAAAAATGCCCGCGAGTAAAAAAAGGATGCCATGGAACAAATAGATACTTTTTTTACTCGTAGATTTAGTCGTAGTAGGTCGTAGTAGGTTGCAGTAGGTCAGCATGTTACTCGTAGGTAATCGAGGGTGGTCGAAGCTAGTCAAAGGTAGTCATAGATAGTCTTCATCAAAGTCGATGGGAGGTCGAAGGGACGTCGAAGGAGATCGAAGGAGGTCGTCTTCACTCTCCACTGCTCGGTGTCCAATTTTCCAGAAGTTAGTCGTAGCTAGTCATAGCTAGTCGAAGCTGGTCTTCTACATAGTCGAAGGAGGTCTTCAACATGCCATTTTTACAAACTCTTCTAACTCGCCAATTAGGTCGCCCAAGTGGGACAGCCCCTTTTGACAGGTATATTGATAGGGCACGTTTGGAGGGATTTGAGGCAAATGCAGGCAGGTGGGTCTAGTGTAGCTGGGCCTTTGTGGGCAAGTTGGGCCGAAGGGCCTGTTTTCACACTGTATCACACTATGACTCTATGAACCAAGAGTGATGGAGGTTGTCAGGTACTTCTTTGGCATGACTATCACTTGCCAGGTTTATCATCCTTGGCCTGAATTTTGTCTATGTCTTGCTGTATTCAGGCATGGGCTGTTGCCCTTTTGAAGAGTTGTGAATGTGATTAAATGTCATCATTAAATATAATTCCGTGTCCAATCTTATAACATCATAGAGTCATACAGCTCAGAAACAAGCCCTTCGGCCCATCTCGTCAATGGCAACAAAGATGCCCCATCTCAGCTAGTCACATTTGCCCACATTTGGCCCACATCCCTTGAAACCTTTCCTATCCATGTACCTATCTAAGTGTCCTTTAATTGTTGTACTACATGCCTCAACTAGCTCCTCTGGCAACTTGTCCCACATAGCTACCACTCTCTGAGAGAAAACGTTGCCCCCTCAGATTCCTATTACATCTTATCCTTCTCACTTTAAACTTATGTCCTCTAGTTTATGATTCTCCTACCCTGGATAAAAGGTGCTGTGCATTTACCCTACCTATGTATACCCTTCATGATTTTATACACCTCAGTATTCACCCCTGAATCGCCTGCCCTCCAAGGAATAAATTCCTAGCCTGCCCAATCACTCCCTATACCTCAGACTCTCTAGTCCTGGCAATATCCTCATAAATCTTCTCTGCACTCTTTCCAGGTTAATAATATCCTTCCTATTGCAGGGTGATCAATAGTGACCACAGTACTCCAAGTGTGGTGTCACCAACATCCTGTCAAGATCACCCTTGGTTCAGCCATAGTGAGATGGCAGCACAAAACTATTATGTTTTCCAGCATCTTCATTCCTGCAAAGCCATACTGTTTCCTTTTCCCTTTTCATGTTCCGTCACCTATGCCTTTTCTCCGGAGCTGCTGCCTGACCTGTTGAGTTACTCCAGCTTTTTTGCCCCTGTCCTTGAGCTTCCCTTCCTTTTGTTTGTTATACGTCTTATTCAAACTCCTGGGGCCTTTTGTTTCCAGATGGCATTCTGGCAGAGTCTTCACCGTCGCTGCGATTATTGCATTGGTAAGACTATGGGGCAAGTTGTTGGTGATGTGAGGAAGGATACCACGGGACTGCCACTGCTTCAGCTCTATTTTGCCTCAGATAAAAGCACTTGCAGTGCAGTGAAATGTCACCCGTGCAACCTCTTATTCTGACACTCGCTTTGATATGTGTCATGTCTCATTAAGTGCAATGGCTAAAACACTCAGGACAAAACAGCATCAGTGAAAGTGAGCTTTGTGTCACAGGCATCCGTGTGTTTAAATGCATGACCTTCCCATTGGCGACAGGTGTTCTGTCGATTAAGCCAATGTGTCCTGTTTCCCTGCTGCTTAGTAGTTCTTAATAGGAAGAAGAAGTTCTTTTTTATCTGCGCTATCCAACGATATGAGGACAGATTAAAATTACGTTCAGGATCGTGCTCGGCAGTGCACTGCCTTATTGGTGACCTCTGACTAAAATGATTAACCAGGCTTGAGTACAGATTTGTGCAAAGAGTCAACAGGATGTAGAATTGGCCATTGGAACTTCTTCGGGCATGGCTATGGCACGGAAACTGACGAGAGGCGTTGCAATATTTCAGGCCACAATCAGGATTCATTTATCTGCAATTAAAAAGTCATCAGTATTGATCACGAAGGGCAGCAGTGTGCCCATGAATGAACTTGTGATCATTGCTTTGTTTAAAGTACCTGCATCCACCAGCTCTCTAAATGCAGCACTGCCTCAAGGTTATAGAACAAACCAGCACCCTCCTGTTGGAGATCACTACGGGATTAGATGCTTCCTTTAAAATAATATTAAAAAAAGATTCACACTAACTGACACACACTGTGGAGTATTAGGGACAGTCTTGTTCATTTATGAGAGGTTCAAAGGCATTTCTGAGATAAGGGATAATCAGCTTTGTGGACTATGTGTCCAAAGAAGAATATTTTTCCTTTAACTATCGCGCATTTTAAATGAATAACTTTGCTTATTTATTAAACCTCACAACAATAAAACTATAAAAGGTTTTACTAATGGTCAAACATCAGTTTTACAGTTGTTATCCATAATAAAAGTCAGCTGCCAAGGGTAAATGACATTGCTTAATAAAAGTTCCTGTACTTCTTGTTTGTATTATGGGGCTCGTGTACCAAATTTACCTTTCCAAAACATATTAGTAATAACATTCTTATTCAACCTAATCTCAAACTAGCCTGCTGAGTCTTACTGTTTGCTGCTTTGAGAAGGTTTTATTCACTCAGATGATGAGGCGTGATCTTAGACACAGGACTTTAGTAGTTACTAGTCTATCATTGATAGCACTGACCTTTGAGTCACATTTTTTAAAGGTTATGTTATTTACTAATTTCTCTCCAAGTGCAGTTAAAACTCAGTGGGTAATTCTTGAGTTTCTGTATCAACAATGTGTGAGCTTTTCCTAGTTAAATTAATGCTCCTTACATTAACCTTTGGCCAGTTGCCTCGAAGTTAATAATCACGCATTGTGTTATTTTATTGTCTCTTGCTACACTTCCAGCTGAAGTCAATGTGAGTAACTCCAATATCATTACAAAGTACAAAACCTACAAATAACCAGAGAAATCATATGATGGAGATAGTGTATAACATTAAAAAAAAGAAACAAAATATACCTTATTGTCTCCCCCCCTTCTCAGCTCTCCCTCAGCCCTCTGGCTTCTCCTCTTCCTTTCTTCTTCCCGCCCTCCCCCCCTCCCCACCCTACATCAAGGGTGTCGGCCCGAAATGTTGCCTACTTCCTTTGCTCCATAGATGCCCCCCCCCCCCCCCCCCCCCGAGTTTCTCCAGCACTTTTGTCTGCCAACAAAATATACGAGACTGCCTTCTGAAGTGTTTGAATAATTCTTCATTCGAAGATACTCTTAAGCGGATAATGAAACCAATATCGACCAATTTTTCTAATTTTAACGTTTTGAAAGTAAAATTCTTTCACTCAGGAAGTTCACACTTATCTGCCTCAGATTAAACCATTGTTCCATGCAGAAGTCATCAACCACTTAAGTCCCTGTCCCACATACGTGTCCTTGGCACGCTAATTACGTGACCTCGTGGTCGTGTTGCTGCGCGACTTGATGCGTCCGCACAGCCGCCTGGAGTGCATGACGCCATTTGAAAATGGACGCAAAATGCAGGAGTAACTCAGCGGGACCGGCAGCATCTCTGGAGAGAAGCAATGGGTGATGTTTCGGGTCGAGACCCTTCTTCAGTCTGAAAGAAGGGTCTTGACCTGAAACGTCATCTATTCCTTCTCTCCAGAGATGCTGCCGGTCCTGCTGAGTTACTCCTGCATTTTGTGACTATCTTCAATTTTCTTGGCCCCGCTCTGGGAGTAGAAGTGGGGGCGGATTCGGACCACAACGGCCGTGAGCCCCAGGCCGAGTTCGACGATCGTTTCCCTGCTTCTGCTGCTGCTGGAGGTGAGATGTTGCACGCGCTAGGGTCTTGGGCCTGCCCCACTTTGGCCGTCAGTTACGCGACAGGCCGGTGGCGTGCGAAGATTTTGTTCGCTACAAATTTTCGGAGCCCCGCGCGATGTTGCGCACAACTCCATACCCCTCCGCACTTCTCAGTGGGACCGGGCCTGCGCGGTACACGATGCCCGTGCGCCTCAATGTGACCACGAGATCGTGTAATCTGTGTGCCAAGGACACGTAAGTGGGACAGGGCCTTTACTCCATCGGAGTTAAGTGCATTCAATTCGTAGTTGGCTTATTTATTTAAATCCAGCCTCATGAAAAAGAAACAGAGGCAGTTTTCTGGATTTGAATATAATCTGAGAAAGAAAATAGTCCCCAACAACTTCAACATCGAAAGATCCGAATCACCATTATCAACATTTTACAGAAATGTTCTTTTCAATAATTTCTCCTCATTGGGACTGATGCTGCACTTTCCACTTTAGTCCTTTTATGACCTTAAAAAAGTAAAGGTTTTACATTCCATGAATAAAACCTCCGTGCCTTGCAACCTCTGATATTTATCGAAACACAGAACTGCAGATGCTGGTTTACATGAAAGGACACAGTTTAAGAGTGCTGGAGTAACTCAGCAGGTTTGGTAACATCTCTCGAGAACATGGATAGGTGACATTTTGGAATAGGACAGGATCCTTCTTCCTGAAGCCAATTTACCTACAAATCTGTACGTCTTTGGAGTGAGGGAGGAAACTGGAGCACCCAGACAAAACGCACGTGGTCGCAGGGAGAACGTACAAACTCCATACACACGGGACCCGTAATCAGGATCCAACCTGGCTCTCTGGAGCTGTAAGGCAGCTACTTAACCGATGCACCACTGTGCTGCTTCTGAAATAAAAACAATTGTTCTGTGTCATTCTGCTGTTTAGTACTGATATTACATTTTGGTTGAAATTGATCAAACCAGCTTTAGGGATTGCTGAAATTTGATTGCAAATTATCAGCATATATTTGCCTCGAATTTATATTGCCTAATTCTGTTTTTTTCAGCATTAAGCAACTGAAAATCAGTTTTACACTGAGTGAAATGGAATGATGGCCACTGCCACTTCTGAAGCAATTTCTGCATTAGGGTAGAAATTTCTGCAAAAGTGCTGGAGAAACTCAGCGAGTGCAGCAGCATCTATGGAGCGAAGGAAATAGGCAACGTTTTGGGCCAAAACCCTTCTTCAGGTAGTCGTGATGAGGGCATTCATTGTGAAACAGTTGTTTTGAAGCTTTCCTGGGGAATTTAGGCTGCCCTGTTTCGAGACCACCCAGCAATTCTGGCACATGAAGGTTTTACTGTGGCACTACTAGACTAGAATGGCTGTCTTATAAGTCATTAAAGGTAGACACAAAAAGCTGGAGTAACTCACCGGGACAGGCAGAATCTCTGCTGACAAGGAATAAGGGCCTTTAAGGGCCTGTCCCACATGGGTGTCATTTGCACATCACACAGATGGCGAGCAAAGATTTTGTACATACCAAAATCCTGGGGCGCCGCGCGCGACTGCACGTCACTGCTTACGTCACCACGCACCATGTGCGCGTAATGTGCACCATGCGCGCATCACGTGTGCATCACAACACGTAAATGATGTTGCATAAATTACGCGCAAATGACGCCCAAGTGGGACAGGCCCTTAAGTAACGTTTTGGATCGAGGACTTGAACTTGAACTTGAATCGAGACCCTTCTTCAGACTGAGACTCAGTGGAGAGGGAATCTAGAGGCATGAAAAGGTACAGAACAGATCAGAGCCCAGCCCCACTTACCTCCCACACCAGCCCCGCCCACCTCACGCATCAGCCCCGCAACAGTCCCGCCCACCTCCTGCACCAGCCCCGCCCAACGCCCGCACCAGCCCCACCCAACGCCCACACCAGCCCCGCAACAGTGGCACCAGCCCCGCCCAACGCCCGCACCAGCCCCGCAACAGCGGCACCAGCCCTGCATAACCCACAGCTCCACCGCAGCAGCAGCAACGCCTAGCATCTGATCCTCTGCCCCCATCATCTTCTATATCTGATTCGGCATTCTATAGACCAAACTTTAAAGGGGATCTACATCATCCTGTGTTCCCAATGTGAACTCCTTGACATTGGCGAGACCAAACGTAGACTAGGAAACTGTTACGCCAAACACTTGCGCTCTGTCCGCCAAGCCCTGCTGGATCTCATGTTTGCTAACTCCACTGTAATTTCACTTGCCATTCACACACTGACTTATCTGTGCTGGGCCTCCTCCATAACCAATGTAGGGCAAACTGGAGGAACAGCACATCGTATTCCAATAGGATAGCTTACAACCTAATGGTATGAACACTGAATTCTCCACTTGTAGGTAATTAACCTACAAACAACACCCCTCCCCCCCCTTTACGCCCTCTCTTCCCTGTGCCCCACCTTGATTTGTAGGTATGTTACAATACTTACCTTGAGCGGCGCTGCAGTTCTGCCGCTCCCCGTGTGCGCGACTTTGGTGCCTTTCAGAGGGGGGCAGGTTTAAAATGCCGTTTTTCACCAGACAGTTCAAATCGATCCATCTCAGGGGATTTCGTCGCTAAAGAGAAATCGGTCCGACATTTGTTTTATGAAGGTATTTTTAAACTACACTAGATCATTTATTAGCTAGAGTAATTTAAAAATCATCTTCTAAAGCCGTGAGCGCAGACAACGGGAAGGATTTTACGTAAGGGAGAAAAGAAGCTACACAGTTTATTTTTACATAAAAACGGGGTTCTTAGGAAGCATTTAATCACATTTTCATGTTGCGAAATGGGGACGAAAAAAATATATGAACCGGCGGTGTTTTTCCTGCCGACTGTGGGTTAAATTCACCGCAAACCGAACCGTTCCAATCCACCGCGTTCCATTAAAACGCACTCGCAAGTTGATTTAAATGGCCATTAATTTACAGGAATTAAACATTAAATTCCTTCCATTTGGCCTATAAATTCATGAAAATCAGATTTAAAAATTGTTATATTATGAATTATTGTGTGAATGTTATTTGGACACTTAGGCAATTTAAAAATGTTTATCTTTTCTTAAGAAATGGATAGATGTTTAGATCTATTAATTGAATTTTGTAAATAGCAACAATTAGGTAACTAACTAATTATATGCTTTAATTTCAGGTCATCCAAGTAAGATTTTCATATTTGTTTCAGAATGCTTCAATCCATAATAACTGAACATTTCATTGAGTTATCTTAATTTTTAAGAAAGTTATAGGCTTTTGACTGTCCTAGATCACAGCTTTTGAGTTAAGTCAATGGAAAGGCAATGGGGAACAAGATGCTAATTTCCGAGTATGAAAATGGCCATAACTTTTTTAATACTGTAGATATGAAAGTGAATTAGGTGTCAAATTAAACTTATTTTTATGCTTTATCTGATGGGATAAATTGCAAAAATTTGCAACATTGCTATGATTTGCACCCCTTTCTCCCCTCCCCCTCCCCCTCCCCTTTTTCCCTCTCACCTATATTACTTCATCTGGCTTCACAATTCACACATCTTCTATCCTTATCTCACACTCTCTGGTATTTATCCAACCATCTGACAATGAAAACCCTCCCTAATCTGTATCCACCTATCACTTGCCAGGCTTTATCCTGCCCCACCTGTGCTCCAGTCTCCTACCCCCACTGAAAAGGGCCTGGACTGTACCATGTCCAATGTTTTATGTACTTAGCAAGTACTTGTGGCCTTCCTCCTGCAAAGGGTGTCAGGGACTTACTAGCCCTGTTACAAACAGTCTGAAGAAGAAATGTCACATATCCATGGTGTCCAGTGCTGTGGTCTGACCCACTGTGTGTTTTCATAAGTCTATAAGTTCCAGGAGCAGAATAAGGCCATTCGGCCCATCAAGTCTCCTCCACCATTCAATCATGACTGATCTGTCTCGCCCTCTCAACGCCATTCTCCTGCCTTCGCCCCATAACCCATGACATCCTTACTAATCAAGAATCTGTTTTAATCTGTGTTATTTTGTCACTGGTTTAAATACTTCTGTATTGGGACCTTTCCCCACTCACATAAATGACCACCGTGTCCACTCCCCAATCTAAGCGAGTTGCAGGGCATAATGCCTTTGTTTGAGGGAGCACTTTAAAGTGAGCTTGGCCTTCTAGAAGGCAGAGCTCAGGTACTTGCTAAGTACATAAAACAGAAGATGGAACAGGGTGGCATGGTGGTGCAGCGGTAGAGTTGCTGCCTTACAGCGCTTGCAGCGCCGGAGACCCGGGTTTAACCCTGACTACGGGTGCTGTCTGTACAGAGTTTTTATGTTCTCCCCATGACTGCGTGGGTTTTCTCCGAGATCTTCGCTTTACTCCCACACTCCAAAGACGTGCAGGTTTGTAGGTTAATTGGCTTGGTGTATGTGTAAATTGTCCCTAGTGTGTGTAGGATAGTGTTGATGGTGGGGGATCGCTGGTCAGTGCGGACTGGGTGGGATGAAGGGCCTGTTTCCGTGCTTTATCTCTAAACTAAACGGAAAAAGTACAGGCCCTTCGGCCCACAATGTCTGTGCCAAACATTATGCCAAGCTAAACAAATGTCCTTTGCAAACAAATTCATTTACATCAACTGGTGATTGACTTAGGGTCGTTTTTAATTTATTTCTGGTGACTTTAAATGAGATTAGTTACAATTAGAGCAGTGAATTCTCATATTGGTTCACTTGTGGGAAACCCATTTTCACCTCTACTAATAGAGCAGTTATAATTTAACAGTCTTTAATATGTCACGAAAAAATGATTATGTTCTGTGGTACTGCAAATGCTGGTTCATGGAGGCTTTCACAGATTGGATGATGCAAATGTGTGTGTTGGATACTGAACAATAGCTTCACTTCAGAAAACCAATGCAATTTCAAATGCAATTTGAGTCCAATTGGTTGATTAAGCTCAAAGTGGAAACTCTGCCCTGCTGTGCTTAATGTGCATAAATAATTGTTTAATGGTTTTCAAACTTTAATCTTCATATTATCACCATAAAGAGAACTTCTTTAAGGGAGATGGATTATGCCCTCTGTTTACCTCGTGTTTATGTTGTTTACACTGCCAGCCCTGCTTCACATTGTTTATTTTACCTCATGCCTGTGAGATTCTCAGGAGGCTTTGTACTAGCGTTATTTTGGCAGGATTGGATTTGAAATTGAGAGAAAATTGAGGAATCACTTCCAATCGGAATCTTTAGTTGTACTTAATTCCAACTTTAGTGTTGTAGAATCATACAGTTATTGTCATAGTGATATACAGAGCAGAAACAGGCACTTGGGCATATTCATCTACGCCAAGCAAGTTACCTGAACGAGTTTGTCCCACATTCCTGCACCTAACTCATGTCCTTCCAAACGTTTCCTATCCATGTAATGGTCCAAGTGATTTTTATATATTGTAAATACATCTGCTTCTACCACGTTCTTTGGCAGCTTGTTCCATATGCGTGCCATCCTTTGTGTGAAAAGTTTATTTTTGAATCTTTCCCCTCGCTCCTTTAATCCTATGCTCTCTAGTTTTAGATTCCCCTACCCCAGGGAAGAGACTGTGTCAACAAAATAGAGAGGGTACAGAGGAGATTTACTAGAATGTTGCCTGGGTTTCAACAGCTAAGTTACAGAGATAGGTTGAATAAGTTAGGTCTTTATTCTCTGGAGCGCAGAAGGTTAAGGGGTGACTTGATAGAGGTCTTTAAAATGATGAGAGGGATAGACAGAGTTAATGTGGACAAGCTTTTCCCTTTGAGAATAGGGAAGATTCAAACACGAGGACATGACTTTAGAATTAAGAGGTTTAGGGGTAACATGAGGGGGAACTTCTTTACTCAGAGAGTGGTAGCGGTGTGGAATGAGCTTCCAGTGGAAGTGGTGGCGGCAGGTTCGTTGGTATCATTTAAAAATAAATTGGATAGGCATATGGATGAGAAGGGTATGGAGGGTTATGGTATGAGTGCAGGCAGGTTGGACTAAGGGAAAAAAGTTGTTCGGCACGGACTTGAAGGGCCGAGATGGCCTGTTTCCGTGCTGTAATTGTTATATGGTTATATATGGTTATATGGTCTATTCACCTTACAAGCCTATACCTCTGATGATTTTCGAGACCTGCCTATAAGATTCACCCCTCAGCCTCTTAAGGTCCAGAGTAGACCCATAAGACCCAGCCTATCCAACCTCCCCTTATAACGCAAGCCCTCCAAAGCCAGTAACATCTTTGTAAATCTTTTTTGCACCCCTTGCAGTTTAATGGCATCCTCCGTACAGCTGAAGAGCAGGACTGTACACAATGCTCCAACTGTAGCCTTGCCGACATCTGTACAGCTGCAGCAAGGCATCGCAAATCCTATACTAAATAAACAGACCGATGAAGGCAAGCATGTTCAATGCCTTCCTCACCAACCCATCTACTCTCAAGGAGCCTGAACCTACCGTCAGCATTAGGAAAGGGCCTGTCCTACCAGCATGCGACTCCATGCGGTGAGCGCGACCTAACGTGGTCACTTGAGCTGTCTGGCCTTCCGGGTCCGGTCCCACTTCGATCGCCAGCGTTGTGCAGAGCTGGTCCCAACATCGCGCGGGGCTCCGAAAAACTGACCGTGTTCAAAAATTCCGTGCGGCAACGGCCTGTCGGCCCGCAGTCGACGCATTACGCACCGACTCGACGTCGTTCCTCCGTGAACCTCTCTACATGTGCCTCCATGACCTTCTCTGTGTGTGCCTCCGTGGCCCTCTCTGTGTGTGTGCCTCCGTGCCCCTCTCTGTGTGTCCCTCTCTGTCCTTGCGAACTTACCTTGCGGACTTCGCTCCAACTTCGCGTCGCGCCACTCACCCGACCTCTGCGCGGCCCCTGCCGCCGGTTTGGTCGTGCTCGCCGCATGCAGGCGCATGCTGGTGGGATCAGCCTTGTACTGGGATCACTCGACCTCCGTGCGGGCCCCGCTTCTAGTTTGGTTGCGCTCACCGCATGGAGTCGGATGCTGGTGGGACAGGCCCTGAAGCTGAATGCCATGGCCCAGGACACTGCTACACCACCATCAATTAGCACAGATAATGTGCTGACAGCTTCACACTTCTAAGCTGCACAATCACCAGCAACCTATCACTGATGTTGGGATTGACAAGCACAGTGCCAAAGCTGCAGCTGTTTTGTCTAAAATGAGTGTGTGTTCCAACCACAACCTGACATGTTCTCACCTGACTTCAATCTATCCAGGGTGTGTCCGTGGTACACTGCCCTGTAGTAGTGAGGCCTGGACAACACATCCAAGGCCCAATCTTTGTTGCCTCCGACTCATCCCTGGCGTCTCCTAGAGGGATTATGTCACTAATTTAGTGATCCTGGAGTTTGCCATGTCCACCAGTATGCATTTATAGCTGATGTTTGTGGTGGATGTCAAATCAATGGGTGATGGTCACCTTCACAGGGACATTTTGTGCAGTAAACTGCCCATGAGCTGCTTGATAGCCATATAATGATCTCTCATACAATGACAATGTTAAGTGATGTCTGAAGATGGTGGACCGAGGCACCATTTAGTTTAGTGTAGTTTATTTGTCATGTGTACCGAGTTACAGTGAAAAACTTTTGTTGCGTGTTAACCAGTCAGTGGAAAGACAATACATGATAGCAATCGATCCGTCCACTTTTGCACAGACACATGATAAAGGGAATAATGTGAATGATGACACTGATAACTGGCAGATAATCTCTGCGAGATGTCTGGAGGCTGACTGCGCAGGAGACAACCACAATCACAATCCCAATAATACTTTATTAGCCAAGTATGTTTCGCAACATACGAAGAATATCATTTGCCAAGTCAGTCATACAAATATAAACAACAGAACACACAAAATACATTTTAACATAAACATCCACCACAGTGACCTCCGCATTCCTCACTGTGATGGAAGGCGAAAAAAGTTCAATCTCTTCCCTTGTTTGTTCTCCCGCGGTCGGGGGACTCGAGCCCTCAGTTGACGGGAAGAATCTTGACTCCCGTAGCCGGCGGCAGGCCCTCCGCATCGGGGCAATCAGCTCCTGCATCGGGGGGATGTCAGCTCCTCCGCACCGGTGGTCGAAGGCCTGGTTGGGGCTGGTCGAGCCTCTGCGTTCGTTGGAGCTCCTGACTAGCTCGATGGTAAAGTCCGCAGGAGCGATTGGAGCGATCCCAGGCAATGTTAAGTCCACGCCCCGCGGGGGTGCTCAATGTCAGTCCGAGGAGGCCTCCAGCTCCATCGATGTTCGGCTGCAGAGCTACCGGAGACACGATCCGGAAAGTAATCGCATCTCCGGCAAGGTAAGAAACTGAAAAAAAAATTCCCCAACCTCCTCCCCCTCCCCCCACATAAAACAAACCGGAGAACATTTACACAAACTTTTAAAACCACACAGAAAAAGACAACAAAACAGACAGACTGTTGGCAGGGCTGCCAATCATTCTGCGCCCCCTGGTGGTCAATCAGAATAGCTATTGCATTATATTCTGCCAGCAGGAACTGCAGATGCTGGTTTACACTGAAGATAGACACAAAATGCTGGAGTATGGTGGCATCTGCTCCCTGTTCTGACGTTTTGGGCGAGACCCTTCGAGGGCTCGACCTGAAACATCACCCATTCCTTCTCTCCAGAAATGCTGTCTCTCCCACTGAGTTAATCCAGCATTTGTGTCCATCTACATTATATTCTGCCCTCTGTTGCTGCAACACTACCTGCTGTACTCTGTTTATCTTTTCATTCTCCACTACCTGTGTTTGGCCCGATTGTACTCATATTCAGCTTGACCAGATAGCATGCAACACAACATTTTTCACTGTATCTCTGTACATGTGACAGTAATAAGCCAATATCAATACCAGAGGGTGAGGATCAAGAGAAAGCTCAGCTGGCTGAGAACTGGACCGAGAGAAAGCAGAGGCCGGACAAATGTTGTACCTTCTCAGCCCCCTGCAGCTGTGGCAAGCACGGCAGAGACTGAGCCACACTGTGTAGTGCTCAATGTGGAGTTGGCCACAAAGGTGCAGAGCGACATCCTAGGGCAGAGAACGCTGTCATCATTGAACACTGTCACGAAGCCCTAATACTGGCAAAGATGCTCCTCTCCTTGGTGGAGACACAAGAGATGCTGGAATCAGGCACAAAAAAACAAACTGTTGCAGGAAATGGGTGAGTCGAGAGGCATCTGTGAGCTGGCGGGAAGGAACTGTCGACATTTTGGGTTGACACCCTGTATCAATCCTGCATTTCTCCCCACAATCCTGCTACTTGACCCACTGAGTTCCTCCAGCCGTTTGGTTCATGGAGGCTTTTACAGATTGGATGATGCAAATGTGTTTGTTGGATACTGAACAATAGCTTCACTTCTCTCCCTGATGACCCAATAGTTCCTCCTCTCCCTGATGACGCATTCAGCCTTTCGAGTTTCCCAAGAAATGGTTGGTTTCTGTTCAATGCAAGCCTCGTCATTAATCTTTTCCTTGGGCTGGGAGATTGCAACCTTCATGTGGTCCACCCTGTTTCGACTAATACAATCAACCCTACGTGCACAAACAAGATAAAATAGAACAAGTTGACCTGCAACTTTAGGCTGTGCACGCCATACGCAAGAAGAAGAATCTTTTCCTTCATCTAAAATTCCAGTTATTAATAAATAAAATGGTTTTCATTATTATTCTCACAGGAGCATGGTTTTATCTCTTTGCCACTGTCTTGTGCCTGATGGTCAACTGCTTAAGTACTAAATGAAGGAAAATCTAAGAACTAATCATCTCAGGAGTCTAGCAGATAATTGGCAGTGCTAAAAGTGTTGACTGGGACTCCCTGCACTCTGAGCAGGAATTGGAATGTTAGCTGGCACACTTGTCCCAGTGGAAAGGAGAAATTAACAAATATGTACTTGTAGTTCTGAAACACCAAGCAGATGGGTCAAGATTAATATTGACCTAGCTTCGATGTGGATCCCTTGCTGGGTTTTAAACAGAGAATTATATATTGCACGCGCGAAACAAAAATATAGAAAGAAAGCAATGCTCTCTTTAAAAGGTAGAAATTGCATTGATTACATGTATACCTCACCATTTTGTGCACCAGATGCAGACATTGAAAATATAAACAGCCAAAATGATTTGCATCAAATTTTATAAAGTAGAATTTTAATAGGGGAAGAATCCGTAGCACATTAAAGCAGAACACAAGTTTCCTGTAATTTCTTCAGATTGTGTAAATGGACAAGAGAAAAGAGAACTTTGGGGTTCTGTAAAAGATTTTAAAAGAGAGATTTTTAATTTTCATCTTGTATGCACTCTAACTGATGGCCGTTCAATGCCCGAGTCAGCTTACAACAGATACGTCAGCATATATAATAAAGTTAGGCAAAGTCGGTAATTGACAACAGCAGTTTTATCGTAGATAGTTTTTATTGGAATTTTAATATGCATCATTTAAATGGTTCTGGCTGCAACACTAAGATACCGCCCAACTGTCGCTAACACAGAACTGACAATAATCTCTGTTATTAGGTTGTAATCAGTGTCGTGTGCAAGTCTATCTTGCACGTATCTCTGCAAATACCCATTGTTTGAAGGCATTAAGCCAATAATGAGTAAAAATGAGATGCATGTGAACTGTTCAACAAAGCTAATGTTGATAGGGCCTTAATTATCTACCAGTTTCAGCATAGATTGAATTTGATATTGTGATCCTTTAACGGCATTTAAAATGGTAATATTTGTAAAACAAAAATACGTCGCTTTCTTTTATCGGCCTCCGAGGGATGCTTTTGTTCTGTGGCAAAAGAAACAAGAATTTTAGATTGTCCGCATTTACATGGACTGGATGTGGGAAATGAAGCCATTGTACAAAACACACGCATGCAACAATTGATTTTACTTCGGAGTCACGTGAGTGACTACGTGAAGAAGCCCCGCCAGGTGCATGCTCGGCATTACGTCGACGCATGGGGCACCGACAGGGTGGAGAGCGCAGCTCCCACCAGCGGTAAGTTTAACCCGCATGAAAGTCAGTGTTGAATTTTCTTGCGAGTGTTTTTTAAACTCTGTAAGTCTGCAGAGCCAGCTAGAGAGTTCATGTATTTTGAAAAAATTTAAAAAACTCTGTAAATCTGGCTCAAAAAACATAGTCAGCTAGAGTAAAGTATTTTTAAACTGCGGTAATTGAAAGGAATGCATTGGAACCGCAGTTTCCGATTTAGATTGGATCGGGAGATAAGAGCTGCTTTAAAAGCCGATTCCCGCTAATCAGCGCTATTTAGATCGGGTTTGGAGATAACGGCTGCGCTGAATGCCAGCTCCAAATACTCACAATTTGTAAAATAAAGTCTGCTCTGAGTATATGTTATATAACCCTGTATATAGCCCTGTGTGATACTGAGGTTAATACAAATATTCTGCAAGCAGAATGTGCCTCTCAGAATTACAATTTGAAACATATATGGTTTATGCACAAATACAAAACAGTAAAGAAAGTAACTCTCCTCCAAGGGAGGACAAGAATGTGGGGGAGGCTGAAAATGGAGAAAATGCTCCACACTTGACTTAGTCAAGGGTTCTAAGACCCATGTATGTCTTCCTGTAAGGCAAGCTCCAAAGGAGTTTCCTTACGCTGAGTATGGTGCCGATGAAAATGGAATTCTGATTCTCCAGTACCTTGGTTAGGTCTGGATGAGGTCACTAGAGCAAGATAAAATGCTACAAACTCTAATCAGTCAAGGGTTTTAAAGACCCATGAGATTCTAAGGCAGGCTCCGTGGGAATTTCCATACACTAAGTATGGTGCCCATAAAGAATGAGAATCTCATTCACCAGTGCCTTGCATAGGTCTGGATGAAGTCCTTAGAGCAAGATAAAATGCTCAAAACTCTAAACAATTAAGGGTTCTAAGACCCATGAGATTCTAAGGCAGGCTCCGAAGGAGTTTCCATACACTGAGTATGGTGCCTATGAAGAATGAGAATCTCATTCACCAGTGCCTTGCATAGGTCTGGATGAAGCTCCGTAGAGCAAGACTCGGGAGTACCAGGGCAGGATGAAACTGACCCTGAAGCTGGTGTCCCTACTTATGTGTATACACCAATGTGCAATAGAAATGCTCCGGGTGTTACCGATGTAGCACCAAGTTTTGCTATATCGGTATGGACTGGTGAGGCTATGGATGAACCTGGCGGCCAACATTATTTGGTTTCTCACCTACTCCAAGAAACTGTTATGACTGAAACAGTAAAAAATATATTAAAATATATAAAACACCCGTCTATTGTGCCTCGCTCAGGGTGCCAACAGTAATTGGGCACTCATGAGTGTAACGATGCGAGGACAGGAAATGTGTTCCAGCATGTCCTCTAGCTGATATTCAGTTGGCATCACTACATTTGGGGAAGACATACATGGGCCGATAATGTCCAAAACTTTTAAGACATGCTTGCGTTACTCTGCAATGCATATTTGAACCCAATTGTATGATGAAAATTGCCATTTGGCTAACATTATCCCCATAAAATGCAGGATTATGTGGGCAAGCTATAACCAGATTTATGATTGATGAATACGAACCCCTATATTAAGAGAAGGAGATCTTCTGGTTCATTTATGGAAGTACAGAAACGTCATTCCATTACTCATGGAATTTCTGGGGAAACAACCTCTGGTTGGTTAAGATTACAATTGTTTTGTAATTCTGCATTAAATCTGATCGGCTTGGTGTGTGAATGTACCAGGAACTCGTCAGGTAGAGATAATATATCCCAGACACAAGTATGGGGGTTGCAGAGTCATTCTGGGACTCACAAACTTAAATTTATAGTTCAGTATAAGCATTTAAAAAAGTACACTTCAGCACTGTAACAAAGTTGTTATCATAAGGCTGCTGTGTGGCTATTTTTAGACTTCAAAAAGATGCCTTATTATTCAGGTACTTCAATTAATTGGATGGGTCAGCTGAAGGAATTACCTAATGGGTTAAATTCAGCCCTCAGATTGTTCACACAATTATTGAAATCAGCACTGGTGTTAATGAGGGCTCAGAATCACATTGTAATGATTTATCTAGAGGATATGTTAATTGTAAATGGGAGACAGCTGAAGAACTGGGTTCAGCAACCATAAGCCTATTGAAAGGCTAAAGGGCCTGTCCCACAAGCACGCGATTGCACACGGTTAGCGCGACCTACCGTGGTCGCTTGAGCCGTCCGGCCTTGCGGGGCCCGGTCCCACTTCGATCGCCGGAGTCGCGTGGAGTTGCTAGAAGTTGTGCGGAGCTGGTCTCGACATCGCATGGAGCTTTGAAAAACCGACACTGTTCTGTACATCCAAACAACATGTAAGTTACAGGCATCCCAAACAATTGATTATTTGGGGATTGTCTTTAATACAGTTGATATGTCAGTAACTTTATCAACAATTAAGGTTGGGGATGTTACAAATGCCTGTATTTGTCTTGGTAAAACACATTATCCCACCAGCAAGAAGTAGCTACGGTTACTGGTAAAGCGATAGTAGTATTCATGCTGTCAAATTGGTACCTCTGCATGATCAAAGTCTGCAAAGACCAGAGTATAAGAGTAAAAAGCGCGCAGGTTATTGATTAGGTCCATGCAGTTACCAACTAAAAAGGTTGAATTCAATGATGGATTCTCAATGTTGCACAAGTTACTAGAAGTAAAAATGTGCTTGTTCAGCAGTCTTCAGTGTTATTACAGACTGATGAGCGTGCTCTCGGATGGGGAGCTAAGGACAGCAACACCATTTGAGGTGGTCGATGGACTGTCCAAGACGATTTAATTCTCCAAATACATGGTATGAATTATTTGGAGTTATTGGTGATGTTTTATGCATTGATAGCTGTTGTTCTACAATAAAGAACGTACATGTTCAATTACGAGTAGACAATACCACAACTGTGGGGAAGACAATATTGTGGTAAGACAACAGATCACGAAAGTGCAATGACAATACAGAATGAATGTTAAAAATTCAAAAAGTTTCAAAAAAGATTGTCAGACAGTATGAGTACCAAATGTTGATCTGTTGTGTCTGGATTAAATCTCCAGTGGTCTAAATGTGTCTCGTGGGAGTCAGACCCAGGAGCATTAGCGGTGGATGCATTCTCGCTACATTGGGGAAGTATAGTCTTTTATGTTTTCCCCATTTTGCCTGATTAGGCAATGTGTCACCAAAATAGAGCAAGTCTCCGCCGCAGGCATTTGGTGGTTCCAAACTGGTATTGCTTCTCGGCCTTTTAGCTAAGATCAAGTGTAGTATATGTTCTTATCAGTTAATATTTGATATGTCCCTTATCTAGGGACCATTACTACACAGCCATTGTTCCCATTGGTGCTCAGAATGATGATTCAGACATTCATGCCAAATCCCAGGTGCAGTAATTGTTGGTACATCCAGTAACAGCAGAAGTCATCCATTACATGACCGTATAAATTGTTAATCTGCAGGTTCTGATGGAATGTCAGATAGGACCATGGATGTCATAACTGCAGCTTAGAGAGATAGCACTAAGAAACTATATGTTTCATATAAGGAATGGGAAATCTTTTGTATACAGTCAGATATATTATATCATACTGCAAATATATCGGATGTATTGGAGTTCCTTGCTATGTTGCATCTGAGTTATAGTACCATTAATGGAGCTCGGAGTGGTTTGTCCTCCTATTTAGGACAATTTCGGAACAACAATTATCGGGTCTCATCTGTTAATATCCCGATTTATGAGAGGAATTTTAATAAAATCCTACCAAACCCAGATATACAGAAATCTGGGATGTCAGTATAGTTTTCACATTGCTTTGGCAATGGACTCCAATTACGTCACTGTCTTTTCAGAAGTTAATATTTAAAGTTGTTATGTTCATACCATTAATATCAGCACAATGAGTACAAACATTACAAATATTGTGGTTAGATTGTATGCAGTTGTCTGCAGATAAAATAACGTTTTATGTCAATGATCTAAGCAAGCAAAGCAAGCCAATAAAGGCTGGAACCAATGTAATCTTTAAGACATACTCTGTCAACTAAACATTGTGTGTGGTTAAACATCTGAATTAATATATATTGAATTAAGAGTCTCCGAGATTGTGAGACACCAATGTTCATTACCCACAAGAAACATATAAAAGTGACAGTACAAACTATTTCTAGATGGATAAACAGGTTCTGGATTAACTGGAGTAGACACTGATGTGTATAAATCTCACTCCACAGGAGCGGTATCAATGTCCACGGCAAAGGTGCAGGACATGCCGCTCAATCAAATTCTGGAGACCGCAGGATGGTCTAAAGAAGAAACTTTCCTAGATTTGTGATAAACCTGTTGTTACAGTGCCAGAGTTGCACATGCTGTGTTGGGTTCTGTTCAAAATTGTTTGCTTTGTTGCATATCATTTGTTGTTATTTCCCCTGGAATAGAGGGGTTATTACTTTTCTTTTTATTATTAATATTAAAATATTTATTGCATAATTTCAAGCAATATATATTATTTACTCACTACTGTGTAAACTGAAGCAGTGTGTCGTATGGAATGATCTACGGCATGAAAATCACAGAGCTTTAAATTCTTCACATAGTCACTCGCGTGACTCCGAAGTAAAATAGTAAGATTAAACGAGAACTTACCTGTTCGAAGTTTGATCTTTATTTTATGAGGAGTTACGATGAGGGATTACGTGCCCTCCGCTCCCAACCCTCATAATATAAATGATCATCTGGTAGTTCTAATCTTTGTGAGCCTTACTATCTTACTCCGACTATTGGTTCTGTGTTTTTCACGCCGCTGCTTTGAAGTATGCCGAGCATGCGCCAGGCGGGGCTTCTTCACGTAATCCCTCATCGTAACTCCTCATAAAATAAAGATCAAACTTCGAACAGGTAAGTTCTCGTTTAATCTTATTATTAAAGATGAAACATCCAACAACTTTACAGTGTTAGCATGTCACGCAATAATTGCAGTTTGGACTCCTAAAGAACACGTTGTGTCACAAACTAATTTCCCGTGGCAAGTCTTTTCAGTCAGAGGCATCAACAAATTTTGGGGTAGAACGTTTCACTTGGAAAAAGCGGGCAAAGTTTGAAAGGTCAGGCTATGATATGGAGTCCCATTTAATGCGCACTAAGTTTGCAGCGTTCTGATTCCATTCTCCTTGTTGCTTGTGCTTAGTTTATTAAACCACTGAGTCAGGCCAGGTACAGCACTGGTTAAATCAGTTTCCAACCGCTCACCCTGACATTTCACGGCATGGACCATCTCCTCATCAGAAGCTGTTACAACCGCTTGCCATTTGCTTTCATCATTGGTCATAGATGAATAAAATCCTTGAATTAGTGTCGGCTGGCCGTCAGGCAGTTCTGAGGTGTAAGCTTGTGTTCACAACAGGTTGTGCTGCTAACCCCACTCCTCTGGGATTCTGACCGTGTTGTGGGCGGGCGGAGGGGGAATACTTTGTTCTGAATATCACCTCAGGAGACACAAACACACGCATAATAGTATACGAGTTGGTGGGCTGGAGAGGAAGTTTCTCTTCTTCAACTCGGACTAATGAACTTTGGTCCAAATCGTGCAGGTTTCAGCCAATGGGCACGCTGAGCTGCATCTGCACAGTGAAGCATGGGATGTCGGGTACAAGCTGAGGTCAGTTGCCAGTACTGGCTTCCTGCTTCAGTTCAGTTCAGTTTAGTTTAGTTTAGTTCCGTTTATTGTCACATGGACCGAGGTACAGTGGAAACCTTTTGTTGCGTGCTAACCAGCCAGCAAAAAGTCAACCCATGATAACAATCGAGCCGTTCACAGTGTACAGATACATGATTAGTGCAAGATAAAGCCAGCAAAGTCCGATCAAAGATAGACCAAGGGCCCCCGATGAGATAGATAGTAGTTCAGGACTGCTCTCTAGATGTGGTAGGATGGTTCTGATGCTTGATAACAGCTGGGAAGAAACTGTCCCTGAATCTGGAGGTGTGTGTTTTCACACTTCTATATCTTTTGCTCGATGGGAGAGGGGAGAAGAGAGAGTAGCCAGGGTCTGACATCCTTGATTATGCTGCTGGCCTTGCCGAGGCAGCGTGAGGTATAAGTGGAGTCAATGGAGGTTGGTTTGTGTGATGGTCTGGGCTGCATCCGCAGTACGCTGCAATTTCTTGCGATCTTGGATGGAGCTGTTCCCAAACCAAGCTATGATGCGTCCCATGCACCACCCAGTCCCCCTGCAAAAGGCCGATCTACTGAGCTAAAGGGCTGCATCAGGCCTCTCAGCTAAATACCAGGCATGGCTGACATAAATAGTGTGATCTCCCTAACCTTCGTCAGAATGGCATGGTGAGGTTGGTGGTGGGTATATGTAACAGGCCAGATTGTGCAGATTTCACATCCCATCCATTGTTGGATTTAATCAGTTAAATCAGTTAAGATATATTTAGGGCAGGGATAGATAGATTCTTGAGTAGTACAGGTGTCAGAGGTTATGGGAAGAAGGCAGGAGCATGGGGTTAGGAGGGAGAGAAAGATCAGCCATGATTGATTGGCGGAGTAGACTTGATGAGCCAAATGGCCTAATTCTGCTCCTATCACTTTTGATGTTATGTTCCATTCGAGGGCCAATTCGAGGACCTTCTAAACTCGCCAATGAGGTTCGCCGCAGTGCGACAGCTCCTTAAACCTTCCCACAGACTCCACTCACTCACAACTAAATGGTCTGGCAATGCATTTGGTCCAGGTCCATGTTTGAAGAATGATTTATATGTGTGAGGTTCTGAGGATCTTTATTACTTTTGATGACTGGGGCCATTTAGCTTTTTCCATTCATGTTCATAGGTTATAAGAGCAGAATTAGGCCATTCGGCCCATCAAGTCTACTCTGCCAGTCAATCATGGCTGATCTATCTTTCCCTCTCAACCCCATTCTCCTGCCTTCTCCTCATAACCCCTGACACCCTTACTAATCAAGAATCTGTCAATCTCCACCTTAAAACTATCATTGACTGGATAGAGCCCAGAGACAGGCCATCCGGCCCACCGAGCCCGCATCGATCAGCGATCCCTGCAAACTAACACTATCCTACACACACTAGGGTCAATTTTATATTTATATCAAGCCAATTAACCTACAAACCTGTACGCTTCTGGAGTGTGGGAGGAAACTGAAGATCTCGGAGAAAACCCACGCAGGTCACAGGGAGAACGTGCAAACTCCGTGCAGACAAGCACCTGTGGTCAGGATCGAACCTGTGTCTCTGGCGCCTTTGCGGTTGCAGCTCCTAGATTGTGGAACAGCATCCCTCTTCCCATCAGAACTGCCCCTCCATCGACTCCTTTAAGTCGAGACTAAAAACTTATCTCTACTCCCAAGCCTTTCTTGACATCCTCTGAGCGAGGGCTATATGTATGTAGTGATGTTTGTATTTAATCTATGAACCATTGTTATTTGTTATACTATTCTTATACCAATGTTAAGCACTTTGGCCAACGAGAGTTGTTTTTTAAATGTGCTATATAAATAAAAGTGACTTGACTGTAAGTTCTAGGGTTGTGCCACTGTGCCACCATTCTGTCTATGGCAATGAATTCCACAGATTCACCATCCTCTGACTAATGAAATTCCTCCTCCTTTATTTCCCACATATTCCCTGCTCTCCCTAAACCAGAGAATTACGTTAAAATAATATCTTCAATTTTGCTGGAAGGAGGAGTACTAAGGGACTGAAGCAATTCTGCATTGTTTGAACTATGCAGAGAGAGCCATTGGCAGAGATATTATCAGTCAGAGGGATGAAATAGGAACATTTCAAGTAATAAGCATTTACATTTTGGAATATTCCTTTTTCCTACAGACTATTTGCCATTTTGAGAATTTAGATTTAAGCCACCAGGGATCTCAAAATGCTCTCTCATAAAGCAGTGGAATTATCAGTAAATAGAACTATTTCATTTTTGAAGCAAAGGGATAATGAGAAAATAATGACATAACTTAACAAAGGGATATTATGGTTTTCGAGCTAATTTGTGGTGGAAACTAGGGTGTGTCTTTCTGCAGTGTGCACTCCAATTTTCCGATCCGCACTCCATTGAGGTAGCCCAAGAGGTCTGGACACAGACATAAAATCCTTTCCCGATACATCTTTGCCTTTGTGGGTATACATTTTATTTTCTGTTCACAATATTTAGTTCAATTCAGTTTAATTTATTGCCACGTCGACCAAGGTACAGTGAAAAGCTTTTGAATTTATCTTCTGTTCATTTTTCTTTTACATTTATTTACAGGAAGTGGACATTGTTGACAATTGTTGCCAATTCCTACTTGCCTGGGGCAGGTGGTGAACCGCCTTCTTGAAAGGCCGTTGCTGTGGCCAATGGAATTCCAGGATATTAACTCTGCAGTAAAGAAGCTGTGTTGGTATATTAAGGGGAACCAATAGGTTATGATATTCCCTTCAGTCTGCTGCACTTGTTTTTCTTGATAGTATCAAAAACAAGCATATTTCACCTTTTATAATATAGCATAGGATTCAGAGTGCATGTGCATGGTATTTTGCTCAATTACTTCTATGTGTATACAAGGCTTCCTACACCAGTTTCTATAACCCTAGTGTAGTCCGATGGCGTCTCGCGGCGGTTGCGGCATTGAGGCCTCGCGGGTTAGTGGAGCCTCGCCGGTCGGTGGAGCCTCGCCAGTCGGTGGGGCCTCACCGGTCGACCTGCGGTTGGCAGTGCAGCAACTGATGAGGGGGGGAGGGGGAAGAACTGTGGGGGGGTCCACCGTGAGGGGGGGGAGAACAAAGGCAGACCTGGCGTAGTGTACTTTGTAACTTTCTCAGCGCTGTTTACATGCCGACTATTTCTATACCTTCGGTATGCAAGTAAAGAATTTCATTGTGACTTGTCACGTGACAATGAAGTATTCCATTCAATATACTGTTCTCCTTCACGTTCAATGATTCTATGATTTTCTGCTTACACAGTTGTCAAGTTTATACAATAAAATCGAAGATAAACATGTCGACATTATTGATTAGTTAGTTTAGCTTAGTTTATTGTCACGTGTTGAGCAGGTACAGCGAAAAACTATTGTTGCGTTCTCACCAATAGACAATAGGTGCAGGAGTAGGCCATTCGGCCCTTCAAGCCAGCACCGCCATTCAATGTGATCATGGCTGATCATCCCCAATCAGTACCCCGTTCCTGCCTTCTCCCCATATCCCCTGACTCCATTACTTTTAAGAGCCCAATCCAGCTCTCTCTTGAAAGCATCCAGAGAACCCACCTCCACCGCCCTCTGAGGCAGAGAATTCCACCAGTCAGCAGAAAGGCAATACATGATTACAATTGAGCCATTCACAGTGTACAGTTACCTGATAAGGAAATAACGTTTAGTGCAAGATAAAGCCAGCAAAGTCCGATCAAAGATAGTCCAAGGGTCTCCAAATGAGGTGGACAGTAGTGCAGGACTGCTCTCTAGTTGTGGTAAGATGGTTCAGCTGTCTGATAACAGTTGAGAAGAAACTGAAGATAGACACAAGAAGCTGGAGTAACTCCATGGACAGGCAGCATCTGTGGAGAGAAGGAATGGATGACGTTTCGGGTCAAGACCCTTCTTCAGACTCAGTCTGATTGAAACTATCCCTGAATCTGGAGGTGTTTACTTCTATGCCAGTTACTTATAATTATGATCTAATTTCAAATAATTTGAGACATACAGCTTCGGGAATGCATGGATCTCCCAGTTTGTTTGCCTATTTCATCGGTGGCAAAGTCCAAAGTCCAATCCCCCAAATATCAACGAGTGAGGCAGCATCTATGGAGCGAAAGAATAGGTGACGTTTCGGGCCGAGACCCTTCTTCAGACTGATGGGGAGGGGGGGGCTGGAAAAAGGAAGGAAAAGGTGGAGACAGTAGGCTGTGGGAAAACTGGGAAGGGATGGGAAGGAGGGAGAAAGCAAGGACTACCTGAAATTGGAGAAGTCAATGTTCACACCGCTGGGGTGTGAACTATCCAAGCGAAATATGAGGTGCTGCTTCTCCAATTTGTGGAGGGACTCAATCTGGCCATGGAGGAGGCCCAGGACAGAAAGGTCAGATTCGGAATGGGAGGGGGAGTTGAAGTGCTGAGCCATCGGGAGATCAGTTTGGTTATTGCGAACTGAGCGGAGGTGTTGGATGAAGTGATCGCCAAGCCTGCGCTTGGTCTCACACTTTACAAAAAGTAAAGTGCCTTGTTCCTAATAGAAGTCCAGAGAAGATTTGAACAATTCTTGCATCTAAATGCAGACTTGATAGTAGGAGGGTGAGAGATGGAGTGTCCGGAAGGCATCTGTACAATGTAGGTGTATCCTGCCTTTAGTTTGAGTTTAAACAAGAATCATCTCAGCCTGCTTTCAATAACCTATTTAGGAATATCTGTCCCTCTCATTTGAGACTTTTTACCGAAAGCAAAAACTGGGATTGAACCTGAACTGATGATGACTTGGGATCCTCACTAGAATTGTGCTGAGTTTTCCAAATAACCATACACCTTTTGTTGGGTATTTTTAATAATATATCAGCTTCCTTGGTCACAGCTTTTAAAAAGCAGCGCAAGAAAGGGTTCCATGAAGTTCACAATTACCTCTTTATTGAGCAGAAAAGGAATTAGTATGTAGTGGGAAATTCAGTAATTGCAAAAAAAAAAGCCATAATATTATGTATTAAAAATGCAAAAATCATTTTTATACTTCTGATTTAAAGGAAATTGTTCCTGCATTTTGTATGTAGTTTTCCTAGACAAATATTCAGCAGGTCCATAAAATTTACATGCATCACAGATTATTTTTTATTTAAAGCACTTTACCAGGGCAACTAATTGAGACGTACCATTTTATTCGCAATGGGTCTCCTGTGCATACTCAAGCCTGATGCAGCCTTGTACTATAATAGAATTAGAGGAATGCAATTATTTGGTTTGATATTGCTTCAAAAAAAGTCGAGCAATAAAATGATGCCTCGTGTTCCTAACACCACGTCTCCTCCCCCCTCCCACAGAATGCCAACTTTCCCGGAGTAGGTATGAAAATTATTAATTATTAAAACAATGACATTCATAAAGTCTCCAACAAACTGCAAGCTGTTTGTAAAAGCGTGCAGTGGCAAGTGGGTGCAGTAAATCTTCTCCGGCAATGAAACCCCAGCTGCTGTTGATTAATAAGTGCAGGTAGCAGGCTTCACACTGCTGCTGTTTGCTCATTTTTCCCCCCGAAGTCTGTGCTTTCGCCAAGGCATGGGAATTTGTCCACTCTGACCTATCGTATGCTATTCCAACAGAGCTACCACCATTGAATCATTTGTAAAACACACCACCCAATTGTACGTAAATATGTTATCTGCTCGAAAGGTTTTTGATCTAATATCCTGAATATATTTCATAGGGAAGGTGAAACTTTATATGTAGAAAGGAACTGCAGATACTGGTTTATACTGAAGGTAGACACAAAATGCTGGGGTAACTGAGTGAGACAGTCAGCATCTCTGGAGAGAAGGAATGGGTGATGTTTCGGGTCGAGATCCTTCTTCAGGCATGATCCGAAACGTCGTCCATTCCTTCCCTACAGAGATGCTGCCCGTCCCACTGAGTTACTCCAGCATTTTGTGTAACTTTATATCTTTGATTTACTTAAATGTATGAATCCCTATTTAAATCACACATTTGCCAATCATTGTTGCAAATCGATCTAGTTCTTTCCGACAATTGTTGTGTTTCCGAGTTGTCGATGCAGGAGTGCAAGTTCATCTTTAAAAAAATTGAAGAAACGCTATTAAAATGAAATTTAAAGAAGCAAAATCCAGCAAATAACGGAGATGGGAAATAGCACAAGGTGTTAGAAATACTCAGCAGACCGGGCAGCATCTGTGGTGAGAAATAACCGGGTTATTTCAAGCTGATGACTTTTCGTCAAAACTGTTTGAGAGAAACAAATAATAAGTTGCGGAGAGGAAAGGAAAGAGCGAGGACGAAGTTTAATTCATGAGAAGGTAGATTAAGGGTAAAGAGTAAGAGACCCCAGTGATATGAATATTGATTTCTAAAATTCAGGTGGCCCCAGCATTCCCTCTCTCTCTATTCCTCCACCACCCAAGCCGCACTAGCTTCTCATTTTCAGCCTACAAACAGCTAACAATGTCCTGATTCCTTAAGGGCCTGTCCCACTTGGGCGTCATTTGCACGTCGCGCAGATGGCGCGCAAAGATTTTGTACATACCAAACTCCTGGGATGCCGCGCGTGGCCGTGTGTCACTGCTACATCACCGTGCAGCATGCACGCATCACGTGCGTGGCTCAACGCGCGTGTCGTAACGTGTAAATGATGGCGCGTAGATTACGCGCAAATTACGCCCAAGTGAGACAGGCCCTTTAATCATCGTTACTTTTATGCATATCTTTCATTCATTGTTCTTTATCTCTCCAGATCACCGTCTATATCTCTCATTTCCCTTATCCCTAAACAGCCTGAAGAAGGGTCTCGACCTGAAACGTCACCCGTTCCTTCTCTCCAGAGATGCTGTGCGCACCTTCAAGCTCCTATTTGTACACCAATCCCAATCTAATTCACTTTATTCACCACACACTCCCGTCACCTCACCATATTTTCCCATTTGCTTACCCACATGCGGCAATTTACAGTGGCCAATTAATCTACCAACCTGCAGGTTTTTTGGCGATGTGGGAGGAAACCGGAACAACCAGAGGAAACCCACGTGGCCACAGAAAGAATGAGAAAGCTCCACATACACAGCGACAGAGGAAATAGAGTCATAGAGTGATACAGTGTGGAAACAGGCCCTTCGGCCCAACTTGCCCACACCTGCCAACATGTCCCAGCTACAATAGTCCCACCTGCTTGCGCCTGGTCCATATCCCTCCAAACCTGTCCTATCCCCATACCTGTTCAACTGTTTCTTAAATGATGGGATAGTCCCAGCCTCAACTACCTCCTCTGGCAGCTTGTTCTATACACCCACCCTCTGTGTGAAAATGTTACCTCTCGGATTCCTACTAAATCATTTCCCCTTCACCTTGTACCTATGTCCTCTGATCCTCGATTCCCCTACTCTGGGCAAGAGACTCTGTCCATCTACCATATCTATTCCTTTCATGATTTTGTACAGTAAGTGACTGCAAATGCTGGTTTAAAGTTAGACATAAAATGCTGGAGTAACTCAGCGGGAGAGGCAGGATCTGTGGAGATTTGCGCTGGGCCTCAGTCTGACAATGGATGAGTGAGGCCCAGCACAAATTGGAGGAACAGCACCTCATATTTCGCTTGGGTAGCTTACACCCCAGTGGTATGAACGTTGCCTTCTCTGACTTCAAGTAGCCCTTAATTTCAGTCTTTCTACATCCCCTCCCCCTTCCCAGTTCTCCGACCAGTCTTACTGTCACCGACTACATTTTGTCTCTGTTTGCTTTGTTGTTACCTTCTCCCAACTAACAATGATCTATTCCACATTTTCCCCGATCTCCATTCCCTGTGTCCCGTTTTCACACCTTACACTTCCTAATCCATACACTTCCTTATCTATGCACGGCCCGCTCCCCTGACTTCAGTCCCGACCGGAAACATCACCCATTCCTTCTCTCCAGTGATGCTGCCTGTCTCGCTGAGTTATTCCAGCATTTTGGAGTACACCAGAGTCTATCTTCACAGCAGCAGAGGTCTGGATAGAACTCGAGCCACCAGAGCTGTGAGGCAGCAGCTATATTAACTGTGCTGCTGGTGTTAATTGAGTTATTGGTGCTGGATCAAGTGACTTGGCAAAGGCATTCATTGAATAATGAAAAGTAACGGCAAAGGTTAGTAAACAGAAAACTCTAACAACCGATCTGTTTGGATGGCTCTTGTCCTGCACTTTTCTCTCAATGTTTCACAGAATCAGTACAGTGATTCCATGGTTCAACACCGTCAGAAGCCTCTTTGTTCAACAGGATATCCCACATTATTTCATAGCTATGATACCACCACCAGGCATATTCCAAGGCTTGCTTGTAAGTGTGAACCTTATCTGAAATTATATTAATTTAATTAAAATGGATTAAATGTATATATTTTATAATATATAACAGTAACCCATTTATGAAATCTGACTACTAAAACTCTGGAGATATCAGCCTGGACCATTTGGAAAATAATTGCTACGTTAATAATAGCTACGGTTAGCTGTTTACATTGACTTCAGAAGGAAAACTTTTACCAGTTTTAGTTTACAGATACAGCGCGGAAACAGACCCTTCGGCCCACCGGGTCCGCACCGACCAGCGATCCCCGCATGTTAACGCTATCCTTCACACACTAGGGACAATTTCTACATTTACCAAGCCAATTTACCTGCATACCTGTACGTCTTTGGGTGTGGGAGCAAACCGAAGATCTCGGAGAAAACCCACGCAGGTCACAGGGAGAACGTACAAACTCCGTACAGACAGCACCCGTGGTCGGGATCTAACCCGGGTCTCCGACGCGGCAAGCGCTGGAAGGCAGCAACTCTACCGCTGCGCCACCGTGCCAGTTAATATTCCTTTCTTTCCTGTTTGCAGAAATTACTCTTCTTCACTATGTTTTATCTGGGCATCCCTCGTTCAAATGCATGTGCTCAGCTTTATTTGTGGTAGAGCCAGGATGAGAGGCCAGAGCAGGCTCACTACTGAATCCAACATTTCACCATGCTCTCTCTTTAGTACAACTCTGTGCAGTTAATCCCTGGTGCCCAGGTCCCATCAACACACGGGATGCAACATCAACATTCTATAGATCTCAAGGATTTGGCCCTGCTTTTAGTTTAGTTTTGTTTATTGACACGTGTACCTAGATACAGTGAAAAGCTTTTGTTCCGTGCTAACCAGCCAGTGGAAAGACGATACATGATTACAAGATTACAGTGCACAGATACATGATAAGGGAATAAAGTTTAGTGCAAGAGCCAATGGGATCCAGGCTTGCTGGTCCAGTGATCCTTTAGAACAGGTCCTGTCACTGATTGAGCTCTGCGGTCCAGGCAACGTGAGATGGAGGGTGGTGGGTCTGACTCCCTACAGCACATCTTCATCCCTGCTTACACAGTGTTTGTCCTGGTCAACAAGGTGATGATGTCACTTGGCACCCATTTTAAAGAGTCGTGACTGTCCTTGGAATGTGTGGCCTTGCCCGCATAGCCTCTTGGTGGATTTATTGGAAATTGGGCATCTTTATCATTGTCGCGCAGGACAGTAAACTTCCCTTCCAGATATAGGTAGTTCTATAAGTCACAGAATTGTTTGTAACACTACATCTCCCTCAGCCATTCCCCATCGATATCCTGAAGGTACTATCCCAAGATACCCTGGCACATTCTTCCATCTCCACCAAAGTCTCTTCCAACGGATCCTTCCTATCTCTTGTCCCCTTCACCATACAAAACCCAAACACTTTCCAGCCATCAACAACTACATCTTCCAATTTGGTGAATGGTGTTCAGTGATTGCGATGTTATGGAGCAGTTATTGAGTCATGGACTAATGCAGCACAGGAATAGGCCCTTCGAGTCAACTCTTCCATGTTGACCAAGATGCCCATCCATGCTAATCCCATTTTCCCACGCTTGACCTGTTACCTCTTATCCCAGTACCAGTCTAAATATCTTTTAAATGTCATTATGATACATACCTCAACCACTTTATCTGACCAGCTAAGCAGGAAGTAATACATGCAAAACACAAAGTGCTGGAGTAACTCAGCAGGTCAAGTAGCACCTGTGGAGGGAATGGATAGACGATGTTTTGGGCCAGGACCCTTCTTCAGTGTGAAACGTCACCTGTCCATTCCCTCCATGGATGCTGCCTCACATGCTGAGATACTCCAGCACTTGGTGTTTTGCTCAAAATACACCAACATCTGCAGTTCCTTGTAACTTTCAGGAAGAAACACAAATTTAGATTGGCAAAACTCAACATGCCTCAAATAGTGAATAGGTGCATGGCAGAAATGGGTCCTTAAGATTAGAGCGTGTGAGATTTGGACAGCAGATGTGGCTTGATGCTCCCGCCCAGAGTACAGGGCATGATGCACATGTGATGCAAGATTTCTTCAGTGTGTTGTCTGAACTGAAGCCGAATCAGCTTACTCAGGTGGATGAGAAAAATTCCATGGGATTGCTCTGAACATGACTAGTAAACTCCCCAATCTCCCTTTATCCAATATTACTGACAAGACCTGTCTGCTCATGTCCCTTTTGCTTTGGGAACACAAGAACTCAAGAAAATAGGAGCAGGGCTAGGGCAAGAAGTGACTCAAGCCTATACCATCATTCAATGTGTTCATGGGGAATCTACTGTACATCAACAGTCTGCCTCGATCCCCTCTACATCTGATCACCACAGACCTCAAATCCCCAATCTCTCGAAAATCTATCTACCTCCTCTTTAAATATTTCCAATGCGACAGTCTCTACATCTCTCTGGTGTAGAGAATTCCAGAGCTTCAGTGCCCTCTGAAAGACGGCATTTCCACGCAAGCCGTTTATCTTGAAACCATGTCCCTTTGTTTGTGATTCTGTCACTGATTTAAAAAAAATCACAACATCTATCCTGTGGTAGACAAAAATGCTGGAGAAACTCAGCGGCTGAGGCAGTATCTACGGGGAGAAGGAATAGGCGATGTTTCGGGTCGAGACCCTTCTTCAGGATGTCGGGAAAAAGAAAGGAAGAGACGGAGACAGTGGGCTTGTGGGAGAGCTGGGAGGGGGGAGGGGAAGGAGGGAGAAAGCAAGGACTATTTGAAATTGGAGAAGTCAATGTTCATATCGCTGGGGTGTAAACTACCCAAGCGAAATATGGGTGGTGTCTTAATGTCTTACGACCACGTCTTCACGCAGACCTGTTATACAACCACATCTATCCTGTCGTTCCCCACTTTGGATCTTGCATGTTACAAAAAGATGTTTCTTCTAAAGTCCAAAGAATTGAGACCCGGTCTGACCAAAACTGTGCACATACACCAGGTGTGACCTCAACAATTACCTATATAATTGTTACAAAAGTTCTCTACGTGTGAACTCCAAACCCTAAAGACCAAGACAGGTCACAATAAAGAGCAAGACAAAACCTAGGCAGGTTATGAATGCCCGACTCACAGACACCCGTATATGCAGGCGAGCAGCAGCGATCAGGACAGGGTGGAGTTGAACAGAACTGGAGCACTGAGCGGACTGAGTCAGTGAGCTCGGCTGCCCATTACTCTTCCTGCATCTGCCCGCTCTCCCATCGTAACTGCTTCTCTGATCCTTTACTACACAATGATTTTGTTCATTTGGTTACAAATGGTTAGCAGGAACTTCTAGAACCGTGGTCCCAGCGTGAAATATCGTCTTTCCATTCCCTCCACAGACGCCATCTGTCCAGCACTTAGTGCTTTTACCCCCTTACCTGCATTTTTGCACCTGCTTGTAAACTTTTTGTGATTTAGATTCAGATTTCAGATTACCTTTATTGTCATTCAGACCTTTCGGTCTGAACAAAATTTTGTGCCTGCAGTCATACATATATTAAAAGTAACAAAAACACACAATAAACACTAATTTAACATCCACCACAGTGAGTTCACCAAACACATCCTCACTGTGGTGGAAGGCAAAAGTCTTAGAGTCTCTGTCTTCTTCCCTCCTTGTTCTCCCTCTGCGCTGAGGAGATCCAGGCCTCCGATGTTGCCGTCCACCAGGCCCGCAGTCGAGCCTCCGAAGCCGGGCTGCCACCACCGCCGTCTCCAGAATGCTGGAACACCGCCACAGGGCCCGCCACCGGAATGCTGGAGCACCACAGCTCCAAAGCCAGGTCGCCGCCGGAACGTCGCTGGAGCACCGCAGCCCCGAAAGCCAGGCCGCCGCTGGAGCACCGCAGCCCCGAAAGCCAGGCCGCCGTTGGAGCACCGCAGCCCCGAAAGCCAGGTCGTCGCTGGAGCACCACAGCCCCGAAAGCCAGGCCCCCGCTGGAGCACCGCAGCTCCGAAATCCAGGTCGCCGCTGGAGCACCGCAGCCCCGAAATCCAGGTCACCGCTGAAGCTCCAAAGCCGTGCCGCTGCTGCTGGAAACTGGACAAGAATGCACAAGAATGCTTGGATGCCTCCGTACTTCGTTCATTTGCAGTTGATTTCCATTCAACTTCCATTGTACGAGTCATGGAGTTACACAGCATACCAGGCCCTATGGTACAACTTATTCATGCCAAACAAATTGCCTCACCAAGCTTCACTCTCTTGCCGGCATTTGATCCACATGCCTCCAAACCTTTCCAATCTAAGTACCTGCCCAAGTTACTTTTAAATGTTGTACTTGTACTCATCTCCAGCACTCATATGCTCTGCTAGCTCATCCCACGTATTCACCACCCTCTGTGTGAAAAGGTTGCCCGTCGGGTTGCCTTTAAATTGTTCCCATCCCAACTTTAATCTATGACCTCTCATATTAGATTCTCCCATCGTAAGATCATAAGACTATAAGAGATAGGAGTAGAGTTAGGCAATTTGGCCCATCAAGTTTACTCCGCCATTCAATCATGGCTGATCTATCTCTCCCTCCTAACCCCATTCTCCTGCCTTCTGCCCATAACCTTTGAAACCCGCACTAATCAAAAATCTGCCTTAAATATATCCACTGACTTGGCCTCCACAGCCTTCTGTGGCAAATAATTACACATATTCACCATCCTCTGACTAAAGGGTGTGAAACCCTTTTCTTATCCTGGGGAAAATACTGTGACCATTCACCTTACCCATGCTTGTCATGATTTCCTATACAATCTACCAAGGTCTCGTACAGCTGTAACATGATATCCCAACTCTTATACTCAGTATTGTGACTGATAAAAGCAAACATGCCAAACACCTTTCTCGCCACCGTGTCTACCCATGTTGCCACGTTCTGGGAACTAGGTACATGTTGGTCGGTGTGGGCAAGTTGGGCTGAAGGGCCTGTTTCCACACTGTGTCACTCCATGACCCTAACACTCCCAAGGGCCTGCCATTTACTTTACCTTTGTCCGAGTTAAGTTCCATCGACTATCCAGTTTGTTAAGTGCACATTTGAACGGTAGTTTTCCACATGGCAATAATGGATATACTTCAAAAATAACAATAGACAATAGGTACAGGAGTAGGCCATTCGGCCCTTCAAGCCAGCACCGCCATTAGCTGTGATCATGGCTGATCATCCACAATCAGTACCCCGTTCCTGCCTTCTCCCCATATCCCTTGACTGCGCTATCTTTAAGAGCTCTATCCAACTCTCTCTTGAAAGTATCCAGAGAATTGGCCTCCACTGCCTTCTGAGGCAGAGAATTCCACAGATTCACAACCCTCTGTGTGAAAAGGTTTTTCCTCATCTCCGTTCTAAATGGCTTACCCCTTATTCTTAAACTGTGGCCCCTGGTTCTGGACTCCCCCTATATTGGGAACATGTTTCCTGCCTCTAGCATGTCCAAACCCTTAATAACCTTATTTGTTTCAATAAGATCCACTCTCACCCTAAATTCCAGAGTATACAAGCCCAGCCACTCCATTCTATCAACATATGACAGTCCTGTCATCCTGGGAATTAACCTCATGAATCTACGCTGCACTCCCTCAATAGCAAGAATGTCCTTCCTCAAATTTGGAGACCAGAAATGCACACAATACTTCAGGTGTGGTCTCATTAGGGCCAATGCAGAAAGACCTCTTTTCTCCAATACTTAACTCCTCTTGTTATGAAGGCCACCATGCCATTCGCTTTCTTCACTGTCTGCTGTACCTGCATGCTTACTTTCAGTGTCTGATGAACAAGGACCCACAGATCACTTTGTACTTCCCCTTTTCCCAACTTGACACCATTTAGATAGTAATCTGCCTTCCTGTTTTTGCCACCAAAGTGGATAACCTCACATTTAACCACATTAAACTGCGTCTGCCATGCATCTGCCCACTCACCCAACCTGTCCATGTAACAGGATGGCTGGTGGCCGCTTGTGGGGACTACAATGCTCTGTCCAGGGTTAGGTGATTGCTTGCAAAGAAGAGAGTTGTGACTCTGAGATAAGGAGAAGGTTCCAGCTGGCAAGCTATGCAGTAGAGAGTGCTGGATCTATGTAGAAACCCAGGCAGCATCTGTGGAGAAAGAAGGCGAATTAATGCTTCGGCCCAATGATCTTTCATCAGTTAGTAGTAGAAAAAAAGAAAAAAAAGACTTGCACTGAAAGATCTGTAAGATGATTGGGCAGGCGTGTTCAGAAGAGGGGGGAAGAAGTTCATATGTTCTAGGAGCAGAGTTAAGCAATTCAGCCCATCAAATCTACTCTGCCATTCAATCATGGCTGATCTATTTTTTCCCTTTCAACCCCATTCTCCTGCCTTCATTCCATAACCCCCGACACCCGTACTAATCAAGAATCTGTCAATCTCTGCCTTAAAAATATCCATTGATTTGGCCTCCACAGCCGTCTGTGGCAATGTATTCCACAGATTCACCACCCTCTGACTAAAGAAATTTCCCCTCATCTCCTTTCTAAAGGTACGTCCTTTAATTCCTAGACTCTCCCACTAGTGGAAACATGCTCTCTACACTCACTCTATCCAGGCCTTTCACTATTCGGTTCATTTCAATGAGATCTCTTCTAAACTGCAGCGAGTACAGGCCTAGCGCCTTCAAAAGCTCATCTTATGTTAACCCATTCATACCTGGGATCATTCTCGTAAACCTCATCTGGACCTTCTTCAATGCCAGCACATCCTTCCTCAGATATGGGGCCCAAAACCGCTCACAATACTATAAATGCCATCTGACCAGTGCCTTGTAAAGCCTTATAAAGTAGAAGTAGTGGGAATAAATCTGGTACATTGCTACTTTAAACCTGAATGGGCTATTTACCATTTACAGAATCAAATTAATGCACAAAATTACTCTCCTGGGATGAAAGGTGGAATAAACGGCTTTGAGGAAGCAGAATAATAAATAACATAACAATAATTAAAAGGCGGCACTCTAATTAGGTTTTTCAGAGAAACAGTGAAGTGTTTCAGCACCAGCTGGCATTTCGACTTAGATTACTACCTTAAACTTTAAGTTTGGAAGAGCTGCTGTCTCCCTCTGTACCTATTCACTGTGTCTGAACCTTCCTGTCCTGTTGTGTCAGAAGCACATGTGAATAGGATATGGTGCCAATGAGGCTACTTGGGAGTAAGTGGGTTATGTACCAAGCTATGTGCCTAGCTGCTATTTCCTTACTGTGGTGTGCCTTTCCTTCAGACCCTTTCATCCAGAAGCACCCCTTCCTTTTCCCCAGGAGAAAGGCTCTTTCACTCACCTCTCCTCTTCTAAGTGCAAAATTAAGCCCACCAATCGAAAAGACAGAAATAGTCAGTTATTTGGTGTTTTATTAACATTTTGGAGCCATGCTTAACTTTATTCTTAGTGCATCCTGCTCTGTATTTTCAGCTTTTTTACAACATTTTTTTATGGCATCTGTGTAAGTCGCATTGAACTTTGAAAAGCTTTCTGACCGCACGTTCCAAGGAGCATGAATATCAGCTTGCAACATTAATTTGCATTCTTAGAGCAGGGATATATGCTGCTCAGTTCTTTCCTTCGGGCCTGATTCTTTGCACTAATTTCTATTTGTTTACGCTCATTTATGCATTCTAGTGAATGTTAATGAAATTGGCACAAAACGTCGTAAATGATGACTGGCAAGCTGAGTGCAGGAATGCATCTAATGTTGACTATAGCATTGGATCGTGGTCCTCATTAAGCCCTCTCCTTCCTTCAGAAGGCCAGAAGGTAGCTTAGAGATCTTGTCAAAGTGTCATGGCGGAAAATGGCAAGGAGAGGCCTTTTATCCCATCACATCCAGGCTGACCAGTGGACACCTTCTGTATTAAACACTCTGCCCACAGCCTGTTGCACCAAGGCAATTAGAAACATAGAAACATAGAAATTAGGTGCAGGAGTAGGCCATTCGGCCCTTCGAGCCTGCACCGCCATTCAATATGATCATGGCTGATCATCCAACTCAGTATCCCATACCTGCCTTCTCTCCATAGCCTCTGATCCCCTTAGCCACAAGGGCCACATCTAACTCCCTCTTAAATATAGCCAATGAACTGGCCTCAACTACCCTCTGTGGCAGAGAGTTCCAGAGACCCACCACTCTCTGTGTGAAAAAATTTCTTCTCATCTCGGTCCTAAAGGATTTCCCCCTTATCCTTAAGCTGTGACCCCTTGTCCTGGACCTCCCCAACATCGGGAACAATCTTCCTGCATCTAGCCTGTCCAACCCCTTAAGAATCTTGTAAGTTTCTATAAGATCCCCTCTCAATCTCCTAAATTCTAGAGAGTATAAACCGAGTCTATGCAGTCTTTGTTCATAAGACAGTCCTGACATCCCAGGAATCAGTCTGGTGAACCTTCGCTGCACTCCCTCTATGGCAATAATATCCTTCCTCAGATTTGGAGACCAGAACTGTACGCAATACTCCAGGTGTGGCCTCACCAAGACCCTATACAACTGAAGTAGAACCTCCCTGCTCCTATACTCAAATCCTTTTGCTATGAAAGCTAACATACCATTGGCTTTCTTCACTGCCTGCTGTACCTGCATGCCTACTTTCAATGACTGGTGTACCATGACACCCAGGTCGCGCTGCATCTCCCCTTTTCCTAATCGGCCACCATTTAGATAGTAGTCGGTTTTCCTATTTTTGCCACCAAAGTGGATAACCTCACATTTATCCACATTATACTGCATCTGCCAAACATTTGCCCACTCACCCAGCCTATCCAAGTCACCTTGCATTCTCCTAGCATCCTCCTCACAGCTAACACTGCCCCCCAGCTTAGTGTCATCCGCAAATTTGGAGATATTGCCTTCAATTCCCTCATCCAGATCATTTATGTATATTGTAAATAGCTGGGGTCCCAGCACTGAGCCTTGCGGTACCCCACTAGTCACTGCCTGCCATTGTGAAAACGACCCGTTAACCCCTACTCTTTGCTTCCTGTTTGCCAGCCAGTTCTCTATCCACATCAATACTGAACCCCCAATGCCATATGCTTTAAGTTTATATACTAATCGCTTATGTGGGACCTTGTCGAAAGCCTTCTGGAAGTCCAGATACAGCACATCCACTGGTTCTCCCCCATCCACGCTACTAGTTACATCCTCGAAAAATTCCACAAGATTTGTCAGACATGATTTACCTTTCGTAAATCCATGCTGACTTTGTCCAATGATTTCACCACTTTCCAAATGTGCTGCTATCCCATCTTTAATAACTGACTCTAGCAGTTTCCCCACTACCGATGTTAGACTAACTGGTCTGTAATTCCCCGTTTTCTCTCTCCCCCCCCCTTCTTAAAAAGAGGGGTTATGTTTGCTACCCGCCAATCCTCAGGAACTACTCCAGAATCTAAAGAGGTCTGAAAGATTATCACTAATGCATCCACTATTTCCGGAGCTACTTAAGTACTCTGGGATGCAGCCTATCTGGCCCTGGGGATTTATCGGCCTTTAATCCATTCAATTTACCCAACACCACTTCCCGACTAACCTGGATTTCACTCAAGTACTCCTTTGACCTGCGGTCCCCTGCTATTTCCGGCAGATTATTTATGTCTTCCTTAGTGAAGACGGAACCAAAGTAGTTATTCAATTGGTCTGCCATATCCTTGTCCCCCATGATCAACTCACCTGTTTCTGACTGCAATTATATCATTTCTAAAGGTAAATCTAAACTTTTAACTTGGACTTGGTATTGAGATTTAATTTCATTTCAATTTCCACATTATATACAATTAGAAGCAAGCAAACAAACACTTCTATAGGTTTGTGAATTGATATCCCTTAATCTCAGGTAGTTGAGCATAAAATTTAGCCTGATACTGGAAGATTGCTACTCTGAAAGACCCTCTGAGATGAGATTCCCAACCAAGGCCAGATCTACTCTCATGGGTGGTCATAAAAGATGCCTAGTTACTATACAAAACCAATGTACTTATTCCTGCAGTACTGGCAGATATTTATTTCTAGCTCAACCTGAATGATGTTAGAACACAGAACAGTACAGCACAAGAACAGGCTCTTTGGCTCACAATGGCAGTGCTGAACCAACTCTTATCTGCCTGCACATAATCCAAGTCCCTCCATTCCCCGCATATCCATATGCCTATCCAAAGGTCTTTTAAATGCCACTACTGTATCTGTTGCAACCACCACCCGTGGCAGTGCATTCCAGGCACTCACCACCCTCTGTGTAAAAAATACTTTCCTCACACATCTCCTTTAAACTTTGCCCCTTTCACCTTAAATATATGCCCTCTAATATTTGATTTTTAAATTACGGGTAAAACGTTCGAACTGTCTATCCTATCTATGCCTCTCATAATTTGCTATACTTCTATCAGGTCCCCCCCGCAACCTTTGGCATGCCAGAGAAAACAATCCAAGCTAATGTTATCCCACTTTTTAAGAAAAGTGGGAGAGAGAAAACAGGGAATGAGAGACCAGTTAGCCTGACATCGGTGGTGGGGAAGATGCTGGAGTCAATTATAAAAGATGGGATAGCCGCACATTTGGATAGCAGTAACGGGATCAGTCCGAGTCAGCATGGATTTACGAAGGGGAAATCATGCTTGACTAATCTTCTGGAATTTTTTGAAGATGTAACTAGGAAAATGGACAAGGGAGAGCCAGTGGATGTAGTGTACCTGGACTTTCAGAAAGCATTTGATAAGGTCCCACATAGGAGATTAGTGGGCAAAATTATGGCACATGGTATTGGGTTGACATCGATAGAAAAGTGGTTGGCAGACAGGAAACAAAGAGTATGGATTAACGGGTCCCTTTCAGAATGGCAGGCAGTGATTAGTAGGGTACCGCAAGGCTTGGTGCTGGGACCGCAGCTATTTACAATATACATCAATGATTTGGAAGAAGGGACTCAAAGTAACATTGGCAAATTTGCAGATGACACAAAGCTGGGTGGCAGTGTGAACTGCGAGCAGGCTGCTAAGAGAATGCAGGGTGACTTGAACAGGTTGGGGGAGTGGGCAGATGCATGGCAGGTGAAGTTTAATGCGGATAAATGTGAGGTCATCCACTTTGGTAGCAAAAACAGGAAGGCAGGTTACTATCTAAATGGCGCCAAGTTGGGAAAAGCGGAAGTACAACGGGATCTGGGGGTCCTTGTACATCAGTCTATGAAAGTAAGCATGTAGGTACAGCAGGCAGTAAAGAAAGTGAATGGCATGTTGGCCTTTATAACAAGAGGAATTGAATATAGGAGCAAAGAGGAACTTCTGCAGTTGTACAGAGCCCTAGTGAGACCACACCTGGTCAGCCAAAATATTATGTGCAGTTTTGGTCCACTAATTTGAGGAAGGACATTCTTGCTATTGAGGGAGTGCAGCATAGGTTTACAAGGTTAATTCCCGGGATGGCGGGACTTGCCATATGCTGAGAGAATGGAGTAGCTGGGCTTGTACACTCTGGAGTTTAGAAGGATGAGAGGGGATCTCATTGAAACATATAAGATTGTTAAGGGCTTGGACATGCTAGAGGCAGGAAACGTGTTCCCGATGTTGGGGGAGTCCAGAACCAGGGGCCACAGAACCAGTTTAAGAATAAGGAGTAAGCCATTTAGAATGGAGACGAGGAAACACTTTTTCTAACAGAGAGTGGTGAGTCTGTGGAATTCTCTGCCTTAGAGGGCGGTGGTGGCAGGTTCTCTGGATGCTTTCAAGAGAGAGCTAGATAGGGCTCTTAAAAATAGCGGAGTCAGGGGATATGGGGAGAAGGCAGGAACTGGGTACTGATTGGGGATGATCAGTCATGATCACATTGAATGGCGGTGCTGGCTCAAAGGGCTGAATGGCCTACTCCTGCACATATTGTCTATTGTCTATTGTCTGTCCAACCATTCCCTGTCCAACCTCTCCCTAATACCCTGTAATCCAGGCATCGTTCTGGCAAAAATCTTGTTCCTATCACAATGCTCCATAAGCTCCAGGTAGGTCCCTTATTCTGATGATAGGTCAGTATTCATAAAATTTTAGTCTTGTTGGGCACATTAGTATGGTAAATAAATGTGAACGAACTTGAACAAACAAATATATAACATTTCTAACACTTGCTCTTTTTTGGACTAGTTGGACAGGGAATCAAAAGATTTATTCAATTATTAAAAAATAATATTTACACTTAAATAAAGCCAGCCAGAACCCACCACCATAATACAATACAAACATATATCCATAATAAACTCTTATACAACTGTTACAATCCTTATTGAGGATGCATTCAACACCCTGCGGAGCCCAGCGGTCCCGGAACTCCCCCAGGGTGCCCGTGTACAGGGCGTATTCCCTTTCTAACCCCACCCAGGAACCCTTGCTCTTTTGAGGGGTGAGGGGTTGCCCCCTCCAACAAGCAATCAAGTCACTGTCAAATTCAGCAGAAAAAAGCAGGAATTGGCTTTGGATTGAAAGGAAAGATAACAATCGGGCTGCAAGGTGAAGACAGGATGGTATGGAACTGAGGGGGGTGTAACTGGGACTCCAGGTATCACCGTTGAGCCCTCTGGAGATGTTGTGGGCTTATCAATGAAACGTTAAAGAAGGATGATCCCGATGACGTACTTACCCTACCTTTCACCACTCCAATCTCACTGCCAATATCAAGAGTGCCGACTTACTATAGGGATTGAAACATCAAGGCCTCTCAGCTCTACATACTCTGCAGTTCCCACTGCTGAAGAACTCACTGTGCAAATGTTCTGTTCTGTTTGCTTTACTTTGCATTTCTCTGCATTGTGATTTACACTGAAATTCTTATTCCATCTGCTTAATTAGCTTAGATGCATTAGAATTTCACCCATCCATTTCTACAGGTCACATAACTTGGTGCTATCAGAATAAGAGTAGGGGCCTTTCCAAATATATTGTTTAATAAAACTGGAAACAAGAAATAATTCAGCTGCTCCTCCAGTTTGTTCCTCTCTTGACCTGGTCAAAATATATTCCATTTATCATTACCTTCTGCCATGTGCTGTCAATCCATTTTTCATTCCAGCCAGCTAATTTGACATTCGTTCGATGAGCCTTAATCTTCTTTGAAAGCATTTCTTGCAGAACTTTGCCAAATACATCATCAAAACGCACACTCTAATTTCGTTTCACCAATAAAAATTGCAACAGATGACCGAGAATAACTGTTAACCCTAAACTGATGATGCCTACTCAGTGTGTCTTCTGGACCCTTTGGCTGGGCAGTGTAAGTACATGTGAATCCTCGTAAGGGTTTGCATAATTAGTAATAGACACAAAATGCTGGAGTAACTCTGTAGGACAGGCAGCATCTCTGGATAGAAGGAATGGGTGAGGTTTCAGGTCAAAACCAAAGAAGGGTCTCGCCCTGAACCGTCACCCATTGCTTCTATCCAGAGTTGCTGTCTGTCCCACTGAGTTACTCCAGCAATTTGTGTCTATCTTCGGTGTAAACCCAGCACCTGCAGTTCCTGGTTCATAATTGGTTCACAATTGCTTGGTTTATGCACTTTTTATTCTGTCTTAGTATCATCACTCTTTAGGCCCAGACCTGTGTTACAAGAACATATCAGTGAGTTTGCCATTATGTATATTATTTGGTGAAGTTCCAAAGGAATAGGGGAACCAAATAATTTGTTTAAAATGGTAAGTGTTAGGAATGAAGTATAAGGATATCCTTTTAAAGATGAAAGGACCCTTTCCCAATTCCTTCTGCTTTTCTTTGAGTATTTATTTGAGCCAGTTTCCTAAGAAGAGTCTCGGCCCGAAATGTCACACATTCTTTCTCTCCTGAGATGCTGCCTGTCCCGCTGAATTACTCCAGCTTTTTGTGTCTCTTACGTAAGTTTAATTTCTTGAGAGCTTTTTACAATAAATGTTTCCTGACCTGCATATGTAATAAATTGGGATGCTATTTTGATTGGATTTGGAATCGGTCCATAGATTTAATTGTGAAAACCAATGTAACAAATATGTTGTGTCCCAATTGTCCAGAATATATATTTCTTAAGGGATTTGGATTTCCTTGCACATTCCACATCATTGTAACTGAGCCAAGTACATCATGCCAATTATGCATCTTCTCTTTCATCTACTGGGGGTACTAATTGCAGAAGAGTTATTGTTTTAGCAGGCATCTCCATTCGCTCCATCAGCATGGACTGGAGTAGTCTGAAGAAGGGTCCCAACCAAAAATGTCACCTCTCCATTTCCTCCATAGGTGCTAGCTGACCCGCTGAGTTACTCCAGCACCTTATGTTTTGCACAAGATTACAGCGTCTACAGTTCCTGTGTCTCCATGGTCTGGATCTTACTCCATTAGTTTACAGTCCCATCTTCGCTGCCCCAAGCCGCATACATTATCCAGTATATTTCAGCAAGAATTTAAGGAACAACACCTCATCTTTCAATTAGACATGATACAAGTTTCCACACTCGATACCATGTTCACAAGTTTCAGATCATGGCCACTGTTCCCAATTATTCAAATAATAGTTTCCGATGATAACTATTTAGAGTTTCATTCTATAGATTAGTTTAGCTTTTATGTTTTAGAGATATAGCACAGAAACAGGCCCTGACCTGCGATCCCGCACACGAACACTATCCTACTAGGGTAACTCCACGCGGGCCACGGGGAGAACGTACAAACTCCATTCAGACGGCACCTGTAGTCAGGATCGAACCCGGTTCTCTGGCGCTGTAAAGCAGCAACTCTCCCGCCGCGCCACCGTGCCGCTCTTTTACTCCTCAACTACTCTCTGCAGCCTCTTTTGTTCTTGAGCGTTCGACTTTCCGACCCAGCCAGGTGCAGTCAGTATACTCTTCACTATACCATTGTGGAGGCTCCATAGAGTGTTCATTGACAGGTGTCATTGCTTAATCCTTTGTAACATTACCTTTTCATCCATTTTCCTTCCTCGTTCATTGCACTCATTCTTTCTCCATTTTTCCCCCTCTTTCTCTTTTTTTCCTGATTCGACATTGAGCACTGGCAACAGTTTTGAGTTCTGATGAAAAGTCATTGATGTGAGATGTTAAATCTGCCTCCCTCCCTTTCAGCCTGAATATTACTGTCCTCTCCGGATTGCAGATTTAGAGCCTCCATTGGCCAGAAATTGTATTTCTCCCTCCTTTGGTGCCTATTGTGCCAACACCCAATAGCCTGAAACTGGTTAAGAATAGGTTCAAAATAGTGATGAGATGTTTGCACACCGAATGGTGTACTAAACCATGACCTGTGCCGAAGATAGACACAAAATGCTGGATTAACACAGCGGGACAGGCAGCATCTCTGGAGAGAAGGAATGGGTGACGTTTTGGGTCAAGACCCTTCTTCAGTGACTCCAGCATTTTGTGTCTATCTTCGGTTTAAACCAGCATCTACAGTTCCTTCATATTCTATTATCTGTGGCACTCCCCTTGGGAGCTGTGTGAAAGGTTCTCAGGGATCTTGACATTTGTGGAAAGTGTATTTGGGAAGTGTACCAGATCTTGGGGATACCCACTCTCGGACAGTCACAGAATAACTACATCATTCATAGTTGGATTCATGGGAGGTGGTCTTGGAGCGGAGCATCTTGGACAATACAGCTCACCCCCTCCATGACACACTGGTCAACCTGAGGAGCACGTTCAGCAAACAAACTGGTTCCACCAAGATGCAGCACAGAACACCACAGGAGATCGCTTTTCCCTGTGGCTATCAAACACTCCTTCCCCATTCTGTCATGGGGTAGACTGACTCCCCTCCCCCCCCCTCCCCTCCCCTCCCCTCCCTCTCCTCCCCAATCTTTGCACATCCCCAATCCTCTCCACTCGTCACTCTAATTTCACGTCTTATGTATCTTGTGTTTTATGACTGTTGGCAGATCAATTTCCGTCCTGGGATTAAAAAAGTCACGATCCTATCGTCTAGTAATCAAGGACCAGTCTCCTTGGTCACTCTCTCTTCCTCCCAATCTCATGAGGCAAGAGGTACAGAAGTTTGAAAATGCGCACCTCCAGATGCAGGGATATTTTATTTCCCAGCTGTTATCTAGCAACTGAATGGTCCTCTCATTAGCTAGAGTGCGATCCTGAACTCCCATCTACCTCATTAGAGGATTTAATCGGACTTTATCAGACTTTATCTTGCACTGAATGTTGTACGCTTTATCCTTTACTTGTGTACTGTGGACGGCTTGATTGTAATCATGTATGGTCTTTTCTTTGGCTGGATAGCACGCAATCAAAAGCTTTTCACTGTACTTCAGCATATGTGTCAATACTAAACTAAACTAAACTAAACTAAACTAAACTAAAGGCTTCCAGGGAGGTGAGTGAAATGTACATCAATAATTCGGATGAGGGGATTGAAGGCTTTGTGGCCAGGTTTGCAGATGATATGAAGAAAGGTGGAGGGGCAGTTGGTGAAGAGAAAGCAGGGACTCTGCAGAAGGACTTGGACAGGCTGGGAGAGTGGGCAGAGAAGTGGCAGATGGAATATAGTGTAGCAAAGTGTGGAGTCATGCATTTTTTTATTACGAATAAAGGCATTGACTATTTTCTAACTTTGGAGAAAATTCAGAAATCAGAGGTGCAAAGGGACTTGGGAGTGCTGGTACAGGATTCCCAAAATGTTCATTCAATGCCAGCATTTATTTCAAGAGGACTAGAATATAAAAACGGGGAGGTAATGCTGAGGCTGTATAAGGCACTGGTCAGACCGCATTTGGAGCATTGTGAGCAGTTTTGGGCCCCATATCTGAGGAAGGATGTGCTGGCTCTGGAGAGGGTTCAGAGGAGGTGTACGAGAATTATCCCAGGAATGATTAGGTTAACATATGATGAGCGTTTGATGGCACAGGGCCTGTACTCGCTGGAGTTTAGGTGGATGAGGAGGGACCGCATTGAAACATACGGCATAGTAAAAGGCCTGGATGGAGGGATGTGGAGAGAATGGGGTTGAGAGGGAAAGATAGATCACCATGAGTGATTGATGGAGTAGACTTGATGGGATGAATGGCCTAATTCTGCTCCTATAACTTATGAACTTATGTAGGGTAAGGCAGGGGTCTTATCTTATCTGGGCACCCTCCATTTGATAGTCTGCCCCATCAAATCCAGAGCTACAAGTAGCCCCAAGGCACAGTACAGATAGAAAACGTAGAGATATAGAAAGTAGGAGTAGGGCATCTGCCTTTTAAGCCAGCACCGCCATTCAATACAATCATGGCTGATCATCTAAAATAGTAAGATTAAATGAGAACTTACCGGTTTGAAGTTTGATCTTTATTTTATGAGGAGTTACGATGAGGGATTACGTGAAGAAGCCCCGCCAGGCGCATGCGCATCATACTTCAAAGCAGCGGTGTGAAAACACAGTAACTACAGTCAGTGATATAGTAAGACTCAGAAGACTAGAACTACTAGATGATCTTTGCGATTATGAGGGTCGGGAGCGGAGGGCACGTAATCCCTCATCGTAACTCCTCACAAAATAAAGATCAAACTTCAAACTGGTAAGTTCTCATTTAATCTTACTATTTTACTTCGGAGTCACATGAGTGACTACGTGAAGATTTCAAAGCTCTGTGCTTTCATGCCGTAGATCCATTCCATACGACACACTACTTCAGTTGACACAGTACTGAACAAATAATGTATTGAACATTGCTCGAATTATTCAATAAACATTTTTTAATAATAATAAACAAAAACAGTAATAACCCCTCTATCCCAGGGGGAAATTACAAATGAAATTTAGAAAAGGAATCAAACGGAACCCAAAACAGCATGCCCAAAACCTTGCACTGTCAGGACAGGTTTGTCATAAAACTTGGAGAAGGTCGCCTCCCTAGACCATCCAGCGGCCCCGAGGATTTGATCTAGAGGCACATCCTGTGCCTTTGCTGCGGATGTTGATGCCGCCCTGGTGGAGTGAGATTTAAACACATGAGTGTCTCCTCCAGCACAATCCAAAACCTGTTTTAACCATCTAGAAATAGTTTGTACTGACACCTTTTAATTAGTTTTTTTGTGGCTGATGAACATTGCTGTCCCAGAGCCTCTGAGACTCTTAGTTACCTTGATTTATTGACTCAGGTGCTTAACTACACATAGCATTTGATCGACGGGGTATGCTTTAAAGCTTACTTTGGTTCCAGCCATTCCTGGCCTGCTTTGTCTGATTAAATCATATACATAAAACGTAATGTTACCACAGAAGAATACATGCTATCCAGCCGTAGCTTTTGCAATGTTTGAACTCGTTGCGCTGATACTAGCGCCATGAGCATAACCACTTTAAGTGTTAACTTCTGAAAAGAAAGTGACGTCTTTGGAGCCCATTGCCGAAGCAGTGTGAGAACTATACTGACATCCCAGATTTCTGTATATCTAGGCTTAGGACGGTTTTTGTTAAAGATACCTCTCATGAATCAGGACACTAACGGATGAGACCCGATAGATTGTTGTTCTGAAAACTGCCCTAGGAGGACAAAGCATTCCGAGCACTATTAATGGCACTATAGCTCAACTGTTCATCAAAATGCAATGTAGCAAGGAACTCCAATACATCCGGTATGCTTGCAGTACGATAAGATATATCTGACTGCAAGCAAAACATCTCCCATTTTTAGTGCTATCTCTCTCCAAGCTGCAGTAATCACATCCATGGTCCTACTCGAAGTCCAAGCCCTTGGAATGGTTTGGTCAGAACCTGCAGATTAACAGATTAATACAATCATGTAACTGATGACTTTCTCCTGTTACTGGATGAACCAACAAATTACTGCACTGGGGGTAGTCATGAATGACTGAGTCATCATTCTCAGCACCAATGGGAAACATGGCTGTGTAGGCCAGTCCGGAAGCACCAAAACGCCTGAGGCAAGTCCTGCTCTATTTTGGTGAGACATTGTCTGATGAGGCAGAATGGGGGAAAAGGGTAAAAGAACGTACGTCCCCAATGCATCCACCGCTACTGCTCCTGGATCTGGTTCCCACAAAACGTAATTAGGCAACTGGTGATTTAGCCTGGGTGCAAACAGATCTATATCCGGCAAACCATAGCGGCTGACAATCATTTTAAAAGCATCAGGATTTAGCATCCATTCTATGTTGTCACTAAATTTCCGTGACCTGTTGTCCGCCACCACATTATCTCTACCTGGTAGGTAGATAGCTGAGACACAGATATTTCTGCAAAAGCACCAGAATTTAACTGGGTTAGGAGAATGACTCGACACCCACCATCCTTTTCCCGTCTGGGGAATATATTGGACACAAATTGTTGAGGATGGTATACCGTCTTCTCAATTACCCCTTTTTGGAATAAAACCCCAATTTCATCATTTACCTGAAGATTTTCTGGTCCAGAAAAAAACAAAAGCCGACTAGACATATTTTGTGCAGGTGGATGTATTCCTGACATAAACTCAATTAGAGACCCAGAGACAGTGTCCAGTATAAACAGATCGGATGTTATTCAACACCATTCATCATAAAATAACTGCAACCTACCCCCAACCAGAGGTTGTTCCCCAGAGGATTTATCCTGAACTGAATGAATCACCCGTACCTCCATAGTCGACTGTGAACTTCTCACTCTTCTGGCCATGTTGAGGTTGTAGTTGGAGTATGCAGGTGGATATGGACGGCGTATCAACTGGTAACACTCTACTTGGGTCTGCTCCAGCATCTGACGGCCGTCTGGTTGAGAAAGACCTGCGAGATGGTATCCTGGCCAAGGGTATGTAGGTTTTCATGAGGCCAATAGTTTTGGCCTCTTCCTCCAGGTCTTTGACCTGTTTCAGCAGGTCTTCGCCGAATAAGAAATTTGGTGCTTGAATATTCGGGGACCTACAAAGAGCTGTGAAGCGTGGGTTTAACGTTGGCTTGATGGCGATCTTTTGGATACAGTTGATCTCGAAGTGGGCATTGCACAGCAGGGCCAACATATCCTGCTGTGTCCCCGACATTGGTGCCCCTTGGACCATTTTCCCAAAAGCCGTGATACCTGCCATCACTAAATTCAGGACTCGCTGGAAACGGAGCTCTTGCCCCCTCATGGATGCGCTCATTTGTGCCCAGATAGCCGAGTTCACGGTGGGCACCTTGAGCGACGCACAGTTAACAGGTGTCTGGTAACACGTGGTCGTCTCTTCCATGATGGAATCCTGGAACTGGTGAGAGGCCATGTAATTTATATTGGAAGCCAGACTTTCCTCCATGGCTTCACCAGTCCCCTCCGGAATGGCAAATTTTCTAGCCACCTCCGGACACCTCATGTGCCTTGGTGTGTGCACAAGAGCAGTGGCACCAACTTCAGGGTCAGAATCCTCCTGCCCTGGCTCTCCCGACTCTTGCTCTAGGGAGGTCTCTACCAGCCCTAAACAAGGTGCTGGCGAGGGTGATTCCCATTGGTACTCATAAGCATGCAAGTCCTCTTCGCCATATGGGCCTCTGCCTGAGGCTGTTTGAGGAATCCTAGGGGCATGCAACCCCGATTGGAACACTTCATGGCTCATCATGGTTTGAAGCATTCTTTCCATTTTGTCTAGACGTCCCCAGACCTTCTTGTTGGAAGGTCTCATCAGACTCGTCAGATAAAACGAGCCTGACTGATTTTTGTTTGGCCTTTCTCCCTGCTGGAGATGCCACAGCGCCCTGAGGCACTGGAGTTAATGGAGGCAGCTGAGCTGCCGGTGGTTCTGCGGTTGGCGTCGAGCCGGCATTACCGCAGCCGGTATCACCCTACCCGATCTGCGAACACTAACCGCGTTCCCGCGAGTGAAACTCTTGCTACGGCCGGCAGACTTTTTACCAACTTTCTCCATCTCTAAATACTCCTCCTGGCTCCTGAACCAGTCTCACGGAGTTTAAATACTCGCAGAAAGTTTTAAAATCACTTACCTGCCTGTTTACTACTTACCGCTGGTGGAGCTGCGCTCTCCTGCCCGTCGGTGTGCCATGCGTCGGATGTAATGACGCACATGTGCCTGGCGGGGCTTCTTCACGTAGTCACTCACGTGACTCCGAAGTAAAATTAGTTCCCCGTTCCTGCTATTTCACCATATCCCTTGATCGTAAGAAGGGTCTGATTCAGTGATGCAAAGTCCATTACCCTGACCATCAAAGACTGAATGTGCAGGAAGGAACTGCAGGTGATGGTTTTAACCAAAGAGAGACACAAAAAGCTGGAGTAACTCAGCGGGTCAGACAGCATTACTGGAGAAAAGGATTAGGTATTTTACTTCTCTCCAGAGATGCTCTGACCCGCTGAGTTACTCCAGCTTTTTGTGTCTATTTTCATTGAAGATTGAAGCTGCATGAAATGCATTAGTGTTGTGGTGTACACCCTTTCATTGCTGGATCCCTCTGCAAAGTGCTTTTAACTTTTAATCACAAAGTTCCAATTCATGATGGTAACGGAAGAAATGTTGGCGCGTGACCTATGGTTTTGATTGGTGTGCAGTTGAGGTTGGGAGTGTGATATCGGTCCAACCGCAGCGGTAGAGTTGCTGCCTTACAGCGAATGCAGCGTTGGAGACCCGTGCAGTCTGTACGGAGTTTGTACGTTCTCCCCATGACCTGCGTGGGTTTTCTCCGAGATCTTCGGTTTCCTCTCACACGCCAAATACGTACAGGTATGTAGGTTAATTGGCTTGGTAAATGTAAACATGGTCCCTGGTGGGTGTAGGATAGTGTTAGTGTGCGGGGATCGCTGGTCGTCGAGGACATGGTGGGCCGATAGGGCCTCTTTCAGCACTGTATCTCTAAACTAAACTAAACTAAAAACAAAGTTAGTATGTTCTAACCCAGGTAAATTCACTGACACAGTTTGCTCATGAAAAACGTATGCACATGGATCCAGTTGCCACCAGTGTTAAATCTATCCTGCTGCTGTCTTAATTCTAGTGACTTTGAGAAACATTCCATCCTCGCTATTTGATCTGAAGCATGTTTTAAAATAATTATACTTCACCCTATGTTTATGTTTAAGCACTTTATCATTTAGAGACGAAGTTTACTTCAGTTGTTATTATGTTTATGCATATTTGTTTAGTACAGTGATGCATTGTTTCGTTTTTGACTGTGATCATAAATCAACAAGAATAACGACAATTGTCTTTCTATTGTGCTTTTAACACATTAAAATTATCACAATGTCCTTCACGGGGACATAATCATTCAAACATTGACACTGAGCCATAGAACAGGGTCTTTCTTAAGACAGGGAATCAAAAGTTTGGTCTAAAAAGAAGATAAGAATTGGAAGCAGGAGAAAGTGAGACGACCTCTCTTGCCTGTTCCATCCGCCAGTAAGATCATGGTTGATCTGTGCAACAAATCCATCTTCTGGTTTAACCCCCTTAACCCTTCATGTCGAGAGATCTGTCCATTTCAATCTTGAATATTCTCAATGACAGCGGACCCTCTCTGCAATGACCTGGCAAATTCAAATGATTTAGCATCTTCAGAATATTTATTTCAGAGTTTCATACAGTGGGAGTGGAAGGTGTTGCATTTTGTGAAGTCTAACAAGGGATGGACAGTGAAAGGCCGGGCTCTGTGGAGTGTTTGGTCAAGAAGGCTTTTAGGAGTGCAGGTACATCGTTCCTTGAAAGGAACGTCACAGGTAGATAGTGTAGTCAAGAAGGCCTTTGGCACATTGGCCCTCATCAATCAGAGTATTGTGTAGAGGTTGGGAGGCTATGTTACAGTTGTACAAGTCAATGGTGAGGCCACATTTGGAGTATTGTGTTCAATTTTGATCACACTGTTGTAGGCAAGATGTTGGTAAACTGGAGAGGGCGCAGAGAAGATTTCCGAGGATGTTGCAATGATTCGGAACTATGGGGACAAGTAAAGTAGGCTAGGGCTCTATTCCTTGGAGCGCAGGAGGCTGAGGGGCGGTCTTATAGAGGTGTATAAGAGTATAAGATCACGACAGGAATAAATAGAGGCAATGCACAAAGTATTTTACCCAAAGTAGGGGAATCAAGAACCGGGGGGGCCATACGTTTAAGGTGGGGGGAAAAGATTTATTCGGAACATGAGGGGCAACAATTTTACACAAAGGATGGTGGGTATATGTAATGAGCTGACGGAGATGGTAGTTGAGGCAAGTACTATCACAACATTTAAAAAAACATTTGGACAGGTAAGTGGATAGGATAGGTTTAGATGGATATGAGCCAAATACAGACAGGTGGGACTAGTATGGATGGGGCATGTTCATTAGCGTGGGCAAGTTAAGCCAAAGGACCTATTTTCACGCTGTATGACTATGATTCTATGCGGCATAACCAAAGTCCAATGCAGTTGAAATCCTGACTTTTATACTCGATTCTTTGACCAGTGAAGGCATCATTCCATTCACCTATTTCCCACTATCTATTTCCGTTGCCACTTTTATGGGGAGCTATGGACCTGGATCCCAATATCTATCTGTGCACCACCGCTGTTGAGCGTCTTGCCGTTACTTTCAACTTCCCAAAGTGCACTTGCTTGGATTAAAGTCCAATTACCACTTCTCCGCCCGTTTATGTACAGTATCTGATCTATATCACGCTGTAATCTTTGACAGCCTTCCTCACTGTCCGCATCTCCACCAATATCGGAACTATACATTAATTTTGGACACTATACATCAATTTGATAGACGCCATCACTGTCCACCTTACCCTCCTGCTCTTAGTACTGTACAACTATTTCCAGACAGATTTCTGGGCGCAGCATAACGAGAGCCGCACAGTCTTCTTCGAACTCTCAGGGAATCTGTAATCATCCCTTACATCTGCATTGACTCAATCTGTACATGTTAAGCATTCAAAGTGAAGCAGTGAACTTCAGCCTCTGTCTACCAACTCTTTGGTTTGGTTTCTAGATCCTTTTAATAAATAAATGGATATCGTGTTTGCGGGAGTAGACTTTGACAATTTTCTATAAATTGTCAGCAATGCATGGGCTCCCTCAAATTTGGGAAAGTCTCCCGCAAGTGAATATGTGTATTAGTACAAGATGAAGCAATTGAAGTCGATGGACTCTGATGTATTACAGAAAGCGCAATGTGGTTAATTGCTGAAGGACTAGTAAAGTAACCTCATGTTTGGTTTCGTTCCAAGTGACATACTTGTCTATTTCTGATCCACGATCAGAGTTGCTACAGGCTAATTGTAGAACATTAGCAAAAACAGCAATCTATAATTTTACTACAATTACAATGTTTCTATTCTATGATAGCCGCGTTTTGGCAGTTAAGCACAGTATTTTGCAGAAGAATGCATGAGAACCGTCTTCTGAAGAGATTTTCATCATTCCCATCTTCATAATTTCCAAAGCCGGTAGTAATGCCCTTGGTGTGTCGGCCTGTTATCACCTGAAGCTGACCAACATTTCTGTACGGCATTATCAGTGTATTGAAATATACGGCAGCAGCAACATGTGTACATCTTAGGGCTCTGTGCCACACAATGGGTAGTTCAGTTGCTGGCAACGCTCTTGTACCATGCCACGTATGCAGTTGATTAAGCAAATACAGTCAACAAGGGAAGGGGATCAACATTTTCTATGCACTTGCGTTCAAATAATCTCATCTCATCATTTGCAAATCGTATCTCTTTACGTTTGCCATCTTTCTACCAGGATTAATGGCACTAACATTTTCCCATTCCCAGTAATGCCGAGGGCTTATCCTCCAGAATGAATTACACTCAACATGTAGGGTAAGCATTCCTTGTGGAAGAAACAAGAGTGGGAATTTGTGGACAGTTTTAATCCCTATTTGGCATGGCCACATCATAAGCATTGGCAGGGTTCATGAACTTTGTCCTCCAGATGATCTTAATGAGATCACAGCAACAAAGGTCAAACACTCAAGGTTTCCAAGTCACTTTATTGTCACATGTACCAATTATTGTACAGTGAAATGTGAGTTACCATACAGCGATACTAAAGTGAAAAGCAACAAGACACACAACCACATAAAAGTTAACATAAACTTCCACCACAGTGGATTCCACTTTCCTCACTGTGATGGAAGGCAATAAAGTTCAAACCTCTTCCTCTTTGTTCTCCCGCGGTCGGGGAAGTCAAACCATCAGCAATCGGGGTGATTAAAGCCCCCGCAGCCGACTATCGAAGCCCCCGTTAGGGTGATCGATACTCCCGCGTCAGAGCGGTTGAAACACTCTCCGTGGCATGGAGCTCCCGAGTCAGCCTCTTCTCACCAGAGACCGCGGGCTTCACGATGTTAAAGTCCACAGGCCCCGCGGTTAGAGCTTCAATCCCTGGCAAAGGGATCGCAAGCTCCACGATGTTAAAGTCCCGCAGACTCCCGCGGCTAGGAGCGTTGGGTCGGTCCCCAGGAAAGGCCACCAACTCCACGATGTTAGGCTGCAGTGGGAACGGAGATACGATATGGAAAAGATTTGCATCTCCGTCGAGATAAGAGATTGAAAAAAAGTTTCCCCAACCCACCCCCCCACCCCCCACATTAAACAAATCAAGGAACACTAAAACATACTTTTTAACACATACTAAAAATAACTTCTTCTTCTTTCGTGTGGCGTGCACAGCCTAAAGTTGCAGGACAACGTGTTCTATTTGATCTTCCGTTTGTCCACGTCGAGTTGATTGCATTAGTCGAAACAGGGCGGACCATGTGAAGGTTGCAATCTTCCACCCCACTAAAAATAACAAAAGGAAGAAAGGACTGGCAAACTGTTGGCGAGACAAACATATCACACTTTGAATGAGGATACGTTTAGTTTTATCAATTAACATTGAATAATTATTGTAATATTGATAACGTAATATGTTTCAAATCATTTCATATTTTTGAACAAGGGGAAAGGATTGTTTGGCTCCTCAAATCTATGCCAGCTCTCAGAACATTCCAAGTCTCATTTCCTCGCACCTTCCTTTGCAACCAAATCCCTCTCTAATGCCCATCAGCTCCTCAATGTTTCTTCCCCCCCCCCCCACCCACTAATCCTTCACAATGGTCAATTAAACCCGGCAACCAGATCCTCTTCCAATCGAAGCCTTTCCAGTCCACATACCTGTCCAAGTGTCTAATAAATAGAGGCATTGTACCCGTATCTACAACTTCCTCTGGCAGCTCGTTCTATATATTCACAACCCTCTATGTGTGGAAATTCCTCCTCAGATCTCATTTAAACCCCTTCCCTCTCACTGTAAATCCATGCCCTCTGATTCTGAATTCCTCTACACTGGGAAAAAGACTGTGACAAATCGCTTTTCTTTGCCTCTCGTGCTCTTGTATTCCTCATAAGAGGCCAACCTTCTGTCACTCCACACTCCAGGGAGAAAAGGTTTAGCTTCATCTCTCGGAAACAGTATTTGGAGCACAGTTGAGAATAGAAAGGACAGTTACACTGAATTTGGTTGAATGGAATTTTACTTTAAGATCATAAAATCAGAAGTGATAGGAGCACAATTAGGCCATTCGGCCCATCAAGTCTACTCCACCAATCAATTGGAGGCAGGAGAATGGGGTTAGGAGGGAGAGATAGATCAGCCATGATTGATTGGCGGAGTAGACTTGATGAGATGAATGGCCTAATTCTGCTCCTATTACTTCTGATTTTATGATCTTAAAGTAAAATTCCATTCACCCAAATTCAGAGTAATTGGTCTTTCTATTCTCAACTGTGCTCCAAATACTGTTTCTGAGAGATGATCTAGGTTAAGGCTGATCTATCTCTCCCTCCTAACCCCATTCTCCTGCCTTCTCCCCGTAACCTCTGACACCCTTACTAATCAAGAATCTATCAATCTCTGCCTTAAATATATCAACTGACTAACCTCCACAGTCTTCTGTGGCAAAGAATTCCACAGATTCACCACCCTCTGACTAATTTCTTCTCATCTTCTGAGGCTATGACCTCTGGTCCTAGACTCTCCCATTAATGAATTCATCCTCTCCACATCCACTCTGTCCAAGCCTTTCACTATTGTGCATGTTTACAGAGTGGCCAGAATTCCAGGGTCCATTGTGCAGAGTTGGAAATGCATCAAGTGTGACTCCAGTAGATGAACGCTGTTCTCATGGTGATGGGCTTTGCTCATGGTGGGTGTTTTGGGGTTATGGGAGAAGGCAGGACAATGGGGTTGAGAGGGAAAGATAGATCAGCCATGATTGAATGGCGGAGTAGACTTGATGGGCCAAATGACCTAATTCTGCTCCTAGAACTTATGAACTTATGAACTTCTGATACAGGTTGGCAGGGTCACAGGAAGATAGCTACCTGTTGCTAAAGCTCTGAACTTGCAACTATTGCCACCTGAAAATTATGTGAGGATCAACAAACAATCTGCTGGAGGAGCTCAGCAGGAAGATGATCATAATCACTTGAGGATGAATGGTCTTTGTGACCATTTGGCACAAGACACCTGCTAAAACATGTCTTCACAGTCTTTCAGTGAGCCAGAGGTGGCTATCCACCTTGAAATATAGGCTCCAAAAAATCACAGGTGTTGAAAAATATGCTAAAGAAGTTTGGGAATTTGTGGCACAGCGGTAGAGTTGCTGGCTCACAGAGCTAGAGGCCTGGGTTTGATCCTGACTATGGGTGCTGCCTGTGCGGATTTTGTACATTCTCCCCGTGGCCTGCGTCGGTTTCCTCCCACACTCCATAGACGTACAGTTTGGAGTTTAATTGGCTTGGTATAACTGAAAGCAAGAATTATGTTGTCCTATCTGGGACACATGACAATAAACTCTCTTGAATCTAGTGTATGTGTGTAGGTAGGACAGTGCTAGTGTATGGGGATTGCTTGTCGGCGTGGACTCGGTGGGCCGAAGCGTCTGTTTCCGTGCTTTATCACTTAGCTAACCCAAACTAAAGACTGTTTGCTGATTCAATTGTGTCCTCAGAAGTCCAGCAAATAATTGATGATCTTATAGCCAGTCTTGTTCACTCGCATAACGTTCAGGCTTGTCAGCGAGGCTCTAGATATTACTAGAAGCTGATGAGCTCCAGCTGGATGGTGTAGCAGGAAGCTTGGTGCTGGCCAAAATGTCTGGTTTTACTTGGCTAAGCTCCAGTTATACTGTGTACAAACTTAAATATATCAACACCTTGGTTCTGTTCACGGGGAAGTGGATATAAAATGTGCATTGTTTAGCAGCAAACATAACATCTATAAGCTGGAAGTCTCACAGCTTCTTGCTCCGTAGAATGTAAAACATTGTTTCACATTTCCACGTGTATCCAGAGCTCTCGACAGGCTCCATGCACGGTCTGAAGCCTTGGTGCGGCAGAAAGATACCAACAGCACGTAGCTATGCCACAGTTCCAGAGACCCTGGTTCAATCCTGACCTCTGGTGCTATTTGGCTGGGGTTTGCCCATTTTCCCTGTGGCTGGTGGGTTGCCCTCACGTGCTCCAGATTCCTCCCACATCTCGAAGTGAGATTCCTCCCACATCTACATTGCTCCCAGTGAGCAGATGAGTGGGCGGATCAGGGGGACAGATGACGGAAATATATGGATAACAAAATTGATGAGGGTAGGATTAGCGCAAGAAGAAAATGTGCACAATGTGCAGGGATTTATGGGTGGGCTAAAGGACCTGTTTCAGTGTTGTATCTCCCTGTGACTGTGATTCTATAACCTGATATTCAGTTGCTTTACTAAGTAGAGGCAGTCTCATTGGGATGTGCTGCTAAATGATTCAGAGATTGATTACTCAGTCTGTGGCCGACATATAAAATACTCCTATACCAGCCATTCTATTCTATCTTGTCAAAGGAGGAGACTACCAATTGAACAGAGAAAATCTCTCAAAGATGTGCTCAAAGCTTCCTTGAAGAAGTGCCCTCGTGCCCAATCACTGCTGGGAGTCTCTGCTCCATGAGTGGAGTTGAGCATTTGGGATGATATTGAGAGCCTTCGAGGGCTTTCACCAGGTGCACGCAGGGACGTCAGTAAACTGTGGGAAGAGTGCACCCACCCACTAGCAAAACTACGCACCCTCCCTATAATCCAGCTCCTGACCCATCAGAGGAAGAGACTGTGGTTCCCACATTGGCCTCAATAGCTGGCACAGAACCTAAGCCAATGTGAAAGTAAATCACCCGCAATCCCAAGGGGAGGGGAAGGAGGAAGAAGAGGAGGAGGAAGAAGAGGGGGAGGAGAAGAAAGAAGAAGAAGAAATAAGAAGGAAAAGGAGGAGGAGGAAGAGGAAGAGGAAGAGGAAGAGTACAAAGACTGCAGGCAGGACCCTAAACACTCAATGGCATTTGTGTAGTGTGTGAGACCAGGACAAATCAAAGAAAGCCACTGATGGATTACCTCATCTACTTTACTCATTCTTAACATTCACCAATTTCCAGAACGTTTTGTCCTGTGGGAATTGCAAGATTGATTTAATAGTGGATATGTTTGTTATCGATTTAAGTCGTAAATAATAAATTTCTGTAATGGAATTTGTACTTTGTACATCCCATGTGGCAAGTAGGACTTGAAAGTAATTTTATGCCCAATAATACGTATGACTACAACATTCCCTAATCTGGAATGTTAAGCAGGTGAGGCACAGTAAATGGCTGACTGCCTATCATTGCTGTTGGTTGCAGATTCGTCAACATTAAGCAGGAATCAGGAGAACATCACTAAACTGGGCTTAACACCAGTGGAACGAGGTTTCCAGCCTGAAGAAAGGTCTCGACCCGAAACGTCAGCCAATCCTTCTATCCAGTAGGGCTGCCTGTCCCGCTGCGTTCCTCCAGCATTATGTGTCTATCTTCAGAGGTTTCCTTGGGCTACAGATGACCTTAGTTTGTTTCAAATTATGTAAAAATGACCGCAACTGATTGTGTCTGAAGCAAGATGATGTAACGAACACCGCTCAAAGTCCCCTCAGCTTAATAAATCACATTGAACTGATGGAGTAATAGTTGATGCCTATTATTTTGCCACCAGCTGAGAGCACTGGGGGTAGCAAAATCAGCTGTATAGATCGACGGCTGTGAAGGTGCACATTCAATATCCCTCACAGTACATTTCTTAATAAACCTCCACGTTCGATACTGTGTTGCCCAAGCCACTTGGCTGATAGAACATAAGATCATGTGATAGGAGTTGAATTTGGCCATTTTGGCCCATCAAGTCTACCCCGCCATTCAAACATGGCTGATCTCTCTTCCTGCTAACCCCATTCTCCTGCCTTCGCCCCATAACCTCTGACACCCGAACTAATCAAGAATCTAGCTATCTCTGCCTTAAATATATCCACTGATTCCACAGATTCCAAAAATTCCACAGATTCACCACCCTCTGACTAAATAAATTCCTCCTCATCTCTTTCCTAATAGAACGTCCTTCAATTCTGAGGCTATAACCTCTAGTCCTCAACTCGCCCACTAGTGGAAACATCTTCTCCGCATCTACTCTATCCAAGCCTTTTGCATCTTCTTCTGTGAAACCTCTTCTCCACATCCAATCTATCCAAACATGTTTTTGTTTCTTCTGTGTATGCAAATACTCAGTGAAATGACAATAAAGTGAATACTTTCACTATTCTGTACATTTCAGTGAGGTCCCCCCTCATTCTTCTAAACTCCAGCGAGTACAGGCCCAGTGCCGATAAACGCTCATCATATGTTAAACATATGATAGACATAATCTATAAGCACCCTCCCAGCAACAAAAAGCCCTTATTGTAAAACATTGTCGTTCCTAAAGACATAATTATACAGAGGGTTTATTATGTTTAAAATGGTTGAATGTTTAAAATTAAAATGGTTTTCTAAAATATTTTAGTGATGATTCATTATCACATTTCATAAGTGAGTATTTAACGATCACAGCAGGAATTGCAGAAATATAGATGGGCATGTTGGGTTGTGTCCTTTTATGCTTCATCTATACATTACTATAACAACCAAATTATGACATTTTATTCTCCAACTAGTGCCAGTGGAGTTGGAATTGGAGTAATTAAAAAGGGGATTTTTGCTTGCTGCAATACAATTATTTATAAGTCTTGTGGTGTAGAAAGAGTACAGTTTATGTAGAGTGTTTATTTTCTGCTTGTAACCACAAGTTTCTCCATAAATCTTAATGTTGATTACCGTGCGAGAATGATGAGGATGAGAAATATCAGAAGAGACATCTTGGGTGGAATGATTTTGCAAGTATTTTGTGCATGAGCAGTATGGGTGCAAGGCTAATTGCTTTGAAGATAAAGCGTTATTAGGGGCTTGTTAATCGGTCTCACTGTCAGATCCGTGTTTAGATAAGTCTTGTGAAGTGCCAGCTCCCTCACCGAGCCACTGTAAAGGCAATCTACCCATCTTTACTTTCTGTCGCCCACATATATCCAATTGATGTATTTATTTTTAACGTTCCTTAACATTTATTTTTAACGTTCCTTAACAAAAGGATCCAGAGGGTTGCTGTGCACTTCAGTTGTAAATACATTTTCCATGAAATTATTTCATTTGATTAGCTGAGAACTAATTTGTTTGTAGCCATTCCCACCTTTTGTGCAAACTTAATGACAAATGCAAAATGACCACTTCTTGAGACTAAATACCTCTGAGAATACGAGGAGTAATGCTGAATGATACTAATCACAATAATCTGGCAGGAGTGGGTTGGTTATCGCAGCACAATGATTACCAGATCATAGCCTTTTGATAGAAATCCCCCCAGTTCTCATCAGACCAGCTCCCTTTCTGTAGTTACTTAACTCATTGGGTCTATTCATTTAATAATGCACAAAATGAATCATGCAGAAACCATCGTCCTTTTTCACCACTAAAAGTTGAGTCATGGGACAAATATCCTTTGGGTGGAGCAACTGTGGTTCAATGAATTGCTAGATGACCAATAATTAACACTTTCAGAGCTCTGGTTATTATTTATTTTCTTTACTCCAAATTCAACCGAGTCAATTTAATTTATTCATTCAGATTTCACACACTGTAAATCTTGAACAAAATTCATGCACTCACAATAAAAATTCAATACATTTATCTATTCACAAATTTAGCATTCCTGTACTGCACTTCAAATTCAAAAATAGAAGCGAACTACCTTACGGTCTTTCCCTTAATAATATGAAAGTCTGAAATCACCACAAATTTTTCCCTGAAGAACATCCACTCAGTTGCTACATAAGCTTTAATAATTTCAATAAATTAATATAAATTTCCGCAATCCAGTAAGCAGGTGATACCCTGTGGAAGTAATTCTTATTCAGTAGACCCACTGGTTTTTCCTAAGCTCATTTGATTGGTTCCTCGTGTCTCATAAGGCTTTGGTAGAAGGACATGAAAGTAGTTGTACACGGGACGTTGCCAGGCAAATTAGGCCAAAAGAAAGTTGTATGAATTAGAACAGATGTTGCTGATGTTCAGTTAAATGACAGGAGACATTGTGTCTTGTTGCATTACTGTCATATTGAAGTCTTAAAAACATATTCCGAGTCAATAATTACAAGGGCTGCTATGTATTCTGCTTTAACGACCCTCATTTGATACTTCATAAACACCACAGAGGGATTTTATTAACGTTCTTTCCCAACTTCCTGTACATAACTTAGATGTAATCATTATTAGGTGCTTGAATAAAATCTAAGGTTGATCTGCAGGCCAGCAGTCGTTAAATTTTGTTTTGTAGAGCCAAATGAATTGAAGGACAAATTCTCTGCTCGGGAATATTTAAATGGAAAGATAGAAAGGAAATGTCATGTTTTTGAAGGAAAATTCGCGACTAACATACAGATGGAAGATTTAATATCATTTGGTTTATAAAAGAGCAATTGCTGTCGTCTATTATAGGAAGGCTTCACACTGCTGGCAGACATTTCATTTTGCGCTTGTCCCGTTCCCCAAATGGTTAACGTGCTTGAATGGTCCCACAGAGTTCTCGTCAGATTGTGTGATGTGCCAGTAATGATCAGCCATTCTAAACTTTCTAATAATTGCAGCTCATACCAACATAAGGACAGGTGACTGACTAGCAGCTGTAAATCTCTCTTTTCCCATGGCTGAGAGGAGGAACAGGCAATTTTGGTTAGAGGAAACATTGATAATCCTCCTAAATGCAAGAGGCTCTGTGGCATGATTAGATGAAACATAAGCAGAAGTCCTCAGGTTTTATTTTGGCTTTCATACAGTCACAGAGTTCCACTGTACAGAAACGAACCTTGCAACTTTAACGCCGACCACCAGACTAATTGCATTTGTCAGCATTAGGTTCACATACTTCTATGCCTGGCCTATTCAAGTGCCTGTCTAAAGGTCTCTTAAAGGTTGTGATTCATCACCTCCTTTGGCCGCTAGCCCCAGCTATCAACCGCTCCATGTGCTGCTTCCAGCTAGTTGCCAGACTAAAATAAACAGTTATTTTCCAACAGAGCAAAGAAACAAGACGTTATTTCTTCTGCTAATATGTCACCAGCATTTTTTTCTCATTATTCTCATTATACCTCTTCTTTAGAGCATGATAAAAATATCTGAGAACAAGTTGTTTTTAACTTATGCACAAAAATATTTGCGGAGGGGGGAAGTTTCTGCTTACTAACATGTCAACTTAAAAGTGCGCAATGCCACCTTAAATTACTCTCGCAACCATCTCAGATTAGCAGCAGATAAGTACATTTATTGTCATTATGCATCAGAATTTATTTCCATATTGAATTAAATTCTGTTTTTCCCCGAACAAATAACAATTTAGTTGGATTTGCGTGTGGGGAAACATCTTTAATAAAACTGAAATTTCCAATGCACCACAAAGCACTTCTGTTCATTTATAATCGTTTTATCAACCTCTTGCTATGCAGAAAGCGACGTTTAATTTTGATCAGATGCAAGTAGACAAAGTTTCATCCCAAGGCATAAAACTCCTCTTAATGCACTCCTACTGTATTCTTCAACATTTTGTTAATTTGCTAATGTGGGTCACAGGTTACAGAAGCATTCCTGCAAACTTTCTCTGTGACCATTATACACAACCCTACTGTTTATTGGCATCCCCTCGCTTGACTTAATTTACAAGTGTTTTTGATGAGATGAGCAATTTGCACAATCTCAGGGAAATGCCCGTTCTCATGGAAAAACAGACGGAGAATACCGCAGGTACTGAAAATCTGAAGCAAGGGCATAATATTACGGAAATCTCAGCTGATCGGGCTGCACTTGTAGCATGTGAAAAAGGATCAGCTGACTTTTTGACTTTTTAAACTGGAAATTCGGAGTAATTCATTTTGGTTGGTAGGACTAAATATTGTGGCTGCTATGCATTGTACACTGTTGCTGACATTTGGTTTCATTGCTACTTATTGGGGATATAATTCTGGTGGTGGCGCGACTCACGTTGCAGCGGCCCCTACAGCCTGTCTGTCTTTTTTTTAACATTTTTTTTGTCTAGTTAAATGTAGTTGTTTGTGTTTTTTTTTGTACTGTTTCTAACTGTGTATATGTTGGGGGAGGGAGGGGGAAACTTTTAAAATCTCTTCCCCGCACGGAAGACCAGATCTTTTCCTTGTCTGGTCTCCGTTGTCGTTGGGGCCTAGCACCGTGGAGCGGCCTCCGGCCGGGACGACCTGGGAGCTCCAGTCACGGAGCCTGCGGAGCTGCGGACTCACCGTCGTGGGGGCTGGCCGGCCTCGGAGCGTGGGGAGCGGTGGTGGCTCGCTGCTGCAGCCCGACTCCGGAGCTCCAGCTCCAGCTGCGGATTACTGCCCGTGGACTGTCGGGATATCGGGAGCTCGTGGGTCCGGGTGGGAGACCGCTTTCCGGAGCTCCCGCAATGCAACATCCCTCGCTCGTGTCGCGGGGTTGGATCAACCCGGAGTGGGGCCGTACGTCGCCCGGCGCGGCTTTAATGGCCGCGGGACATTCCAGCGCCCGCCGGGGGCTCCAACTGTGACTTTTGGGCCTAGAGCGGGGTCGTACATCGCCCGGCGCGGCCTCAATGGCTGCGGGACATTCCAGCGCCCGCCTGGGGCTTGGACATCGGGGTGCGGGGGAGAGAGAAGACTTTGCCTTCCATCACAGTGAGCAGGAGATTCACTGTGATGGATGTTTGTGTAAATTGAATTGTTTGTATGTTTTGTAGCAATTGTTTTGTTTGTATGGCTGTAGAAACAGAGTTTCGTTTGAGCCTCTCTGAGGTTCGAATGACAAATAATAAAATCTAATCTAATCTAATCTAAACCTTTAGGCAATACAGCTGTGAAGCAAGTCCAGAATCAGGAAAGGTGGGTGGGGGGAGGGGGCGGGGGGTGGGGTGGAAAGAGGATGTAAGGGAGGGATGGGCAGAGTGGGATTTGTTCAGAGGGTAGTCGGGCAGATGTGGTGTTCACAAGGGAGATTGAGCAGAAAAAATGGAGTTGACAATGTGACAGTATGGAGTGTCAAGACGGGACCAAAAGATGATAAATTGTGAAGAGAAATAATGAAACTATAAAATAAAGAGGAAGCTTGTAAGAACGTAAAATGGTAGAAGAAAGGCAGGTGGAGCCCAAGGGTGCAGATCGCCTCACTATAACTGCATGATGGGGCATTCCTACCTAAGCAACTGGCTACGAATCCTGAATCCTCATTCCACACCCAGAGTTTTCAGCTATTCCATTTTCACTCTTGTCTTTCTATCATGGGCCTCCTACACTGTTGAAATAAAACCCAGTCCATGCTTGGTATCTTGGACTTTGACTCCAAGACTGAGTGGCGCAGAGCCTGGAAAGATGCCAACACCAACAACGGAGAGGTCATCACAGACCCCACAGTGAAACCAGCGGGAGTTGACCTCCATCGCAAGCAATGGCGAACCCTGAACAGAATCCGCACCCTCCATGCAAGAACAGCCCATCAGCTGCATAAATGGGGGATGACAGACAACCCTACTTGGGACTGGGGACATCCAGACCAGACCGTCCCACACATCGTGATTGACTGCCCATTGAGGCTTTTCCCTGGGGGCATCAAAGCCATCCACCCAGTAAATGATGCTGTCCTGGCCTGGATTTCGATCCTTGATCTAAAACTTTAGGCTGTGCACGCCATACACAAGAAGAAGAAGCTTGGTATCTCAGTCTAAGAATGTTTGACTTTAATGGCAGATGCCCACACCAAATTCCATGGGAGAATGCAACAAAATGCAGGAAAAGCAATGGTAGTTGGTCGTTGGTGTTACGGTAGAAGTGTAAATGACAGCTGCTGGGCAGAGAAGCTCTGGAGAAGCTCTGTGATCAGACCAGGAATTGACTACTCGTACACCAGGGGTGCAATATAACCAAGAGTGTGTATAAGTGAGTTTGATGGGGTAGGCAGGACCGGAGGTCATTAAGTCGATCGATGAGGCCAGGGCAGTGGATGTCGCCTATGTGGGCTTTGGAAAAGTCTCCCATGATAGGCTAGTCTGAAAGGTTAGAGCACATGTCAGGGGTTATGGGGAGAAGGCAAGAGAATAGCACCAGGAGGGAGAGATAGATCAGCCATGATTGAATGGTGGAGTAGATAGGCTGAATGGCCCAATTCTGCTCCTATTACTTATAATAACCTTTTGATATAGAATCCAATGTGAGCTGGCCAATTGGATTTAAAATTGTCTTGGAAGAAGGAGTTTAAGGGTAGTTGTGGACGGTTATTTTTTCTGATTGGAGAAATATGACCAATATACACAGGAATCAATGTTGGGTCCACTATTGCCTGATACATACATTAACAATTTGGATGATAATGTAGTTAGTAATGTTAGTAAATTAGCAGATGTCACCAACAGTGGTGGTATAGTGGACAGTGGAGAAGGATATCTAATTCTACAACAGGATCTAAAAATCAATTGGGAACTTGGGCCAAGGAACAACAAATAGAATTTAATTCTGACAAGTTTGGAATGTTGCACATCGTTATGTCAAACTATGGCAGGACGTGCACATTAAATGCTAGAGCCTTGGAGAGTGGGAAAGAACAGAGAGATTTAAGAGTACAGGTGCGTGGAAAGAGGCGATTGAGATGGGCATTATGGTGAAGAAGGTATATGGCATATTTGTCTTCATTACAAAGGGTATTTGCTACAAAAGTATGTTGACATCATGAAGTAGCTGTCCAAGTCATTGGTGTGACCGCATTTGGAGTATTGTGTGCATTTCTGATTGCCCAACTATAGGAAGGATGTCATTTTTGGTCTCACTGGCTTAACTTATAGGAAAAGGTAGAATAGGCTGCGATTTTTTATTTGGAGCTTTGGAAGCTGAGAGGTGACTTTGTGAAGGAGTATAAGACCATGAAGGCCATGGAGAAAGTGAATGCTCACAGCATTTTTACCAGGGTAGAGGATTCTAAAACTACACAGCATTGGCTTAAGATGAGAGAATTAAGAGGAACCTAAGGGAAACATTTTCACTCAAAGGGTGATCTGTATCTGGAATGAGCTAACAGGGGAAGCTATAGAAACAAATACAATTGCAACTTTTAAATGCCATTTGGACAGATATAGGGATAGGAAGGTTTTAAAGAGCTGTGGGCCAAATGCAGGCAAATAGAACTAGCCCAGTATGCTAACTTGGTTGGCATGGACAAGATGGGCCAAAGGGCCTGTTTCTGTCCTGCATATCTCAATAACTTTCTGAATCTATCGTCTCACAAATGAATAAAAGTCATGTAGCAGATGACAAGGAGAGTCATGCCCAGCTAGAAAGATCAGATCCACACAAGGAAGAGAAAAGAATGAGCAAACACAGTTTTTGGTTGAAGATTTAAATGTGATATTAGGATGACGTGCAGTGCTGATCACCATGTCTTCTCTTGAGCATGCTTAAACCTTCCGTTGTCCCCTTCCTGTCAGATGCTCAATTTTAAAACAGTCTTGTGGTTTCACATCCAACCACCATGATGAATCATTGCAACCAAATCGTTCATACAGATATGAAATTACATTGCAGTTTGCTTTCCCAAAACCAAGTCGAACCCGTCATCGTGCATCTATTTTTTTAGAAACATTGCCTTTCACCAGAACTGGTGGTCAGTGAAATGCCATGATTTCCGGATATTTTGTTTACTTTGTAGGAATTGCTGATGCATTTGGCCTTATACTTGTGTGATGCTGCTTCAAACAATTGCACCCATTGTTACAGACCTCAAATATCTCACTAAATTTGCAAGTGTCTTCGATAATCAGGAAAAGGATCAGTTTTGCCAACAGTTGATATAAACCTCTGCAGGGCAGTGGGAGACTAAAGATATGTGGAAGGGTAGGGCGTGAAATTGATAGATCAAAGCAGACGATGATCAAGGAAATGTAGACTGGTTCATTGTTAGCTGAGATAGTTCAATGTTTTTCAATGGCTGACAAAGACAGTTTTAAAAACTTAAAAGAAATGATTAGGAAAAATTATAATCTCTGAGATAAACTTTTTCACGAACAACTGATAGCTTTATTTATTTAATTTTCTATGCACGTTCTCAGTGCAATTCCATCTATGCAATTCCACAACGTTTTGCCATTGACCTATTATCCTCCCACATGCCAGTCAAGTCCACCCTGGCTCCTCTGCCACTCACCTTCACACAGGGCAATTTACAGTAACCAGTCCACTCATCAGCCAGCACGTCTTTGGGACAGGGCAGGAAACAGTGGCGGAGCTGGTAGAGCTACTACCTCAGGTTACTAGAGACTTCGAACTTGACCTCAGGTACTGTCTGTGTGGAGTTATGCACATTCTCCCTGTGACCATGTGGGTTTTCTCCGGTTGCCTCAGTCTCCACCCACATCCCAGAGACATGTGGATTTGTAGGTAAACTGGTGTCTGTAAACTGCCCCTAGTGTGTAGGGAGGGCATGTGAAAATGGGACAGCGTGGAACTAGTGTCAACTAGTGTTGATGGTTGGCGTGGACTCTATGGGTCGAAGTGCCTGTTTCTGTGTTGCATCTTTCAATCAATCAAACTGGAGAACTCACAAGTAGGAATTCAGGATGTTTTTCTTCAACATTTAAAGTATCTTCTCATTGACTCAACAGAAGAAAAATAGGGACTGTTGTGAAGTAGAGCAGTGCTGACATTTGGAATAATAAATACTATTTTGTGATAGAAATAATTAATTGATAGATGTTAAAGAATGGCATATCAGTGCATCACATTTCCTTAACTTACTACTTCAGCAGGCCTAATGGTTAGACCTTATAAGTTGTGCAAGGGTAACATTTTGAAGTCCAAATCTCTCTGCTACACTAATCTTATCAATGTGTGATCCTTTAGTCCGCAGACATTTAGCTGGTCTGGGGGTCAAGTCAAAGCATAACATCATTAAAGATGCAGACATCTTGTGCTGCGTGGTGTATCTCTAAATGCTGGAGTAACTCAGCTGCCTATGAATACCACAGATTTGTAACATTATGCTACTGAATTCAGGTTCATTGTGCTACTGAATCACATAGAAACATAGAAACATAGAAAAATAGGTGCAAGAGTAGGCCATTCGGCCCTTCGAGCCTGCACCGCCATTCAATGTGATCATGGCTGATCATTCAACTCAGTATCCCGTACCTGCCTTCTCTCCATACCCCCTGATCCCTTTAGCCACAAGTGCCACATCTAACGCCCTCTTAAATATAGCCAATGAACTGGCCTCAACGACCTTCTGTGGCAGAGAATTCCAGAGACTCACCACTCTCTGTGTAAAGAATGTTTTCCTCATCTCGGTCCTAAAGGAATTCCCCCTTATCCTTAGACTGTGACCCCTTGTTCTGGACTCCTCCAACATCGGGAACAATCTTCCAGCATCTAGCTTGTCCAACCCCTTAAGAATTTTGTAAGTTTCTATAAAGATCCCCCTTCAATCTTCTAAATTCCAGCTAGTACAAGCCGAGTCTATCCAATCTTTCCTCATATGAAAGTCCTGACATCCCAGGAATCAGTCTGGTGAATCTTCTCTGTACCCCCTCTATGGCAAGGATGTCTTTCCTCAGATTTGGAGACCAAAACTGTACGCAATAAATGCATGAGGTTATTTACTCTGATGGGACCATTTAAAATCATGATCATTCATTTACCAACTGGGGATAATATCTGGAATTATAAAGTTTGGTGCTGAGAGTAATTAACCTTCCTTTGTTTTGATAAGCAGACTATTTTTTGTAAGAGAAAATAGAAAATATGCACAGCACGGTTTTGAAAAGCTGACTCACCAGCAGCTTATTGATGCTTTAATGTTAGTTTGTAATCAATATGTGCAAGTTAGGTCTAAAGTAGCTGAGAAGAAAAGAAGATGAGAATGTCATCAGATGAATGGAAGATTACTCTATGCGCAGCAGAAGATTAAAAATGCTCCCATTAAGGTTGAATTCAATGATTTGTGCAAAATTTACATATATTATGCATTTTTCCACTGGGATGTTCTGTAATGCATCAGTGCATCATTTAAGCACTAGTGCAGAATAGCTGCCGAATACATAGACAGCACATGTTGCTGATGTGAGATATTGGGGGTTTTCACTGCTTTTAGAGAGGGGTTATAAGGCAATTCAAAACTCAACGAGTAGATACAAAAACACGCACGTGCACAGTAATGCACATGCGCACACATACAGTATACATGTGCACACACACATACATGCGCACTCACACACACACGCACACACACACACAAACACACATATACCCTAGACTAAGTGGGACCTGTTGACCGTCCACACGGGCGAGCTGGGCCCCCAACGCAATATTCCACCTCTCCACCAATTCCAATATTGGTGGCCAGTGGGGGCTTTATGGAGCTCTAGTATGAGTCTTGTGGGCCAAAGGGACTGGTTTCCAGAGGGCTAGAATGGACATTGTGGGTCAAATGGATTCTTAGACTGGCAGCTCAGTCACTCAGGCGTGGTGGGCTGGCAGCCCAGTCACTCAGGCCTGGTGGGCAGGCAGCTCAGTCACTCAGGCCTGGTGAGCTGGTAGCTCAGTCACTCAGGCCTGGTGGGCTGGTAGCTCAGTCACTCAGGCCTGGTGGGCTGGCAGCTCAGAAACTGCCAGAAATTCTGCCCAAACGGGGAGAGGGTGGAGAATCAATTTTAGACATTTTTCATCTTTTTCTGCAGATCACAGCAATCATTTCACAATGAAGAGAGGGAGAAAAATACTGGGGTGAGGTTTAATCCTTGCAGGGGGGATACTTACTGATGGGCTGAATTGACTCCTCCTGGGCTAGTACAGGCCTGATGGGCCGAAGGGACAAACAACGTCTCAGTGAAATCTCAATGAAAGTCACTTTTTCTGGACTTTTCCTGGGCTGGCACAGGCCTTTTGGGCAAAAATGCTCCTCCTGGGCTAATACGGGCATTTTGGACAAAAGAGACTAGTTTCTCGGCTAATAGGGGCCTTGTAGACCGTAATTAGTGGCTTCAGGCAGGCCAAATATAACTCATTTCATTTTCATTTTCATTTCGCATTTCTGTTTCAAGCACAGGGCAGGCCAAACAACTCATGGCATTGTCATTTCAATTTCCATTTTGCATTGCAGTCTCAAGCACAGGGCAGGCCAAACAACACATGGCATTGTCATTAAGGGCTAACAAATCATTTATTGCCAGTACATTGCAGACTCACAGTTCAGTTGATTCACAGCTTAGAATCACAGCTGTGGCATCTCCCTCATGATCTTCTAGAGTGACTGACTCACATCAATGCATCTGGGGTTTTATAGTCCTACATAAATATAAATATCCATCCTTCTTAAATATAAATGTATATATAAAATGGTGTTTACAGAGTACTTTACTTACATATCTATTGTGCTGTTGTAAGTAAGAATTTCATTGTTCCATTTTGGGACATACAATATGATACATATGACAGTAAAGCACTCTTGACTTTCTTGATGGAGCCACATGCACACACACAGACACACACACACTCACACACAGAGGTAAAGGGGCAGGGTGACGTTGGGGCTGGTAGATAATAGGCAGAAAGAGGTAAAGAGGGGAACAATCATAATCATTCATTTACCAACTGTGCATAATATCTGAGCAGTAACAGGATCGGTCCGAGTCAGCATGGATTTACGAAGGGGAAATCATGCTTGACTAATCTTCAGCAATTATTTGAGGATGTAACTCGGAAAATGGACAAGGGAGAGCCAGTGGATGTAGTGTACCTGGACTTTCAGAAAGCATTTGATAAGGTCCCGCATAGGAGATTAGTGGGCAAAATTAGGGCACATGGTATTGTGGGTAGAGTGTTGACATGGATAGAAAATTGGTTGGCAGACAGGAAACAAAGAGTAGGGATTAACGGGTCCCTTTCAGAATGGCAGGCAGTGACTAGTGGTGTACCGCAAGGCTCGGTTCTGGGACCGCAGTTATTTACAATATACATCAATGATTTAGATGAAGGGATTCAAAGTAACATTAGCAAATTTGCAGATGACACAAAACTGGGTGGCAGTGTGAACTGTGAGGAGGATGCTTTGAGAATGCAGGGTGACTTGGACAGGTTGGGTGTGTGGGCAGATGCATGGCAGATGCAGTTTAATGCGGATAAATGTGAGATTATCCACTTTGGTATCAAAAACAGGAAGGCAGATTACTATCTAAATGGTGTCAAGTTGAGAAAAGGGGAAGTACAACGGGATCTGGGGGTCCTTGTTCATCAGTCAATGAAAGTAAGCATGCAGGTACAGCAGGCAGTGAAGAAAGTTAATGGCATGTTGGTGTATTGTGTGCAGTTATGGTCCCCTAATTTGAGGAAGGACATTTGTGCTATTGAGGGAGTGCAGCGTAGGTTTACAAGGTTAATTCCCGGGATGGCGGGACTGTTATATGCTGAGAGAATGAAGCGGCTGGGCTTGGATACTCTGGAGTTTAGAAGGATGAAGGGAATCTTATTGAAACATATAAGATTATTAAGATTGTTAAGGGCTTGGACACGCTAGAGGCAGGAAACATGTTCCCGATTTTGGGGGAGTCCAGAACCAGGGGCCACATCTCATTAAGAATAATGAGTAAGACATTTAGAAGGGAGATGAGGAAACACTTTTTTTCACAGAGAGTTGAGAGTCTGTGGAATTCTCTGCCTCAGAAGGCGGTATAGACTGGTTCTCTGGATACTTTCTAGACAGAGCTAGATAGGGCTCTTAAAGATAGCGGAGTCAGGGGCTATGGGGAGAAGGCAGGAACGGGGTACTGATTGTGGATGATCAGCCGTGATCAAATTGGATGTGATGTATGCCTATTCCTGCACCTATTGTCTATTGTCTGTTGTCTATTGTCTGTAATGGGCAGAATTAGGAGACATGGGTTGGTGGGTGAGAGGCAGAAACAGATAAGAAAAATAAATACAAAAGATAAGAGTTAAGAGTTGCTAGCTTCAATCTAGACCAGAGAACCTCAAACTAGTATGACACAAAAGCTGGAGTAACTCAGTGGGTCAGACAGCATCTGTGGAGAAAAGGAATAGGTGATATTTCTGGTCGAGACCCTTCGTCAGACTGAGACCCTGAAGAAGGGTCTCGCACCCAAACGTCACCTATTTCTTTTCTCCAGAGATGCTGTCGGACACGCTGAATTACTCCAGCTTATTGTGTCTATTTTCGGTTTAAACCAGCATCTGCTGTTCCTTCCTATACATCTCAAACTGGTATGGATGGACAGCTGATACAACAGTGTGATTATAACCTAACTTGCCAGATAAGAAGTTACTGTGTTGGACATTGATTGTTCATTTAATACCGTCACAGTTTTACTTTCTGTTGGTCTATCTGGTACCTGACTCCACAGTGATTTGGATTACTTTATCTGTTTAAGAAAGAATTGCAGATGCTGGAAAAATCGACGGTAGACAAAAATGCTGGAGATACTTAGTGGATGAGGCAGCATCTATGGAGTGAAGGAATAGGGTCTGAAGAAGGGTCTCGACCTGAAACGTCGCCTATTCCTTCTCTCCATAGATGCTATCTCACCCGCTGAGTTTCTCAAGCATTTTCATCTACCTTGGATTACTTTACCTCCACTCTTTCAAACATTGTCATGCAGATGTAAATTTGACAATATTTGCAAGAGAAAGTTAAAAATGTTCCAATATGGAAACCAAATAGTTTTCGTCAGTACATTAGCAGCACAGCCCTTTGAGCTTCCTTCACCTTTCAATAATACCACATTATTTCCCTCAGGAATGATCTTAATCCGTGTTCATTACGTGAATTGTCTTGATGCTGGAAATCCTCCAGAGGAATTGAGGCAACGGAGGAGAGAGGTGGGCTGCAGAGGCAAACAATGCCACAGGAAGCATGTCTACAGTGGCCAGATGGCCTTCCAGCGGCTGGGGCATCTACAGTAACCCCAGATGTGAAATCTGGGACAAAGTGGGAACAGCATCAGAACAGCAGCCAAGGATGCAAATTGGAAGGACCTGCATTGATGCATTCCTTAGTAATGGATCTCCAAAGATAGTTTATAATTATAATGAAACAAAGAACTGCAGATGCTGGTTAACACAGTTACAGTGCTGGAGTAACTCAGGCAACATCTCTTGAGAACATGGATAGGCAATGTTTTGGGTCGAGACCCTTCTTCAGATTAAGGGGTCTCGACCCAAAACATCACCTTATTCATAATTATTCCCTTCCAAAATAACTTCTGTTATTTGATAAATTCAAGTTTGTTGGTATTTCTACTCTAGGCTTTGAGAATGCCATTTATATTCTATGTAGATAGACACAAAATAACCACACGGGACAGGCAGCATCTCGGAATGGATGACATATCTGGTCGAGATCCTTCTTCAGAGTCATTGGGGAGGGCGACACAGAGATATGCAAGAGTAAGGTGTGAGAACGAGACATTAAAGGGGACAATAATCAAGGAAAATGTGAAATAGATCATTGTCTGACACAAAATGCTGGAGTAACTCAGCGGGTGAGGCAACATCTATGGAGAGAAGGAATGGGTGACATTTTGGGTCGAGTCCCTTCTTCAGACTGATGTCAGGGGAGGGGGCAGGACAAAGATAAAATGTAGTCGGAGACAGTAAGATTAGTGGGAGAAATGGGAAGGGGAAGGAGAGAGGAAGCAAGGGCTATCTGAAGTTAGAGAAGTCAATGTTCATACCGCTGGGGTCTCAACCCGAAACGTTGCCCATTCCTTCTCTCCATAGATGCTGTCTCACCCGCTGAGTTAATCCAGCATTTTGTGTCTACCTTTGATTTTACCAGCGTCTGCAGTTCTTTCTTACACATAGATCATTTTTAGCTAGGGGAAGGTGCCAACAAAGCATACAAAGATAAAATTAAATCAGGAAGACAGTCAGACTGGTCCGGGGAGGAATGGAGAGAAAGGCATGTGTCCGGGGGAGGAATGGAGAGAAAGGGAAAGCAAGGGTTACCTGAAGTTAGAGGTCGATATTCATACCGCTGGGTTGTAAGCTGTACAAGGGCAGTGCCGTGATCATTCATACACCAAGGCTTCAACAATCAAAATCAGTCAACTGGCAAAAGGATTGTGGCACTGGGTGTGTTCTCAGTGGATTTGCAGATGGACACCATCGCTACTGCACAGATGTCAGTGCATTAACTGTGTATGGAGCTTTATATCTGGGGTATGAGTAGCATGCAAGTGAACATTTACTCCCCATCAGCAATTATTCTGCTGCACATGAATCCTCCGATGTCTGTGGACCACGTCTTCTCAAGGCAACTCTCATTTGTTTAATTGACTGTCACAGTTGCTTGGAAAACTCTTGACCCTGTGTATCATACGAACATTTGCATTCAAAAAGTTTTGATGCTGGCATCCTTCTTGGTAAGAAAAATGGACAAATTGATCATGCCTTCAGTGGGATAAAATCATTTTATATCAGAAGAATGTAAAAATAATCTTAGTGTCGAGATACAGCATGGTAACAGACCCACCGAGTTCATCCTACCGTTGATCACCTGTTCACAAGAGTTCTATGTTATCCTGCTTACTCATCCACTCCCTACAGATTTGGGGAAATTTAATTGACTGAGACCAATTAACCTACAAACACACATGTCTTTCGGATGTGGGAGGAAACTGGAGCATCGGGGGAAACCCATTCATTCACAGGGCGAACACAGAGACTCCACACAGACAGGACCTGAGGTCAGGATTGAACCTGGGTTTCTGGTGCCGTGAGGCAGCAGCTCTACCTGCTGTGCTATTGTGCCTTCCTGTCAAAAGACACTTGCCTTTCTCGGGCATTATCAGATTCTGAGTTCTTTGAGGATGGCTTTTCATAAGATTGCATGAGAAAATGATTGGTAACCATGCAGTTGGTGGATGATGTAAGGGATCTATTCCTGAGAATTGTCTGGAAGTCAATGTCTCCGTGGGTCAGAACAGTCTGTTTGTACAGTAAGTCATATCATTCTGTTCTGCACACACATTAGAATTCTTTCATTTCAGTGAATAATCACCTAGGGTTACTCAAAATTAAATTAATGGAATGAATACTGTATCAAGTCATTAATGAATGCTATGTAACATTATTATTATTATTATTATTATTATTAAGTTGAAATATACATGGGAAAATTTGCATAAATTGGATTTTCGCAGATCAAGTCATTTGTAACCTTGATAGCCCTTGTATTGTGTATTATACGGAGAGGGATGATATTATATAGGGAAGCATTGTGCTGATGAGAGATTGGAGAAGATTCACCAGGATGCGGCATGGATTGGAGGATTTTAACGATGAGGAGAGATTGTATTCCCTGGAGTAAAGGAGGCTGAGATGGCCAACTTGAAGTATGTAAGATCGTGAAGGGCATGATAGGGAGATCGTCAAAATCTGTTACCTACAGTAGGGATTTCAAGAACAAATGTTTAAGGTGAGAGGAAATGTTTGAACATCCATCGTACATTAGGTGCATTGCTAGTGGATGAGGCAACTCCACAGCCCTTGATGCAAGACCATGAACGACTACTCAGCCTAACGCCTAACCTGTCAATGGGGGATTGACATCAACCTTGCTGAATTAAATCACCAGAATTAAAACTCTCAGAGAGCTGAAGGCACTTCAACAACACTGAAAGATTCATCTTAAAAAAAAAGTACAGTAGATAATGTTTATCAACGAGTGCAGATTATAACTGGCTGTTCACTCTGGAATATTTTTTCAGTTTGCTGACCATTTATTTTGGACGGCCAAACTTAGTCTCTGTTCACTGTTCACTTGGAGGATCTTGAGGTCAAATGGGAGGTAAAAAAAAAATGGGCACGTAATTGCAAAAGGATGTTCTGTGGATGTTTTACTCAAGATGCTTTGGCTACAAAAGAATGTGCCTTTTTTGAACAGAAATTTTGCCCTCATGTTCCTCACAAGAGATTTCTGGTTACGACCTCATCACATGCTACAGTTGACTAATTCAAAAGGCTAGTCCATGGTGCTCAATGTTCCAGATGGGAAGGTCCCAATCAGTCATGAAATCAAGAGGTTGCTATTCAAAGCTCATTAACGCTGCATTCACTTATGGTAGCCTTATGTCATTGATATTTCATGTTTCATGTGTCAGAATCTCTCTGATATTTGGGTGTATAGTGAGGGGAGAAATGTGGACTTTGTTACACCATGAACTTTCCATATTCACAACAGGTGCTCTGTTAAACAGACATAAACCAGGTTTGTAGAATCTATCACCCATTTGTGTGCGAAGGAACTGCAGATGCTGGTTAAGTCCAAAGATAGACACAAAATGCTGGAGTAACTCAGCGGGTGAGGTTTGTTCAGATTATTCTTGAATCTGTATTTACAATATTAATGGGTCTTTTTGAAAATGCAAATTCATAAAATCTTCCCTGAGCATTATTAAACAAACCTGTTGCATCTTATGGCCCTAAATACAAATTGTAATTATGTCGTGCAGATATTTTTGTAGCTCATAAAGGTACTAAGGTAGAAAAGACTCTAACACCAGTTGTACAACATAGGCCAGTGATCTTTTGAGCGTCATGGGACAGTGGTTGTGTTTGTGCAAAAACTGAGACTTCAACTTCATCTTCAAACATTTTGCATTCTTACAAATGTAAACTCTTCCATGAACTTACACAATTAGACAACCGAACAGTATATAATTGTTCTTTTTCTTCACTTTATTAGCATTATTTGATATACTTATGGAAGGGACACAGTAAAGTTTTATAATGCGGCTACAATTTTGTAAAATTGTAAGACCAAGGTACCAAACTATGACATGGTACTGAGTGTCAGGGCAATCACACACATGTTTGTTCATCATCACAGTTTTATAATGGTGGATTTGGAATTTTACTTCGGAGTCACATTAGTGACTACGTGAAGAAGGCCGTCAGCCCGCATACGCGTCATTACGTCTACCAATCGCGCAACGAGTTGACTGGCGGGTGCGTTGCTCCATCCAGTGGTAAGTTAAACCTGAATGTAAGTTTTCAACTTATTCCCAGGTTTTGTTTTTTCTTTTTCTGCAGGAATCTCTGTACAGAGATATACCTGCTGGACTAATTCGGGGCGAAGTCCGGACGACCACGGAAGTGCGGGTAGCCGGCGGCTGTCGGGTTCGCCACCCAAGTCACTAACAGCACAGTCAGTGGCTTCCAGACCGGCTGTGGTTCCCCGGAAGTGGGTAAAACCAACAACAAGCCGGTAAGGTCTGTGAAGTCAGGCCAGGAGGGTCCCCCCCCAACATATAGCAGTCAGCCGCTTCCAGACCGCTGTGGGTCCCCAGGAGGGGGTAAAACCAAAAGTAATTCGGTCAGGCCTGTGGACTAGGGGACTCAGGTGAGGAGGGTTCCCCTACTTCAATGGGTAGCGTCTGCGTATGTCTAAACCCACATGGAGCACCTGATGGAGAGGTTGCTCCACAATGACACTCCAAAGGAGGGAGTTATCAGCGCGGGCCTCTACGGGGGCCCGCGGCAGCGGCACCTATTTCAGGGCTGCACAATGTCTCCCTCTCTGAGGAGGGGAGCATTTGGGGTCAGTTCCTGTCTGACTCAGAGCAATATCCTGATATATCCAATATCTGTAGGAGGGGCCATGTCAGCGCAGGTATCCTCAGGGGCCTGCGGCAGAACCTGTTTTCAGGGCTGCCTACGAATCTCCCTCTCTGTGGAGGGGAGTGCGAGTGGTCAGTACTGGAGCACATGCATGTGGCTTCAAGAGACACACGCAAACGAAGGTGTTGCTGCCTGAAGAGTTGGTCGCCAGCCATTGGCAGAATACCCAGAAGGGGCCAGAGTTCCCCTCACGCTACAAGTACCGGCAGTGAACAGCGCTATCAGGGTGACATTCAAGGGGCATGAATCCAGGAAATGAAACCAGCCGCCAAATCCTCTCTTCAGGTAAGACTTATCCAACAGGTAAGACCTGAATGAGAAAAGCTGTCGGACTAATCAAGGTACCAACGATGAGCAAGGCTTCATCGGTAGGCGATGACACACCCAACGCCTCCATCGAGGGTAAGCGGTTCACTGAAGCCGGTGGCAGCTTGAAAGCTGGGAAGAGTTGTCTTTTGAGGGAGGCTCAGAATTATGGCCAGAGTTGTCTTTCGAGGCAGGCTCAGTATGATGAGGGTTTTCAGACCCAGGCCCAAGCCGGTCTCAGGGAAAATATGGAATCCACACACCCTACCAGTCCTACTCTCCAATCAAGGACGGAAAAAGAACCCGCATCAGGGGCCTTTGGGCTTACCATAAGCCCACCGGTAGCCATGGAGATAGGTGGGTCTGATTCTTCTGAAACATGGGGTTGTGGACCATTTACAAATTGGTAATATTTAAACTTGGTTTTTTGTACAAGTGACAATGATAACATGAGATTCAGATCTGTTTAAAAAAAACTGATGATAACATGTGATTAATTTATACTGCACAACATACAAAGGTTCCAAGCAGGTTTGGAATCAGGGCCAGAGTTGTCTTTCCAGGCAGGCCCAGTATTATGGCCAGGATTGCCTTTCAGGACAGGGTGAAAGATGGAGGAAGTCACTTCATCCAGATTTAACTTGTATGTGCGGTATAGACTTTCAGAATAGGAAACTTTGTTACTGTCTAACAATTGAATTCCATAGGATCTTTATGGCAAGCATCGATCTCAAAGATGCATGCTATTCAGTTCCCATTCACAGGGATCACCGGAGATATTTGAAATTTATCTGGATGGGGCAATGATAACAGTTAAAGCGTTGCAAAATGGACTAACTTCAGCTCCCAGGTTATTTACCAAAGTACTAAAACCGGTGCATGGGCTGCTCAGAGCTGAGAAAATTTGTTATAGCCTATCTGGATGATGTTTTAAACACTATATTTTACTAAAATTAACTGTTGCAGCCCCGAACTATATTTGAGAAATTGGGGTTCCTCATCCATCCAGTTAAATTTAAGTTGATACCATATAACCATATAACAATTACAGCATGGAAACAGGCCTTCTCAGCCCTTCCAGTCCGTGCCGACTATTTATTTTCCCCTAGTCCCATCTACCTGCACTCAGACCATACCCCTCCATTCCCTTCCCGTCCATATACCTATCCACCAGATACCAATCAGAACTATTGATTATTGGGATTTATCCTTAACTATCAAATTAATTGACTCTGCCCTGGGGCAAGAGATGGAATTAACAGAAGCCTGGAACAACCTTGGTGTTATGAAGCAGCCTTCTATTCGTCAAGTGTAATTGGCAATATAGCAGCTGTGTTTCAGCTGTGAAAATTGGACATTTGCATTATCAGAACTTACAACGTGCAAAGAATTAACCTCTCAAGTACCATATAGGTCATTATTAACAGACCTATGCTATTACCAGCTGAAGCTACCAAAGTCACAATGGTGGCAGTATTCAGCATTGCTCCAGTAATTTTGGTCAGTAATCTTCAGTAATTAAAAACTGTAGTGCTCAAAGATGAGAAATTATGAATACCATCTCCAGTTACGGAGGCGGATGCATTTTGCATGAGTTACCAATTTTTCAGTTATTGGTATCAACTACCTAAAACACTAGGTGCATTCTATAGGTTAAAGGTTATTGTGCGAATATATGCATAATCTGCATGCTCAACTCCAAATTGATACACTATGGTGGTGGCATATGTTAGTCACATGGATGCAATCAATTTAAAGTATCCTGTGATATTTACCTAACCGCATTTGACACTATTGTATCATCACGTGAAATCAATGACAACACAGAATGGATGTTGGATCACAAAGCATTTAATGTCATTATGGCTCGATGGAATACCGAATATCGATATGTTAACATCCAGGCTCATTCACCAGTTGCAAAATATGTGGCATACAGTGGCGAGAGATATGTCATCGCCACACTGGGGAGGAATGTTCTTTCATGTCTTCCTCCATTCTGCCTCATCAGTTGGGTCTTGCAATAAATCCAGCAAGATCCCACTTCAGGCTTTTCGAACTGCCTGACTGGCATATGCAACCATGGTTCCCACTAATGTTGGGAATAATATAAAACCTTATATGGTTATTCAATACGTAAAACTTTGCTGGTTCAGCCTGTGACTAGGGAAACTAGCCTCTGCATGATGAATTTTTAAGAGCTATATTTAAGAGGGAGTTAGATGTGGCCCTTGTGGCTAAGGGGATCAGAGGGTATGGAGAGAAGGCAGGTATGGGATACTGAGTTGGATGATCAGCCATGATCATATTGAATGGCGGTGCAGGCTTGAAGGGCCGAATGGCCTACTCCTGCACCTAATTTCTATGTTTCTATGTTTCTATGAATCAATTCATTGACTTGCAGACTCTGAGACGACTATTCCTGCGGCTCGGGTTGTCAGACCGATCCATGTAATGCTTACTTCAGAGTGCAGGGATAGCACCAAAAGGCAGTACCTTTCCTCTTCAGGAGATGGGAAGCGTTTTTGTTTAAATACACACGTTACATATTGTACAGCATGGATAACTGACGTCTTGGAGTTCATTTTCAAATGGGTCTTTGAAAATAATTAAGCTATAGTGCCATTAACTGTGCCAACGTGCCTTCTCATCATATTTGCTATGGTCTCACCCACTGATATCCAGAATTATATAGGATATCTTTAACACAAGTTCTCCCAGGCCCAGTTACATGGAAGTATGGGACATTGACCTTATGTTAACACTACTTCACCAGGGGGCTCCAGCTACATCCTTAATAAGGCTCTCATTAGGTAGTTATCCTCATGGCACTGGTCTCAGTGCAACGGGTCCAGTCACAACATAAATTGCGACTGGACAGGATGGTTACATCGGCTAATAAATATTTTATGTTAATGATTTAATTAACCAGAACAAACCAGGGGCGTTAGGTCTCAAACTAGTTTCATGGTATACTCGATGGACCTTTGGTAATGTGTGGTCACACATTTACAACTATACATCTGGGTCACCTTGAGCCTTAAATGATTCAAACTAGCTATGTTTGTTAGTTACAAAAAACCTCATAAGAAGGTATTAGTTCTACCATCTCCAGGTGGTTAAAATGGGGTTTTGGCTAATGCATGAGTCGATACTAATATTTTCAACTCTCACTCCACCAGGGCTGCTACTACATCAGCTCCAAGGGTTATGTACATTCCACTGGACCACATCCTAGCAGCTGCAGGATGGTCAAATGAACATACTTTCCAAACATTTTATAGTAACCCTTTGCCAGAACGGGGGTATTTGCCAACTCCATTTGGGGTTTTGTTTTATAGTTTCCCCCTGGATGAGAGGGGTCACTATTTTTTCCTTTGATGATTAAAGCATCAGCATTTTTAACAAATTAAGTAATGTCTGAATGCATTAATCTTTTTCACTCATCCATGTCACTTAATGCAGTGTGTAACACATGGGCTCGTTTCCAGCATGAAATCACAGAGCTTTGTAATCTTCACGTAATCACTCACGTGACTGCGAAGTAAAATAGTAAGATTAAACGAGAACTTACCAGTTTGAAGTTTGATCTTTATTTTATGAGGAGTTACGATGAGTGATTACGTGCCCGCCGCTCCCAACCCTCGTATCATAAAGGTCACCTGGTAGTTCTACTCTTCTCTAATCTTACTACGTTCAGTTCAACTATTGTTATCTGTGATTTTACACCGCTGCTTTGAAGATTGACGCGCATGCGGAATGACGGCCTACTTCATGTAATCGGTCATCGTAATGCCTCATAAAATAAAGATCAAACTTCAAATTGGTAAGTTCTCATTTAATCTTACTATCAAAAGTGACTGCTTCTGGTATTCCAAATTTTGGGATGTAGGCGTCTCCTACGGGATGGATTTGAATTCATTTCCCATCTCTGATTGTTCATTGGAAGATAGGAAATATTGGTGACCAACGTTGTGAGCCACTGCATTCCTCCGGTGAAAATACTCCCAGAGCTACTGGACATGGAGTTTCAAAACTTAGATCTAGTGAAGATGAAGGAAGGGTGATAGATTTCCAAATTGGGGTAAAATGCGATTTGGAGGGGAACCGGCTGGTGGTGGCCATTGTACGTTGACCCCAGTGCGAGGATGAGACTCGGGGGAGATGATGGGAGCGCAGGGAAAAGAAAATGGGTTTCATGTAAATGGGTGGTTGATGGCTAATGTAAATGAGTTTCATGTAGCACTAATGTAAATGAGTTTCATGTAGCACTAATGTAAATGGGTCGGCACACAATAAATATCTGCAAGACATAATTACAATTTATGCTTGGGGCCAGAAGACATAACAGATTTGAATAATAATGCTAAGGGAAGATTTTATGAATTCTCATTTTCAGAAGAGCAATAAATGTTGTAAATGCATATTCTAGAATAATTTGAATAGATACTACAAACCTGTTTTATTTCTGTTTAATAGAGCACCTATGAATACTCACTATACCCCCAAATATCAGGGAGATGCTGATACATACATGAACCAAGGAATATTAATGTGTAAGAAGGAACTGCAGATGCTGTTTTACACAAAGATAGACACATAAAGCTGGAGTAACTCAGTGGGACAGGCAGCATCTCTGGAGATGAGGAATTGGTGACGTTTCGGGTCGAGACCCTTCTTCCAGTGTCTATCACGGAATATTAATAACCGTTTCCGTGTTGTATGGGTCAACTACTCAGTGTGGTCAAGCCTTCAAGTGTAGGAAAATGAAACAATGAAAAGGTTTGAGGAGAAAATCTTGTTCTTAAGCAGAAGATCCTCTGGGACACAAGCCTCACAAGTAGAGGATATATAACATCTTTTAATCCCAATCATTATCCCAATCCCAACCTGGATATAGGGTGCAAGTTGCACCAGGATTTAAAATTGGCATGTAACAAAGGTAATGCCACTGTGGTTATTGCAGATTTCAATATGCAGGTAGACTGGGAAAATCAGGTTGGTTTGGACCCCAAGAAAGGGAGTTTGTAGAGTGCCTCCGAGATGGATTCTTAGTGCAGCTTGTACTGGAGCCTACCAGAGAGAAAGCACTTCTGGATTTAGTGTTGTCTATTGAACCAGATGCTTCCCATAATGAAGGGAACTCAAGGTAAAGGAACCGCTAGGAGATAGTGACCATAATGTGATAAGTTTTAATCTGCAATTTGAGAGGGAGAAGGTTAAATCAGAAGTGTCGGTGTTGCAGTTGAATAAAGGGGACTATGAAGGCATGAGAGAGGAGCTGGCCAAGGTCGACTGGAAAAGGATCCTAGCAGGAATGATGGTGGAACAGCAATGGCAGGAATTTCTGGGCATAATCCAGAAGATGCAGGATCATTTCATTCCAAAGAGGAAGAAATATTCTACGGGGAGTAAGAAGTAACCGTGACTTACAAGGGAAGTTAGAAATAGAATAAAACTAAAAGAAAAAGTGTATAACATAGCAATGAGTAGCAGGAAGCCAGAGGATTGGAAAACCTTCAAAGGACACAGAAGGTAACAAACAGAAAATTCCAGGGTGAAAAGATGATGTATGAGGGTAAACTGGCCAAGAATATAAAGAAGGAGAATAAAAGCTTATTTAGGTATGTTAGGAGAAAAAGATTAGTAAAGACAAATGTGGGTCCCTTGAAGGCAGATACAAGTGAAATTATTATGGGGAACAAGGAAATGGCAGAAAAGATGAACAGGTACTTTGGTTCTCTCTTGACTAAGGAAAACACAAAAACAATTTTGCAGATGTACTAGAGGGTAGACGATCTAGGGAGACAGAGGAACTGAAAGGAATTTGCATTAGGTGAGAAATAGTATTGGGTAGACTGATGGGACTGAAGGCTGATAAATCCCCAGGGCCTGATGGCCTGCATCCCAGGGTACTCAAGGAGGTGGCTCTAGAGGACGTGGACGCATTGGTGATCATTTTCCAATGTTCTATAGATTCAGGATCAATTCCTGTGGATTGGAGGGTAGCTAATGTTATCCCACTTTTCAAGAAAGCGGCAAGAGAGAAAACGGGGAATTATAGACCAGTTAGCCTGACATCAGTGGTGGGGAAGATGCTGGAGTCAATTATTAAAGAAGTAATAACGGCACGTTTGGATAGCAGTAAAACAATTGGTCCAAGTCAGCATGGATTTCTGAAAGGGAAATCATGCTTAACTAATCTGGAATTTTTTGAGGATGTGACAAGTAAAATGGATGAGGGAGAGCCAGTGGATGTAGTGTATCTGGACTTTCAGAATGCCTTTGATAAGGTCCCACACAGGAGATTAGTGGGTAAAATTAGAGCACATGGCATTGGGGGGTAGGCTATTGACATGGATAGAGAAATGGTTGGCAGACAGGAAACAAAGAGTAGGAATAAACGGGTCCTTGTCAGAATGGCAGGCAGTGGCGAGTGGAGTGCCGCAAGGCTCGGTGCTGGGGCCATAACTATTTACAATATATATTAATGATTTAGATGATGGAATTAAAAGTAACACGAGCAGATTTGCAGATGACACAAAGCTGGGTGGCAGTGTGAACTGTGAAGAGGATGCTAGGAAGTTGCAGGGTGACTTGGACAGGTTGAGTGAGTGGGCAGATGTATGGCAGATGCAGTATAATGTAAATAAATGTGAGTTTATCCACTTTGGCGGCAAGAACAAGGAGGCAGATCCTTTTTTATCTCAATGGTGTCAGATTAAGAAGAAGGGAAGTGCAATGAAACCTGGGTGTCCTTGTACACCAGTTGTTGAAAGTAAACATGCAGGTACAGCAGGCAGTGAAGAAAGCAAATGGCATGTTGGCCTTCATAATGAGATTATTTGAGTATAGGAGTAAAGAGGTTCTTCTACAGTTGTACAGGGCCCTGGTGAGACCACATCTCGACTATTGTGTACAGTTTTGGTCTCCTAATTTGAGGAAGGGCATCCTTGCTATTAAGGCAGTGCAGCGTAGGTTCATGAGGTTAATCCCCAGGATGGCGGAACAATCATATGACAAAAGAATGGAAAGACTGGGCTTGTATTCACTGGAATTTAGAAGGATGAGAGGGGATCTTTTAGAAACATTTAATATTTTAAGGCCGGGACAAGCTAGATGCAGGAAAAATGTTCCCAATGTTGGGGGAGTCCAGCACCAGGGGCCACAGTCTATGAATAAAGGGGAGGCCATTTAAAACTGAGATGAGTAAAAACATTTTCACCCAGAGAGTTGTGAATTTGTGGAATTCTCTGCCACAGAAAGCAGTCAAGGCCAATTCACTGGATGAATTTAAAAGAGACTTGGATAGAGTTCTAGGGGCTAGCGGAATCAAGGGATATGGGGAGAAGGCAGGCACGGGTTACTGATTGTGGATGATCACCCATGATCACAATGAATGGTGGTGCTGGCTCGAAGGACCAAATGGCCTCCTGCTGCACCTATTTTCTATTTCTATTAACATTTTTTCATTGTGATGAGTAGATGCTGTTTGTATTGATCAGCAGACTGCATTGCTATTACAATATATGATGTACTATCACCAGTAATGTGCATTGAGTGAAGCTTATCTACACAATGTGTTTCTGTTCTATCCTTCCAGGGAAAGTGAAGATTCCTCCTCAGCAGACAGCAGGATGCAGAGCATGAGGAGACGCAGCAGAGTGAGGAGCAGGAGCAAGAGCGTAGGGAGAGGAGGAGAAGAAGGATGACGATGAACAAACAAGTGTGCCATTGCCCTGCCATGTCATAGTTCGGCACCTTGAACAATGAGTAAATTAGCCGTGATGTTCACATGTCCCAAGTCACGGGGAACAGAGTGTTAATTCTGGAAGGAGGTGGGGAAAGCTGTTCCTTCTCCACTGGCCACAGGATTCGGAAGTGGGCCGTGTGTGGAATGATCATCACAAGGCTGAGGAGAGTGCACGTTGAGATGGTCAGGCCTGCCTGGCTGAATGCAGGAGGTGACAAAGGCATGGTGGAGTTCACCTCCAGACCCTCGCGGGGTGACGTGTGGAGTGTTGCGCGGTTCTCTGCAAGGACACTACCACTGTCCTTTCGCACACCATGCCGACTGGCGCAGGAGAGGGCTGCTGTGGCCATTGGAGGAGCACTCACCCAGGCATGCAGAGGGCATTCCGACACCCTCCTCACGTGCCCTGTAGATTACCTTTCGTGAATTAAGTCACAGGTAGACACAAAATGTTGGAGTAACTCAGTGGGACAGGCAGCATCTCTGGAGGGAAGGAATGGGTGACGTTTCGGGTCGAGACCCTTCTTCAGACTGAATTAAGTCACATCCTGTAGTGTACCCAGCCTCTTGTATCCACGGTATGTATGATTTAGTTGAGTATCGCATTTGCAGTGACCCCCACAGGATATAACTGGTGAAGTTAATGGTATTGTGTCAGAGGAAGGTGGGCCAGCAAGTGGTGGTTTTCAATAAAAATGAGTGTCTCCTTGCAGAAGAGCAGAGCAGATGACTATGAAATAATTAGACTGAATCCATGGTCGATGTGTTCTTATGAAAATGAAAGTGCTCAAAGGTGGAGTTGATTCCAATCCAGGGATTCCTTTCCCCAATTTGCTCGGTTCTTCCAATGTTAGTGAAGTACTGGGATTGCATTAGAGGATAGGTGGATCCTTGCCAGGCACTTTCTTTTAAAAAAAAATATTTTTAGAGGTAATATTTAATAGAGGTAAATACATCAGTGTACATCACATATATATTGTTACAATCATTGTACCCCATAATTTTATGGCTTTTAAAGAAAAAGAATAGAAACAAAGAGAGTGAAGTAGGTGAAGAGAATTGTGAAAGTAAAAGGGCATGCCAAAGGGGAGAAAAGAAAAACCCTTGGTCAAAGAGTTAGAGAAAGGGGATTAAGAGCAAAGAAAAAGAAAAAAGAGAGAGAAAAAATAAGGCAGTTACTATATTATATATCACGCAAAAGGAACTAACCAACTCGATAGTTTTTCATCCCCCTTTACTAAGGCCCGAGGTACTCTTGCACCCCTTGCCAGGCACTTTCATGGTGTAAGTATCATCTGAATGATTTCTGCCGCTGCTTGAATGCCGTCTCGTTTTGCAGTTGCGGGTGTGGGATGCTGCAGTTGCTGAGAGTTGCAAATGGAACAGAATGACGTGCAACCATCAGCAAACGTCCCCACTTTCCTGATGCACCTGCACCATGAAGACGGACTGGATGGAAGGAAGCGACGAGCTTGTGTGTTCACCACTCTCAACAGGTTTGGGAATTCAAGAACAGAGCAGTCACCACACCAGGCTGGGATGCATCCCATCAAAATACTCCCTTTAGCAAATCTGTTGAAGTTTGGGGGAATCCTCATGGACATGACGAATCTTCTCAGACGCTTAAGAAAGTAAATACACTGATGCCCCATCTTGACCACTGCATCAGTGTGCTGGGACCAGGTTAGGTTGCTGGAAAAATGGATGCCAAGAAACTGTTAACCCTCTTTATAGCAACAACTCTGGCGAGGACAGATTTGTGTTCACCTCCACGCCCTGCTTCCTCAGTTAGGTCAACAACCAAATCTTTCATCTTGCTGATGTTAAGGTAGGCAAAAGGGATGGTGCTTTATACATGGGTATTCCAGAACAGGGGAGTAGAATTCGAAACATAGAAACATAGAAAATAGTTGCAGGAGGAGGCCATTCGGCCCTTTGAGCCCGCACCGCCATTCATTGTAATCATGGCTGATCGTCCCCAATCAATAACCTGTGCCTGCCTTCTCCCCATATCCCTTGATTCCACTAGCCCGTTGAGCTCGATCTAACTTTCTCTTTTGGCCTCCACTGCCCTCTGTGGCAGGGAATTCCACAAATTCACAACTCTCTGGGTGAAAAAGATTTTTCTCACCTCAGTCTTAAATGGCCTCCATTTTATTCTAAGACTGTGGCCCCTGGTTCTGGATTCCCCAACATTGGGAACATTTTTCTGCATCTAGCTTGTCCAGTCCTTTTATATTGAGATAACACCGTCACATCAGTGCACTGGGAAGCATTGTCTAAAATGCAGAGGCTGCTGCCACCTTTCCATTGCCAAAAGATTCCAAACAGTCCGTTTGATAAATGGAGAAACTCTGAGGTTGTATGGCAGGATCAAGCAAGTCAGGGGTGAGCCAAGTTTCAGTATAACACAGCAGTCCTTGGTCTCCCTTTAAAACAGCTCTTCAAGCTTTTTCTGGGAGATTGAACATGGGAAGCAGCCCAAGATCCCAGTGCTTCACCTGCACCTGAAACCGTTATCCAACAGCTCTGCTTCTGTATTTTGTTAGTACTCTCAATCGTGTGGGCGAGTCTATTAAAGATTGGCAGTTCTGAGTGTTCCTTTCAAATACCGATGATTCACGCAATATTTTCGCTGTCATGGAGTAATATGGCATAGAAACATGCCCTTTCTCCCAACACATCCATGCTGACCAACATGGCCCATGTAAGATTGTTCCTGGAGCTGCCTGCATTCGTGGGAAGCCAACATTGTTGGCAAATCCTGGTGTCTGAAATGCCAATTTCTCCTCACTAAGAACTGAAAGAAAGTGAAGTCGTTCCTCCATGATCAGAGCCCTTTTGACCTCACTAAGGTGGTGCTGAGAAACGTGGGCTGGCTCTCCAGTGGCTGCCTACAATGATCCCAGTGACTAGGAAGTTGGGAGTTGCGGTGCCTTTGACTTCAGTGGAGAGAGCTGACCAAGTGCAGGGGCTGCAGGTATTCCAGCAGGATGTCGCACATCTCTACCACAAGAAAACCTGGACCTACAAACAGATTGCTCCTCAAAAACGGAGTGGCTGTGACATAGTGCCACTGGAAATTCTTCCACATAATCTCTCCTGTGGTGCCATCCACACAAAGAATATTTGTTCATGCATTATCTACCCTTCAATGCATAGTCTACTCTTCAAACTAATTAGCCATAACGATTAGTTAAGCGACTAGATTTTTCTAGATTTTAAATAACTTAGTAATTACTTACTCTGATTAATTACTCACTTATTTATACATCGTTAATGTCATTAAATGCAGCTACAATTTCATGACCAGGCTCTTTTTTCTTTAAATTACAATCAGTCGCACTAATAATAAATCTTTAATTATTCAAGCATTACACTGACAATGAAAGGGGCGGTCACACAAAATGATGTTGCAATACTTACCAACATACTTATCTTCCATAGGCACAATATGCTGGAGTAACTCAGCGGGACAGGAAGCGTCTCTGGAGAGAAGGATTGGGCGACGTTTCAGGTCGAGACCCTTCTTCAGACTGAGAATCAGGGGAGAGTGAGACACAGAGATGTGGACGGGTAAAGTGTGAAAATGACAGATCAAAGGGGATGATGGTCAAGGTAAATGTAGCATGGTTCACTGTTAGCTGAGGGGAAGGTGACAACGAGGTATACACTCAGTAAAATTTAACGGTGGATCAATTGTCGGTATCTGTAATCAGGGTTGGGTCCAAACTGGGAGGTCTGGAGCCTGAGTTGGAAGGATCCTGCCTTTTTTTTTGGTTGTTGATTCAAGATTAACTTTCCATAATTGCTCTGATGCAGTAATTTCCCCATCTATTGTTGCCTTTTGGATAAGTTACTCCTTCAACCTCTCCAAAAACACTCACTCTCATTGAAATCTGTTCAGCCAGCCTTTCTGTTTCTCCGCTTCTCCCAGCCCTGCAGCTTATGCTCTGCTTTCTGTACATTCAATGTCCCATAGGGATGTAGACTATTATTTGAATGGTGGCCGATTAGGAAAAGGGGAGATGCAACGAGACCTGGGTGTCATGGTACATCTGTCATTGAAAGTAGGCATGCAGGTGCAGTGGGCAGTGAAGACAGCGAATGGTATGTTGACATTCATAGCAAAAGGATTTGAGTATAGGAGCAGGGAGGTTCTACTGCAGTTGTACAGGGTCTTGGTGAGACCACACCTGGAGTATTGTGTACAGTTTTGGTCTCCTAATCTGAGGAAATAAATTCTTGCCATAGAGGGAGTACAAAGAAGGTTCACCAGACTGATTCCTGGGATGTCAGGACTTTCATATGAAGAAAGACTGGATAGACTCGGCATGTACTCCCTAGAATTTAGAAGATTGAGTGGGGATCTTATAGAAACTTACAAAGTTCTTAAGGGGTTGGACAGGCTAGATGCAGGAAGATCATTCCCGATGTTGGGGAAGTCCAGAACAAGGGGTCACAGTTTAAGGATAAGGGGGAAGTCTTTTAGGACTTATTTAGTGTTATTATGGGAATCTTTTAAGGCTTTTATTAGAGGTTCTATCATTTCATATAAAGCATATCAAAACAAAAATAATAGAAGAATAGATCAGACAGCTGGACTTAGAAAACATGACAGATCCATCTATGGATAAACATAATAAGATAGCAGTATTAAAATTTAAGCTAAATCAAATTCTCTCTGCAAGAGTTATCAGATTATTTCAAATTACTAAACAGGAACATTTTGAATTTGGCGACAAACCACACAAACTTCTAGCATGCCAGTTGCGAAAAGGACCATACTATTCAAAAAATCAGATCAGATAAAGGTGAAGTGTTTACACTTCCAAAAAATATTGACAAAAGATTTGCCCAATTCTATCAAATTGTATATACATCCAAAACATCAACAGAAATCCTTCCTTAAGGATAAGGGGGAAATCCTTTAGGACCGAGATGAGAAGGACTTTTTTCACACAGAGAGTGGTGGGTCTCTGGAACTCTCTGCCACAGAGGGTAGTTGAGGCCAGTTCATTGGCTATATTTAAGAGGGAGTTAGATGTGGCCCTTGTGGCTAAGGGGATCAGAGGGTATGGAGAGAAGGCAGGTACGGGATACTGAGTTGGATGATCAGCCATGATCATATTGAATGGCGGTGCAGGCTCGAAGGGCCGAATGGCCTACTCCTGCACCTATTTTCTATGTTTCTATGTCTATGTTTCACTGTGTTAGACATTGATGACTAGGTCAGGAAGCTTAATTATGAATATATACAATAATTATATTTAAATAGTAGCCATGACTTAATCACATTGGTTCATCAACCACCTCTATAATTGTGCATCTGAATTGAACCAGTTTTTATTTATTTGTATTTCTATTTTGTGCCGCCCAATCTCTATTTAATCTGATCACTCGATAATGTGGTAAACATCTACGCTCCCAACTTTGACAACCCACAATTTTTTAATAAAATGTTTAATATAATTTCAGACTCCACCCAGCAAAACCTGATAATCGGGGGAGATTTCAACTGTGTTCTGAATCAATACTTGGATAAATCCTCACAACAAAAGAGATATAACACAAAATCAAAATCCAGCGAACTTCTAAATACGTATATAAAAAATACAAATATAACATGGATGGAGGATTGCAAACCCATTCGGAAGAGAATAGTCCTTTTATTCATCCGTACATAAAACTTATACACGCATTGACTATTTTTGGTGGACACAAAATTAATACCTTTTACAACTAATCCCAAATTCCATAATAGTACAATTTCCGATCATTCCCTGCTAACCATCTTCCTAAAACTAGAAGGAATGTACAATAAAAAATTGTTCTGGAGGTTTAACCCTCAAATACTAAACAACCCAGATTGCTGTATATATTTAAAACAACAGATGGAATTTTTTTTTAAGACCAATGATACTCCAGGTATTTCACCCTTGTTATTATGGGAATCTTTTAAGGCTTTTATTAGAGGTTCTATCATTTCATATAAAGCATATCAAAACAAAAATAATAGAAGAATAGATCAGACAGCTGGACTTAGAAAACATGACAGATCAATCTATGGATAAACATAATAAGATAGCAGTATTAAAATTTAAGCTAAATCAAATTCTCTCTGCAAGAGCTATCAGGTTATTTCAAATTACTAAACAGGAAAATTTTGAATTTGGCGACAAACCACACAAACTTCTAGCATGCCAGTTGCGAAAAGGACCATACTATTCAAAAAATCAGATCAGATAAAGGTGAAGTGTTTACACTTCCAAAAAATATTGACAAAAGATTTGCCCAATTCTATCAAATTGTATATACATCGAAAACATCAACAGAAATCCTTCCTTAAGGATAAGGGGGAAATCCTTTAGGACCGAGATGAGAAGGACTTTTTTCACACACAGAGTGGTGGGTCTCTGGAACTCTCTGCCACAGAGGGTAGTTGAGGCCAGTTCATTGGCTATATTTAAGAGAGAGTTAGATGTGGCCCTTGTGGCTAAGGGGATCAGAGGGTATGGAGAGAAGGCAGGTACGGGATACTGAGTTGGATGATCAGCCATGATCATATTGAATGGCGGTGCAGGCTCGAAGGGCCGAATGGCCTACTCCTGCACCTATTTTCTATGTTTCTAAATGAGAAAAATTACAAACTTTCTTGATAACTGTAATCTTCCGACACTTAATGCGGCGGTACGAGATGAATTGGGAGCACAGATTTCAATTAAAGAAATAGACGAGACTATGAATTAATTGAAGAATGGCAAAACACCAGGCCCAGACGGGTTTAGTAACAAATTTTATAAGATGTTATAAAATTTTACGAGGTAATCTCCCCGCGTTTACATAACCTTTATATACACGCATTTAAAGAACAGACGCTACCACAAACCCTAGCCGAATCAACTATTACACTTATACCCAAAAAAGATAAAGATTTGGAAGATCCGGGATCATATAGAGCAATTGCCCTGTTAAATACGGATCAGAAAATATTAGCTAAAACTCTGGCAAGAAGATTAAGTAAATACGTTAATAAATTAATACACACTGATCAAACTGGGTTTATACCCAAGAGACACTCGTTTAATAATTTGAGACGTCTGTTCAACATAATGTACTCACATAGAACGATAAAAGAAGACTTATCAATTATTTCATTAGATGCAGAAAAAGCATTTGATCAAGTAGGTGTGGAAATATCTTTTCACAATATTGCAAAAATTCCAGTTGGGAGAACATTTTATTTCATGGATAAAACTGCTATATGATAAGCCGACTGCCAGAACACTGACTAATCATATACTTTCACCTAAATTTCAGCTATCCAGGGGCAATAGACAGGGATGTGCATTATCACCCCTGTTATTTGCCCTTGCGATTGAACCTTTGACGGAAAGTATAAGAGTACATCCGAATAGTCACGACTATAACACAAAATACTCCAATAATAAAATATCATTATATGCAGATGATGTACCACTCTATATCACTAATTCCCAAGTTGGCATTCCAAGTATATTAAACCTTATAGAGGAATTAGGTTCCTTTTCAGGATATAGAATAAATTGGAACAAAAGTGAAATTATCTCAATAAAACCTCAAGAGCTGACACACCTCCTAAAATTCCCTTTCAGAATTGCTACAGAAAAATTCAAATCTCTTGGTGTTCACGTAACCAGAAAATACTCTTCTCTATTTCAGGCAAACTTTCCTCCTTTAGTTACTAAATTAAATGCTCTTACTCAATTTTGGAAAACACTTCCGATGGCTCTCATAAATGCCATAAGATGATCTTCCTCCCACAAACCCTGTACTTATTTAAATCAATACCAATATACCTTCCTAAAATTAAAAAAAAATTGATTGTCTGATCACAAACTTTATTTTGGATTATAAAACACATAGAATCCATAAACGGCACCTATGTAAACCCAAAGAAATTGGTGGACTGGCTCACCCCAATTTTTTATGCTATTATTGGGCAACAAATATTAAAAACATAATCTATTGGTTAGACAACACATGCCAACAGGTAAAATGGTTAATAATGGAGAGAGAGGATTGCTCGCCTTTTAATATAGATGTGATTCTTCTCCCTCCAATAAATTTGAAGAAAACACTATATGTGAAAAACCCGATTATCCACAGTACCTTACGAACCTGTAAACAAGTGAAGTCAACCCTTAAACTGAGAAATTTATCTCTTCTCTCACCAATTGCCAACAATCCTTCATTCAAGCCATCTATTTTGGTCAAAACGTTCACATATTGGGAAAGATTAGGAATCATAAAACTCGGAGATCTTCATGAGATGGGAGCTCTTCTCTCATTTCAAGAATTACAGTCAAAATATCACCTGAAAGTTAGTCAATATTTTAGATATCTTCAAATTCGAGACTATCTGAAATCACATACCCAAGACTATCAATCTTTGTTGCCAGACATACTAGACAAATGTATGAATAGAAACTCTGAGTCAAACAAGTTAATATCATATCTGTATAACACTCTTTTAAATATAGAAATCCCATCATCAGAAGTAATTAGAAGAGCTTGGGAAGATGAACTTGTCCTAAAAATTCTAAAAGACAGATGGGAGGAAAACCTACTATATGTACACAACTGTTCGATTAACGTTAGGCATTCGTTAATTCAATTTAAAATACTGCACAGACTCTATTATTCAAAGTCTAAACTGAATAAGATCTTTCCAAATGTATCTCCTATTTGCGATAAATGTCTTCTTCAGGAAGCAACTATAGCCTATTCCTTTGTCTCTTGTGCAAAGTTACATAATTTCTGGAGAGGAATTTTTGAAATCTTTTCAAAAACACTAAAAATACAATTGGACCCCGGCACGGAATTGATAATTCTAGGTACGTCAGAAACCTGCTCTCATTATTTCAAATCCATTTCCTTAATTATGGCCCGATAACGGCGAAAAAATGAATACTCAAATTTTGGAAACATACATCAGTCCCTACTCTTAAGATGTGGATTATAAACATGTCCGAGACGCTACATCTCGCTACATTAGACTTGTCTTGGCAGAAAAACCAGATCATTTTTCGAAGACATGGACACCATTCATTGATTTATTACAAGGATAGTACGGTACAACACAATGGTGGATTTAAATCTAATTACGCATTGGGTGAGGTGGGTGGGGAGGGATGTGAGGCCGGTATATCACCACTTTTTTCTTTCTTTCTCTTTTTGTCCTTTTATTTGTTTTATTTTTTCTATTCCTCTTTTCTTTCTTTCATTTATTCACTCTTTGGCTACACCACTTTGGCAGTCTAGGGGTTCTATCTTTGCACATCTCACTTTTTCTCTTTCTTGCTTTTTCTCCTTTCCTTTCTTCCAACTATAGCAAAAAAGTTAAAATTGAAGCTGTACAATAACTGTATAATTTCATTTCGGAGTCACGTGAGCACGCATGCGCGACATATCGTCGCAACGCATTGCAGTCGACGGCTGGAGGTGGAGCGCGGCTCACCACCAGCCCTTCATAAGGGCCACTCAGGTAAGTGTAGGCAACCTTGAGTTGGTTGTTCTTGTTGTGTGAGTGTGTGTTTCTCCCAACAGGAATATGGATAGTAAGAGTAAAGGCCGCAGGACATCCGCAAGGAGTCGCCGGCCACCTATCCCGAAGCCCTCCTCAACGGCTGCACCTGCGAGTCGGGCCGGGAAAAAGGCGCGGAAGTCGGGGAGCCCTGCCGTCACAGGACCCGACCCACCGACACACCGTAGCTCTAGTGAGGTTCCCGCAGAGCAGGACTTTGGTGCAGCGCCGGAGCAGGCTGACCCTGACTCCATATCTCTGTCACCAACGGGCTCGTTGGTCGACCCGGGCAAACAGGGTTCACGTGCTGCCGCACGACCCTTCTCCCTGAGCCCTCGCAGAAGAGCCATGGATAGAGCCCGTCTACCTAGCCCTTCGCAGGCGGAGGTATCACCTAAGGCCGCTAGATTGCGGACTGGTGAATTGGCGGGACTCAAGTCCACTGGCAGACCTGAGAGGGCCAGTGTGGACTCACCAACCAGCAGGACCAGGAAGAGTCATTCAGGTGGAGTCCCGCCGCAGTCACCGAGTCCCCCGTGGACGGGAGGACGGGACCGTACGCCGTCTAGGTCCAGGTTCAGGACAGTCGGCAAGCCTGTGCGGATGTCGGGTCACCACACCGCGGCATTGGGTGCCGACCTCTCACCGTATTTGCCCTTGGAGGCAGCGGTATCGAGCTCCGCCAAAAGGAGGCGTTTGAGCAGATCCGCGCGGGAATCGCTCAGTTTCACTGAGGCGGCTGGTAGCGACAGTTCTTTCCGGCACCGAGATTACCTCGACGAGGTACGGGCCGATGACAGGAGCCTCAGGAGTTCCGTTGGACATGAGGACTCCGACCGCCCGGGTTCGCATGGCGAAGGGCGAATTGACAGGATGGAGTGGATGTTGGAACTTATCCTGCAGCAAAACCAGAGGCGGGAAACATTTAGTTCCAGGGGGCACATGGATTTATCCCCATCGTCAACGGGAAGCATGAGACAGCCGAAGGATGAGGACATCTTGGTCCATGCACCGTCTACATCTGAGGCCCCTCAGGAGGAGCTCCTGGACGTGGCAACTAAATTTGCACTATCAGAATCATCAGGACAACCCCTCAACTCCAAACTGGCTGCTGCCGTTGACTTCCTCACGAACCATCAGCTTCAAGAGCAGGTCCTTGCGGAGGCCATGAATAGGCACAAGGCACCAGGAAATTGCAACTCCCTCAATGTGCCTATAGTAAATATGCCGATTTGGGGCAACATTAGCCCAGGGATCAGAACTCAGGAGATGAAGTTGCAAAGGATCCTGAAGTTGCTCACTGCTGGGATTATCGCTTTTGCAAGGTCGGTGGGCAGGGTGGATCTGAACACCGAGCAAGAGGATGCTCTGGCACTACTGTGTAATACACAGTACGAAATTAATGCATTCAGGAAGAGCATTATAAAACCCACATTGAACCCAATTAAAACCAACATTGAATTTGCGGGACTATGCAAAGCACCTCCTACGCCGCCACCCAGACAGTTGTTCGTGGAGGACCTCCCGAAGCAGGTCAAGGAATTGGATGACCATGCAAAGACAGTGGGTCTCATGAGATCACATATCTCGACCAGGCAGCAGGCCAGGAAAGTGCCATTCTTCAGGCCACGAGGCCCTGCCATCAGGCCAACAAGGACCTACGCTCCAGCACCGCCACAATATCAGCAGCCTCAACAGCCTAGGCCTTTTTTAGGGCTAGGCCCCCAGCAGCCAGCATGGAAAATGCGGACACCGCATTATCAACACAACCCAGCACCTCCACGTCCCGCCAAACATATCAGGGACCGCCGATAACCATGAAGGTAAGGCGGTCTGGGTTTCATGCACCTGCATGTTTAACTTCACATGTTGGTGGGAGACTACGGTTCTTTAAGGAGGCATGGGAAACCATCACTTCTGATGAGTTTATCTTACAAAGTATTCAAGGCCATGAGATTGATTTCATCAATGGTCAAATCCCTCCATGCCAGCATATGCCAAATCGCAAATTTACACTGTCCAGCAAAGAAACGGCAGTAGGCTATGCTGAAATCTTGAGGCTACAAGAAAAAGGCGTGATAGAAAGAACTATACACGAACCAATTGAATTTGTATCCAACATATTTACAAAAACCAAGAAGGATGGAGGATGTCGGGTTATTATTGATCTGACCCATTTGAATACTTTTATAAAATATACCCATTTCAAAATGGACACGTTCGAAACAGCCAAATCTTTGATTTCTGAGGGCTGCTTTATGGCATGCATTGATTTAAAGGATGCATACTATTCAGTATCCATTCAGAAACACCACAGAAAGTTATTGAAATTTACCTGGATGGATCAGCTCTGGCAATACAAAGCTTTGCCAAATGAGCTTACCACAGCCCCTAGATTATTTACTAAATTGCTCAAACCAATACTGGCTACACTGAGGAGACAAAATTACATGGTCATGGCCTATCTGGATGATATCCTAATTATTGGGAACACCCTGGAATCAGCGGAACTGGCAGTTTCAGCCACCATGGACATTTTTCAAAAAATGGGATTCATTATCCATCCAGATAAATCAAAGTTCTGCCCTTCACAGGTTATAGATTATCTGGGATTCACGGTGGATTCCAATCGCTAGAGGGCCACCATACCAACTAACAAAGTTGTGGATGTCATTCAAGTATGTAAGAATCTAGTCTGCGCCAGTATACCATCAATTAGACAAACTGCTAAGGTGATTGGGAAAATCGTAGCAGTTTTTCCAGCTGCCCAATACGGACCTTTGCATTATCAAAATTTGCAGAGAGCCAAGATCTCAGCGTTAAAACTGAACGCTGGACATTTCGATAGACCAATGCAGCTGCCTCTCAAGGCAAAAATTGAGTTACAATGGTGGATTGACAATATCCGTGACTCATTTAAGCCCATCATTTTGCCCAATCCGATGGTATACTTACAAACAGACGCAAGCTCCCATGGCTGGGGAGCCACGGACAACTACTCTAGTTGTGGAGGCAGATGGGACACCCTTGAATCTACCCTGTTGTTGTCACAAGGGATAAATTATTTGGAGATGCTAGGAGCATTTCACGGACTTCGAGCTTATTGTTCTAACCTTACTGACACTCATGTCCGTCTCCAAATAGATAATACCACTGCGGTGGCATATCTAAATCGTATGGGCGGTACCAGGTCAATTTCATGTGATGAATTGGCAAATACAATTTGGCTCTGGTGTATTCGACGGAATATTTGGATTTCAGCTACCTATTTACCAGGTAAGCTCAATACAGTGGTTGACACCAGGTCACGCAAATTCAATGACAACATCGAGTGGATGTTAAATCCCCAAATATTCGCTAAAGTTACAGCCAAATTTGGTAAACCGGATATCGACCTTTTTGCGTCACGGTTGAACCATCAGGTACCAACATACGTTTCATGGGAGCCAGATCCTGGGGCAATGGCGATGGACGCGTTCTCACTAGATTGGGGGAAATGGTTTTTCTATGCATTTCCTCCATTTTGCCTCATCAGTCGGATATTGCGGAAAATACAGTCAGATGCTGCTAAAGGCATTCTTATCATACCCGACTGGCCTACGCAGCCATGGTATCCGGTGGTCCTTGATATGATCAGTCAACCATGGGTCCTCTTAGAGGATTGCCCACAATTGGTGATGAACCCTGTCTCAGGGGAACCACATCCCTGCCACAGTCACCTAAAGTTATTGGCTTGCAGTTTCTGAACAGGCCATTACTGCGGTATGGCCTATCATCAAGAACTATGGATACCATTGGAGCGTCATGCCGGGAGTCCACCAGGCGGCAATATCTCACACATATCCGGAAATGGGAAACCTACTGCGGCCGCTCCCACATTGCATACGACTCCGTTACTATCACCGATGTGCTGGAATTCCTGGCGGGGTTGCATCATGATGAACACCTCAGCTACAGTGCCATCAACAGCGCCAGGAGTGCGCTATCATTCTACCTCAATTTTGAGGTAGGATCCAACAAGCTGGTGTCCAAACTCATGCGGGGAATATTTAATTCCAATCTGCCTAGACCTCGTTACAACATCACCTGGGATATTGGGGGAGTATTAACCCTGCTCAGGACGTGGTCGCCCATGGAAGGGCTTGAATTGGACAAACTCACCCTGAAGCTGGTGATGTTACTGGCACTGACTTCAGCGCAAAGGGTACAGACACTCCACAAGGTCAAGATCGACAGGATGATCTCTACCCCTGGCGAAGTAATCTTCTTTATAGATGAATTACTCAAGCAGCATAGACCTGGGTTCACAGGGCTGCAGCTGATGTTTCCAGCATACCCTGCTGATGCAAGGCTATGTTTAGCCACCCATATCCGCCACTATATCAATGTGACGAGGAAATTAAGGGGAATGGAGAAATACCTACTCATCAGCCACAAGAAACCTCACCATAGTGACGGTACAGACGATCTCCAGATGGCTCAGGATCATTTTGAATGAGGCAGGTATTGACACTAATGTCTTTAAATCCCATTCCACCAGGGCTGCATCGATGTCGGCGGCAAGGGTCATGGAGGTGCCCATATTCTTGCCACAGCGGGATGGGTGAACGAAGCCACCTTCCAACGGTTTTACAATAAACCTGTTGCCGCTCCTGTATTGTTCGCGGAGGCCATGCTGAATGCAGGTCAAGAGCATGCAGATGTCCCCCAGTGAGGGTTTTTTTCCTTTGTTTGTTGTTAATAAATATTGTTATTATTTTTCAGTACAAGCAGTCTGGAAAGTTGATTACTCCTATCCATCCTTATAAGTAGTGTGTGACAGCATGGACGTTGTCCAGGGCATGGAATCACAGAGCTTTGAAGTCTTCACGAAGTCACTCACGTGACTCCGAAATGAAATAGTAAGATTAAATGAGAACTTACCAGTTCGAACGTTGATCTTTATTTTATGAGGAGTTGCGATGAGGGATTTCGTGCCCTCTGCTCCCAACCCTCGATCATAAAGTCAACTGGTAATTAGAGTCTCTTCAATCTTAATATAACAAGTAATTTCTCTGTTTGTTGGTTCTGTGATTCCACACCGCTGCTTTGAAGTATGTCGCGCATGCGTGCTGGCGGGTTCTTCACGAAATCCCTCATCGCAACTCCTCATAAAATAAAGATCAACCTTCGAACTGGTAAGTTCTCGTTTAATCTTACTATTTTATATGCCATTGGTTCTATTTTTGTACACTTGCTTCTAATAAATAAAAATATATTTTTTTAAAAGATAATGTATATGTATATTTTTGAATACTGTACAGACACATTGCGTTTTATGTGAGGTTACATTCTTGAAAAACAACACGAATCTCAAAAACACGTAAATTAAACATGTGCACGACCACACTGCCAGGCGGAAATTTGAGCACGTTATTTAAAAATACAAGCGTGTAACTTAGGCTTTGATATGAATTAAACAAGCGCGTTATTCCAAAAATGCATAAATCAAACACATGTAGAACACAAGGTGCCTATATTTGTACTTCAGTCATTACGAAGTATCAGTGATGGAATAGGGCAGCACGTTGGCGCAGTGGTAGAGTTGCTTTCTTACAGTGCCAGAGACCCGGGTTCGATCCTGACTACAGGTGCTATCTGTTCAGAGTTTGTACATTCTCCCCGTGACCTGTGTGGGATTTCTCCAGGATCTCCACTTTGTTCCCACACTCCAACGATGTACAGGTTTGTAGGTTATTTGGCTTGGTATAATTGTAAATTGTCCCTAGTGTATGTCGGATAATGTTAATGTGCGCGGATCGCTAGTTGGCGCAGACTCGGTGGGCCCAAGGGCTTGTTTCCACGCTGTATCTCTAAACTAAACTAAAAATAGAAGCCTCTGGTACATGTTCACTCATATAGTTCTACAGAAAATATGTCAGGTTTGAGTCTATGGATGTAGGTTGCAATAGAGAGGAAGTTAAAAATATATATTTGAACTGCCGCTTTCTTTCAACGGATAGAATGACTACGTAACAGGAAACAAGCTTAATATTTTTTGAATGAGGGATGTCATTTGTTATGAACATGTCTCTTTTGCAAATAAAACTACAAATGTAGACCTCGGAACAGTTTCTATCTTTAGCAATGTTAATTTCAGGAGACTAACTACCTGAGAGCATTATTGGTGTCAATAAAGGAACTGAGTTTAGGATAAGAGCGGAGATCATGCTATTAGCTGACAGGGGATTTCAGCAAACACACACCAGAAATAGTGCCAACAATCACGGACATTTGTGCTCAGCTACCATTCGGCACGAAATTGGTGTAGATCAGATGTGCATTAATTTCCTCGGAAAGTAAATGGTGCAAATGTGCTTTTAGTTTTATTTTCTTTTGGTATATACTTTATTCATTAAATCCAGAACATTCATGTCAACAATTTCATCGTGATCCATGCTATTCTAATTACATAACGTTAACAGTTATTATTTTCAGAGGACCCTCGAGCAACCAGTTCACAGGGTTTTAACATTGGCTCCTACTAATTAGTGTTCATTGCTGAGATGGCTCTAGACCATGGCCCTTTCCTACAGCATCTTGCAGTGACTGCACCCAGTTTCAATACGTCCTCCGAAATCATCTGGAAAAATTGGGATGAAACATTCATTTTCGTTTTCATGTGCAGGTGTGCATATGGGAATTGGCTTTTACACTGAATATGAACGAAGTGTGCTAGGAGAGGGTTCGATTTTACATAGGTCTGTACTCTACCAAGAAAACGCATGTGAAAGTTGCTTCTGTTGACCTAAAACTATTGCCCTTGTGTGGGAAAATGAGTCTTCCAAAGATGAAGTTGCTGAAACCACAGGCCAAGGCAGTGATCGACATATACAGGCACTCCTGACAGAAGCTGCTTTTCCTTATTGTTTCTTTCCAGCTCCATCTTACCTCCCCTTTGATTGAAGCTTAAACTACTCTTCCAATATCTGCCACTTGTCACTTAGCTATCACCTCCCTTCAATACCTGCCTCTAACAGGCCTTAGTTATGTAAGAAATGGAAATGAAATCTTTGACATGGTGGTCAAAGTATTTTGTGTCATTCCTCATTAAAATATTCATTGGGTCCAAAGGTTGTCTTTTGCAGAAATTTGTCCTTGCAAGTATAAAAGGGTAACAAAGTACTTTATCCTATTTGCAAACAGCAGAGATCATATTTTGTGACAAAAGTAAAAAGTTGTAGTTTAATCTACTACGTGTTTTACTTCATCTTCTCTGCAGCATGCCTGGATACGGGCATGGCGTTTCCCAGGAACTTCCAAACAAAGATAAATGCTAATGCTCACAGCAATGTGGCACTGCGATGTCACTGCAAAGCTCTGCTGCTGCAGTGTAATGTTGAACAAGAGCCTCATTGCAAAAATAGTCAACAAAATATATGCTTAGTCTATCTTACTAAGACTCTCTAGTCTGGATCCTGTTATACAACAGCTAGGACTACCTCGTCTGAAGAAGGATCTCGACCTGAAACGTCACCCAATCCTTCTATCCAGAGATGCTGTCTGTCCCGCTGAGTTACTCCAGCTTTTTGAGCCTATCTTAGATTTAAACCAACATCTGCAGTTCCTTCCTACACAGCTAGGACTCTTAAAAATTGACTATTGAATGCTTGACCTCAAATTGATGCACCAACTTCCAAACAAAGTGGGAACTTCTTTGATAATTGCCTCATTTGGACAGGCGAGGTAGTTGGGTTGGATACTGCCTTTCCTTACAAGCATTCACTTTTCACAGAGTGGATTTTCATGATTAGTTTTGTTTAGAAATACAGGATGGAAACAGCCCCAACGACCCACCAATTCCATTTAAGGCATCGATCATCCATTCAACCTAGTTCTGTGTCACCCCACATTCTCATCCACTTCTCATACACTAGGAGCAGGTTTTACAAAGGCCAATTAACCAACAAACCCACACATCTTTGCGATGAAGGAGGAAAGTGGAGCAACCGAAAGAAACTGACACAATCACAGGTAAAAACGTACAAACTCCACGCAGTCAGCACCTGGGATCAGGGTTGAACCTGTGACTGGCACTATGAGGGAGCATTGTAGTAGCATGAGGTAGCACTATGAGGCAACTTGCTGCACCAGTTTGCCTCCCTAAAATAATGTCAAACACTTCATAAATAAGGCATTGTTTTAAATCGAAACCAAATGAAATGCACGCATTGCTGTCGGATGGCTATTCATCAAACAACTGCACTCCAAGGGATGTCTGAAATCTCATTGCCTTTGCAGGGAATTTGCTGTGATATAGATACAATTTATTGTCTTTTATTAACTTGATCTTTGGGCAGTTCACTGAAGTTAATGTAACCCCACTTTTTAAAAAAAGAGGGAGAGAGAAAGCGGGGAATTACAGACCAGTTAGTCTAACTTCGGTAGTGGGGAAACTGCTAGAATCAGTTATTAAAGATGGGATAGCAGTACATTTGGAAAATAGTGAAATCATTGGACAAAGTCAGCATGGATTTATGAAAGGTAAATCATGCCTGATGAATCTTATAGAATTTTTCGAGGCTGTAACTAGCAGAGTTGATAAGGGAGAACCAGTGGATGTGTTATATCTAGATTTTCAGAAGGCTTTTGACAAGGTCCCACATAAGAGATTAGTATACAAACTTAAAGCACATGGTATTGGGGGTTCAGTATTGATGTGGATAGAGAACTGGCTGGCAGACAGGAAGCAAAGGATAGGAGTAAACGGGTCCTTTTCAGAATGGCAGGCAGTGACTAGTGGGGTAGCGCAAGGCTCAGTGCTGGGACCCCAGCTATTTACAATATATATTAATGATTTGGACGAGGGAAGTGAATGCAACATCTCCAAGTTTGCGGATGACACTAAGCTGGGGGGTAGTGTTAGGTGTGAGGAGGATGCTAGGAGGCTGCAAGGTGACTTGGATAGGCTGAGTGAATGGGCAGATGCATGGCAGATGCAGTATAATGTGGATAAATGTGAGGTTATCCACTTAGGTGGCAAAAACAGGAGGGTAGACTATTATCTGAATGGTGGCAAATTAGGAAAAGGGGAGATGCAACGAGACCTGGGTGTCATGGTACACCAATCATTGAAAGTAGGCATGCAGGTGCAGCAGGCAGTGAAGAAAGCAAATGGTATGTTAGTATTCAAAGCGAAAGGATTTGAGTATAGGAGCAGGGAGGTTCTACTGCAGTTGTATAGGGTTTTGGTGAGGCCATTGAATGGCGGTGCAGGCTCAAAGGGCCGAATGGCCTACTCCTGCACCTATTTTCTATGTTTCTATGCTTCTGAGTTGTTTGTTTCTGGGATATCTCTTGAATCATACTTTAAAGGTACGGGCCTAAATTAATTCCTTACTAATAGTAAGAACTATATGGATTATAATAAAATATAACACAAATGAATTACAGATGCTGGTTTATACCAAAGATGGACACAAATTGTTGGAGTATCTCAGCAGGTCAGGCAGCTTCTCAGGCAAAAATGAATACAGGACCTTTCTTCATATGGACTATATTTGTTTAGCCGATGACCATTTTACATGAGTTCCAGGATGTATTTCGAGCTATCCTGATTGTGACAATGCTTGGGTTAGCTCTTCCACACAGACTTCCAGCATCACGCTGAGCACTTTGTCATCTGGCATGTACATCGACAACTGAAATCAGGAATGATCAGCCTATATTATTTCAGCAGAATCTTCAGCCAGCACTAGTGGATACATCTTAGATGTGAACATTTAAAATAAAATATGTATCCTCTCGATAGAGAATCAGCCACACATGGTTATTGCACAGAAGTGTGTGCAGAGATTTAAATCTGACTATTTTTGGACAGTGCTGGTTTACACCGAAGATAGACACAAAATGCTGGAGTAACTCAGCGGGGCAGGCAGCATCTCTGGAGAGAAGGAATGGGTGACGTTTCTGGTCAAGATTCTTCTTCAGACTGAGAATCTGGGGAGAGGGAGACATGGAGATATGGAAGGATACGGTGTGAAAATAAACGATCAAAGGGGACGGAGCTAAGGATCTTTGGACAGTTGTGGTTGTGTAAGGGATGAAGATTAATGTGCAGAAACATCCATCCACATACACGCACAACACCTGATGATCATTGCAGAGGGATGTGACCATCAGAACCCCAACACGCAAGCCACATGCAAGCCACATTCTTTGCACATGGCACCCGCAAAATTCATGTCACTGACTTCACGACTTTGTACAAAGTTTCCATTATCCTAGTGCCGTTCAGACTGAGAAGAAGCCATGCACTTTGATAAAGGAATTCAAGATGGCCATGATTGAATGGCGGTAGACTTGACGGGTTGAATGGCCTAATTCGACTCCTATTCCTTATGAATTTCTATCACCCTTTCATCAATCCAGTGGGATGCATTTATCAGCAATAACACCAAAGAAAGACTAAGACATCAACCGACATCCAAAGCTAAAAAGCACTGTGATTGATTTTTGCCCTTGAATATTGATTGCAAGTGGCATCACTGATTGTTGAGTGGGTTTTTTAATCTGTATTTTGTTTGCCAAATTCATACATACAGCACAGTTGATAATACTTTTGACGTTCGTTGATCCACAAAGTCAATCAGCCTCTTCCACTGGTTAATAATCTCAGCATTAGGGTGACCTTATTGGTGTCTTGGACAACATGCACTTTGTGTTCCTGCGATGCAAGATGAGATGCGAGGACATGGATTTTATAAGGCAAGCTCATCTTTTCACATATGGAAAGCCCATTAGACCTGAGGATTAGCATGCCTGACAATGGGATATCATGCATGATGAGAAATTATGCTTGTTTTCCCACTGTATACCCCAACTAACAAAGGCCCTGTGGTAGAAGTAATAAATAACTAAAAATGTGTATGAAAAGTCGTCTGTCTGTCCATCTGTCAAACAAGGCACTTACATTGAGGACGAAGCTTGATTTTGTTCATGTTATTCATAATCAATATCAAGCCCAATATTTAATGATTGTTGAGAATGCTGTTGCCAGAATTGTGTAGCTGGTTCTGGTTGGTAAGTCTTGACTCAGCTGCAGAGGAACTTAATGAAAACCAGCATCCACATAAAGTGTATTGAAGTGCATCAGTCTGCAACGTGACATTTTGTGATGTACCTTCTCGATGCAGTATTGGGTCCAAACAAGAAGGAAACTTGCCAAGTGCTGTCAGGAGTGACTGAATAAAACTCCACAGCTGTCAGGGATGTACGTGTTGCACTGAAAGCTTCAGCTTGCCTTCGCCCCAATGCAAACTTCAACTTGAATATATCATCTGCTGTAACGCTTTGTATTAAAGTAACGTATTTGTATTTGGGACTGGGATGAGAAAAGAAAATCACCCAGAGAGTTGTGAATCTGTGTAATTCTCTGCCACAGAAGACAGTGGAGGCCAATTCACTGGATGTTTTCAAAAGAGAGTTCGATTTAACTCTTGGGGCTGAGGGAATCAAGGGATATGGGGAGAAGGTAGACAAAAGCGCTGGAGAAACTCAGCAGGTGGGGCAGCATCTGTGGAGCGAAGGAAATAGGCAACGTTTCGGGCTGAAACCCTTCTTCAGACTGATGTAGAGGGAGGGGCGGGGAGAAGAAAGGAGAAAGGAAGAGGGGGAGCCCGAGGGTTGAGGGAGAGCTGAGAAGGGGAGGAGACAGCAAGGGCTGCCGGAAATTGGAGGTCAATGTTTATGCCGCTGGGGTGCAAACTGCCCAAGCGGAATATGAGGTGCTGCTCCTCCAATTTACGGTGGTGCTCACTTTGGCCATGGAGGAGGCCCAGGACAGAAAGGTCGGATTCGGGATGGGAGGAGGAGTTGAAGTGCTGAGCCACAGGGAAATCAGGGTGGTTAATGCGGACCGAGCGGAGGTGTTCGGCAAAACGATCGCCAAGCCTATACTTGGTCTCAACTGACATCTAGAGCAGCGGATGCAATAGATGAGGTTGGAGGAGGTGCAGGTGAACCTCTGTCGCACCTGGAACGACTGCTTGGGTCCTTGGCAGGAACGGTGTTCTGATTTTGGATGATCAGCCATGATCATATTGAATGGTGGTGCTGGCTCGAAGAGTCGAATGGCTTACTCCTGCACCTATTTTCGATGTTTCTCTATTTCTAATAAAGGCCAAGAGTATCTTGACTGAAGCCTTCATATTTGGCCAAAGGTAAATTATTTTTTCGCTAATACCAAGAACTGCAAATAAGAAGGTATATGTTCGTTTGCCCGTGTGTCAGATGATGTATAGCTCGCTGTTGGCTTTTGTCTTCATCCAACATGTTGACAGAATTGGTCACCTGACGCGTCACAGAGTGCAACGTGTCGTCGTTTCCGGGGATCGTCACGGGGAGGCTTCTGTCATGATCCCCAAAGGCATAGGTCACAGGAAAGGAATATTCTTTAAGTATACATTGGGACAGTTGTAAGCTATCTTTCTTTGCAACGTTAATAAGATGTACAACATGTGACAGGCCACTTGATTAACTATATGCCCACTTGGCCTGTGTCATTGGGCAACTATGAGACATTATCAGGTGCAGCTCATTTTTGCTCACCAATGTTATACATGTGCACTGGTATCAGCTTCCACATGAAACAGCACTAGAGTTTAGGAGTGGCCTAGATCTGCGGGCTTTGGGGGAAGAGATTCATTTGGCTACACTACGGTCTTGGTCATCATTGACGAGGGCCACCATTTATTTCCTATCCATACTTCCCCTTGAGAAGATGCTACTGAGCTGCCATCTCGATCTATTGCAGCCCCTCCACAGTGCATTTTGCAGAGGTGGTAGCAAGTTCCATGATTTAGACCCAGTAATGATGAATAGGCAATGATATATGTCCAGGTCAGGAATTGTATGTGATCAAAGCCTCTCTACGCAACCTACACTCGCCTTGTGTCACCTTCAGAACTGATTCCAATTGTTTTGATAATTCTGGCATAACTCATCCTTTAATCAGCAGTGCAAATTCGCCCACCATGAAGGACTCACAAAATGCATTGAGAGCACAACGAAGGGAGGGTCTTTTAAGAATGTAGTGAACAGAGAATAACTTAAATTCACCCTTCATTTGCGTCACTAACCAGATATGAAAAGAGATTGATCGGAAAAGGAACATATTTCAAAAAGATCCTGAAGTAGATTCCACCCCCCCCCCCCCCCCACCTCCCCCCAACAGCCCCCCCCCCCCCCCCCCGCCCCATTGGAAATCCTGTCAACATCCTTGTAAATCTTCTCCGCACTCTTTCCAGCATAATGGCAAGCTTCCTGTAGCAGAGTGACCAAAACTGAATACTATTGTCCAAGTGTGGCTACAACTGTGACATAACGTCCCAACCTCAATACTCGTTTCCGTGACTGATAAAGAGCGTTGTGCTAAAAGCCATCTTCACCACCTTACCTACCCGTGATGCCACTCTATATGCTGGATTTTCTTTGGCTAGAGATTTCTCCCTACAGTTGTTGTGTTCCCTGTCAAATTTCCTCATCAAATGATCATCAAATCTTTGGTTTGGGTTCATTTAGTTTTTAGTTTTTTTTTTTTTAGTTTAGTTTAGAGATACAGCACGGAAACAGGCCCTTTGGCCCACTGGGTCAGCGCCAACCAGCGATCCCCGAGCATTAACACCATCCTACACCCACTAGGGACACATTTTACATTTACCAAGCCAATTAACCTACAACTCTGTAAGTCTTTGGAGTGTGGGAGGAAACCGAAGATCTCGGAGAAAACCCACGCAGGCCACGGGGAGAACGTACAAACTCCATATAGACAGCACCCGTAATCGGGATGGAACCCGGGTCTATGGCACGGCATTCGCAGCAACTCTACCGCTGCGCCACCGTGACTGCTCTTGATGCATTGCTCATGGACAAATGAGAAGATCTGTGTGGCACAGTTTTGGGATTGTCATCTCAGCACCAGAGAGGCGAAGCTTCGAATAATGGGAACCAAGACTGAAGTTACGCACTGGTCGTGAAATGAAGAGGAGAGACTATCTACGACTTCTCTCGGCATGTCACCAACCTTCATCAGACTCGGTCTCGGGGAAAATGATTCTGAAGTAATCCAGAAACTGGCAGTCCCGCCTCACTGGCTGTGAAGGGAGGGAGATGAAGGCTAGAGAGAGGGAGAGTGGTTGAATAAAGTAGTGCTGCCCTTTGAAGGTTGCATTTAAACATTAATTCCCATCATTCAGCAGTGCTCCACAATAGAGGACTCATTTTTATTGCCAAAAGAGGGCTTCAAGATATTGCAGCAGCTAACAGCAATTTTCCAGGTCAACATGAAATTGGGTCCGTTAGACTCGAGTAAGGAATAGGCATCTGAAGAAGTTCCAGGACAAAGGACTTCGTTTTTTTTTTGACAGAAATCAAATGCTTCTTCGACTCAAGCCCTGAGTGTAGGGTCAGCTTGACTTGTAGAAAATCAACTGCTATCAAGTTGACTTCACCTTAATCAACAAAATCTTTCCCGTTTACATTATTTGTTTAGTTCAAATTGATTTGCTAATTCCAGTGGGATCAAAATTCCATGAATAGTTAATGGTACATCCTATACACTCGGCCGAGCGTCTGATAAGTCTGTGTGGTAGTCGGGTCAGCGCAGGGTTTCTGAAGAATTCTCCTCTTCAAATTACTCAGCCAGCGACCTCTGTGTATTTAAGTTTACTCAGGAGCAGGACCTTTAATTAGTTGGACTGTCGTGGAAAAAAAAAAATGCTATTTAACTTTTTATGATTTGGTAAATAAGCTGAGGGAGAAGACAGGCAACATATTGTTCACTTCTTGCCAAATAGCTCGGTAAAATTGGGGTGGGCCAGAACCAAGGTTTCTTAATGTGAATGGTTTTGGTTGGCAGCTCGAACAACTGTAGAATGTCACTGGGCAATCGAATATTAACTTTAGATGGACACAAAATGCTGGAGTAACTCAGCGAGACAGGTTGCATCTCCGGAGAGAAGGGATGGGTGACGCTTTGGGTCGAGACCCTTCTTCAGTTTAAACCAGCATCTGCAGTTCCTTCCTACACAATATTGACCTTACATGATCTAAGGCTTGATTTTTTCCATGATCAGGGCTTTTTTTTTGAGGCTTGGAATGTTGCACATAGAACCAACATGAATATTTGAGCCACATCCAAAGCCTCAGGCTTTACTTGCTGCTCTTCATCAAAATATTACTGGGATCCCTCAAAGAACTCTCTCTGGTCTGAAGGAAGGTCTCAACCTGAAACGTCACCCATTCCTTCTCTCCAGAGATGCTGCCTGGCCAGCTGAGTTACTCCAGCATTCTGTGTCTATCTTCGGTGTAAACCAGCATCTGCAGTTCCTCCCTACACACCTCACTCGGTAATCAGGCGCTGGGCCAGCGTTGGGGTTAGTGTGATGGACACAGGCCTTCTTGTCTATTACTGTTGTGGAGTTTCAATGTGCTTGCAACCTGGTTAGGTGGGGCAGCAATTCAAACTGATATTTATGTTATTGTGGTAATGCCAGGACTGTTAACCCTCTGCCTTCACAGCAAATTATAAGGAATAGGAGTAGAATTAGGCCAGTCGGCACATCAAGTCTACTCCGCCATTCGATCACGGCTGGTTTATCACTCCCTCCTTACCCCATTCTCCTGCCTTCTCCCCATAACCCCTGACACGCGTACTAATCAAGAATCTATCTGTCTCTGCCTTAAAAATATCCACTTACATGGCCTCCACAGCCTTCTGCGGCAAAGAATTCCACAGATTCACCACCCTCTGACTGAAGAAATTTCTCCTCATCTCCTTCCAAAAAGAACGTCCTTTAATTCTGAATTAAATACTAGACTGAGGTGATTGTCACATTTCTTCAGCTTTCTTCAATGCTTGTGCTGTGTACAAGTATGTACCACCAGTGACCACTGAGCTGGTACACTGAGCTGCAATACTGAGCTTGACTTCACCCTCCGAGTGCTGGAACCGGCTGGGCTTTTTGTTTTGAACAACTGATACACAAAAAGCAGCACACATTTAAATCAAAATATGCAATTACACCATTTATTATTGTCTCCTTTAATACATGACCAAGAGAGAAAATAATAGTCTTAACTTCTTCCCCACCTCCCAAAAGTCTATTTTGTTTGAAGGATGTATATATATAATAGACTAGGAATTTTAATAGCAATGCAAAAACCTCATGAAATTTAATTCAGTGCGTTGGTTTGGCAGAACCTTTAATTTCATTGAATTTGGAACTGACTTCTATCATTTAGAGAAAAGGGACAAAATCTGTGTACTGTGTCTTTCTAATTTAATCTTTGACAGTGGGGTGCATGGTACCTGATGCAATATCCATTCTATAAGTTATTGGGTAGATCCAACTGAACTGAATAATGGTGAAAAGCTGTATCACTCAGGAAAAGTGGGCTGTGATTTTATGCAACTTGCAAATGATCAGATTAATCATTCAGAAAACTGCTATAGACAAAGTCATTTTTGTAAAGTAAAACAGAACTTCTACAAACACAGTAACTATATTCTCAATTTTTAATGTTAGAACTGAAAGATGCTGGATTAAAGTGAACCCAATCCTTTGTGAGAGAGCAAGAACAGCGTGCACTGATACTCAGAAACTAGCAAGCAGATCTCATTAAGAGAATGCACTTGATATCATTTATGGAAACCTACAGGGCTCATCAGAATGATCTGCTGCTAACTGAAGTTATTCGAGAGGTTTAAACGTTTGGAAAGGATGATCAATGCAGTTACATGCAAATTTGTTTGTCGAGATCATTCTTTCAAAGAAAAAAAAAATGTTTTGAAATGATGGTGCATTATTACGCAAAAATCACATGATTTTATCTAGCCAAATACAATCAATGGTTTAAATATTAGTGCAATTAAATCCAAATCATCCTGAAACTTTACATTTTACAAGGGCACATTGCACTTTTTAAAGTTAAAATGTATTTGAATCATGGATTTATATTCATATGTATTTCTTGCTTTAGGGCATGCATTGAGGAGTAGCTATTTACACACAATGTATTTGATATTAAATTGCTTCTGCACCATGTAAAATCATTTACTGATGTGAATTAATACAGCTTAAGCTAAAATATCTATAAAGATAATTGATATAGGCACAGGATCTATTTGGAGCATGGCAAGAATTTTCCGCAGTTAATAGGAAAGAGCTTTGATTTTAACTTTCATTTTACAAATAAAAACAAAAATAGTCAGAGGTCAAATTTCGCCATTGAAAGAATACCTCACTGCAGAAGACGAGAAATAACTTTGGTGTTTGTTGCTCAACAAATTCACAAGATTCTCGGTACTTATATGTTAACAGGGGCATTGGTTTACTTAAAATAACCCGGTCAATGTGTCCACTACAGAGCCGATAAAGGGTGTATAATCATTTAACCATTTTCCCAGGGTTTTCTTAATTTTCCGGTGGTAAGACAAAGTTTGTTGGTGCCCTTGGACCTCTTTGAATTTTGAACACTACTGTACATTTCCAGTTTTGTATCTTTTACAAAAGAGGATTTGTTCTGAATGTATATTTCATGAAGCTGCTTCAAAAGGATTACTTTTTTACAATCTTTACAGGAGCAATTCAAGATTTGTTGGCACTGGTCATGCAGCACAGAGCATGCTTGGGTGACAATGGCTGAGAACCTGGGTTATGAATGTTCCTAGGTAAATTCTGAAAAAAATGGTTCTGCATGGTGGATATAGCAGTGAGGTTATTTTTAAAGGCCATTCGTAACTTTTTTTAATGGTCCCTCAGAAGCCTTATTATATGTGACCTGATGGTAGCTATGCATCCAATGAATCTAGAGACCATGAACCACAGCCATATTACCATTTAAAGATTAACTATTAGAATGAATGGAAAGCTACTGGCTCAGTAATACATTTTCATGCAACTTGCCTATTGCGGAGTGTCAGCTACCAGTTCACAGCAACTCTAAAACAACAGAGAAAAACAGTTGTTTGAAATGCAACCATAAAGCATCTATTTTAAGTGAAGTTAGCACGCTGACTAAAAGTTTGCATTCGCACCTTCATAATACAGTGTGCAATCTCCATTTAAAATCAATGCCGGTATATAATAATACCTTCTTTCTGAGCAACGACATTACCATTTAACTGCGGATGTGTGCAATGAAGGAAGATTTTATTGGACCCTTTGGAATAAAACACATTTTCCTGCTGGAGTAGAGAAATAACGTTGGGACATTCACTGCCCTGTCAGAAAGAAAGACTATTCATTCTAAAAGAAAGACTTGTTAATGATATATCTGTTAACAATACATAAAATGTTTTTTTTTTAGGGAACATTGATGAAAAGGTCAGTGGTACCTATAGTCCTACAGTCCTACTGAAAAGTCAGTTAGTCCTGGCTTTACTGGATGCCCATAGGTTCAAGCTGATTTAAGGACTGAAGTAATGTCTGTGTGGTAAATTATTAAAAAGGATTCAGCTTGATTGAGGGAACGAGAGAAAATTATAATGATTTGAATGGTTTATAATGTTCCATTCTGAACCAGTTAGAAACTACTTGGGGGATCTGCTATTTTCATTTACAGAAGGAGGATACCATGCATTTAAAGACTCGTCTATTTTTTCCTTCGTGTACGTTGCAGGAACAGCAAATGATTTGATTTTCTTTTTTTTTCTTCAAAATCTCGAAGCATGTTTTGGATTGTAAGCTATTAAACAAACATTCCTAATATCAGAGCCTGGCAGTTTTAATTCCATCTCAAAAATGCATCTTGTTTCTTTCAACTCTTGACTGTTTTGACATTTTCTTCGATTAAATTATAAACAAGCATGAAGCCTGATGGTGGGGCTGGAGCCACTAATTTCCCTAATTGTTTGCAGTTGTCTGGCTTGGAGAAGGCCGTTCCTGTTAAGAAGTCAGTGATTACAGGTCTAAAGACTTCCTTTGTGTGTTTATTCAGCAGATATGGTTCAAACATTCAGATTATTTAAATTATAGATTTGAATTTCACTGGAAGACACAAGCACTGAATAACATTACTGGCAGTCTTCGCAGAATAAGGAGCCTTGGGGGCACGATTGTCTCCTGTAAACATCATGTCATATGTATTTGCGCGGGGACACCCAGAGCACCGAAAAACCTACAGTTGTTTAGCATCCACAAGGTCTATTGGTTAATAATCAGTCATTAAGTTAAGAACCTATTTATTTTATTAGTAATTATTGTGAAAGACTATTAAACAGTAAATAAGGATTTGGCCAAAGTCTAAATGTGAGAAGCAGGTTTCAATGATTCATAACATCTTGCATTCCAAGTTCATAATTAACTGATAATTAGGCTCTTGGTAACAGCACCTTCGTTTCTCTGCTCCTTCAGTCACACAATAAGAGATTACCAACACTGTCCTGCCTTATCTCTTAATCATCTTATCTATATTATCAAAGGCTGTGCCTTTAGGCAGGACAGGACCATATGACCTACTTTATCGCCCCACCTGTATAGGTAGATTGCAGCTCTTAAATGAGGTAATGTGTCTCCTTAACATTAACGTTAACCTATTAATTCCCTGGCATAACCCGGCAGAAAATGATGAAAGAGATGATATCAGTATTTTTTGTTGTTGCCTGGCACAGATTTAATATCAGAAGTAGAACAAACAAACTTCAAGAGTATACAGGCTACAAGTCCAGTTTGCCAAAAAAACGTAACAGTGGGAATTAGTACAAAAACCTGTCTGAACACAGACTTAATGTGACTTAGCTTAAGTTTCAAGATCTCAGAATTCATTTACCTCATGTTTGATGTTGTCATACTATGCCTTTGCAAACATGAAATGAAAAACATGCCCCTGTGCTTAGATGCATCTTTAGTTAACATTCCCCAGTGTTTCACCTCATCAAACCTTTTTTTTTTAGCTTAATCTGGACTTTATTGATGTGAATCACAAATAAAATCTGAAAAGGAATGCATTAACTTTAGAAATCACATTCTTGGTTTTGACTGCTTCTTTGGTCTCACCCCACCCACACACATACAGTACACACCTCACCCCCTCCAGTCCCGCTCTGAATTCTCTGAAATGTCCAAGCTGACAATCATCCATGATGTTTACGCTCTTGTAATCTTGGCTTCAAGGACCCTCCGAATTTTAATGGCTCCACCACTGTGGTTTTAGTTGTCATCTCCTTAAGCACTGGATTCCCTCTGCTGTTATTGAGTTGTTGTTGAGTCCCTTCTAGAGTGGACCTTTGCTTGTACTTCTTTGTAGAGGAGGATTTCAAGTCAATCATTAATTTTAAGAGTGCCACTGCGACATACAAGCGTGGCGCTCTACAGTTGCTTTGTGGGAAATCTGTGGAATCACCCCGTAACGTGCTCATGTTGTCAACTCTGTTGTGTTAACATTGAAAAGGACAAATAGGTTAAAGTGCAGAAGACATTGAACACCTACAGTACAACAGTGAATCAACCCATGTATGGAAGAATGTTGTCATAGATCCCCGGCTAAAAGCATAATTGAAAACAAATTCTTGTTGTATAGCGAGGCTTAATCTGCATGATCCCTAACACTGTAGGCATGTCGTGACCTTCTGCCCCAGGGTTCTCCAGCCCCTCTTCTCATTGTTGTCTCTTAAGGGTCTGTCCCACTTGGGCGTCATTTGCGCGTCATTTACGCAACATAATTTACGTGTCATGCCGAACGACGCGCGGGTCGTGCTGCGTGCATGGTGCTCATTACACGTGCATGGTGCGTGGTGACATAGGCAGTGACGTGCGGTGCCCCAGGATTTTGGGATGTGCAAAATCTTCGTGCGCCATCTGCGTGACGCGCAAATGACACCCAAGTGGGACAGGCCCTTTACACATCTGTAATTTGCAACTCTTCGTTCTTATGCCTTCAGCTGCACAGGCCCTTAAATCTGGACTTCCTTCCCTTCAATTTCCACCTCTCCACTTCCCTTTTATACTCTAAACCTGCAACATTTGCTCACCTTCCTGATCTCCATTTGTGTGACTCGGTAACAAATCTTGACTGCTCTCCAGCAGAGTTCCCTGAGCATTTTTGGAAGGCACTGTCAAAATTCAATGGTTTTCATTAAGCAGGTAATCTAACTTTACTTTCAAGCAAGATTGTTCAAAACTATGCAAAAAGATACAGTTCAAATATTATTCATGTTGCCATATGTGAACAACTCATGGACCCCGTTGCATGCAATGCTGGTATGTTCAACATTTGCATGTGGTACCACTAGTGTGTAATGTTTTCTAATACTATGCTGGTATCTCTGAAAGTATCTCTTGTATCTGAAAATATCTCCAATATCCACCATTGATTCACTTTGTGCTTCTTTTCCAAGGATTTTTATTGTATTTGTAATATACAACTCCAATATGATTTATTGTGTCTACCTGATCGATTTAGTTTCGTTTTTAGTTTAGAGATACAGCGCACACAGGCACCGAGTCCGCACCAACCAGCAACCACCGCATATTAACACGACCCTACGCACACTCGGGACAATTTTACATTTATACCAAGCCAATTAGCCTACAAAGCTGTATGTCTTTGGAGTGTGGGAGGAAACTGAATATCATGGAGAAAACCCATGCAGTTCATTGGGAGAACGTACAAACTCCGTACAGATAAGCACCCATAGTCAGGATCGAACCCTGGTCCCTGGGTGCTGTTCAGGCAGTAGCTCTACCGCTATGTCACTGTGCCGCCCCAGTTTATAGGTTAACACTGGTTCTATTAACAATCGTCTTCATTTTGCAATCAAAAATAAATGCTAAAGAAGTCTAATTAACTTTACTGAAGTCAATGAGTTCTCCAGCACATTGGATCTTCTCCACACATGCATACAGCACACAGTGTTCTGGGACTCGGTGTGCTTTAGATGAATGTTAATATGAAATATTCTCTCCCCAGGCTGTCTCTGTGGCACCAGCCTATATTATTTCTCTGATGACATTTCAATACCATGTCAAGTCAAGTCAAGCCCCAATGAGTTTCTTGTCATATACACAATGAGGTACAGGTGCAATGGAAATCTTGCTTGCGGCAGCATCAAAGGTATCAAACTCGAACAACACACAAAAAATATAAATTGTACATTAATTGCACATAAATTCTACAAGTCAGTGAAAAGAAAAATACATTTGTGCAAACGCAAGGCATCAGTGCAACACACAATTAGAAAACAAGTACATGGCAGTGAAAGACACGGTCTGTAGTGGTCTGAAGAAGACCCAAAACATCACCTATCCATTGTCTCCCAAGATTCTGCTTGACCCGCTGAATTACTCCTGCACTTTGTGGCCCTTAGTCCGTGGTGTTCCATTGCTGAGGTAGGATTAGAGTTATGCAGGTGGGGTCAAGAACCTAACAGTCATAGAGTCATACCGTGTGGAAACAGGCCCTTCAGCCCAACTTACCCATATCCCTCTAAACCTGTCTTATCGATATACCTGTCTAAATGTTCCTTAAATGTTGCAATTGTACCTGCTTCAACTACCTCTCCCGGCAGCTCGTCCCATTACACCCACCATCCTTTGTGTAACAAAAATATCCTTCAGGTTCCTATTAAATCTATCCCTCATCATCTTAAACCTTTGCCCTCCAGTTCTCAATTCCCCTACTCTGTGCATTTACCCAATCCATACCTTTCATGATTTTGTACACCTCTAAAAGATCACCTCTCATCCTCCAGCGCTCTAAGGAAGAGTCCTAGCCTGCTCAACCTCTCCCTGTAGCTCAGGCCCTAGAGTCCTGGCAACATCCTCGTAAATCTTATCTGCACATTTTCTAACATGACAACATCTTTCCTATAACATGGTGCTCAAAACTGAACACAATATTCTAAATGTGGCCTCACCAACATCTTATACAACTGCAACATGACCTCCCAACTTCTATACCCAATACTCTAACTGATGAAGCCCAATGTGCCAAACGCCTTTTTGACCACAATACATGTAGGAAAATTGATGTTCCTGGACCTGGTGGTGTGGAACCTCGGGATTCTGTACTTCCTTCCTGCCATAAAGGGCCACTTGTCAAATTCTTTAGGCGACAGCCAGTGTCTTATCAGTGTCGCCAAAAGATTTTGAACATTTCAAAATCCAGCGGTGACAAAAAAAATGTTGCGACACTTGAAAAAACACCGCGCGTCAATACGTCATCACGCCACATCACCGCCGCATCACTCCGCAAATTTTTCAGTGACCTGATACATCAGTCAATGATGCCGGCAGTTGCCGAAAAAAATCGCCAAGTGGGACAGGCCCTTAACAATGAGAACAGGCCCTGGACCAGTTGGTGGGGATTATTGATAATAGATGTGGCCTTCTTGAGGCAGCTGTTCGTGTAGATGTATTTGATGGCACAGAGAACTGTGAACTCTATCAACATCTGGATGCGATACTAGTTTGAGAAAGCTGTTGTGCCATTCTTTTTATACAGACATTCAGAAAATGTTAGTAATTCCTTTTTTTTTAAAAGTTGTAATCCTAGTAGTTCCTATGATGCATTTGTTTACCCTTTATAATTGTAGAATACCAGAGTTACATTTTGGAACATATTTCTCTATTGTACTCAAAGCTGACATCATCTATTTCTGATTAGGATTAAAGTGGAAAGGTTGCCACATGAATTTACTTATTGGTGAAGTTCTATGCTGGGACGCTGTTTACAGGGATACTGGGACGAGGCTAATGTCAAGAGATATGGTCACAGAATGGATTCACTTCCAGTACACACAAAGAGCTGGAGTAACTCAGCGGGAACAGGCAGCATTCCTGGAAAAGAAGGACTGAGTAACATTTTGGGTCGAGAACCTTCTTCGACCCGAAATGTCGCCCCATTCCCTCTCTCCAGAGATGCTGCCTGACCCGCTGAGTTACCCCAGCTCTTTGTGTCTATCTCCGTTTTAAACCAGCATCTGCAGTTCCTTCGTATTCACTTCAGATACTGTTTAGTATTAACTGCAATGGATACAGTTTAGTATTAGTATTAGCTAAATTCTTGTACTTTGTGTTTTTATGACTGTTGGCAGATTAATTTCCCTCCTGGGATAAATAAACTTCTATCGTATCGTAGCTAATATTATTTTAAATAACATTGAAATTCGTAATATTCTTATCTGGTAGGACAGGGAGGTGCCGTGCTGATCTTACCCCTCGGCAGGGGAATGGAACCAAAAATCACAGTCTCAACATAAGGGTTAAACATGGAGGACTGGGCTAGGGAAAATTCCTTCAATCGAGGATGGGGAATATCTGGAATCAGCCTTTATTTCTTCTGGTTTTATGTTTTATTTTATAAACCTTTAGACATGCTTTCATAAACTCTCCACTCTTAGTGTTACACCTTAGTTTTTAATAAACTGTTTGGTGGAGGTTGGGGTGAATCGGGTGAACTGATAGCTGGGGGTTGCTTGGGGCATTGCTACTACTCTCAGCCAGCAGATGAGGAGGAATTTATTTAGTCAAAGGGTGGTGAATCTGAGGAACTCATTGCCACAGAAGAATGTGGCGGGTAAGTCAATGGGTATATATTTAAGGCTGAGATAGATATATTCTTGATTAGTACGGGTGTCAGGGGTTAAGGGCAGAAGGCAGGAGAATAGGGTTAGGAGGGAGAGATAGATCAGCCATGATTGAATGGTGGAGTAGACTTGATGAGCCAAATAGCCTAATTCTGCTCCTGTCACTTATGAGCTTATATCCAGCCCTTATCTGGATAAGGGTTAGGCGGTTCAACTTTCCACATCTGGACAGAGTACGGGAATGTGGGTTTATGTTGAGGCAGGTACTATCGCAATGTTTAAGAAAGAGTGAGACAGGTACATTGATATGATAGGTTTAGAAGGATACGGACCAAATGCAGGCAGGTGTGACTGGTGTAGATGGGGCATGTTGGTTGGCGTGGGGAAGTTGGGCTGAAGGGCCTGTTTCCACGCTATAAGACTCAGTGAGACTCGATGACTATGATTATGACATGAAGGTGGATAAATCCCTGAAGCCTTACCAAGTGTAACCAAGAATATTGTGGGAAGCACGGGAGCAGATTACCGGGGCCCAGGCCGTGATAATGGTGCATTCCTTAGCCCCAAGTGTGGTAATGTATGACTACAGGGTAGCTTTGAAGTGCGGCACAGTGGCGCAGCGGTAGAGCTGCTGCCTCACACATAGATAGATTCTTGATTAGCACGGGTATCAGAGATGGGGAGAAGGCATGATTGAATGGCAGAGTAGACTTGATGGTCCAAATGTACTAATTTTACTTCAGAGTCACGTGAGTGACTACGTGAAGACCCCGCCAGCACGCATGCGCGACATATCGTCGTACGCATGCGGAAGCGGCAGTCGGGAGGAGCGGGGCTCCTCCAGCGTAAGTTTAAAAAACTTACGCAAGGTAAGTCTCATCGGAGGGTGAGTGTCGACGAAAGAATGGAATCTAGAAAATCTAAACGAGCAGCGGCTAGAGCTGCCGCCATGGAGAGTAGCCAGCAGCGGGCTGTTTCTCCCGAGCTACAGGTACAACCTGCAGCTCCCGACTTTTTGCCCAGAAGAGCGTCTGGTACACCGCGGTCGGGCGGCAATTCCACCAGAAAGTCGGCCGGGGCCGCTGACTCAGCTGAGTCCGGACCCGAGGACACCCCGTTCGTTGAAAGCGACGGAGGTCGTCTTTCCCGCATGGAGTGGATGATGGAGCAAATGCTCCAGCGTGACCTGCTTTTGCAGGGGCAGAGTCACGGTGGGCCTCTTCGCAGGTCCATGGCAGGCTCCTATCACGGACTGCCTAATGTCTCGCCCTCTTCGCAGGGGAGCATTGGGGGTCAGAACTGGGCTGACCCCGAAGAGGGGGAGTTGGCTGAAGAACCTACAGTGTCTGGGGTGCAGGAAGAGTTGCTGGAGATGGTCAACAAACATGCAGTGCCTTCTCAGAAAGGCCTACCTATCCATTCAAAGCTGGCAGCTAGCATAAATTATATGACTACAAACCAGCTCCAGGAGCAGGCTATTCACACCACAGCCGAAAAATATTTAGCTCCGGAGAATTGCAACTCCCTAAATGTTCCTACGGTGAACAACCCCATTTGGGGGAACATGAGCCCCATGATTAGAGGGCAAGAAGTCAAACTGCAGAAGATCCAGAAGCTATTGACCGCCGGAATTACGGCAGTGGCCAGAACTGCAGTGGGAATTGAGTTACCGGAGGAATTACAAGATGCCCTGGCTCTATTGTGCAACACACAATATGAGATTAATAACTTCAGGAAGAGCATCATAAAACCGGCACTCAACCCCAAATTTGCGGGGTTGTGCAAACTAGGGAACGTTCAACCACCGAACCTACTGTTTGGGGACAACCTTCCCAAACAGGTGAAAGACCTGGACGAGGAGGCCAAGGCCTTAGGCCTCATCAAGGTACCCGGTTCATCTAATCCTCATTACCCACAACGGCAGCACCCCTACACACCCACCGGCCAGCGATTTTATCACAGACCTGCCGGTGGTGAAAGCTCGAAGGCCGGTCCACCTGCACAGCGGTCTTTTTTAGGCCATGGCCCAGCCCGGCCTTCTTGGAAAATGCGCCACCCCTACACCGTGTCAACTCAACAGAAGAAACAAGGACAGAGGCCACAACACCGACAATAACCATGGAGGTAGGTGGGTCTGGCTTCCCCAGGAACATTCCTTGCCTAAATTCACAAAATGTGGGGGGCCGGTTGCACTTGTGTTATGAAGTTTGGCGCACACTTACCTCTGATCCTTACATACTCGGAAGTATTCAGGGCTACAAAATTGAATTTGTTTACGAACTCCCTACCCCGGTCCAGCATTCACCTAGCCGGAAGTTTATACTTTCACAAAAAGAAAGAACGGCAGGGCATGCTGAACTGTTGAGGCTAATTGAAAAAGGAGTAATTGAGAAAACCGCCAGAGAGCCTCAGGAGTTCGTATCCAATATATTTACCAAAAATAAAAGCGATGGCGGGTGCCGCATAATTATAGATCTGACCGAACTAAATACTTCTGTTCAGTATGTTCATTTCAAAATGGATACCTTTGACACAGCTAGGCAGTTAATAGCCTATGGGTACTATATGGCATGCATTGACCTCAAAGATGCATACTATTCAGTACCAATACACAAGGATCATAGGAAATACCTAAAATTTATCTGGATGGAACAACTATGGCAATACAAAGCCTTGCCCAATGGGTTATCATCAGCACCCAGACTGTTTACCAAAATGTTGAAACCAGCTTTGGCCTACCTAAGAAAACAGAATCACACTGTAATGGCCTATCTTGATGATATCCTCATTGTTGGGGAGAATTTGGAAATGGCTACATTGGCAGTTTTAGCCACAAAACATCTTTTCCAAAAGCTGGGATTCATCATACATCCAGATAAATCAAAACTGAAACCCTCTACCACCATGGATTTCTTGGGGTTTACCATAGACTCGGTGCAAATGTCTATCACTTTACCACCAAATAAAGCGGTGGACTTGATAGAGGCTTGCAGGAGCCTTACTGGCATCAGGGATCCATCCATACGGCAGGTGGCCAGGGTAATTGGGAAGATAGTGGCTGCTGTTCCCACAGCACAATTCGGACCATTACATTATCAAAACCTACAAAGAGCTAAAATTATAGCTCTTAAAAGACATGCAGGCCATTTCGACAGGCCTATGAAATTGCCAGAAAAGGCAAAAACCGAATTAAATTGGTGGATGGAGAATGCTCAAAATTGTTCAAAACCCATCATTATCATCAATCCCTCGATCATCTTACAAACTGATGCCAGTGCCCAAGGTTGGGGAGCAACTAATACCACCACTAGTTGTGGAGGGAGATGGAATGCACTAGAACTAACCCAATTCAAAACACTGGGAATTAACCATTCAGAAATGCTGGGAGCATTTCATGGCCTTAGGGCATACTGCTCAGACATGCACAAAATACATGTTAGGTTACAAATTGACAATACCACGGTGGTGGCTTACATTAACCACATGGGTGGAATAAAGTCGATATCGTGTGATGAATTGGCTAACAATATCTGGCACTGGTGTCTGCAAAGAGAAATTTGGATTTCAGCCACTTACCTCCCAGGTAAACTAAATACAGTGGCAGACACCAGGTCACGCAAATTTAACGACAACATAGAATGGATGTTGGATCGAAAAGTGTTCACAGATATTGTAGAACGTTATGGGACACCAGATATCGACCTTTTTGCGTCCAGATTAAATCACCAACTGCCAACATATGTTGCTTGGGAACCAGACCCAGGGGCAGTAGCAATGGATGCTTTCACGCTACACTGGGGGGACTTGTTCTGTTATGCATTTCCCCCCTTCTGCCTCATCAGTCGGGTCTTGCAGAAAATCAGACAAGACTCCGCATCGGGTATTTTGGTTGTGCCCGACTGGCCTACCCAACCATGGTTCCCAATGGTACAGAAGATGGCCACAGAACCTTGTATTAGGGTCAATAAACGACCTAACCTGCTTATACATCCCGTCACAGGAGAACACCATCCATGTCATGACCGCATGGACCTGTTGATTTGCAGGTTCTGAAACGGCCACTTTTGGGGTACGGACTCACCAGCAGAACCATGGATACCATCTCAGCATCGTGCAGGGAGTCCACCCGTAAGCAGTACCTGACCTACATCAGGAAATGGGAAAGATTCTGCTCTGCAACCAACACTACCTACGAATCAGCAACCATTACAGAAGTTCTGGAATTCTTGGCAACCCTTCACCATGACAAAGGACTGAGCTATAGTGCCATTAACTGTGCCAGGAGTGCCCTATCGACCTACCTGGGCAAGGGGAGTGACCAATTGGGCATTGGATCACATCCATTAGTATCAAAACTAATGAGAGGAATATACAATTCCAATCCCCCCAGGCCCAGATACAACCACACATGGGATATCGGCATAGTATTAACTATGCTGCGAGGATGGACACCTAACTCAGGACTTACCCTGGACAAGCTTACCTACAAGGTGGTAATGATCATGGCACTCGTCACGGGACAACGGGTCCAGTCCCTGCACAAATTAAATCTGGATGCCATGTCCATATCCAATGACAAAATCACCTTTTATGTGCAGGGGCTGTTAAAACAAGATCGACCCGGAACGTCTGGACATACTTTAGAGTTTCTAGCCTACCCGGCAGATACTCGACTTTGCATTGTCACTTTATTATCACGATACATCTCAGTCACAAAAAATCTCAGGGGCACGGAGAAAGCTTTGCTCATAAGCCACAAAAAGCCTCACCACAAAGTCACGGTGCAAACCATTTCTAGATGGATAAGGGTGGTTCTGGATGCGGCGGGGATAGACACTAATATATTTAAATCTCACTCTACCAGGGCGGCATCCACGTCGGCGGCTAGGATGATGGAGGTACCATTGGACCACATCCTGGCCACAGCGGGTTGGAGTAATGAGAGGACGTTTCATCGCTTTTATAATAATCCCGTGGCCTCCACTGACTCTTATGCAGGGAGAATTTTGAGCTCTGCCAAATAATTTACCCTTCATGGGATATATATTTTTGTGTTTGGTATGAATAAATACCTATTTTATTTTTCAGCCGGTGTTATGTCTGAATGTCTGATGTTCATCCTCTTATCCCAGCATAGCGGTGTGTGAGCATGGAGTTTCCAGGGCATGAAATCACAGAGCTTTGAAATCTTCACGTAGTCACTCACGTGACTCCGAAGTAAAATAGTAAGATTAAATGAGAACTTACCAGTTTGAAGTTTGATCTTTATTTTATGAGGAGTTACGATGAGGGATTACGTGCCCTCCGCTCCCAGCCCTCTATTATAAAGATCAACTGGTATGGAAGTTCTCTCTTATCTTACTATGTTAGTCTACGTTGCCATCTGTGATTTCACACCACTGCTTTGAAGAATGTCGCGCATGCGTGCTGGCGGGGTCTTCACGTAATCCCTCATCGTAACTCCTCATAAAATAAAGATCAAACTTCAAACTGGTAAGTTCTCATTTAATCTTACTATTCTACTCCTATCCCTTATGACTTTATGACCTTATGACCTTACAGCACCAGAGAGCCAGGTTCAATCCTGACCATGGGTGTTGGCTGTACAGAGCTTGTACGTTCTCCCTGGAACCTCATGGACTTTCACCGGGTGCTCTGGTTTCCTCCCACACTCCAATGACATACAGGTTTGGAGGTTAATTGACTTTGGTAAAATTGTAATTTGTCCCTAGTGTGTAGTATAGTATCAATGTTACAAAATTTTGAGATTTAAAAAATCAAGTCTGCAATTTATCCCATTAGATAGAGCATAAAAAGAAGTTTAATTTGACACCTAATTTACTTTCATATCTTCAGTATTAAGAAAGTTATGGCCATTTTCATACTCGGAAATTAGCATCTTGCTCCCCATTGCCTTTCAAAAGCTGTGATCTGGAAAAGTTAAAAGCCCATAACTTTCTTAAAAATTAAGAGAACTCAATGAAATTTTCAGTTATTATAGATTGAAGCATTCTGAAACAAATATGAAACAATCTTACTTGGATGACCTGAAATTAAAGCATATAATTAGTTAGTTATCTAATTGTAGCTAATTACGAAATTCAATGAGTAGATCTAAACATCTATCCATTTCTTAAGAAAAGATAAACTTTTTTTAAATTGCCTAAGTGTCCAAATAACATTCACACAATAATCCACAATATAACATAATTTTTAAATCTCATTTTCATGAATTTCTGGGCCAAATGGAAGGAATTTAGTGTTTTATCCCTGTAAATTAATGGCCATTTAAATCAACTAGCGAGTGGGTTTTAGTGGAATGCAGTGGATTGGAACGTTGCGGTTAGCGGTGAAGTCAGGAGGAAAAATATTGTTTGTTCATACATTTTTTGGGACCCCATTTCGCAACATGAAAATATTATTAAAGCCTCCCGAAAAACCAACTTTTAATATAAAAATAAACTATTTACCTTTTTTTCTCCCCTACGCAAAATCCTTCCGGTTGTCGGTGCTCACGGCTTTTGAAGGTGATTTTTAAATTACTCTAGTTAATAAATAATTTAGAGTAATTTAAAAATACCTTCATTCATGAAATGTCGGAGGGATTTTTCTTCCGCAACGAAATCGCATAACATTCATCGATTTTCCAGGTCTGTTGAAAAACGGCACTTTAAGCCCGCCCCCCTCTGAAAGGCGCCAAAGTCGCGCACACGGGGAGCGGCAGAACTGCAGCGCTGCTCAAGGTAAGTTTTGTAACATACCTAAGTATAGTGCTTGTGTACATGGTAGTATTTCTAAAGTCAAATATTGTGCCCTTATTAAGAAAGACAGCAGGAATAAAGCAGGGAATCTAACTTCAGTGTTAGGAAAGTTGCTGAAGGAGATTCTGAGGGACAGGATTTATTTGCATTTGGAAACACAAGGTCTGATTAGGGATAGTCGCATGGCTTTATGCATGGGAGAGCATATCATGAATTTGATTGTGTTTTTGAAGAGGTAGCAAAGAGGATCAACTAGGGCAGGGCGGTAGATATCATTTACATGGACTTTAGTTAGGCCACCGGTAAGGCCTCACATGGTATGTTAGTCCACATGGGATCGATGGTGAGCTAGCTATTGAATATAAAATTGGCTTGGTGATATGAGGCAGGGTGTAATAGTAGTGGGTTGTTTTTCAGGCCAGCAGCAAGAATGGGCCATATGATGGAGTTCCTTGGTGAGATGTGACTTGGCCATTATTATAGCACATATTTTCCTCCAAAAAAACTTGCTGTTTTAACATAATTTCATTTTACGTAAACGTAAAAATACTCCTGCGCAGTTTCTGAAAATGTATTCCAAAAGTGGTCCATATTTGAGAAAGTATCTGCTTCTATACGCTCCCGAATTGTGCCAAAACTTGCTGGGTTGCTACAATTAAAACTAATTAGTTCAGACTTTCAGCATTAGCACACCTTCGCTCAGTCCGCCTATGCCTACGCAATCTCTCGGTTGCTCCCATTCCCCTCCCCCTCCATCTCCCCCTCCCATTCCCATATTGACCTCTCTGTCTTGGGCCTCCTCCACTGTCAGAGTGAGGCAAAATGCACACATGAAGAACAGCACTTCATATTTCTCTTGGGCAGCTTACAACCCAGAGGTATGAATGTTGATTTCTCTAACTTAATGTAACCCTTGCTTTCCCTCTCTCTCCATCCCTCACTGCCATCGTTCTCTGACTAGTTTCACTGTCCTCCTGATTAATTTTACTGCCTCGTTGTCACCTTCCCCTCAGCCAACAGTGAACAAGTCTACATTTCCTTGATTTTTGCCTGCTTTGATATGTTGTTTCACACCTTACCCTTCCATATCTCTGTGCCTCCCTCTCCCCTGACTCTCAGTCTGAAGAAGGGTCTCAACCCAAAATGTCACCCATCCCTTCTCTCCAAAGATGCTGCCTGTCCCGATGGGTTACAACAGCATTTTGTGTCTATCTTCACTTTCTATGCTATTGTGTAATCTGTTACTTTGGCACCAACATAACCAAGTGACTTTAAATGCACTTAATGTGAGTTATTCGTGCTGGTTGCAGAGGAAGTTATTTTATGAAGTGGTCCACTGGAATTGGAGATGTAGGGATATTTAATGTTCTCACTGTATGCATCGAGGTTCATTATTATTCATCCATTGAATTTTCCCATGGACATAGGACCAGTGCGCTAATGTCCAGGTGATTTATTTGACATCTACCTGATGTTAGGAAAGCAGCAACATTACCAAAGATCTCTCAGACCCTAATAATTCTCCCTTCTCCCACCTCTTGTCAGGCAGAAAGCAAATACCACCAGATTCAAGAACAGTTTATTTCTTGCTGTTATCAAATTAATCAACATTTTATATTTAAGGATGTAATTCCTATCTTCCTATCTATGCCATCACAGGTCTTGCACTGTTTTAACTGCACTTTACCGGTAGCTGTAACACTGTAGTCTGCACTCTGTTTATTTTCTGTTTGCACTAACTGTTGTACCTATATATGATATGGTATGATCTAACTGGATAGTACACAAAGCAAAAACATTTCACTGTACCTCGCTGCAAGTGACAATAATAAACTCCATAACCACTTTAGAATTTGCAAAGGATTTGGGCCTATGTTATGGCAAGATGCCTTCTTTCTTAACCAAAGCTGAGATCCTGATAGTCAGATGCAGAGAGAACCCACTCTTATACTCAAGAAATTGGTGCCTCAAACATTGTAAAGCTTTTACTTTTAGTTAATGAAGTACCCGTGTTGTTAGTTTGAATTATCAACTATTTTTTCAGTATCTTGTAGAGAGACATTGAGATGTCTTGTCAGAACTGTTGATTGATGAAATTATGAAATTTAGATGGTGGACAGAATCAAAGTACTAAAGCAGGCCACATGCCCAAGTGTAGACTGAAACTGAAGAGCATTCAAAGAGGTTCCAATATGACTTCCAGCAGTTGGATGAGTGGGCAAATGCATGGTAGATGCAGTTTACGGTACATAAATGTGATATTAGCCACTTTGACTATAAAAACAGAAGGACAAGTTATTATCTGAATGGTGATATAGTAGCAAAAGAGAAGATTATATTATATACTTGACCAAGTGGGACCCGTTGGGCCCCGTCCCCCAATGCGGGGGGGGGGGGGGGGGCGGCATGGGCATTCACCCCAGGGGGAAGAGGGGGTGGGGGTGGGGATGGGGGTGCAGGGTGCGGGGTTTCAGGGTGCGGGGTGCGGGGTACGGAGGCGCGGGGGTGGATGGGGGGTTTGGGGGGGGGGCAATGAGAGTTCCCCCCGATCGGCCCTCCTCACTCCCTGCCTTGTGCCCAAACACCAGGATCGTGGGACCATAATGCAGCCAGAAGAGCAGCCCCTTCAGATATTGGTAGAGGGGCAGCAACCTCGTTACCGTTGGCAACGTCACATTGTGATGTCATTGTGGCAGTTGGCAGCCAGCTTGAGAGCCCATTGTGATTGGTGCACCATGAGAGGCATTGTGACATCATCAGCATGTGAGAAGGCTGGAAGCTGTCTGTGACAAGGCGGTTTTGGCTGTTTTTTAAATTTCAATGATTAATAACTTCGGAAATATCAGTGGAAATGTGACGGGAAGATGTTTATCGCCACCAGGGGAAAAATGTGAGTAGGATGTGTGAAATTGGGAATGCTGTGGCCTAGCATTTGGAAGAAGGTAGGAATTAACCAGATTGACACATACACACAGACACACTCACAAACAAGATGAAGACTTTTAGTTATATTGAAATCAGCAAATGAGACCTAGATGCCCTTGCACACATGTAGCTGAAAGCAAGTGATCATGTGCATCAAGCGTTTAGGAAGGCAAATAATATATTGGCTGTATTTGCAAGAGGATTTGAATAACAAAATGCAACTAGTTATGCAGGATGATTATTTTATTTGTAACTATCTGTCCATGTGAATAAATAAACTGGTCGGCCAATATCATTCTGCTAAATGAACATGGCCGAGTTGCAAAATATCACCTATTGACACCAATTGTTTGTGCTAAACTATTGGATTACATTAGAGCCTTATCTAAGCCCTTGTTTATTTCTCTCCACCTCCACCTCTTCCACCAACAAATCAGAAACATGGAACAGGGACTGTGCATAAGAGTCTGGAAGTCATGGTGCAGCTCTGCGGAAGTTCGATCCATTAGAGGAAGGATGTGGGTACTTTGGAGAGGGTGCACAAGAGGCTCACCAGAATGCTGTTTGGATTAGGTGGTTTTAGATACGAGGAAAGGCTGGACAGACTTGAACTGTTTTCTCTGCAACCCCAGATGTTAAGGGGGAGACGTGATGGAACTAAATACAAATGTGAGAGGTATATATTTTGTCGACAGTCAAAACCTTTTTGCCTGTGTGGAAATGTCAAAGAGAAGGGTCAACGTTTAAAGTAAATGTGTTGGGCATGTTTTTTACACAGAGGGTGGTGAGTGCCTGGAAGACGCTGCCAGGAGTGGTGGCAGAGATAGATCATCGTGGCGTTTAAGATGCTTTTAGATTGGCACATGGATGGCAAGGAGAATGGAGGGTTGTGGGTCATGTGCAAACTGATGAGTTTAATTTGTTTAGTTTAGTTTAGTTTGGAGATACAGAGCGGAAACAGGCCCTTCGGCCCACAGGGTCCGCGCTGCCCAGCGATCCCCGCGCACTAACACTATCCTACCACTATCCTAGCCTACTAGGGACAATTTTTACATTTACCAAGCCAATTATCCTACATACCCGTACGTCTTTGGAGTGTGGGAGGAAAACGAAGATCTCGGAGAAAACCCACGTAGGCCATGTGGAGAACGTACAAACTCCGTTCAGACAGTACTCGTAGTAGGGATCAAACCTGGGTCTCTGGTGCTGCGTTTGCTGTAAGGCAGCAACTCTACCGCTGCACCACCGTGACCGCACATGCCGTGGCTTCATGTTCAGCAGAGGCATTGTGGACCTAAGGACCAGTTCCTGTGCTGTACTTTTCCTTGTTTCATGAGCATCATGAGCTATATTTAAGAGGGAGTTAGATGTGGCCCTTGTGGCTACAGGGATCAGGGGGTCTGGAGAGAAGGCAGGTACAGGATACTGAGTTGGATGATCAGCCATGATCACATTGAATGGCGGTGCAGGCTCGAAGGGCCGAATGGCCTACTCCTGCACCTATTTTCTATGATTCTATGATCAGAGATAACTATGATGAGAGAGGAAGCATTGAAGCATAAGATAATGACAGTTCTAACCTGTTTACCCTGTTTATACCTCTCATAATTGTATAAACCTCTGTCTGGTCTCCCCTCAGTCTCTGACGATGCGGAAAGAACAAATTGTTTTTCAAACCACTCCTTATAGCTGATATTTTATAATCCAAGCAGCACCCCAGTAAACCTCTTCTGCACCCTCTCCAAAGCCTGCACATCCTACCCGAAATAGGCAATCAGATCTGCACGCTGTACCACAAAAGCAGCCAAACCAAGGTCTTATACAGGCACAAGGAATTACAGATGCTGGAATCTTGAGTAAAACACAGTGCTGGAGTAATGCAGTGGGTCAGGCAGCTTCTCTGAAAGCCATGGATAGGTGTCATTTCAGGACACGATGAATCTTCAGACTGGTCTTTCAGAGCAGCAAGATTACTCCTGGCTGTTATTTTCAATTACCCAAGCGATGAAAGAGTTCGACTAAAATGCTTCCCATTCACACAGTCATGCCTGCATTCTCTATTACCTTCAGGTTTACTAATAATAATGTGTTCTGCATTGTATTGTCTTTAATTCCAGCCGGGTACTAAGCTCAAAGTCTTTCAGAAAATAACAATCTGGTTTCGAGACGTTCAATAATGTTTTTATATTATTGTAAAAACAACAATTATTTTCTACACAGATTCAACAAAAAACTTTCATGTCCACTGTTGTGAAATCTCAAACACAAAGTAGCAATGTTACAAAATTTTGAGATTTAAAAAATCAAGTCTGCAATTTATCCCATCAGATAAAGCATAAAAAGAAGTTTAATTTGACACCTAATTTACTTTCATATCTTCAGTATTAAGAAAGTTATGGCCATTTTCATACTCGGAAATTAGCATCTTGTTCCCCATTGCCTTTCAATTGACTTAACTCAAAAGCTGTGATCTGGAAAAGTTAAATGTCCATAACATTCTTAAAAATTAAGAGAACTCAATGAAATTTTCAGTTATTATAGATTGAAGCATTCTGAAACAAATATTAAACAATCTTACTTGGATTACCTGAAATTAAAGCATATAATTAGTTAGTTATCTAATTGTAGCTAATTACAAAATTCAATGAGTAGATCTAAACATCTATCAATTTCTTAAGAAAAGATAAACTTTTTTAAAATTACCTAAGTGTCCAAATAACATTCACACAATAATCCACAATATAACATAATTTTTAAATCTCATTTTCATGAATTTCTGGGCCAAATGGAAGGAATTTAGTGTTTAATGCCTGTAAATTAATGGCCATTTAAATCAACTAGCGAGTGGGTTTTAGCGGAATGCGGTGGATTGGAACGTTGCGGTTAGCGGTGAAGTCGGGGGGAAAAATACTGGGGGTTCATACATTTTTTGGGGAACCCATTTCGCAACATAAAAATATTATTAATGCCTCCCGAAAAACCAACTTTTAATATAAAAATAAAGTATTTACCTTTTTTTCTTCCCTACGCAAAATGCTTCCGGTTGTCTGCGGTCACGGCTTTTGAAGGTGATTTTTAAATTACTCTAGTTAATAAATAACTTAGAGTAATTTAAAAAAACCTTCATTGATGAAATGTCGGAGCGATTTTTCTTCAGCAACCAAATCGCCCGACATTCATCGATTATCCAGGCCTGTGGAAAAACGGCACTTTAAGCCCGCCCCCCTCTGCAAGGCGCGAAAGTCGCGCACACGGGGAGTGGCAGAAGTGCAGCGCCGCTAAAGGTAAGTTTTGTAACATACCTACACAAAGCAGTTATTAGCCAAGACATTTAGGAATAAGGGGTAAACCATTTAGAACGGAGATGAGGAAACACTTTTTCATACACAGAAGGTTGTGAGTCTGTGGAATTCTCTGCCTCAGAGGGCGGTGGAGGCTGGTTCTCTGGATGCTTTCAAGAGAGAGGCTCTTAAAGATAGCCGAGCCATGGGATATGGGGTTATGGGGAGAAGGCAGGGATGGGGGAATTATTGTGGATGATCAGCCATGATCACTTTGAATGGCGGTGCTGGCTCGAGGGCCAGAATGGCCTACTCCTGCACCTATTGTCTATTGTCTATAGTCTACAAGGCTTAATCTCTTGCTCAGCATGCTGGGTAGGGACCATTCCATTCATGGTTGGTGTTGCAATGATCTTTGAGTTCTTCCTGCAATCACCAAATGTCAGGCAATGTGAATCGCGGACTTCACTGCATGGTGGTTCTTATCAGAGCTCGTTAAGGTAAAGATCTCAATTTAACTAAAAATACTTGTTGGTGTAGCATTGCTGGAAACCTTCACCAATCTTCGTATCATAGAATACAAGAAATACTAATCGCATCCAAGCACTTGTTCACCAGTCTGAAGAAGGGTCTCGACCCGAAACGTCGCCTATCTCCTTCGCTCCTTAGATGCTGCTGCACCCGCTGAGTTTCTCTAGCTTTTTGTGTAACCCTCCTTGTTCTTTACATGTGATTAGTACTGCGCATCACCATCACCCTTCCCCACAGCCACAAATTTCTCCTTTTCAAGTTCAAATAGACTTTAGACTTCAGAGGGCGGTGGAGGCTGGTTCTCTGGATACTTTCAAGAGAGAACTAGATAGGGCTCTTATAGATAGCAGAGTCAGGGGATATGGGGAGAAGGCAGGGACGGGGTACTGATTGGGGATGATCAGCCATGATCACATTGAATGGCGGTGCTGGCTCGGAGGGCCGAATGGCCTACTCCTGCACCTATTGTCTATTCAAATAGACTTTAGACTTTAGAGATACTGTGCGGAAACAGCCTGCTTCGTCCCACCGAGTCCCCGCAGACCAGCGATCACCCCGTACATTAACACTATCCTACATACTAGGGACAATTTACAATTGTATTACCAAAGCCAAAGCTGGTCTTCTTTGGAATGTGGGAGGAAACCGGAGCACCCGGAGAAAGCCCACACAGTCACAGGGAGAACGTATGAACTCCATACAGACAGTACCCATAGTCAGGATCGAACCTGAGTTTCAAGCACTGTAGGCGGCAACTCTACCGGTGTGCAACTGTGTCATCCTATGCCGCCCAAATACTATGATTTCTTTTTGTTTGGGAAATATACAATTTAATTTATCATCTCTGCACTTTGGGTTATGCATTCAAGTTCATAATAACATTTTCAAAATGCATGCAACATTTTTCTCTTAAGGGCCTGTCCCACTGTACGAGGCAATTCAAGAGCTCTCCCGAGTTAAAAAAAAAATCAAACTCGTGGTAAGCACGTAGAACGTACGTAGCGGGTACGTTGGAGTTCGGGATGTCTCTTTACGGCTCGTAACGCTATCGGCAGGTACTGGTGAAACGCGGTAAGCTCGTGAAGACTCATGAAGATTTTTCAACATGTTGAAAAATGTCCACGAGCGCCCCGAGTACCTACGAGCTGCTATTACCATAATTCTCCAAGTTCGAATCAGGGGAAACTCGGGAGAACTCTTGAATTAGCTCGTACAGTGGGTCAGGCCCTTTAATATTAGCCCAAGATTTTCCTTTAACCAAAGATATTAAAATCCATGTCCTTCCAGTTCTCCTTTCACTGTGCACAGTAAAAAATCTCTCTACAGCATCAAAACTTCATGTAATTCTGAACACTCCATTGACTCATCCCTTAATCATTTCTATCTAAGGAGAACCATTCCGGCCCCCCCGAGTCAAAGTCCTTCATCGCTGGTAAAATTCCAGTTAATCTACCCTGGATCCTGTCCAACACTGACATGCTTTCCAGAAATGGAAACAATATTTCAGCTAACACCTAAAAATGATTAATGAAGTTTTAGCATGGCATTACTACTTTTGTGTTCAATCATTCTACTGATAAAATCAAATATTACTGAGGTTTTTTTTTGCTGGCTTTTACTCGTTTTTTTCCCCCATTTTCGAAGATTTGTGCATTTGATGGCCCAAGTCTTATTCTACCTCCAGCTCCTTTAGTATTACACCATTTAATTAGTGTGGCTCTCGTCCCTTTCAAAAGGCTTCAAGTAAATCCATCTTTAATTTTGTTTTACCATCAGTGAAGTATGCAGCAGACAAGAAAGAACAGGACATTCAAAATAAACAATTATGGCAATAAAAGAAAATGATAACCAGATCAAATTGATGCCTTGGCTGCAGGTCAACTTATTGGACTTATTGACAGGAACAGAATTATTAACAAAGAAAACGAATGTTTGTGTTTGGCAACGTGGTGAGACAGAAACATCTGTCAGCCATAATCTGGAATCATTCGTCATCTGCTTGGGCAGGCCAGATGTCCTGTCCATCTGCAATCACAGAATGAAATTTAATGGGTATGAACCAAATGCTTAAGGTTAGCCCGATGCACCATCTTAATCATCTGGGTAATCCTGGTTAGCTGCGTGACTTCCGAACTTGTGGCAGCCGCTGAGCTGCTGTAGCTAAGTAGAGATGGACATAACTATGAATCCGAGTGGGCTGGAGCAGTTTCGGATCCAGCAGGAACGGTGATATTTATGCCACAATGATCCCAAGTGAATGCTGCACTGGCATTAAATCAGATTAGGTTTCCGTAGGTGGGCGTACTTTCAGCTGCCAAGAACCGAAAGCTCTGGAATTTTATTTCTTGGGCTCTTTTATTAAACTGAAAAACACCTTCAAGACTACCTCTAACCAGGGTTCTTTTGGCTATCTGTCGTTATATTTCTCTGTGGTTGTAGGAAGAAACTACCTGGTTTAACCCGTAGGTAGACATAAAAAAGCTGGAGTAACTCAACGGGACAGGCAGCATCTCTGGAGAGAAGGAATGGGTGACGTTTCGGGTTGAGACCCTTCTTCAGACTGATGTTTCTCTGCATGGCATTGTGAGGAGTTTGTTATGCTTGGCTTCTGTGAAAGAGTAGGGGAGTTTTGTTGTGTTATATGGAACCACAGACATACAAGCTGGTGTTACTACAGAACAACTGAATGCACTATTCAAGAGGTGAAAGAAACTCATTCAGCAGTAAACCACAAAGGGAGATTAGAAATGTCCTTAAAAATAAATAAAAGTGTGGTCCTCGGGGAGTGACAGGAGGTTGGGACTGATAGTATAGCTTCATGTTCTACCATGCTGTAGTTTTATGATTTAATGTTTGTACTGGCTGTGTTGCAGTATGAAGCAGCAGCGTAGTATATCATTGCCATTTTATCAATTTAATAAACATTTTTAAATGATTTAGGAAAAGATACGGTAAGGATACCGGCTGATGAAGTGCATTATAACACATAATTCCCTTCAATAGCCAGACAGACTTAAATCTAGTCAAGATAAATGAATCTTAATATGACACTTGTAAAGTCATCCAGGGCACTCCCAATTCTAGTACATAAATAGGAATAGGAATACTTTATTGTCACATGTGACTAGGCACAGTGAAATTCTCTGCTGTATACCCAATGTTCAAGGTCAAGGTTCAAGGTTATTTTATTGGTCACATATACCAATTGGTGTAGTGAAATGTTTCTTGCCAATGCAGCACATAAAAAAAGAATACAGACATAACACTAATAAAGAGATTTAAACATAAAAAACATCCCCCCCACAATGGTTCCCATTATGAGGGAAGGCCCAATGTCCAGTCCCCATCCCATGTCCACCCATAGTTAGACCTATTGAGGCCTCCACAGTCGTCTTCACGGAGGCCCGATGTTCCCGGCCGTTCTCGCCGGGTGATGGTGCTCCGGCGTCGGGAGGATCCTCTCAATGGCTTGGGACACCCAGAACGGCCGCTTCCTTACTGGAGACCGCGGCTTCCGAAGCCAACTAGGCCGCGCTGAATGGAGCTCCCCCACTGGCTCCCGATGTTAAAGTCAGCGCCGTCGCCTGCAGCTGGCTGCTCCACAGACCCGCAGCTCCGCGATGTTTTTCTCGGCGGTCTCAGCTCACCGGAGTTCCAGCGCGGCAACCCAGGCAAGGCATCGCCCGCTCCGCGATGGCGCTCCACCGCTCCACTGCCGCCGAAGCCGAGGTTCTGGGCGGTCTCCTCAGGAAACGCCCCTCCAACCCGCTGGTAGGCCGCGAGCCTAAAAAGTGCAAAAGGGTCAAAAGTGCAGCCCGGAGAAAGGCTGCCTCTCCGACCAGGTAGGGACCGCTGTCGACGCCACACTTCATGCCTCCGTGGTGCCGGCCTGAGCCTCAGCCACGGATTCTGTCAGCCGCTCCTTCGACCCGGCCTTCTATTCGCGAGGCCCCGGCCAGGCCCCAACCTGGGCTACTACACGGCACCTCGATAAAGGCCTCTGGCCAAAATACCACAAACTGAAAAGAATAGTTTCTCTTTTGAGAACTATTACCCTTTTCTATAATTTACAGACAATTGCCCCAGTGAAATTTAAAAGACCTTTTGTTATACTGGTCCATTAATAAAAACATCTTAGTTATCTCATTTTCAAGAAGACAGCATCGTAGGTTTTATTCTGCTTTGTCTCTTTTTTTCTTAAATATTCTTTATAGAATGTGGGAACCACAATAATCAGTGGATGACGCAGTCAACCTGGGCCTGCACTTCATCCTCCAGCACCTAGACCGCCAGGGGACCTATGCGAGGATTTTGTTTGTTGATTTTAGCTCTGCATTCAACACCATTGTGCTAGAACTATTACACTCCAAACTTTCCGAGTTGACTGTGCCTGAACCTCTGTCGGTGGATCACCAGCTTCCTGACAGACAGGAAGCAGCATGTGTGGCTGGGAAAGCACATCTCGGACCTGCAGACCCTCAGCATAGGAGCACCGCAAGGCTGCGTACTCTCCCCTCTCCTCTACACTCTCTACACCAATGACTGCACCTCCACAGTTGCCCCAATAGCTAGAGACAGTTAAGGTGCAAGGTGACATTATATTTTTCATGGGTTTAGTCAGGATTATCGCAAAACTTCATCTTTGTTAACATATTAAGCATGTCTCACTGTAAATAAGAAGAGATAACTGTGCTGTAGGTATCAGGAAACAAAAATCGTGTTTTGGTGCTGGGCAGGTGTCAATGTTCGAGAGGAATTTTATCAACGACAGACAATCAGGCCTTCCTGGAGTCATTGAAAATGCCAACCTACAGAAGCAAAGCTTCAATTAAACATGCAGCAGCACATTTTCATTTCAGTCAGGTGCGCTAATGTAAACTCATCCCATTAATGCATTAAGAATAGAGTGTACACTTAAAGGTGTGCTGTGAAAACAAATGAGGAATAATCATATGGTGCAGTTCAAGGAACCTAAACAAATTCTATATCCATTTTGGAGTCAGGCAGCATTAACTATCCTTTGGTTTTGTTTAGCAGCAAACAAAAATAATTACAGCTGATTAAATTTTCATAACCCAATCCTTGACTGCACATAGTAATGGCATCACTTGCTTTTCTCTCTCTCTCTGACCTGCAGCAGACCTGGTCGTATGATACTTTTCAACTGCGGAGCATTTTGTTAATACCGGGACAAAGTCATTCCCAGCCTTATTGCTCAAGACAACATCTTTTATTGATCATTCCCAAAGAAAAGCTTGCAATGTGAAGAACAGTATATTGTCCCTAGTGTGAGTAGGATAGTGTTAGTGTGCGGGGACCGCTGGTCGGTGCGGACTAGGTGGGGCCAAAGGGCCTGTTTCCGCGCTGTATCTCCAAACTAGCCACTGCAACCCAAACAAGCTTTCAATAGCAAATAGACAGATATTTCTTCATCATAAGTTATTTGTAAACAAGATCCTCCATTCAGTGAGGCAGAGCAGTCTGATCCTGGAGACAAGCTTACACCTGTGTCACGGATAATTGGACACCCCCCCCCCCTCCCCATTTCAGTGTATTTCATTGACGTGTTCAGTAGCCTGCATTTGATGACATTAAAATTACTTTGGCTTGCTTAAAAAGGAAAAGGAATGCACTATCTTCTCCTTGAAGCAGCTGTATTTACTTGGAAATCATCCACCAAATGAGCAGATAGCATTAATGATATTAACACCAGCATGACCAGATTACTGATAGCTATTATGGGCTTCCAGCCTTTATCAGGAACTTGAGAAGTCCATGACCTCTACGTGATGTTTTCAACCTCAGCATTCAGTGCAATCTTCATGCATTGTTTGAAATTTAAGGTTGCCGAAATATATCAAAGTAAATGTGAAATAAATTGGACGTCAGACTATTTAAGAATGCAAGATCTAGGTATAGATTATCCATGGTCTGCCATTCAATGTTCTATTATTGAATGTTCTATTGAATGTTTAGATGATCAGCCAAGATCATATTGAATGGCGGCGCTGGCTCGAAGGGCCAAATGGCCTACTCCTGCAACTATTTTTGTTATATTTTCTATGTTTTCTATTCCATTAAGAACAGTTCTTATTAATCCATGACTCTCCATTTCATCCTTGAATTTATAAAAATGAAGCAGCTCTGAAGTGGAACAGTTGATAGAGTTGTGAACTGCAGATGCTGGTTTAAATTGAAGGGAGCCACAAAATGCTGGAGTAACTCAGCAGGACAGGCAGCCTCTCTGGAGAGAAGGAATGGGTGACGTTTCAGGTCATTTGTTTCATCACCCATTCATTCGCTCCATAGATGCTGCCTGTCCCGCTGAGTTACTCAAGAATTTTGTGTCTACCCAGTTGGTAGAACTGCTGTCTCACAGTGGCAGAGACCCGGTTCGATCCTAGCCTTGGCCGCATGGGTTACCTATGGGTCTTCTGGCTTCCTTCCTTTAACATCCCAACCCTAAGACGTGTGGGTTTGCCGATTAATTGGCCGTTGTAAATTTCCCTTAGTGTGTAGGAGCTAGGTGCAAAATCCTGACATTGGGTTCTGTCTGTGTGGAGTTTGCATGTTCTCCCTGTAATTACATGGGTTTCCTCTGGGTGCTCCGGTTTCCTTCCACATCCCAAAGACGTGCAAGTTTGCAGGTTAATAGGGCTCTTACGGCTGGCGAATAAGCAAGCCATGCGTGGTGAATCAAAGAGATCTTTATTGTCAAAGCAAAGAGAACAACACGGACGCGAATGGGGGAAGGCTGACCCGGGGTTCATTATTTATACTAGGGCACACCCCTGTACCTCGTGACAACTCCTTCCCGCCATTACCCAGTCACGTGACCCTACCCCCGACTGCCGAGGGTTTGCATGGTAAGTGGCCTCACCACTGGGTGGCGCCACACTCTCTAAATTGCCCCTAGTGCTTAGGGAGTGGATGTAAAAGTGGACTAACATAGAACTAGTGTGCGAGGGTGATAGATGGACAGATGGATCGATAGACAGCATGGACTCGGTGGGCCGTAGGTCCTGTTTCCACACTGTATCCTTTCCATGTTAAGTAGCCTTTATTCTAAAAGAGAAGCTGCACGCAAACACCAACCTAGTTGTGACATCCACCATCCTCCCACTCCTATCGAAATGTCACTAATGGTGTTCACAAGTTTAATTTGTCTGTGCCATAAATAAGCAATAAATATTGGACAAATGAACAACAAACATGGTAAATCTGTGATTTAGTGGGAAGAGGTTTACACCATAATGAAAGGGAAAGCATTGCAGCAGCATTTACACTTTGCCCTATGTAATGGTGCTACCTAAGAAGGAAGTTTGTCCATGATCATTGGTAATCACTTTCTGTTTGGATAGTAATATGGTTTGGAGCCATTGAAATTCTTCAGTAGACATCTGTTGGAGGCTGCTGTCTGTTGTATCCAACCCTTTGATCTCAGCTAAACGAAGCCTCAATCTCATTATTCATTGTACTGCTAGGACATACAAACTAAGGCGGCCTCAGGTTTATAGAGCATATAAGTTCAATACAAACATTCAATTGTTTTTACCCCAATTACATATGTGTAGGAAGGAACTGCAGATGCCGGTTTACACTGATGATTGACACAAAAAGCTGGAGTAACTCAGTGGGACAGACAGCAGCTCTGGAGAGAAGGAAAGGGTCATATATGTGGTCCAGTGTATTGCAGCCTTGGGTCAAGTTGGCCTATTCCTGATTAATACATAATTGGAAACATGACATTGCATTGCAACTGTAAGATCCACAGACCTACAACTGTATGGTCCTCAGCATCAGACAATATAATTACATCTTTTTACACTGACAGATGAGGGTGTTGCTAATTATCCTGCAGACCTAACTTATTATAACCCAGCCATTACCTATGATTAACAAATGAATTACAGTTTGTACAGATAAATGGAGGATGTAATGCATATAATCTATGTATGTATTTGGTAAGTGTAGGAGTATGCATTGTTGGTATATAAATAAATATACATTTTAATGTATTATTTAAAGAACAAATCTGCTTTGAATTATTTCACGGTTTTATATTCAGTTGATATTGTAGAAGCTGGTGATCAAGAATTACAGCAGGGTTTTGACCAGCTGGACAATTGCTCTGAGGAATAGCTAATAGAGATTAATTCAGATAAGTGTGAGGTGTTGTATTTTTGGAATTTGAATCAGGGCAAGACCTTCATAGTGAACGCTGGGGTCTTGGAGAGTGCTGTACAGCATAGGGATCTAAGAGCACAAATACAGAGTTCCTTGAATGTAGTGTCGCAGATAAATGTGTTAACGAAGAATGCGTTTGGCACACTGGACTTCATCTGTCAGGGAATTGTGTGTAGAACAAAAAGTGCTGGAGCCAGGCTGCATCCCTGGAGGTCACCTATTCATCTCCTCCACAGATGCTGCCTGACCCGTTGAGTAAAGGGCCTGTCCTACAAGCATGCAACTCTATGCGATTAGCGCGACCTAACGCGGTCGCTTGAGCCGTCCGGCTTTGCGGGGCCGGTCCCACTTCGATCGCCGGAGCCGTGCGGAATTGTGCGGAGTTCGTCCCGACATCGCGCGGGGCTCCGAAAAACTATGTTCAAAAATTCCGCGCGGCAACGGCTTGTCGGCTCGCAGTCGCCTCGACGCATTACACACCGCCCCGACATCGTGCCTCCGTGAACCTATCTGTAGGTGCCTCCGTGGCCCTCTATGTGTGTGGCTCCGTGGCCCTCTGCGTGTGCGCCTCTGTGCCCCTCTCTGTGTGCCCCTCTCTGTCCTGGCGAACTTACCTTAAGACTTCGCTCCAAGTTCACCTCACTTTGCGCCGCGTTGCGCCACTCACCCGACCTCCGCGCGGCCCCTGCTGCCGGTTTGGTCGCGCTTGCCGCATGCAGGCGCATGCTGGTGGGAACGGCCCTGTACAGGGGATCATCCGACATCCGCGCGGCCCCCGCTTCTAGTTTGATCGCGTTCATCGCATGGAGCCGGATGCTGGTAGGACAGGCCCTTTACTCCATCATTTTATGTTCTACACAAGATTGTAGCATCAGCAGTTCCTTGTGTCTAATTGGGTGTAGAAGTTGGGACGTTATGTTGCAGTTGTACAAGATGCACTTGGAGTTTTGTGTTCAGTTTTGATCGCCCTGCTGGAAAGATGCCATTAAGTTGGAACGTGTGCAAGGAAGATTTATGAGCATGTTGCTTGGAATTAGGGCCTGAGGTGTAGGGAGAGATTTGGCCGGCTAGGGCTTTATTCCTTGGAGTGTAGGAGGCTGAGTGGTGATCTTATAGAGGTGTATAAGATCAAGGGGTGAATAGATGGGATGAATGCACAGAATCTTTTTCCCTGGGTAGGGATATCAGAGCATAGGTTTAAAGTGAGAGAGGAAATATTTACTGGGGATCTGAGCGGCAACTTTTTCACACAGTAGGTGTTGCGTATGAGGAACGAACTGCCAACGGAAGTAGTCGATGTAGAGTTGGTCAAAGCAGCAATCAGTAAAGAGAGTTTTCCAAAAACTAGACAGTACAACCATTCAACACTTCAGATTCGAAGGATTGGAATAAGACGTCACACACAGCATCGGAGTTCAAGTCAAAACTTTAAATACATTTTTTGCCTGTTTTCTCCATGAGTGCAGATCACGTACCAAGTCCCAACCTGTCATTGATTGATTCCACAGTTAGATTATTTAAATGTTTCTCCTTATCAAGGCAATAATTGTGTAGGTTGAGATTAGAATCAATGCCTTCATTTAAAGGACTAGTAAATGCCTCTCTGGGTCTTAAATATTTCAATCAAGTCTCCTCTCACACTTTCAAAAGTAGTGGATACAAGACTGTGTAGAAAGGAACTGCAGATGCTGGTTTATGACTGAAGATAAACACAGCATGCTGAGGTAACTCAATGGGACAGGCAGCATCTCTGGAGAGAAGGAATGGGTGGCGTTTTGGGTCGAGACTGAAGAAGGGTCTCGACCTATTTTGTGCCTACCTTCAATGGATACAAGTCCAGTGTGTTCAACCTTTCCGCATTCAATTCCCCCAGCAATGAACAATAACATTCTGTTGGTTTTTTGAATTGCTTGAAAACTGGTCTTCTAGAATGGCCCTGTCCCACTTTCCCGAGTGACTCACGAACTCTCCCAAGTTTTCCCCTTGATTGGAACTCGGAGAATTTTGGTAATAGCCGTTCGTAGGTACGCGGGTCTATTTTTTTTAACTCGTGGACATTTTTCAACATGTTGAAAAAACGTCCCAAATCACCTGATGCCCCGAGTTCCTACGGCTGGCATTACGAGCTGCTACGAAACATCTATGGACTCCTACGGGCTCCTACGGACTCCCTACCGACATTACCTGACATTCCCCGAGTTCGAATCAAAAAGAAAACTGGCGAATTTGTGAGTAACTCGGGTAAGTGGGACAGGGCCTTAAGTCGTGCTCAAGGGCTCCTAGATATATCTGCGCTCAACCAACTCTTAGCCTCATAACCTCTTCCAATTTTCTGCCAATTTGGACAATTTCACATTTTCACATATTATAATCCGTTTACCAGATATTTGCTCACAACCTTACTCTACCCATATCACTTTATAACAGCTTTGTTGAGAATCAACCAACCAGATACTTGGTAGATAGACACAAAATGCTGGAGTAACTCAGAGGGGCAAACAGAATCTCTGGAGAGAAGGAATGGGTATTGTTTCAGATACTTGCATGGCCATCGGGAGGTGAAGTGCAATTTTACTTCGGAGTCACGTGAGTGACTACATGAAGAACCCCGATTGCCCGCAGTGCGCGTCATTACGACGCACGCATTTGCGAAGCACCGGACTGGCAGGCACGTCGCTCCTGCTAGCGGTAAGTTTAAACTCCAGGTAAGTATTTGTTAACCTGTTTTTGGATGTCCTGCAGGAACCTTTTTCCACAGCGGTTCCTGCCGGATGCTTCGCGGATGCCGACGAGGGAACCAGCTGCGAGCTGTGGGGAAACCCCGGTCCTACCGCGGAAGCGGGTAGCTGGAGAATGTCGGGCTCTTAGACCGCAGTGGCCCAGGAAATGGGGCTGAAGCTGACCATAACGGGCAGCCCGGGTGCCATGGTGGGGGGGGGGGGGGGGGGGGGGGTGTTCCCCTTGGTAAGGCACAGAGACGCTAGGGTTCTCCGGGGAGGGGAAACCCAGCAGCAATGCGGTGTCCAGACTGCAGTAGTTCCTAGGATAGGGGGTAAACTGACCAATATGGTCAGCCCTGATGCCGGGAGGGTTCCCTTCCGGGTAATGTAAACAATTTAGGTTGACCAGGATGGAGCCCTTATGGAGAGGTGGCTCCATCTAGATATACTCCAACTGCAGGAGTTGTGACAGTGCCGGGCATATGGGAGAGGCTGAGCCATCAGCACCTTTGCACAGGGCTGCTTTAGTGGATGCTGGATCTATGGCAATGCCAGGCATATAGGTGAGCCCGAGCCAGCAGCACCTATTGCACAGGGCTGCTTTATGGGATGCTGAGTCGATGGCAGCGCCAGCCTATGGGAGAGGCCACGGCAGCCGCACCATGTAACAGGGCTGCTTTATGTTGAGGCCGAAGCTATAGCAGCACTGGCAGATGGGAGAACCACGCTAGCAGCACCTTGTAGCAGGGCTGCTTAATGTAGGCAGCAACATCTGTAGAAGGGCTGCATAATGTTTCCCTCATGGAAGAGGTGAGCTTCCCGGGGCAGTTTGTTCTGACACTGAAGTTCTACAACTAAGGGACCATTTACAAGTGGGTAAGATTTACACTTGGTTAAACAATACAAATGATTAAGACATTTTAATCGATTTAGAGGCATCCAACCATGCAAAATTGGACAATGCTAGCTTTCTAAGCAGGCTGGAATTGGGCCAGAATTGTGTTAAGGCAGGCGCAGTACTTTGGCCAGGGTTGCCTTCGAGATAGGTTCAGAAATATGGGCAGAATTGTCTTTCGAGACAGGTCAGAATTATGGCCAGAGTTGTTTTAGACAAATTAGAATTAGCAGACAGGCTTATTATTATGGTCAGGTTTGTCATGCAAGACAGGCTTGGGAATCAGGCCAGAGTTGCCGTTCAAGGGAGACACGAAGGTTGCAGGCGTGGCCTGTTCATTATGAAATATGTCTGATTAACAACTGGATTCATAGGGTGTGCCCATTTACAATGATCATTGGAGATATTTGGAGGAGGCATTGCTGTGATGAGGCAATATAATAGTATAATGACAATAAAGCATTCAAAGAAGACTAGTCAGAGTTCCAAAACATTTGTTAAGTCTGGATGATAATTATAATGCTGTATTTTGATAAAACCCACTGTTTCAGTCTCAAATCATGTTTGAGAGATTGGGCTCTATTCAATTAAAATTAAGTTGTTATCAAATAGACTTGTTGGAGGTGTTGCAGAGCATCATACCCCAAGACATGAAAGCCGACGGGTCAGTATTATTCTGACGCCGGGTCCATGGCAGCGTCGGCCAATTGGAGAGGCTGCGCCAGCAGCGCCTTGTAGTAGGGCTGTTTAATGTCTTCCTCATGGAGGAGGAGTGCATGCCGAGTCTGATGGTATAGCCGTGGAACATACCCAAAGGGATGAAGGGCACGTGTCAGAGATCATTACTGACAGCAAGGTTTGCCATCCCAACACATATGCAGCGAACACCGCTATCAGGGGGACATTAGAGCCAGCTGCCGAATCTGTTCTTCAGGTAAGACCTATTCAACAGGCAAATCCTGGAGGATGAAGGTAAGCGGTTCACTGGTGGCAGCATGAAACCTGGCATGAGGTTCCATGCACTCTATCAGGTCATTAGGATTTACATTGAGCTACCAATTGACTTATGACTCCGCCCTAGGCAACAGATTGGAGTCAATAGAAGCCTGTAACAACTTTGTAATATAATAGATGTGGTTCAGCTGTGCAAGTGGGAGAATTGAAATCATGCTAAATGGAGAACTCTAAAGTGCCATATAGGTCATGGTTAACACATTTTTGCTATTATCAGCTGAAGCTGCCAAAGTCACAATGATGGATAGACATTATTCAGTATTGTTCCAGTAGTTTAATCAGTAAATATTTCATTATATTGCAAAATGATGCAGAGGTGGAGGAGATTTGCATGAGTTACCAGTTCTTCATTTATTGGTATCAAAAATCTATAGACCCTTTTGTGGGTTAAGAGTAATTGAGCGAATATGCATATCTGCATGCTCAACTTCATGTTGACACATTATGATGGTGGCATATGTTAGTCACATGTTTGCTTCATTAGTCGGGGCTTCAAATAAAGTAATTAAGAGCCCGTTTAGGTTTCCTATTGTGTGATTGGCCTATGCAACTTTGATTCCCGGTTGTCAGGAATATTAATATAACCTTATTTGGTTATTTTGAATGTAACATTGCTGGTCCAGCCTGTGGCTTGAGAAATCAGCCATTGCATGTTAAAATCAAATTATGTTCTGCAGATTCAATAGACTGCTCTACGGCTTGGGTTGTTACATCAGTCCTTGTATGTGTTCAGAGTGCTGCGATAGCACCAAAAAAGCAGGACTTTTCTTTTCCAGGAGATGGAAAGCGTTTGTTGAATGTTTATGTTACATTGAAAACGGTACAGATTGCTAATGTTTTGGAGTTTATTTTAAATGATCTTTGTAAATAAGTGAGTTGTACGGCCATTAACTGTGCCAACGGGCCTCATTGTATTGGCTGCAGCAAAAAAGACCCGCTCTGTCGGGTTCACCCTGAATATCAAGTTTGTAAGCATATCTTTAACACAATGTCTCCTAGTACAATGTAGTATGGGATGTTAACGTTGTGTGAGTACTATTTTCACCGGGGGGGGTCCAGCTACATCCTTAGTTTCGCTGGATCTCATAAGGTGGTTATCTTCCTGGCATTGGTTTAGCGCAACAGGTTTAGTCGCTACATAGATGCGACAGAACAGGATGGTTACGTCTGTAAATAATAATATATAATATTTATGCTTATAATTTACTTAAGCAGAGCAGAAGGGGTGTCAGATCTCAAAATAGTTGAAGGCATACCCAGGGACCTTTGGTAAAGTGAGGACACACATATATAGCAATATGTTAAGGTCACTGAGAGTCTTCGAGGCTCTGAACTAGCTATATTGTTAGTCACAAAAACTTATAAGAACGTATCTGTTCAGGTCACTTCCAGAGGGTAAAATGGACTTTGATTTATGTAGAAGTAGACACTGATTCTCAATCTCACTCCATTAGGGCTGCTATAACATCAGCAGCAAGGGTCTTGCGTTCCGTTGGACCACATCCAAGCGCTTGCAGCATGGTCAAGCGAACGAATTACAAACATTTATAATAACCCATTACTAGACCAGGGGTATTTGTCAACTCTATTTTCATTTTCATTATAGTTTCCATCCGAGTGAGAAGTGGGACTATTATTATTACTTCATTTAATAACATCAGCATGTTTAAATCTATGTCATGCCTGTATGTATTATGAATATTTTTCCCTCATTTGTCAATGAAGCAGTTGTGGCTGTGTAGACTCGTTTCTCACGGCATAAAATCACAGAGCTTTGAAATCTTCACGTAGTCACTCACGTGACTCCGAAGTAAAATAGTAAGATTAAACGAGAACTTACCAGTTTGAAGTTTGATCTTTATTTTATGAGGAGTTACGTTGAGGAACTACGTGCCCTCTGCTCCCAGACCTCATAAAGATCATCTGGTAGTTCTAGTCTTCTCTGTTCTTACTATGTTACTTCAATTATTGTTGTCTGTGATTTCACACCGCTGCTTTGAAGATTGACGCGCACTGCGGGCGATCGGGGTTCTTCACGTAGTCCCTCAACGTAACGCCTCATAAAATAAAGATCAAACTACAAACTGGTAAATTCTCATTTAATCTTACTATTTTGTATGCAGTAGTTCATTTTTAAAATATAGGGGAGTGGCGTTTGCAACCCACTCATTATTTTTCTTATTTATATAGGATCAAACATAGTGTATACGTTTATCATTCATAAATTTTACATCAATCCATGGCAAATTGAATGTCACTCGTACTGATTTCTCTTCTAAGAGTCATGGCCATAAACCACAAGATAAGTAGGTGGAATAATTTTCTGCCACATCTCCTACACATTCCCTATGGTTCATAGCAGGGGTTGCATACAGGGCCAGATTTACCCATAGGCTTCATAGGCTGAAGCCTGGGGCCTCAAAATCTAGGGGGCCTCCAGCCAAGGTGTTTTTTTTTCCCCAGAGTAAAAGAAATCTGGATGAAAAAATAAAATTGTAGCATTATCAGCATTCCCACTTTGACGGAAATTACCCAAAATTCTGGTTCCGGACCCGCTGGAACGTTTGTGGAAATAAATTGCGACCATCCACGTCTGCGCAGTTGGAGGAAGCCAGTGACGCAGTAGCGACGCAAAATAACGCTGTCGCTCCACGCAGTGGGCCCGGGCGGGTTCAGATCTCCATTTGCACTCCACACAATCACCTCGATGCCTCGTGTCTACTCTAGGAATATTGCATTGCGGGTGTGCCCATTTCTCCGGGCGGGGGGGCTGCGGTGTCTACGGTGCAAAGTCGGAGCCTCGTTGCATGGGAGGGAGAGAGAGGGGGAGGGATGGAGAGAGAGGGGGGGATGTGAGAGGGGGAGTGGGGGGAGAGACAGAGGGGGGAGAGAGAGGGAGGAGAGGGGAGGGGAGGGGGAGGAGGGAAGGGGGGAGAGGGAGAGATGGGGATGGAGAGATGGGGATGGAGAGAGAGGTGGGGGGAGGGGAGGGGGAAGGAGGAGGAGAGGGAAAGGGGGATTAAAGAGAGATTGCAAAATTAAGGTAAGTTTTAGAGAAATTATATTTTCTCCTCCCCGGCCACAAGGGTCTTTGAGCTTCGTGCTTGCAATATGTGGTGTGTGCACTTATTTCACATCCATTATTTGTAACCCTGCCATGTCACCCCCCTTTTTGAAAAGCTTTGTACGTGCCTGGTGTATAATATTTTTGACATTGTCATAGGCCTTTCTTATATATGCTGTCACAACACACTGTGGTCTCTAAACAACACTTCAGTAATTTTCCTTGCCCTCCATTTCAGAATAATAGTGTTTTAAGCCGATAACTCGACACGAGCACTGGCAATAAATAAAAAGCTCATCTTTCCAGCCCTTATCTCATTGGCCACGCTCGGCTACACATCAGTGTCAATCTGGTGGACTCTTCCATCTTCCTCTCGTCGGGGGGGTGGAGGATTGGGAGGAGCATCACAAGTGGAATAGCCTAGGGCCTCTCTTCATCTAAATCCGGCCCTGGTTGCATGAATGCAATTTCAATTCTTTTTATCCATTTGAGTCATTTTTAAATGTCTCCATCAGAGGCTCTTCAAAACCCATTGGCAATAAATGTCCTTTGTCCTTTGCATGGGTTTAAGCTGAGAGGGAAAGAGAGAGGAGAACTGAGGGGCAGATTTTCACACAAGAGGTTGGTGGCTGTAATGATAGCCCACATCACCACCACCTCCTGTGGTGGTTATGAGGACTACCACAATGTTTAATGAGCATTTGGACAAATAAATGGATAGAAAAGGAACAGAGGGATATGAGGCAAGAAAACTTCAGGAGACACCGGCACAGTCATACACCACTACACATTAATGACATCGATGTTGAGGTGGTCAGTAGCACTAAGTTCCTGGGGGTGCAGATCATGAACAGTCTGACCTGGTCACAAAACATTGCGTCACTAGTTAAGAGAGCACAGCAGCGTTTGCACTTTCTGCGCCGGATGAGAAGAGCTCACCTCCCCATCCCATCCTCACCGCGTTCTACAGGGGCACCATAGAGAGCATTTTGACCAGCTGCATCTGTGTCTGGTTTGCGGAATGTAAAGACTCCGACTGGAAGTCCGTGCAGAGAGTGGTGAGGGCGGCTGAAAAAATCATCGGGACCTCTTCCTTCAATCCGGGACATTGCGTGCAAACGTTGCTTGTCCACGGCCAACTGCATTATAAAAGACCCCACACATCTCTATCATGGACTGTTCACTCTGCTGCCCTCGGGCAAAAGGTGTTGCGGTATAAGGAGCAGAACGGCAGGTTTTGCAACAGCTTCTGCCCCCGAGCCATCTGACTCTTGAATTCCATATAGTGTGCCGCCACTATTATCTATTTTATCTTTTGTTATCTATTTTATCTTTTTAATCTATTTTATCATTTTGTTATTTTATATTGCACGGTGAGCCAGATGCAACAAAATTTAATTCAGACTTGCATTTGTTGGTGTATTTTTGAATGACAATAAAGTCTTTGATTGATTGGAAATTGAATTAGCTTAGATAGGCTTCACAGCCAGCGTGGAGGTACAAGGAACTGGTGATGCTGGAATCCCTAGCAAAATACAAAGAGCTCGTAAAACCAAAAGGATCAGGTAGCGACACTGGAGGACATGGATAGGCGAAGCTTCTTCAGACCCGTAATCACATAGACAAGTTGGGCTGCAGGCCTGTTTCCATGCTGTATGATTCTGACTCTATTCAAGATGGATAAATGTAAGTTAATCTATTTTGGTGGCAAAAGAGGAAGGCAAATAGTTATAAGAATGGCAATCAGAGCTGGGTGTTCTCCTACAATGAAAATAATTAGTAGGCGATTAAAAAAAACAACTGGTTTCTTGGCCTTCTTAGCCAGAGGATTCATGTACAGGAACAGAGATGTCTTAGTGCAACTGTGCCACATGCTGTAAATTGTATGCAGCTTTGATATAATTAAAGAGTGTCCTTGCTGCAGAAGGCATGCAGTGAAGGTTCACCATACCGATTGTTGGTGTGGACGAGAGAATGGGTTGATCAGGCGCTTATTTGCCAGAGTTTAGAAGAATGAACAAAATTGGACAGAGGGGTTGCAGGAAGGATACATCTGGTGGTGGGACATCCAGAACCTGGGGTTACAGGCTAGCAATACAGAGCAATCCACACAGAGCTGCAGTGAGAAGACATCTTCTCCCAGTGGTCAGGAGAAGCTGTATAACTCTACCACAGAAGCCACGAAGGCCAAATCAGTTCAGTTTTATTTGTCATATGTAGGTTAACACAGGGTTAACGGTACAATTAAATATGTTTGACAAGACAATGGGTCACCTCAGCAGACATAATTCATTCAGAAACAAGGGTTCTGAACTTAAAGAAAGGTAACTTTGAAGGTATGAGACGTGAATTGGCCAAGATAGACTGGCAATTGATTCTTAAAGGGTTGACAGTGGATTTGCAATGGAAGGCATTTAAAGACTGCATGGATGAACTACAACAATTGTTCATCCCAGTTTGGCAAAAGAATAAATCAGGGAAAGTAGTGCATCTGTGGATAACAAGGGAAATCAGGGATAGTATCAAAACGAAAGAGGAAGCATACAAATTAGCCAGAAAAAGCAACCTACCAGAGGACTGGGAGAAATTCAGCCCAGCAGAGGAGGGCAAAGGACTTAATTAGGAAAGGGAAAATAGATTATGAAAGAAAACTGGCAGGGAACATAAAAACTGACTGCAAACGTTTTTATAGATATGTGAAGAGAAAAAGATTAGTTAAAACAAATGTAGGTCCCTTGCAGTTAGGAACGGGTGAATTGATCATGGGGAACAAGGACATGGCAGACCAATTGAATAACTGCTTTGGTTCTATCTTCCGGAAATAGCAGATGACCGGTGGTCAAATAAGAAGGAGATATTGAGTGAAATCCAGGTTAGCCGGGAAGTGGTGTTGGGTAAATATAATGGATTAAAGGCCGATAAATCCCCAGGGCCAGATAGGCTGCATCCCAGAGTACTTAAGGAAGTAGCTACGGAAATAGTGGATGCATTAGTGATAATTTTGCAAAACTCTTTAGATTCTGGAGTAGTTCCTGAGGATTGGAGGGTAGCTAATGTAACCCCACTTTAAAAAAAAGGAGAGAGAGAGAAAACGGGAATTACAGACCAGTTAGTCTAACATCGGTAGTGGGGAAAATGCTATAGTCAGTTATTAAAGATGGGATAGCAGCACATTTGGAAAGTGGTGAAAACATTGGACAAAGTCAGCATGGATTTCCTAAAGGTAAATCATGTCTGACGAATCTTATAGAATTTTTCGAGGGTGTAACTAGAAGAGTGGATGAGGGAGAACCAGTGGATGTGTTATATCTGGACTTTCAGACAAGGTCCCACATAAGAGATGAGTATACAAACTTAGAGCACACGGTATTCCACTATCCGGAAGTGACGGTGCTGCCCTAGCAGCTGCGGCTTGCCTGCAGTCCGTCTGTTTTTTCTTTTTTTTTGTTGTCCTTGTCCTGTTTGGTCAGTTGATTTGAGTTGTTAGTTTGTGTGTGTGTGGGGTGGAGGGGCAGAAACCTGTTTTTAGCCTCTTCCTTCAGGGGCGATGCGACTTTTCTTTCTCGTATCCCCCGTCTCCGTCTGCGCTGAGGCCTAATTGCGGAGCTGGCGGCCTCCAACTGCGATCGACCCGAGACTCTGGAGGCAGAGCCAGCCAGGACTTACCAGCGCGAGGCTGGCCGACTTCGGGGCTGTGGCGACGTTCTGGCGGCACCGACGGCCTGACTGGGGGCTGAGGCGGTGTCCCGGCATGACGGCCTGACTCGGGGCTGTGGAGGTGTCCAGGCGGTGGCAGCGATTTCGGAGGTTTGGCCGCCGGCCCAGTGGACGACATCGTCGGGAGCTCGCAGGTCCCAGGTTGGTGACCTGTTTTTCCGCTGGACTGGAGGGCGGCAGCTTCAACCGCCCCGGGCCGCGGAGTTTGAACCGGCCCGTTCGCGGAACTCGGAATCATCTGCGGGACTGACTTGCCATCACCCGGTGGGGTCACAACATCGGAAGCCTGGATCGCCTCAGCGCAGAGGGATAGCAAGGAGGGAAGATACAAAGACTTAAGACTTTTGCCTTCCGTCACAATGAGGAGGTGTTAAAGAAGGAACTGCAGATGCTGGAGAATCGAGGGTTACACAAAAAGCTGGAGAAACTCAGTGGGTGCAGCAGCATCTAAGGAGCGAAGGAGATAGGCGACGTTTCGGGTCGAGACCCTACACAATGAGGAGGTGCTTGGTGAACTCACTGTGGTGGATGTTAATTTGTGCTTATTGTGTCTTGTTGATTTTTTTAATGTATGACTGCCAGGAACGAAATTTCCTTCAGACCGTAAGGATACTTTACTCAATAAAGGATACTTTACTTTACATTACTTATTGGGGGTTCAGTATTGATGTGGATAGAGAACTGGCTGGCAGACAGGAAGCAAAGGGTAGGAGTAAACGGGTCCTTTTTAGAATGCCAGGCAGTGACCAGTGGGGTACCGCAAGGCTCAGTGCTGGGATGCCAGCTATTTACAATATATATTAATGATCTGGATGAGGCAATTGAATGAAACATCTCCACGTTTGCGGATGACACGAAGCTGAGGGGCAGTGTTAGGTGCGAGGAGGATGCTAGGAGGCTGCAAGGTGACTTGGATAGGCTGGGTGAGTGGGCAAATGCATGGGAGATGCAGTATAATGTGGATTAATGTGAGGCTATCCACTTTGGTGGCAAAAACAGGAGGGTAGACTATTATCTGAATGGTGGCCGATTAGGAAAAGGGTAGATGCAACGAGACCTGGGTGTCATGGTACACCAGTCATTGAAAGTAGGCATGCAGGTGCAGCAGGCAGTGAAGAAAGCCAATGGTATGTTAGCATTCATAGCAAAAGGATTTGAGTACAGGATCAGGGAGGTTCTACTGCAGTTGTACAGGGTTTTGGTGAGACCACACCTGGAGTATTGCGTACAGTTTTGTGCTCCAAATCTGAGGAAAGACATTCTTGCCGTAGAGGGAGTACAGAGAAGGTTCACCAGACTGATTCCTGGGATGTCAGGACTTTCATATGAAGAAAGACTGGAGAGACTCGGCTTGAACTCACTAGAATTTAGAAGATTGAGGGAGGATCTTATAGAAACTTACAAAATTCTTAAGGGGTTGGACAGGCTAGATGCAGAACGATTGTTCCCGATGTTGGGGAGGTCCAGAACAAGGAGTCACAGTTTAAGGATAAGGGGGAAGTCTTTTAGGACCGAGATGAGAAAATCATTTTTCACACAGAGAGTGGTGAGTCTCTGGAATTCTCTGCCACAGAAGGTAGTTGAGGCCACTTAATTGGCTATATTTAAGAGGGAGTTAGATGTGGCCCTTGTGGCTAAAGGGATCGGGGGGTATGGAGAGAAGGCAGGTGCAGGATACTGAGTTGAATGATCAGCCAAGATCATATTGACTGGCGTTGCAGGTTCAAAGGGCCGAATGGCCTACTCCTGCACCTATTTTCTATGTTTCTATATTACAAGGATAAAATAAAGGTAAAAAGAAAGATAAAATAAAAGTGACATTGGTAGGTAAGAAACAATAATAAATAAAATAATCAACATATATGATGTGTTTATGAGTTCAGAAGCCTGATGGCATGATGATAAAAACTGTTCTTAAGTCTGGTGGTACGTGCAACCATGCTCCTGTATCATCTGCCTGATGGTAACAAGAAGAACAGTCTGCGTGCTGGGTGGCTGTGGTCCTTGATGATGCTGTGTGCCTTCCGCAGGCACCTCCTGTGGAAAATGTCCTGAATGGCTGGGAGACAGTTGCCAGTGACGTACTGTGCCACCTTCACCACTCTCTGTAATGATTTGCGGCTGTGGGCAGAATAGTTCCCATACCAGACTGTGATGCAGCCCGTCAGCAGGCTCTTGATGGTGCAGCTGTAGCAGTTTGTGAGGATGCTTCTGTTCATTAAATATCTTCAAGAATAAGTGAGAAATAATACTTATGGTTAAAGAGATGAAGGAGTATGGGGAGCAAGCGGGAATATGGTACTGAATTTAGATGGTCAGCCATTATGATGGAGGAGTATAAAGGGCTATTGGCCAAAAACTGGGAACAATTTTCTGCTGGCTTTACCAGAATGAGACACATGGAGGTCTTCCAGCAACCTTCTTCTTCTTTTGTGTGGCGTGCACAGCCTAAAGTTTTTGGACAACTTGATCTTCCGTTTGTGCACGTCGGGTTGATTGCATTAGTCGAAACAGGGCGGACCACGTGAAGGTTGCAATCTTCCACCCCTTCCAGCAACCTGACAAAGAAGAGAACCCTACACAAGAAGCAAGAGGTGACTCATAAATGTGGTATGAGATCCAATGACAAAACTCTATCTTGTTGAAAAGAACAGAAAGCTGAGCATTGCTGGAAGGAGCAGGCTGTTTAGTCTATCGTGCCGTGGTGGGTACTCTCTGTGTCTTAGCTACAATTACTTGTCTTTGCTTTATATATCTCTTCAAAATATCTGCATGCAACAAAAGCCATTACATTTAAATTGTGGGAAAATGTTCTGGATTCCCAGTCCCCATTTGTGAGTTGAAGTGTTTCCTGACATCAGTCTCTGAATGGCCTGGCTTGAATGTCAAGATTATGCCCTCGTGTTCTGGGTTTTCTCACATTGGTTCTCTCAATCCCCCTTATGAAATACTTTAATCAGTTTAAATACCTCAATTATAATTTAATCTCCCATACCCCAGCCAATACAACTCCTCTGAACAGGGACATTGAGATTTAGCTCGATTAATTTCAACAAGAATTTTACTAAACTCTGAATGCTAGGATGCCTTGAAGGATATTGTAGACCGGAAAATAAGGGAATTTTTTGGCAGCTGTGTTTTGGGGATGGGGTCAGGGAGGGGAAGGTGAGAAATGAGAAATGAGATAGAGTGGTGGGACATCACCAGTGACGGACTGGAAAGGGAACAACCTGAAGACTGGACTTATTCCAGAGAAGCATTGGGGATGACCAAGGGATAATTGTAATGAGGAAAAAAACCCTGAAAATTACTTCTCATGAAAGCTATTTTGGCTGCCAAGAAACTGTAATTCTCATTATTTGTAACCCCAATTGACATGTAAATCGCTCAGTTCTTCCAACAGCCCCTGGTCTTCCTGTATGGCTGCATTTCATTACCTCCATCTATTTGATGCTTTATTGGGAGAGCAATTGTCACTGTAACTATTTAACTGCTCACAACAGTTGCTGCCAGGGATCATCACGTTGTTCCACTCACTATTCTTTTCCACCAATAATGTGCCTGTGTGCTGAAAAGCAATGCCCCTGGGAAGCAGTTATCCTGTGGCCATTTGAGGATTTGGACATTTGTTTTTACATTTCAGGAATAGATTGGTACATAATGAATGGAATGATCAGCAGTGACAACAGTTAAAGTATTCTGCATTAAATATGTCAAGGCCAAGTGTTTATTAGCCTTAAAGATGAGAACTTGTTGCCACAATCAGTGTTAGTGCTCTAAAACATCTCCCGACAATGGAACAAAGTTTAGTTTAGTTTAGAAATACCGCGCGGAAACAGGCCCTTCAGCCCACCGAGTCCGTGCTGACCAGAGATCCCCGCACACAAATGCCATCCTACACACACTGTGGACAATTTACAATTATACTAAGCCAATTTACCTACAACCCTGTACGTCTTTCAAGTGTGGGAGGAAACCGGAGAATCCAGGAGAAAATCCACGCAGGTTCACGGGGAGAACGTACAAACTCAGTTCAGACAGCAACCGCAGTCAGGATCAAACCCGGGTCTCTGGTGCTGTGAGCAGCAACTCTACCGCTGCGCCACCCCGTGCTGCCCAGTGGTCAAAGCTAGGCAAATGCAGAAGAAATACATACTACCTCGAGCTCATAATGTAGCTCTATGAAATGGTGCACAAGGTTATGTCACTGGGCATCACCATCTCTCCTTTCGATGACCAGTGACAAGTGACAAAACCTCATGCACCATTTCTCTGACCAAAGGGAGACACTGTCGCCTAATGTGAGGAAAGTCATGCTGAACCAAAATTACCAAGGCAGTGTTAGTGGACATCACACCAGACATCTCCAATGGTGTAGAAGATACAAAAACCTGAAGACACGTACCACCAGATGCATGAATTATCAGACCACTGTGCTGACCTTCCACAAGCGAGAGTGTAGTCTCGATCTTCCAGCCTACCTCATTGTGAACCTTGAACTTTTCCCAGTAACTAACACTGTAATGTTGTAACATTATATTGCTGGTATTTTTCCCTCTTCACTACCAGTTGCAATGTGATAGTCCTCCTGCATAGTATGATTTGACTGGATAGCACACAAACAAAGCTTTTCATTGTGTGACAATAATAAATCTATACCAATGCCAACACCAAGTTCCCTATTAAAACAGTCACTTTTTTTTGCCTCCTGGAATTAAAGAACTGCAGTTGTTGGAAATTGGAAGTCAGAACAGAAAATGGTGGAAACACTGAGTCTTTAGTTTTAATATAGTTTAGGTATACAGCACGGAAACAGGCCCTCCGCTCACCAGTGATCCCCGCACATTAACACTATCCTACGCACACACACCAGGGACCATTTACACATATACCAACCCAATTAACCTTGGAGTGTGGGGAGAAAACCCGCGTGGTCACGGAAAAAGGTACAAACTCCGTACAGACAGCACCCATAGTCGGTCTCGAACCCGGGTCCCCAACGCTACAAGCATCTGTAAGGCGGCAAATCTACCACTGCGCCACCGTGCCACACATTTCCTAATTGGTTAATTTCGCCCATGGGCTAATTTCTGAGGGCAGCCCTCTCGGTCGGGCTTGAAGGTCCGTCATCAGAATTCTTTTCAGATCTGTTTCTCCTGCCATGAGGCTGCCTGACCTGCAGAGTACCACTGACACGTCATGTTTTTACTTCAGGGTTTTCGAGATGTGGGTTGTGGTTTATGCACGGATTTTCCTCCCCTAGAGACTCGTGCCTCATCTGCACCTGCTTGCACCTCTCGCTGTGACCTTGGGCTAATTTCCGAGGGCTGCCCTCTCCGTCGCAGAAAGTCAGCAGCTGCAGAACGTGAAAGGCTGGGGAGTGTGCATTTCCACGGCTAATATTCATTACCGCAACCCCGTTTCTCCTGTCAAATTGAACTGCATCATATGTGTCTGTTTATGTCCAACTGAGAAAGCTATGGGAATAAAAGCAAAAACGTAACCACTCAGAGAGACGGATATCGAAGTCAGCTGGAGACTTCCTGAAACTGCTTTAAAGTTTGGAGAATTAAAGGCGAGGGGGGGGGGGGGAATACCCTCAACGGCGCGTAGAAATTTCATTTAAAACACAAGGTGAAATGTTCCTCTGATCATTCTTTATTAATGAACTGTTATGTATCTGAATGATTCAGAATATATGTCTGGGGTTTAGAATGCATGATAAAATGAAAATGGCCAGGGCAATTAAACCATTTGCGTTATATTTAGGTGGATTCATGCGTATCAAATTAGGGGGAAAATTATGATAATTTCCTAACTATTATTGGCCTGCAATCTCATGGCAATGTTCAGTGTATTTGTGAATTAATAATTGTGACACTTTTTCACATGGAAATTAATGTGATTTGGGTTTAATTCTGTCCTCTGGTGCTATCTGTATGGAATTTAAATGTTCCTCTTGTGACCATATGGACTTGAACCACATTACAAAGTAATGCACGTTGGTAACTTAATTGGCCACTGTGATTTACCCCATGTGTGGCTGCGCATGGTTGGTTTCAGGGAGTTCATGTGAATCTGGGGAGGGGAGGCTGCACAAAAAAATAGTGGGGAATGGATTTCTGTCCTTGGCTTGTATTCACTGGAGTTTAGAAGGATGAGGGGTTATCTTATAGAAACATATAAAATTATAAAAGAACTGGACAAGCTAGATGCAGGAAAAATGTTCCCAATGTTGGGCGAGTCCAGAGCCAGGGGCCACAGTCTTAGAATAAAGGGGAGGTAATTTAAGACTGAGGTGAGATAAAACTTTTTCACCCAGAGAGTTGTGAATGTATGGAATTCCCTGCCACAGGCCAAGTCACTGGATGGAGTTAAGAGAGAGTTAGTTAGAGCTTTAGGGGCTAGTGGAGTCAAGGGATATGGCGAGAAGGCAGGCACGGGTTATTGATGGGGGACGATCAGCCATGATCACAATGAATGGTTCGAAGGGCCGAATTGCCTCCTCATGCACCAATTTTCTATGTTTCTATGTTATCTCTGTCAATGTGGCCCTGGTGAATCAAAATACCTTCCATGCACATCATGTGACAGTATGGAAAATGGACTTGCTGGGTTTACACCTAAACATTTATCACTGGTTAACTGGGGCAGCAAATGGAGTCTGAGATTTTATTTATTTGGCAGAAATAAATATGGTTGCAATACACACCTCTGCATCCAGAAATTCCATTTATATTAACTCCTATTGAATAATTGTATCTATTTAAAATAAATTAATGCATATGTCTGAGAGACTCAAAGGTTGCTGCTGTGAGGTGATACTTTGACATATTTTGTCGAAAATTTAAACCGAATCGATAGCTTGAAAGATTCCAAGCATTCCCCACAAAATTCCATGCATGAACGTTTGTAATTGTGAAGGAATTAGGTGAAGGAATTTTCATTACGTTTTCCAAATATTTCTACATGCATTATCAATGAATGATTTTCTGAAATAGAACATGGCATAATGATTAGGAGATACTTTGCAAATATCTATTGAAGTAAAAAAATTCTTATCTGACTCAGAAATGTGATCATGAAGATGACTGTATCGACAATGTGATGAAGTACGAGTAATGATTCAAATCTGATTTTCTAAAAATATTTTTTTCTCAGATGGGCCTAATGAACCACCGTGGCCTAAAAATCCATCAGGCGAGAATGAAATGCTCGGAGAAGGAAAAAGAGGTGCAGCGCACGCACAGGCCTTGAACCTGGTGAGACGCAGGAGGGGCCCGGCTAGGACTCACCCCACAGAGCCCAGTCCCTCCACGCACTAGAATCTTCCAACCCCTGCAGAGTGGTTACTAAGATGGCTGATCCGTGGGCGGTTGCTGCTGGGACGCAAGTCGGGGCCTGATCAACCCCGGCTGGGTCGCCTGGGCAAGGGTGTCTGATGTTGTGAGAGCCTAATCACCCGATGACCCCAGATCACATCACTGAGGATGAGTCCCAGCGCATCTAGAAGATGTATATTTTTCACCCAAGGCTAACAAAATGAACAAAGTTTAATGTCTGAGAAAGAACTGCAGATCTAAAGTAGACACAAAATGCTGGAGTAACTCAGCGGGTGAGGCAGCATCTATGGAGAGAAGGAATGGGTGGTGTTTCGGGTCGACACCCTTCTGAAGAATAGTCTGAAGAAGAGTCTCGACCTGAAACGTCACCCATTCCTTCTCTCCATAGTTGCTGCCTTGCCCGCTGAGTTACTCCAGCACTTTGTGTCTACCTTCAAAGTTTAATGTCTACCTTATTGATCCTTTGAAGAAATGTGTATAGTAGAACGCATTTTAAAGTAAATTTTAAATTTTTTAAAATTTGCTCAGTAAAATTTAAATCCAGTTGTAAATTGTTGATCTGCTTTAATAGGACATGGTTGAGACAATGCACGTGAGATTCTTTTTAGATTGCCAAACCTGAAAATAGAGAATCGTACTGCATTTGTGTTTGCTGCATTCCCATGTTAATGCTGCTGCACAGGCAAGTGGAATATGGGCACAAGTTCCTATCTGCGTAATTACCCTTGAAACCATGTAAATGTTGGCATAATTTCTGTGTAAGTGTGATCTGGGGAGTTCCTTAGTATTGGGACCACATGTGAAATATTGTATCCAGCTGTAGTCGCTGCACTTATAAATTAAAAATACAGACAGCAGCACAGTTTCAGAAAGCAACAAAACCAAATACCACTTCAGACCATCAGGCCATTGAGAGGAGCCAAACCAGTTAAATCCACTCCCCTTCCAAAGAAGTTTCAAGGAAGAAGTTAAAAACAATGAATGGATGGATGTAGAAGATAGTTTGCATAACCCTGGATAGAAGAAGCATAGAGCTTGGTTATAAAGCTGAACTCAATTTAACAGATTCCTACCTTGATTCTTTAAGTTGACATCTTATTGAATACACTATTATCCAGAGTTGTGTTGGGTCCAATGTTGAGCATGAAGAAGGGTTCCGACCCGAAACGTCACCCAGACATTTTTCTCCAGACATGCTGTCTAACTCGCTGAGTTACTCCAGCAGTGTGTGTCTACCCAATGTATAATAATGCCGTTGAAGGAATTCTGAAACCAAATTGAATAATTTTGTAAGTTGTGACTTTAGCCTTTTCTCATTACAGCAGTTCATTCCACATACACATTCCAGAAAAGGCAACAAGTTACATGCAGATATAAAAGCCAGTGTTGCATTTAGATGTCCATTGCAATTCAAAATACAATAGTATAAAAAAAAAGGGATAAATATATATGCCATAAAAACAGAGACCACACAAAGACACTCCAAAGACGTACATGTTTGTAGGTAAATTGACTTGGTAAATGTAAAAAATTTCCCTAGTGTTTGTAGTTTGTGTTAATGTGCGGGGATCGCTGATTGGTGCGAATCCGATGGGCTGAAGGGCCTGTTTCCATGCTGTATCTCTAAACTAAACATGGTGGATTTATCAAAATATGGGAATGGGAAAAGGCTACTCAATCAATAGATAACATAGAACATAGGACAGTACAGCTCAGGATCAGGCCCTTCGGTCCTTCACACCTGTTCTGTCATTTGAAGAAATGATAGTCAATCTGTATCCTAACTCCCTTGAAGGCTTCCTTCAATACCAGACTGGTAGAATCAATTCATTTGCATCCAATGGGTATCTTCAACGTTAACTTCAGATCCCACAAGCAAGAAATAATTCAACCTCTCTCAGTTATTGAATGAATGGTTTGCCATGTTGCAGTACTGAGTAAAGTGCACAGTGTGGGGGAATTCCATATCTGTCAGCAGGAGCGGGTCAGCACTATTATGAACTGAATGAATCATGAAGAACAAGCTTGCCAGACTTGACAATGGGTGGCACGGTGGCGCCGTGGTTGAGTTGTTGCCTTACAGCGCTTATAGCGCCGGAGACCCAGGTTCGATCCCGACTACAGCTGCCGTCTGTATGGAGTTTGTACGTTCACCCCGTGACCTGCGTGGGTTTTCTCCGAGATCTTCGGTTTCCATCCACACTCCAAAAACGAGCAGGTATATATGTATAAGTTGGTATAAGTGTAAATTGTCCTTTGTGTGCATGTGTGTGTAGGATGGTGTTAATGTGTTGGATCGCAGGTCGGTGTGGACTCGATGGACCGAAGGGCCTGTTTCCGAGCTGTAACTAAATTAAACTTGAGAGCCAACAATAACAGTAATCCTACTTGACTTGACTCCACCATTCTACGATTACCAATGCCAATGAATTGACAACACCTCCTCCTCACAATGAAAAGACCCCACAATATTTTGTTAGACTATCATCACTGAAGGCGGCACAGCGGACAATATTCAGGCTGGATGTCTGTGATCAGTGCAATTCCACAGGGACCCCTGCTTTGGGACCTCTGGTGTTCGTGATATATCTTGGTCAGTGAAATAGCTGGGGTTGCAGGCTATGAGGAATGCTGGCGAAGTAAACTGAAATATAGATAGACTACGGAAATGGACGGAGAAATGGCAGATGGAGTTCAATCTGGGCAAGTATGAGGTGTTGCACTTTGTGAGGTTGAATGTATGCATTTAAGGCAAGACCCTCAACAGCATTGAAGTACAGAAGGTTCTTGGAGTCCAAGTCTAGAACTTCCTGAATGTAGCGCCACAAGTAGATGGAGTGGTATAGAAGGCATATAGTTTGCTTGCTTGCTTTCATTCATCGGGGAATTGAGTACAAATATTAGGAAGTTGTGATGCAACTTTATAGGACATTGTTCAGGCTGCATTTGGAGTATTGCGTGCAGCTCTGGTTACCCCATTACAGGAAGGATGTGGAGCCTTTGGAAATGATGCAGCGAAGATGAACCAGAATGATGCCTGGATTAGCGGGTATTAGGTACAGGGAGAGGCTAGACAGACTTGGATTGTTTGTCTGGAATGCCTGGGGTTATGGGGAGACCTGATAGAAGTGTATAAAGTTATGAGAGGCGTTGATATGATAGACAGTCAGAACCCTTTTCTCGGGATGAAAATATTAAATACTCGAGGGCGTAGCTTTAAAGTGAGAGGGACAAAGTTTAAAGTTTAATCTTGCAGGGCAAGTCTTTTTTCACAGAAAGTGGTGAGTGCCTGTAATGCACTGTTGGGGGTTGTGGTCATGGCAGATACAATAGTGACATTTAAGAGACTTTTCGATAGGTATATGCAAGAATTTGAGAGATATGTATTATGTGTAAGCAGATAAGAGTTGGTCTTGGCATCGTGTTTGGCACAGATATTGGGGGCCGAAGGGTCTGTTCCTGTGATCCACTGTCCTCTGTTCTGTCATAGAGTCATAGAGTGATACAGTGTGGACACAGGCCCTTCGACCCAACTCGCTCACTCTGGCCAACAATGTCCCAGCTACCCTAATCCCACTTGCCTGAACTTGGTCCATAACCCTCCAAAACTGTCCTATCCATGTACCTGTCCAACTGTTTCTTAAACGAATGGGATCGTTGCAGACTCAACTACCTCCTCTGACAGCTTGTTCCATATACCCACTACCTTCTGTGTGAAAAAGTTACCCTGCAGATTCCGATTAAATCTTTTCCCCTTCACCTTGAACCTATCTGGTCCGCGATTCCCCTACTCTGGGTAAAAGACTGTGCATATACCCGATCTATTCCTCTCATGATTTTGTATACGTCTATAAGATCTCCCCTCATCCTCCTACGCTCCATGGAATAGAGACCCAGCCTGCTCAACCTCTCCCCACAGCGCACACCCTCTAGTCCTGGCGACATCCTCGTAAAAAATGTGTTCTATGTTCTTCTGTAACCAGAAGGATGCACAAAGTGCAAACATACCTCTGATAGAGATGTTTTTGATCAGATCCAAAGAAGGAAGATGCGGCTTATAACCATTAAAATAAAATCCCACACAAGCTATTTGCAACTGCAGATATAATGTGTTTTATCTTTACCTAGAAAAACTAAACTGAGTGAAGTTCAACCCATCCACATGACACCTTTTTTCTCTGAAGTGAAAAATTAACTTTTTACACTTCTTATTTCATGAAGGACCCGTGTCCTTGAAATATTACTTACTGGTTCAGATTGTCCACATATCAATAATTTACAATTGGAAAATTAGGCCTAATTTGTCCATTGTTCTGTTCATTGTACACCCTTTAGCTGGGAGAGATTTTCCAGATGTGACTGTGATTTCTTTTTTTAATTTGAGTTTCAGAGTGATCAGAAATAATGGGTGCTGTGCAGAGCAAGGGCCACCTGTATAAACCGGGTTGAAAATTATGAACTCAGCTGCGTGTGAATTCCTAAAATGCTTAACTACAAAGTTATTCAGTTCATGAGTGAAGAGAGGAAATGTAAATAGCAAATGGGTCAGAATTGCTATTTACTGAACACAAGTATTCACTTAACATCCTTAGCTTAACTGAAGTCCCTTGCAGCTGCCTTCTTTGAACATAGACGTTACTCGGGAGTGCGTGCTAATGACAACAGACGAAGGTGAATTCAGAGCTGCCAAATTTAACAACGTCCTGGCCCCTGCAAATGAACAAAATGTATAATTTGACAGAATCCAGTTTTTAATCCAGTGATTAATATTCATATTTCACTGTCAAATCTGGTCACAGATTCCTCCAATCAGTATCGGAAGTTTACACAGAATCGAGATACCTGAGCTAGTATGAACCAGAACCTTTTGTATTGGTGAGTATTTATTTTATTTAATGAGCTGAATGGGAGTTAATGATTCAAATCAAGATTCACTTTTACGGTGAAATGTCTTCTCTTTTTCAGACATGCCTGACACTCATTTATTTGGGTTTATTCCCAAGTTAACACCCCGGTAAAGAAAGATTAATAAATAACAATTAGGTGTTACATTAAGATGTAGTTTGCTTTGGCACCAGTCAGAAATGACCCATGTGAGTGGCTCAACGCAAGAAATGCATGAATGTTTAAGAATAGTTGCATCTCAGTCGCAGATAAATCCAAAGGTCAGTCACCATTCTAGTTAGTCTTGCTTTGGTTCAGTTGACCAAAAAAGTTGAGGTCAGAAACTTGGGAACACTGAGTTTGACAAAGGCCAGTATTGTTAGCATTTCTTATAAACTGTTAATAATTAAGGACTGTAAGAAAATGGGAAACAGAATGTATCTAATACAAGAGTGAGAACAAATGATTGCACTGTTTATCCTTCGTGTCAAATTGGACTTCCTTTATATATTTAAACCCATTCATGTTCATTACTCACAAAATGGCCACCATCATTAAACGTTATAGTACGGGGAAGGCTACTTGGCAAGGTACCTGTACATATTAATCCTATTTCACAGCTCTCAATGCATATCATTCAGGAAACTTTTGATGAGGTTTTTCCTCCATTATCCTTGCGAAACAGTGAGTTCCAGACCCTCACCACATTTGGAATGGGAAATCTAACACTCAACTCCCTTCTAATTCAATAATTGTTCTTAAATCTCTGCCCCCTGATTATCAACCACTCTGCTAAGGAAATGAAGCTTCTCATTGTCTTTGTAAATCTTAATTTATTGATGTCTTGATTCCTACAGAAGTCATAGCTATACTTCCACGTGAAGTTTATAATGAGTCTGGAGCACATGAGCCAACACCAAGAAGGTGTCACAGATGTAGGTCAAGTTGTAGAGCTGAATTGAGAAAAAAATGCTCAAATAAGGAATTTCAGATGTGATTTAAAAAAAACCAGTTCTGGAGTAACTCAGCGAATGAGGCAACATCTCTGAAGGAATGTGTAGGAAGGAACTGCAGATGCTGGTTTAAACTGAAGATAGACCAAAAAGCTGGAGTAACTCAGCGGGTCAGACAGCATCTCTGGGGAAAATAAATTGGTGACAGTTTGGGTCAAGACCCTTCTTCAGGCGAAGGGTCTTGACACAAAACGTCACATATTCCTTTCTCCAGAGATGCTGTCTGACCCGCTGAATTACTCCAGCCTTTTGTGTCTAACGACTCTCATTCTTCTTTCGTGTGGCGTGCACAGCCTAAAGTTGTTTGACAACTTGTTCTATTTGATCTTCCGTTTGTGCACGTCGAGTTGATTGCATTAGTCGAAACAGGGCGGACCACGTGAAGGTTGCAATCTTCCACCCCTCTAACGACTCTGACGGAAATTGATATGCAATGTTTCGGGTTAGGACCCTTCTTCATACTCGTGCTTAAAACCCTTCCTAAAGGGCCTTGCCAAGATCTTATTTAATGTTTGACAAATGCTATTTTGGAAGCATTTAATCTGATTGGAGCAAAACCCTCAGATGCTGGATAAGTGGTACAAAAATAGAAGATATTGGAAGTATTCAGAGACCACTTGTGTGTGGCAAGAGAAACAGAGACAACATTTCAATCAATGATCTTTCATCAGAACTGCAAAAGGAAATGCATATTTAGAAATGGACGGGTGGAGAGAACAGAGGGAATGCCTGTGATAGAGTGGAGACAATGGCTGTTTAGTTTAGTTTAGTTTATTGTTCCCACATGTACCGAGGTGCAATTGGACATTGTTTCCAATGCCATTGGGTTCGTAGCTGAATGGGGCAATGAGAAAGAGAAAAGAAACAAATGACACCTGTTAGAATTATTTAGTGGAGAGCATAAGATTTGTTGGAAATTTAAAACAAAAGAGTGATTGAAGTGTCCAGCAGATCAGACGCTACTGAGGGGATTGAGGCGGGATCTTATAGAAACTTACAAAATTCTTAAAGGGTTGGACAGGCTAGATGCAGGAAGATTGTTCCCAATGTTGGGGAAGTCCAGAACAAGGGGTCACAGTTTAAGGATAAGGGGGATGTCTTTTAGGACCGAGATGAGAAAAACATTTTTCACACAGAGAGTGGTGAGTCTGTGGAATTCTCTGCCACAGAAGGTAGTTGAGGCCAGTTCATTGGCTATATTTCAGAGGGAGTTAGATGTGGCCCTTGTGGCTAAAGGGATCAGGGGGTGTGGAGAGAAGGCAGGTACAGGATACCGAGTTGGACGATCAGCCATGATCATATTGAATGGCGGTGCAGGCTCGAATGGCCTACTCCTGCACCTATTTTCTATGTTTCTATGTTTCTATGGGAGAGAGTTATCGCCACAGCCGGTGAGCTTATCTTAGAATTGGCCAGTTCGAAACAAACAGAAAATTAATTCAAGGGACTTTATTAATTCAGTACAATTCAGTTGAAAACCAGGAAAATTACACTCTGTTATTGAAAAAGTATGCTTATGATTAAGATGTTGGTTGAAAAAATTAAAATGTATATCAGATATTTCATCAATCATTACCATTACTGAAGAACCTTGGTAAAACAGAAAGAATAAATAACTGTGACAGATCTTAATCAGATTAAGGCCATCTCTGTTACTAATGCGAAGGGTGACTTTACTTTCTTTGTGTCACCCCTCTTCTCCCCTCTCCCATCAGGCAAAAGTTTTGGAAGTATGACAGGTTCAGGGACAGTTTCTCCCAGCTGTTATCAGGCAAATGAACCATGCTACCACAACAAGAGAGCAGTGCTGAACTACTATCTACCTCTTTGGTGACCCTCGGACTTTCCTTGATCAGACTTTACGTTGCACCAAACATGATTCCTTTATCATGTATCTGTACGCTGTAAAGGGCTCGATTGTAATAATGTATTGTCTTTCTGCTGACTGGATAGCACGCAACAAATGCTTTTCACTGTACCTCGGTACACATGACAATAAACTAAACTGAACTGCCTTATTGCAAGGTGGACTTTGGAGAATGAAGAAATATTCTTTGTTCTTATTCCATAAATTCTCTAACAGACACACAATTTCTTGAAATAGCAATGTTTTAATACGTTACATTTTAGAATTGAACAAGAACTAATTTCTAAGCACACTTCCATAAACGAACAAAAAAATGATTTTTTTAAGAAATCATTTATTTTCTCTTAGCCAGGACTGATTAGTTTATTTTAGTTTAGTTTAGTTTAGGGATACAGTGCAGAAACAGGCCCTTCAGCCCACCGAGGCTGCGCCGAACCAGCGTATCCCCGCACACTAAAACTAACCAACCCACGCTAGGGACAATTTACAATTATACCAAGCCAATTAAGCTACAAACATGCAGGTCTTTGGATTGTGGGAGGAAACCGCAGCTCCCGTAGAAAACCCACGCAGGTCAGGGGGAGAACATACAAACTCCATACAGACAGCATCCGTAGTCAGGATCGAACCCGGGTCTCTGGCACTGTAAGGCAGCAACCCAACCACAAGCTGATGGGGAGCAGCCACAGTGGAGTGTTCAGTTGGATATAAACAACAACACATGATCTTTAAGTTATCCAAAATTATAATTATGGTGGGATTTTATAAAAGTTCAACTACCCACTTAAGTAAATGCAACAGTGTATTTGTGCTTTTGGCAGGCTCAATCTAGCTATAATTATATTTAATGCTTATTTTACCTGAGCCAAGTACATTGCGACAAGAATTTACTTCAGCATATCAGTGCCTAGTATATGACTTAGAGCTTTCAGTGTTCTTGTTTGCTTCGAAATACATCCAGCCAGACTTTCCTAGCGTGGAAATGTTAAAGGCTAGAGGACATTGCACTAAGGTGAGAGGAACACCATTTAAAGATGTGTGAAGAAAGTTTTTTTTTGTAAACTTGGCCCTAATGTGGGCAATGGGAGAATCGGGGGGGGACGTTGATTCTCATGGAAGGGGGGGGGGGGGGGTACAGATTGCAAGGAGATCAGTGGAAGAATGGGATTGATTGACCTGCTCTGAGAGAGGGCATAGACTCATCAGGCTGATTAGTCTCCTTTTGCAACAGAGGGAACTATGATGTGCTGCTATTAGATTTATCCATCTTCCTATTTACATCCTGTAGCTCTCTTGACTCCAGGAATAGACTGTTCTTAAAGAAAAAAGTATTTTAGCAACAGATGCCCTGAAGCCCTTCCCTAAGTTTAGTTTAGTGTAGAGATACAGCACGGAAACAGGCCCTTTGGCCCACCGAGTCCACACCAACCAGCAATCCCTGCACATTAACACGACCCGACACACACTAGGGACAATTTTACATTTTACTGGCAAATTAACCTACAACCCTGTACGTCTTTAGAGTGTTGGAGGAAACCGAAGATCTCGGAGAAAACCCATGGGGAGAACGTACAAACTCTGTACAGACAAGCACCTGTAGTCAGGATCGAACCTGGGTCTCTACCGCTACCACCATGCTGCCCTAAGTTTCAGAGGGTACCTACCAATCTGATGACATAATCGTTTGTTCCTTCTCACATGTGTTCTCTGACCCTCTCAAGACCCCTATCCTCAACACTCCCAAGGCATTAAGCGGGACCTGTCTGCCCTATCGAGGGGTTTGTAAAATATTACAAGCCATAATTTGATGAAGAACACGCTGTTCTCCTGCTGTACCTATCAATATTAATCCTCAACCAACATCAGTAAGAATGGATTAACCAAGATATTAATTTGGTGCCAGCAGTAGTGTGTTAATCTGTGGATGTTGGGCGTGCCAATGACTGCTTTGGCCATCAGCCACCTGCTTGAAACTTTAGTCAGAAACTCCAAGGCATAGGGCATGGCTAAATTAGTTCAGGCATTGCGATTGTGTAGTGGGGAGGAAGGAAAGCAAGCATTTCCAGAATATAGACACAAAGTGCTGGAGTAACTCAGCGGGTCAGGCAGCATCTCTGGAGAGGAGGAATGGGGGAAGTTTCAGGTCGAAACCCTTCTTCAAACATTTCCAGTGCAGGATTAAGTTCATGAGGGGCTTGGCAGGGAGCAGTGGTCACCAGGCTGGCAAACCCTGGGGTGGAGGTTGAGAATAAAGGGCCAGGGATTAGGAGATTTGATGATGATTCTGATGGGAAGGTGGAGAGGAAAGGGGCTAGACAGCATACTATAATAAGATGGAAGACAAGAGATACTGTCTCTTAGCCCAAATTTTCTTCAGCTAAACAATGAAGAAATTAATTTGTGGTCTTTGGATAGCATTGTATATCATTGTCATTAATATCATGACTATTTAAATCCAATATGTTCTTCTAAACCTGCATGCTAGCTGTGCTACACCTTTGCATGCATTGTTGTATCCTCTTCAACCCATGTCGTGTTTAAGCTCGACATACTTTCACTCAAGGGAACTTTTCAAAAACCTGCCACATTCTATTTCTATTAAATATCCAACACCGCTCCAACCCATCCACGCATGCATCTTTCACCTCCAAACTTCATCATTCTAAACCTACCCAGCTGTATATCTTATAGCCCATGAAAACTTCAACTGATCCAAAACTGGTGCCTACTCCCTATTCACACCAGCTCAAAACAGCCCAATTCTTGTTAATGTACATTGGCAACCCGCACCACAAAACCACATGTTTAACTCAGATGAAATTTTGATTGAAGCATAAAGTGCTGGAGTAACTAGGCGTGTCAGGCAGCTGACATGGATAGGTGACATATCAGATGGGGACCATTCATCAGTCTGAAGAAGGGTCCCAACCCAAAACGTTGTCTACCCATTTCATCCAGAGATGCTTCCTGACGCGTCTAGTTACTTCAGCACATTGCGTTTTATTCAAGACTCCAGCATCTACAGTTCCTTGTGTCTCTTTCAGATAAAACTTTCAGATAAAATAGCTTAATTTGTCTTTGCAAAAGCAACTCTCAAGAGGAATTTAGACATACACATGTAAAGGCGGGGATGGAGGGATACGGACCAGGTGTAAGCAAGTGGTATTAGTTTGAATTATCATCATGGCTGGCACAGACATTGTGGGCTGAAGGGCCAGTGTAATGTGTTGTTTGTTTACCTCTGTAATAATCTTCCATCAGCAGGTAGATGGGACTAGGGGAAAATAAATGGTCGGCACGGACTGGAAGGGCCGAGAAGGCCTGTTTCCGTGCTGTAATTGTTATATGGTTATATGGTTATTAATACATCCTTGCCCCTGAAGTGTGATTCCAGCATCCTGTGCTCCCTGCAAACACTGTTGAACACCTTCGCACCCAGCATTTGCATGGAAATTTCCCCTGCAATCCCTTGATCTCTTCACCTTTGCCTCTGCCCTTAAGACCTTTCTTCAAATTAAAACAAATCATTGATTACTCCAATGTTTTCCTTCTGTGTTTCACTTAATTTTTCCCCTTGTGCTTCTGTGAACGTTTGCTGACTTTTATATGCTTAAGGCGCTATCTAGATGAAAGCTATTTTTCATAATGTTGTTGCTGAGAATAAGGTCATCATTTGTTGTCATCTGAGAGTTGGAGCACTAACAACACAACCCACCTTCACAGAGTCATAGATTCACAGGCAGCAGATAACTTTGCAAAAAACCCTATGACCATTCAGCTTCTCTGTGCCCCTCGTGATTATATATACCTCTGCAAGGTCAGCAGGCAGTGAAGAAAGATAATGGAATGTTGCCCTTCAGAACAAGAGGATTTCAGTATAGGAGTAAAGAGGTTCTTCTGCAGTTGTATAGGGCTCTGGTACGACCACATCTGGAGTATTGTGCATAGTTTTGATCTCCTAATTTGAGGAAGGACATCCTTGTGATTGAGGCAGTGCAGCGTAGGTTCACGAGATTGATCCCTGGGATGACGGGACTGTCATATGAGGAAAGATTGAAAAGACTGAAAAGATTGAAAAGACTAGGCTTGTATTCACTGGAGTTTAGAAGGATGAGGGGGATATTTTAGAAACATATACAATTAGATGCAGGAACAAGCTAGATGCAGGAAAAATGTTCCCAATGTTGGGCGTGTCCAGAACCAGGGGCCACAGTCTTAGAATAAAGGGGAGGCCATTTAAGACTGAGGTGAGAAAAACGTTTTCACCCAGAGAGTTGTGAATTTGTGGAATTCCCTGCCACAGAGGGCAGTGGAGGCCAAATCACTGGATGGATTTAAGAGAGATAGAGCTCTAGGGGCTAGTGGGATCAAGGGATATGGGGAGAAGGCAGGCACGGGTTATTGATTGGGGACAATCAGCCATGATCACAATGAATCATTTCGGCTCGAAAGGCTTAATGGCCTCCTCCTGCACCTATTTTCTATGTTTCTATGTCATAACCTGGCCTCCTATGCACCAGGAAAGGAATATTTGTCCACTCAGCATATTTAGCCTGTCGTCACAACTCAAACCTTCCAGTCATGGTATCATCCCAATTAATCTTTTCTGCTCCTTTTCCAGTTTAACGACATCCTTCCTGTAACCCGGTGACACAATACTGCATGTGTGGTCTCACCAAGGTCGTGTATAGTTATAGCATCGCATCCTGACTTTTGTACTCCATGCCTTGACTGATCAAGGCAAGCATGCCAAACACCTCCTTCACCGCACCATGTACCTGTATCAACCCTCCCAGGGAACAATGTACTTGTACCCCCGTTCTACAACATTCTCCAGGACACATTAATTTACTATCTCAGTCCGACCTTCATTTAATTTACGAATATTTAGCATTTTGCACTTATCCAAGTTAAATTGTGTCTGCCAGTCCTTGGCTGTTTCCCAATTGATCTAGATCCTATTGTGGTGTTCTTTTTTGTGTTTTTTAAAAAAATATTTTTATTTATTAGCAATTGTACAGAAATATACCCAATGGCATATGACATAATACAGTTATTGTACAGCTTCAATTTTGACTTTTAGCTATAGTTAAGAGGAAAGAAAGGAGAAAAAACAAGAGAGAGAAAGAGTGGAATGAGCAAGGATAGAACCCCTAGACTACCAACATGGTGTAGCCAAAGAGTGAGTAAGTAAAAGAAATAAGAAAGGAATAGAGAAATAAAAAGACAAAAAAGAAAGAAAAAACAAAGTAATGATATACCTGCCTCATATCCCTCCCCACCCATCGCCCATCACCCAACTCATAATTCGATTTGACTCCAAAATTGTGTTGCACCATACTATCCTTGCAATAAATCAATGAATGGTGTCCATGTCTTCGAAAAATGCTCTGGTTTCTCCTGCTAAGACAAGTCTAATATTTTCGAGGTAGCATCTCAGACATGTTTGTAATCTACATTTTAAGAGTAGGGACAGATGGACGTTTCCAAAATTTGAGTATTCGTTTTTTTGCCATTATCAGGCCATAATTAAGGAAATGTCTTTGAAATATTGATAGCTCAGACGGGCGTCTCACGTACCTAGAATGATCAATTCCGTGTCATGCTCCAATTTTGTTTTTGGTGATTTTGAGAGAATTTCAAAAATTCCTCTCCAAATATTATGTTACTTTATGCAAAAGGCAAAGGAATGTGTTATAGTTGCTTCCTGACAGAGAGCTGCAGGCCCCGATGGCATCTCGGGGCGAGTACTCAAGTCCTGTGCTACGCAGCTAGCTCCGGTGCTCACTACAATATTCAACCTCTCCCTGGACAAGTCCGTAGTCCCTGCCTGCTTCAAAAAATCCACCATGGTACCTGTACCAAAGAATGCCTCCCCAGCCTGTCTGAATGATTACCGTCCGGTGGCCCTCACCTCGGTAGTCATGAAATGCTTTGAGAGGCTGGTGAAGAAACACATCTGCGCCTTCCTCCCTCACAACATGGACCCATTACAATTTGCATACCGTCCGAACAGATCCACGAACGAGGCTGTCTCCCAGGTTTTGCACACCGCTCTCTCTCACCTTGACAGCCAGAAGGGGGGGCTACGTGAGGATGCTGTTCATAGACTGCAGTTCAGCCTTCAACACGATAGTCCCCACCAGACTGGCTGCAAAGCTACTGGATTTAGGGCTCAACACCCCCCTGTGTGCCAGGGTCCTGGACTTTCTTACCGCCAGGCCCCAGGTAGTCAAGATGGGAGGGAATACATTGAAGTCCCTCACCCTGAGCACGGGATTCCCCTAGGATTGCGTCCTCAGCCCCCTATTGTAATCCCTGTACGCACATGACTGTGTGGCTAGGTTCAGCTCCAACTCGATAATCGAGTTTGCTGATGACACCGTGGTGGTGGGCCTGATCTCAGATAACAATGAGAAGGCCTACCGGGAGGTGGTAGCTGATCTGGCACTCTGGTGTCAGGACAACAGCCTCCTCTTGAACATCAAAAAACTAAGGAGCTGATCGTGGACTTTAGGAGGGCACATCTTCCGAGGACGTACACACCATTGAGGATAAATGGGGATACTGTGGATAGGGTGAGCTGTTTTAAATACCTGGGAGTCCACATCTCTGAGGATATGACATGGACATCGCACGCTGCAGGCCTGCAACATCCTTGCACCCCTGCAACAGACTGTTCCAGCTCTTACGGTCAGGCAAACGCCTCCGTTGCCATGGTGTGAGACGGAGAGGATGAGAAGGAGCTTCTTCCCAGAGGCCATTCGGACTGTAAACTCCTATCTCACCAGGGACTAACTCTACTAACTTACTGGACCACAATACCGCCCACAATATTTAATATGGAAAAGAACATGTGATTCTGTTTGTAGTTTGTTGGTTGTTTGTTTGTTTGTTTTTTTGCACAAAGTCCACAGGCACGGCCACTTTTCATTTCACTGCACATCCCGTATGTGTATGTGACAAATAAACTTGACTTGACTTGACATTTATCACAAATAGGAGATACATTTGGAAAGATCTTATTCGGTTTAGACTTTGAATAGTAGAGTCTGTGCAGTATTTTAAATTGATTTAACGAATGTCTAAAGTTAATCGGGCAATTATGTATATATAAAACGTTTTCTTCCCATCTGTCTTTTAGAGTTTTTAGGCCAAGTTCCTCTTCCCAGGCTCTTCTAATTACTTCTGACGATGGGGTTTCTATATTTAATAGGGTGTTATACTCATATGACGTTAACTTGTTTGATTCCGAGTTTCTATTCATACATTCGTCTAGTATATCTGGCAGCACAGTTTGGTAGTCTTGAGTATATGCTTTCAGATATTTCTCGAATTTGAAGGTATCTGAAATATTGATTACCTTTCAGGTGATATTTTGACTGTAATTCTTGAAATGAGAGAAGAGCCCATCTCATAAAGATCTCCGGGTTTTTTGATTCCTAATCCTTCCCAATATGTGAATGTTTTGTCTATAGTAGATGGCTTGAACAAAGGGTTATTGGCAATTGGTGAAAGAAGAGTTAAATTTCTTAATTTAAAGGTTGATTTCACTTGTCTCCAGATCCGTAAAGTACTGTGAATAATCGGATTTTTTATCATATAATGTGTTCTACAAATTTATTGGAGAGAGAAGAATCGCGCCTATATTAAAAGGCGAACAATCCTCTCTCTCCATTATTAACAAATCTACCTGTTGGCCTGCATTGTCCAACCAGTAGATTACATTTTTAATATTTGTTGCCCAGTAATAATATAAGAAGTTGGGGAGAACCAGTCCACCAGTTTCTTTGGGTTTACATAGATGCTGTTTGTGAATTCTATGTGTTTTATAATCCCAAATAAAGTTTGTAATCAGAGAATCAAGTTTTTGGAAAAAAAAATTTAGGAAGATATATCGGTATTGATTGGAATAAATACAGGATTTGTGGGAGGAAGATCATCTTTATGGCAGTAATTCTGTTTTTTAGAGACAGAATATTGTGGTGTTAAATACATCGGGACAGAATGTATAGAGATAAATAGAGACAGAACGTTGTGGTGTTAAATACATTTCTTCACTGTCCATTATACCACCAATTTTTGTGTCATTTACAAATCATTCCCTTTATCCTGTATCTGTACACTGAGGACGGCTTGATTGTAATCATGTATAGCCTTTTTGCTGACTAGGTGACAAACACCAATAACAAAGTTTCTCATTGTACCTCGGCACAAGTGACAATAAACTAAACTAAACTATCAATAAAGAGCTAAACTAAAGTAAACTGAACTTACTAACTATACCATCAACATTCTAATCCAAATCATTATTCCAGGTGATGATAGGTGGACCCAGCACCGAATCCTGTAGCTTGGCTTGTCACAGGCTTCCAATCTGTAAAACAACCCTTCATTACCATCCTCTGACTACTGCCACCAAGCCAATTTTCATAAGTTCATAAATGATGGAAGCAGAATTAGCCCATTCACCCCATCAAGTCTACTCCGCCACTCAATCATGGCTGATCTATCTTTCCCTCTTAACCCCATTCTCCTGCCCTTTCCCCATAACCCCTGACACCTGTACTAATCAAGAATCTATCTATACCTGCCTTTAAAATATCCATTGTCTTGACCTCCACAGCTTTCTGTTTTGATGCTAATTGGCTGACTCACCCTGGATCCCACGTGATCTCACCTTCTGAACCAGCCAATGCAAACACAAATCATTTGATTCCTGCAGCCTTGTTTGAATTTGCACAGACTCCTTTTAGGAGGGTTCTTGGTCACAAATTGAGCTCCATTGTTGCAAGCAGTTTTGTCTCTCACAACATGAGTGCCACAAATCAATCTGGCAGAGGGGTAAGAATTCAGATTAGAAATATCGAGCTCAGCCTGGGTAAGGCAGACAGTGGTACAGGCTATTGCCTATTCTGCCCCGTCTGTTCTCCAAACGTGCACTTTAGAACATTGAACATAGAACTAAGCTGCACATGCTTCAGCCCACGACACCTGTGTTGAACATGACCATGAATTAAACCAGTCTCTTCTGCTTGCATGTGATCCATATCCCTCCATTCGCAGCTTATTTATGTCTATGTGTCTCTCTAAATGCCTTTCAATACCACTATTGGATCTGCTTCCACCAATACCCCTGGCAGTGGGTTTCAGGCACCCACCACTCTCTGCGTAAAAGACGTGCCCCGCACATCTTTAAACTAGCCCCCTCTGACCATTAAGTTTCACCAGAAAAAGCAGCCTACCAGAGGACTGGGAGAAATTCAGAGTCCAGCAGAGGAGGACAAAGGGCTTAATTAAGAAAGGGAAAATAGATTATGAAAGAAAACTGGCAGGGAATATAAAAACTCACTGCAAAAGTCTTTATAGATATGTGAAGAGAAAGACACTAGTTAAAACAAATGTAGGTCCCTTGCAGTCAGAAACAGGTGAGTTGATCATGGAGAACAAGGACATGGCAGACCAATTGAATAACTACTTCGGTTCTGTCTTCACTAAGGAAGACATAAATAATCTGCCGGAAATAGCAGGGGACCAGGGGTCAAATAAGATGGAGGAACTGAGTGAAATCCAGGTTAGTCGGGAAGTGGTGTTGGGTAAATTGAATGGATTAAAGGCCGATAAATCCCCAGGGCCAGATAGTCTGCATCCCAGAGTACTCAATGAAGTAGCCCAGAAACAGTGGATAGAATAGTGATAATTTTGCAAAATTCCTCAGATTCTGGAGTAGTTCCTGAGGATTGGAGGGTAGCTAATGTAACCCACTTTTAAAAAAAAGAGGGAGAGAGAAAACGGGGAATTACAGACCAGTTAGTCTAACATCGGTAGTGGGGAAACTGCTAGTCAGTTATTAAAGATGGGATAGCAGCACATTTGGAAAGTGGTGAAATCATTGGACAAAGTCAGCATGGATTTACAAAAGGTAAATCATGTCTGACGAATCTTATAGAATTTTTTGAGGATGTAACTAGTAGAGTGGATAAGGGAGAACCAGTGGATGTGTTATATCTAGACTTTCAGAAGGCTTTCGACAAGGTCCCACATAAGAGATTAGTATACAAACTTAAACACATGGTATTGGGGGTTCGGTATTGATGTGGATAGAGAACTGGCTGGCAGACAGGAAGCAAAGGGTAGGAATAAACGGGTCCTTTTCAGAATGGCAGGCAGTGACTAGTGGGGCACCGCAAGGCTCAGTGCTGGGACCCCAGCTATTTACAATATATATTAATTATTTGGATGAGGGAAGTGAATGCAACATCCCCAAGTTTGCGGATGACACTAAGCTGGGGGGTATAGTTAGGTGTGATGAGGATGCTAGAAGGCTGCAAGGTGACTTGGATAGGTTGGGTGAGTGGGCAAATGCATGGCAAATGCAGTATAATGTGGATAAATGTGAGGTTATCCACTTTGGTGGCAAAAACAGGAGGTAGACTATTATCTGAATGGTGGCAGATTAGGAAAAGGGGAGATGCAACGAGACCTGGGTGTCATGGTACATCAATCATTGAAAATAGGCATGCAGGTGCAGCAGACAGTGAAGAAAGCAAATGGTATGTTAGCATTCATAGCAAAAGGATTTGAGTATAGGAGCAGGGAGGTTCTACTGCAGTTGTACAGGGTTTTGGTGAGACCACACCTGGAGTATTGCATGCAGTTTTGGTCTCCAAATCTGAGGAAAGACATTCTTGCCATAGAGGAGGTACAGAGAAGGTTCACCAGACTGATTCCTGGGATGTCAGGACTTTCATATGAGGAAAGACTGGATAGACTCGGCTTGTACTCGCTAGAATTTAGAAGACTGAGGGGGGATCTTATAGAAACTTACAAAATTCTTAAGGGGTTGGACGGGCTAGATGCAGGAAGATTGTTCCCGAACTCCAGAACAAGGGGTCATAGTCTAAGGATAAGGGGGAATTCCTTTAGGACCGAGATGAGGAAAACATTTTTCACACAGAGAGTGGTGAGTCTGTGGAATTCTCTGCCACAGAAGGTAGTTGAAGCCAGTTCATTGGCTATATTTAAGAGGGAGTTAGATGTGGCCCTTGTGGCTAAAGGGATCAGGGGGTATGGAGAGAAGGCAGGTACGGGATACTGAGTTGGATGATCAGCCATGATCATATTGAATGGCGGTGCAGGCTCGAAGGGCCGAATGGCCTACTCCTGCACCTATGTTCTATGTTTCTATGTTTCTATGTCCTCTAGTCTGTGACATTTGTGAAAGCTTCTTCCTTTTCTGCATCACCCACACCTTCCTTACAATCCTGTTTTCAAGTCCAAGAAATAAGACTTAAATAGGTAAAGAAACGTGAAATTGTTGGAGATCTGGACACACAGAAAGTGTTAGGCTATGACATAGTTAACTTTATATTATTTGACTATGAAACTAATAAACGACGCCTTCTTACTGGATTTTTTTTCTCCCTATCTCGGGAGTCCTTTCAGCATTTCTTGTGGAGTTTTTTGGTGATCTTGATGAATTATTTCAGATACCTACCGAGCTGTGAGAATTGACTGCTGCTCCTGTGAAGCAACCAAGTCTGGTGCCAAGTTTGTTTGCAAGTCCCAGGGCAGCTGGGTCAGGGAAGCAGCAGAAGGCTGCAGGGAGGCACCGTCAATTTTGTTTCCTAACTCCGACTAAAGACGAATTGCAGCCCGGCAGAGATGCAGAGCAGACAAACTAGAACTGTAGCAGAGATGAGGGTCATTGGTTCTGTGCGATACAGGACAATAGACAATAGGTGCAGGAGTAGGCCATTCAGCCCTTCGAGTCAGCACCGCAATTCAATATGATCATCCACAACCAGTAGCCCGTTCCTGCCTTCTCACCATACCCCCTGACTCCACTATCTTTAAGAACTCTATATAACTCTCTCTAGAAAGCATCCAGAAAATTGCCCCCCACTGCCTTCTGAGGCAGAGAAGTCCACAGATTCACATCCGTCTGTGTGAAAACGTTTTTCCTCTTCTCCGTTCTAAATGGCCAACCCCTCATTCGTAGACTGTGGCCCCTGGTTCTGGACTCCCCCAACACTGGAAACATGTTTCCTGCCTCTAGCATGTCCAAACCCTTAATAATCTTATATGTTTCAATAAGATCCCCTCTTATCCATCTAAATTCCAGAGTATACAATCCAGCAGCCTCATTCTATCAACATATGACAGTCCCATCATCCCAGGACAAGCTGGGATGGTTTTCCATGGAGAGAGGGAAAGTTTGGGAGTCATTTTGAGTTGTTGAAACGTACATGGGGTGTTGATAGAAAAACACTTTCCATGAGTAGATGGAGTGGGGGGTGTGGGGGATGGGGATGGATAACCAGAGGACACAATATGCAGTTGGCTGGTAAAAAGGACCAGAAAGTAGATATGGGAGGACAGTTTTTCAGGGCTAGGTGGTATGAACAGGTTGGTTGTGAGCACAAGGAACTGAATACTTGTCATCCCTACGAATTATTATATAATCTGTTTTTGCTCACTTCCTTGAGTTGCCTAACTTTAATCCTAATGATTATTTGCTTTTATTTCCCATTCAATATTTACCCATTGATCATACATCTTGTTAAATAAAATAATGGTTTCATAAGTTCTTGTTCATAAGTTCTAGGAGCAGAATTAGGTCATTTGGCCCATCGCCTACTCCACCATTCAACCATGACTGATCTATCTTTCCTTCTTAACCCCATTCTCCAGCCTTCTCCCCATAACCCCTGACACCCTTAAGGGGCTGTCCCACTGTGGCGACCTAATTGGTGCGTTTAGGAGAGTTTAGGAGATTTTGAAAAAATGTCACGTTGAACTCCTTCGACTATGTTGAAGACTAGCTTCGACTAGCTTCGGGAAAATTGGACATTGAATAGTGGAGAGTGAAGACGACCTCCTTCGATCTCCTTCGACCTCCTTTCGACTACATTGAAGACTATCTACGACTACTTTCGATTACCTTTGACGACCCTCGATTACCTATAAATAACATGCCGACCTACCTTGACTAAACCTACAAGTAAAAAAAATCTATTTTTTTCCATGGCGACCTTTTTTTACTCACGGGCATTTTTCAGCATGTTGAAAAATACGCCGCAACCTAGCTGCACCTCGAGTAAGCGGGGACTACTCTGGAGCATGACGGAGAGTTACAAAGATCTCCTAGGACCTCGTGTCGACCATGCTGCAAGTATGAGTCGAGGGAAAACTCTTCTAAACTTGCCAATAGGTTGCCACAGTGGGTCAGCCACTTTAGGTTATGGCCTCTGGTCCTAGACTCTCCCTCTATCCAGGCCTTTACTCCAGATTATTAAACATCTCAGAAATCTCTTTCATAAACATCCCAAAACAATAGTGGCGATTGGGAATCCCTCACTTACCTTTCACTTACAGTGTTCCTTCCACATCTCAGATAAGATCACTGTTTTACTAAAAGAAACACTAAAAGCTGAAAAGTTGCCCCGTCCATTCCTGGTGTATCATGTCCTGGTGTCAGTTAACACAAAACCTGGGTGGCAGACGAAGTGTGGGTAAGGGACCCCAGACATTACAGTCTCATAAACCATTAATTAACAATTCAATTTATTTACCAAAAATATGACTGCCTGAGGCTGCATGAGTTGATTAAGCACTGGTGAATTTAAATTAGTGCATTTACCACCGGAGTTAATGCAATGTCAAACGCTATCGTTCCACTGTTGTCACTTCATGCTACTTATTTGAGTGATCATTATTAAAATATTAGGCATTGGTTCAGAGAATGAGCAAAGGAAATCCTTGTGTGTAATATTTAAAAATAAATTATAGACTTCTGCTCCTTTGGGAGGTTGCTTGGTTGAAGTATTTTCTCTCCCATGGTTGAATACTATTTTTACTTTCCAACAAGAATTGCTCAGTAACATATGTTACTGGGTACCTTGCATAGTGAGTGTTTTTTCATTCCCATGAGAGTTTGTTCTGGGCTGGTCTGAAGACTGACTTTGATATTTGCAAACATAACCATTTGATGATGAATTGGGACCACCCTGTAATATATCATTCGAGCAGCTTCTGATCCTGAAGAGAAAATATATACTTATCTCTTCTTTAAAAAAGAAAATAATGTGAGCAAGTATTTTGTATTAAACTTCTCTCTATCTTTGCTTCTCCTTCACTAGGGCTCAATACAATCATTTTGAAACAATTATTTCGACCACTTTGAACAGAAGGTTGGTGGAGGAATAGAAACATAGAAAATAGGTGCAGAAGTAGGCCATTCGGCCCTTCGTGCCAACACCGCCATTCAATATGATCCTGGCTGATAATCCAAAATCAGTACCCCATTCCGGCTTTTTCCCCATATCCCTTGATTCCCCTTGATGGGCCCAAAGAGCTAAATCTAACTCTCTCTTGAAAACATTTGGTTCTCTGGGTGAAACGGTTTTTCCTCATCTCAGTCTTAAACCCCTTATTCCTAAACTGTGACCCCTGGTTCTGGACTCCCCTCAACATCGGGAATATTTTTCCTGCATCTACGCTGTCCAATCCTCTAAGAATTTTATATGTTTCTATAAGATCCCCCCTCATCCTTCTAAATTCCAGCGAATACAAGCCGAGTCGACCCATACTTTCATCATATGTCAGTCCCGTCATCCTGGGAATTAACCTGGTGAACCTATGCTGCACTCGCTCAATAGCAATAATGTCCTTCCTCAAATTAGGAGGCCATAATCACACACAATACTCCAGGTGTGGTCTCACCAGGGCCCTGTACAATTGCAGTAGGACCTCCTTGCTCCTAAACTCAATTCCTCTCGCAATGAAGGCCAACATGTCATTAGCTTTCTTCACTGCCTGCTCTACCTACATTCTTACTTTCAGTGACTGATGTACAAGCACACGAAGGTCTCGTTGTGCCTCCCCTTCTCCTAATCTGACACCATTCAGATAATAAACTGCCTTCCTGTTCTTGCAACCAAAGTGGGTAACCTCACATTTATCCACTTTATACTGCATCTGCCAGCTTCTGCCCACTAACCCAACCTATCCAAGTCACCCTGCAGCCTCATAGCATTCTCCCTGCAGCTCACACTACCACCCAGCTTTGTATCATCCGCAAATTTAGAGATGTTACGTTTAATTCCCTTGTCTAAATCGTTAATATATATTGTAAACAAGTGGAGTCCCAGCACCGAGCCTTGGGACACCCCACTAGTCACTGCCTGCCATTCTGAAAAGGACCCAGAAATTCTTATTCTTTGCTTCCTGTCTGCCAACCAGTTCTCTATCCATGTCAATACCCTACCCCCAATATAATGTGCTCTAATTTTATAATTAATCTCTTGTGTGGGACCTTGTCAAAGGCTTTTTGAAAGTCCAGATAGACCACATCCACTGGCTCTCCCTTATCCATTCTACTTGCTACATCCTCAAAAAATCCCAAAAGGTTAGTCAAGCATGATTTCCCCATCATAAATCCATGCTGCCTTTGACCGATTCTGTCACTGCTTTCCAAATGCACTGCTATAACATATTTAATAATCGACTCTACCATCTTCCCCACTACCGACGTAAGGCTAACTGGTCTATACAATGGCTACCCTCCAGTCCACAGGAACTGATCCAGAGTCGAATGAACATTGGAAAATGATCACCAATGCATCCACAATTTCCAGGGCCACCTCCTTGAGTACTCTGGGATGCAGACCATCAGGCCCTGGGGATTTATCCGCCTTCAGTCCCAACAGTTTACCTAACACCATTTTCTGACTAATGTGGATTTCCTTCAGTTCCCCCCTCCCACCAGATCCTCGGTCCCCTACTATTTCCTTAGTGAAGACAGAACCAAAGTACTTGTTTAACTGTTCTGCCATTTCCATGTTTCCCGTTATAAATTCACCTGTCTCTGACCTACATTTGTCTTCACTAATCTTTTCTTTTTTTACATACCTAAAGAAACTTTTACAGTCCATTTAAATATTTCCCACCAGCTTTCTTTCATGCTCTTTTTTCCTCCTCTTAGTTAACCCCTTTGTCCTCCTCTGAGTTTCTCCGAGTCCTCTGGTTTGCTGCTTTCTCTGGCCAATTTATACGCCCCTTCCTTGGATTTAACACTATCCTTGACTTCCCTCGTCAGCCACATTTGAGCCGCCTTCCCAGTTTAACAATTTCTAGTTCATCCATGCGGTCTTTAAATTTTTGCCATTGCATCTCCATTGCGTCAACCCTTTATGTACAATTTGCCAGTCTATCCTAGCCAATTCCCGTCTCATGCCTTCAAAGTCTCTTTTCTTCAAGTTCAGGACCCTAGTCTCTGAATAAACCTTGTCACTCTCCATCCTAATGCAGAATTCCACCATATTATGGTCACTTTTGCCCAAGGGACCTTGCACATCAAGATCGCTAACTAACCCTTCCTCATTACGCCCGCCAGTCTCGGGTAAGCCTGTACCAATGGTTACTGTGGCAGATGTCAGATCAGCCCTCCTGAGAGTGAATGTGCAGAAAGCAACTGGCCCATATGGAGTTCCTGGCTGCTTCCTCGGGCCCTGAGTAGATCAGCTGTAGAGGTATTCACAGACATCCTACTACTCCATCCTGAAAACCCCACCTGCTTCAAGAAGACCACTGCCATCCCAGAGCCAAAGAAAAGTAAGGTAGCTGCCTTAATGACCACTGTTCAGTGGCTCTGACATCCATCATGAAATGCTTTGAGAAATTGGTATTTCCGATTGTGTAGGAAGGAACTGCAGATGCTGGTTGGAGCTCCGACCATGGGTGCCTGTTGACTTTAACATCATGGAGCAGCTGCGGAGCTTCTAACCGCGGGCGTGATGTGGACTTTGTCAACAGGGCCTGTGGACTTTAACATCGTGAAGCCGCGGCCTCCGGTAAGAAGCGACCGATTCGGGAACTCCAGGCCGCGGAGTGTGTTCCGATCCGTCCCGACGCCGGAGTTTTTATCATCCCGGCGAGAGGGCCTGAACATCTGTAGCGGCGACTGCAGAGGTTCAAGGCCCCAACCACGGGTGAGCAAAGGAGGAAGATGACTGAACTTTATTGCCTTCCATCACAGTGAAGAATGTTGATTCCACTGTGGTGAATGTTGATGTTAAATTCTATTGTGTATTGTGGTATTTTTACTTGTATGGCTGTATGGTAACTCAAATAAATTTGAACTTGAACTTGATGTACACAAAAGGCTGGAGCAACTCAGCGGGACAGGCAACATCTATGGATAGAAGGAATGGGTGATGTTTCGGGTCTGAAGAAGGGTCTCGACCCGAAACGTCACCCATATCTTCTCTCCAGACATGCTGCCTATCCCGTTGAGTTACTCCATCATGTTGTGTCTATCTCCAGCATTTCCAATTTCCAGCCAGCCTTGATCCACTGAAGTCTGCTATCCATCACAAGAGATCCAAAATGGACCGCATCTCTGGAACACCGAGGACTCCCTTGTGAGGATCCTTTTATTGACTACAGCTCCGCATTCAATGCTATAATCCCATCCAAACTCATCTCTGAACTCTGGGGTCCAGGAATCAGCAACCCTCACCACCCCCCCCCCCCCCCGCCGCCACTGGATCCTCGACATTCTAACCCACAACCACACACAGTGGGTATAGATGACAACACCTCAGGCACGTGCCGTGCATAATTACTCAGGGTAGGCACTCAGTCCGCTTTAAAAAAAATGTAAACCGCGCATGCGCAGATTGTTCTCCCCGTTAAATAAATAAATAAATAAAAACAGTGACATTCCAATTTGCCCAAGGCTTCCTAGACCAATTGGGGGGACAGTTCCTTTCACAGCGTGTGGAGAGTCTGTGCCAGGGGTAAAGTTGTGGGGAGGGCACAAGTGTTGAGAAGGAGGGTGTCGGGGATACTGCCAGCGCTGGAAAGGACACAGAGAACATTTACGAGGAAGGTGCCAGGACTAGAGGTTCTGAGCGATATATAGAGGATGTAGGCTGGACATGTGAGGAGCAATGGTGAAAATCGCAAGAAAGTACTTATCACAAAGTACTGGAATCTTCACTCCCTCATCGCTGCCGCAGCTCTCCGGGTGCGAAGCCACGGACTGTAGCTGGGGATAGAAGCAGCTCGGGGAGCGTCCACCGGGACCCGACAGCTGAACTGGCCGTCACTTCAGCGCCTTCTACCGGCCCGCTCACCTTTGGCAGTGTTCTCCGTCGGAACACCTGTCACCTGCCGTTCGCCGACTTCGCTCATGTCAGCGACTTCCTGCAAATCCTTAAATTCCCACAGCCGAGTAACCTCAATCGCGCTGTCGGAATTTAAGGACATGAGTGAGGCCAGCGAGCGGCAGGAGAGAGGTTTTTAGATGGAGAGCTGCCAGAGCTGGGCGGGTGGTTCTGGAGCTAAGGTGGCGGCTGGTTCCGCTGTCCGGCCCGGCGGCCGCTCGAGCTACTTCTCTCTCTCGCCCTCCCCCCCCGGCCTCAGAACAGTGTCATTTCATGCCCCTTTTGCAAGGAACGTCGCAAGTGGATGCCCCCGACGCGTCATTCATAACAGTTGTGCCCTCCCCGCAACGTTACCCCGGGCCAGACTCCCCAAACGCTGTGAAAGGAGCTCTCCCCCCACCCCCACTCCCACACCCCCCCCCACACCCCGGCAAATACAGTATTAAAAAAAAATAATCACAAAATGTACTTACCACATCATTGGGACACGACAAACCATGGTTGAAAACCCCGCCAATAAACTTGCGCTGCGCATGCACAGTAGACTGATGCGCATGCGCAGTGCTACAAAGGCAGGATTTCAGCTGCCTTCAGCCCCGATTAAAATTGACGGCTTCAGGCAGCGCTGACGGCACGTGGGCTGCACAGAGCTTCCCGTGTCACAAGCGCTGCGAGTGAAAGGCACGGGGAATTATGCCTACCTAAGAGATCAGTCTCTTACATAGGCATAATTCTCCCATGCCTTTACTATTTATATGTAATAATTGCCATTTCATAATTTTAGTCAGGGTAGGCAGTGCCTACCTTGCCTACCCTGACGGCACGTGCCTGCAACACCTCCTCCACAATAGTTCTGAACACCAGTGCCCTCAAGGATGTGTTCATGATCTTTCATATACTCCCTATTCACTCATGACTGTGCGGCCAAATTCATCCAGAACTCTAGCTGTAAGTTTGTAGATGATACGACTGTGGTTGGCCGGAGCACAAACAGTGACGAGACAGAGTACAAGAAGGCGGCAGAAAGCATAATAACATAGTGTCAGGACAATAGCCTCCCCCTCAACGTCGGCAAGACAAAGGAGATAGATATCAACTACAGGAAGTTAAGTGGAGTGCACGCCCTGATCAGCATCAATTGTACCAAATGGTTGAGAGTTTCAAGTTCATTCATCATCATTGAAAACATTAGCGAGGCATTGGTGCCAGTTTCCAATGGGAACGGTAACGGACGCACCACACGTCTCTGTCCTCCAGTTCCTGCGGACTTCCGCCGCTGGAAGTATAGGATTTTGATGTGCGTGCTTTATCATCATTCCTTACAATGCCGTGTACGACAGTGATCGCAACTTCTACTGAAGTGTGGATGGTCGTTGGCTCACGAGAAACTCATCCGCCCTTTGACAGGTCTTGTTTTTGGTCCTGCTCGGGATCCACAGCCCCCTGCTCACCAGGCAAACCAGGTGGGGGAGACGGTTTAGTCGCCGACTATCCGACCATGGAGCAGGTAGCGCGGGATTACATGGTACACGTGGCAGGGGGGGATCCTTGCCGTTAATAATACCAATAAGACCAACCATGTTGATGCAACTATAGAAAGTACACTGTTGGGTTACATCACAGCCTGGCTCGGAATCAGCTCTGCCGTAGACAGCATGAAATTGACGAGATTAGTAGATGTAGCCCAGTGCATCACATAGATTAGACTCCTCACCATTAACTCCATCTACACTTCATGCTGCCTTGGGAAAGCAGCCGACATAATCAGTCTTGTTTCCCGCCACCTACGGCATTGTGCAGGAAGATTTGCAAAGTAATCAAGTCAATCTCTTTATGGTAAGATTGTGTTTAGTAAAGTTTACCTGTTTTACAAAAGTACATATCAATGATGTAAATGTGTCAGCAACAGTTCAAAATGCAAATCGTGTGTGTAAAGAGATGCATTTGGTTTTGTGTTTAATCTGCTCATTTTATTATAATAAAGAGAGTTTTTGCAAGAATTTAACTACTGCTTTGACTATTATTTTATTTTTTATCAGTTACTGATCCATATATCTTAATACATACATCAATCAGGGTGTGCTGTTAATTCACTCAGGTCCTTTAAAGTGGCACAGAGGAATTGCTTTAAAAACTATAAAACATATCTGCAATCAACATTGAGTGGTCATTGTTCACCAGGGGGTAACGCACTGGCGAACAACATTCTCACAACTTAAAATCAAAATACTGCAGATGCCAGAAATCTGAAGTAAAACGGAGAGCTTTTACCGTAGAAAAAATGGCACAAAACATTTCACAAAGAATAAAGATAAAAACTGTAAGGTAGAGCCAAGGCTATATATATTAATGATTTAGGTGAGGGAATTAAATATAACATCTCCAAGTTTTCAGATGACACAAAGCTGGGTGGCAGTATGAGCTGCAAGGAGAATGCTGAGAGGTAGAAGAGTTGGGTGAGTGGGCAGATGCATAGCAGGTGCAGTAGGATGTGGATAAATGTGAGGTTATCCCCTTTGGTGGCAAGAACAAGAAGGCAGATTATTATCTGAATGGTGTCAGATTAGGAAAAGGAGAGGTTCAATGAGACCTGGATGTCCGTGTACATCAGTCACTGAAACTAAGCATGCATGTAGAGCAGGCAGTGAAGAAAGCGAATGGCATGTTGGCCTTCATAACAAGAGGATTTGAGTTTAAGAGCAAGGAGGTCCTACTGCAGTTGTACATGGCCCTGGTGAGACCACACCTGGAGTATTGTATGCAGTTTTAGTCTCCTAATTTGAGGAAGGACATTCTTGCTATTGAGTGTGTGTAGCATAGGTTCACCAGGTTAATTCCTAGGATGGCGGGACCGACATATGATGAAAGAATGTATTACTGGGCTTATATTCACTGGAATTTAGAAGGATGAGAGAGGATCTTAGAGAAGCATATAAAATCCTTAAGGGATTGGACTGACTAGATACAGGAAAAATGTTCCCGATGTTGGGGAGACCAGAACCGGGGGTCACAGTTTAGGAATAAGGGGTAGGCCATTTAGGACTGAGATGAGGAAAAACCTTTTCACCCAGAGAGCTGTGAATCTGTGGAATTCTCTGCCATAGAGGTCAGTGGAGGCCAATTCACTGAATGTTTTCAAGAAAGAGTTAGATAGAGCTCTTAGGGCTAACGGAATCGAGGGATATGGAGTGAAAGCAGGAACGGGGTATTGATTTAGGATGATCAGCCATGATCATATTGAATGGCGGTGCTGGCTAGAATGGCTGAATATCCTACTCCTGCACCTATTTTCTAAGTTTCTCTGTTTCTATGTTACTCAAAGGATTGTTAATGAGGTAGGTTTTGGCAACGTTTTTGAAGGGGGTGAGATGAAGCTTTCCAGAGATGTAAATAGTTCAGAGGTAACTGGCATCCCTCTGGCATGGTGGAAGAGGATGGTGCAAGGGTAGAACATGTTAGGAGAAGGAAGAGCATTGAACATTGTACAAAGTTGGAAGAGGTTGAGGATGAGGGATTTCTCAAGGTGATCTAGTGCTGGACAAAATGTGGGCTACAGCATTTGGCACTTGATGAATTTTGGGAATAAAAAGCATATTTTCTTCATGATCAAAAATTTGCCAATAAATAAATATGCAAGTATTTGCTTGTTCTGATGTAAGCAATGCCAAATGAACAAATAGAACGGACAGACACGAACAATGCAGGTAATAGATGATCAGATAGTCAGGTATTGGTTGAGGTACAGACATTGGCCAGGCTCTCATGGTCTTTAAAAAAGCAAATAATCTTAAATTCACCCAATTTAATGTTTAATATTGGCTTAATCTTTCATCCGATGTATGAACTTATATATTTACCATCCATATCAGTGACTCTGCTGAAAGAACAGAGTGTAACAGATAGAACTTTGGGTGGGAAGTGAGATGTCAGAATCGGCAAAGAGACAGAGACATGTTAAGTGAGCAGTCAGGGTGGTGCCAGTCTAAATATAAAGTGAGATTAGCGAGAATAGAAAAACAAAATATTTTTAAATGGTGAAGAACTAATTATGGTTGGTCTACCAGGGGATCTGAGTGCACAGATCCCTAACTAATTTAATATATAGATAGACCAAAATGTTAAGAATATTAGCAGATCATCCTTTATCGCAAAGGGCTTAAAGAACAAAAAAGGTTTGCTGTTCAGTTTTAGTTTCCATACCTAAAGATGGATACGTTTGCATGGATTCACTTTCAGTTTTGTGGTGCAACCTTCACGTGGTCCGCCCTATTTCAATGAATGCAATCAGCCTGACATGCACAATCAAATAAGATCAAATAGAACAAGTTGTCCTCCAACTTTAGGCTGTGCACTCCATATGCAAGAAGAAAAAGACTTTCAGATTCAGGGGCAGTTTCTACCCAGCTGTTATCAGGCAACTGAACCATCTGAACAACAACTAGCGAGCAGTCCTGAACTACTATCAACCTCATTGGAAACACTCGGACTATCTTTGATCAGACTTTACTGGGCATCATATTGCACTAAACGTTATTCAAGTCATGTGTAAGAAAGAACTGCAGATACTGGTTTAAATCAAAGGTAGACACAAAATGCTGGAGTAACTCAGCGGGACAGGCAGCATCTCTGGAGAGAAGGAATGGGTGATGTTTCAGGTCGAGACCCTTCTTCAGAATTCATGTCATTCCATTTATCATGTATCTGTACACTATGAATAGCTTGATTGTAATCATGCATTGAAAGAATAAATAACTCTGACAGATCTTAATCAGATTACGGCCATCTCTGTTACTAATGCGAAGAGTGACTTTACTTTCTTTGTGTCACCCCTCTTCTCCCCTCTCCCATCAGGCAATAGTTTTGGAAGTATGACAGTTTCAGGGATAGTTTCTCCCAGCTGTTATCAGGCAAATGAACCATGCTACCACAACAAGAGAGCAGTGCTGAACTACTATCTACCTCTTTGGTGACCCTCGGACTTTCCTTGATCAGACTTTACCTTGCACCAAACATGATTCCTTTATCATGTATCTATACACTGTAAAGGGCTCGATTGTAATCATGTATTTTCTTTCTGCTGACTGGTTAGCACACAACAAAAGCTTTTCACTGTACCTCATCCCTCAATATCCAGTTCTCAATACCGTTCCGAATACTCTTAATCCATTTTGAGTGGTCACAGTTGAGACATTCCCAGGAGTTCCCGAATGGCCGAATTCTGCTCCGAAAACTAATGAACTTATGAACTGCTGTCTATTGCGGGGAATAATGTGCCCACAGCTCATTTAGACGCCAGCGTTTCCCAGCAAGTTCTCGTCCATTGGGGTACAACCTGGGTATGTTCACCAGAGATGTGAATAATGGCTGCATCTTTAGAGCATGTCAGACTCTCAGAGGCTGCTTCTCCTGGATGTAGATCAAGAACCTGGGCTGCAGAAACCTGGGTAAGGGGCACCTCCCAGCATGTGAGCACAAATAAAACAGAGGAAATGTACATGACCATGTTCAGCCAGAAATCCTGGACTCATGATCCATTTTAGCTTTCTCTGCTGATATCACAGAAGCTAGTTTCCAGCCAATTTGTTTCATTCCTGGGGTTATCAAGAAACATCTGAGACTATGGGATCAGACAACATTCAAGCTATACAAATTGAAGACCTGCAGATCTAGCTATCATGCTATCCAGTCTGTCCCAGTGCAATCTGGCATCCACGCGATAATATGGAAATTGCCCATGGATGTCTTGCTCAAACAAGTCAGGATAGGTCTTGTCAATGATCTAGTTAACTCAATCAACTGTAGAGTAAAGGAAGCCATCATTGACTGTGATATCAAGTGCATATTGATAAACTGCTTGTGGATGCCCAGTTTGGGTTCACCAAAGCCAGATCACAGCCTTGGTCCAAAATCGACCAAATGGCAGTATTCCAGAGGTGAGACTCAGTTGTTTGAGTGTGGTATCAAGGCTTTTTGGTGAAAGCGAAGTCAATGGACATCAAAGTAAAATCACTTCAATGGCTAGAGTCACAACTGGTCAGAAGGTCTCCAGCACATCAGCACATCTCCACACAGGTTTGTCGGCACAATGACCTTGGTCCAATCATCTTGAGTTTCTTAGCAGGACATCTCTGGAGAGAAGGAATGGGTGACGTTTGTGGTCGACGCCTTTCTTCAGACTGAAGAAGGCTCTTGACCCGAAACGTCACCCATTCCTTCTCTCCAGAGATGCCACCTGTCCCGCTGAGTTCCTCCAGCTTTTTGTGTCTATATTCAGTTTAAACCAGCAACTACAGTTACTTCCTACACATCTTGAGTTTCTTTTTCACTCATTCCATCCAAGATAAGATCAGAAATAGAGATGTTCGCTCACGATTGAACATTGTTCGATTCCAATCCAAATGTTTCTGCAAATGAAGCAGCAAGACTGAGACAACTTTCAGGTAGGGGCTAATAAGCAGAAAGTAATATTCACATCACATCTGCAATTAGAAAGAGTCTAGCCACCTGGCGTTAATGTTGTATGGTTTTACCATTACAGTGTTCGCCATCATCAATAACCTGGGGGCCACCATGCTCAAGTAGGCCAGCCAAATAAATGCCTTGACTCCAAGAGCAGATCAGACTCTGGATATACTCTCTTCCCAAGGCCTCTTCATCAAATACTCAAATCAGAAGCCCAGTGACTAGGATGCATGCAGCAGCAACAACCCCTAAGATCATCATCAAGAACCTTCCAGGGCAAAGCAAGCTGCCCTGTCCCACTGTACGAGGTAATTCAAGAGGGCCTGTCCCACTGTACGAGGTAATTCAAGAGCTCTTCTGAATTTAAAAAAAATCAAACTCGTGGTAAGTACGTAGAATGTACGTAGCGGGTACGTCAGAGCTTGGGGACGTCTTGTAGCGGCTCGTAACGCTGACGGCAGGTACTCGGGAAACGCGGTAACTCGTGAAGTTTTTTCAGCACTGTGAAAAATGTCCACGAGAACCCCGAACGGTTATTATCGTAATTCTCCGAGTTCGAATCAGGGGAAATTCGAAATCGGTAGGGAAACTCTTGAATTACCTCGTACAGTGGGACAGGCCCATAACACCCCATCAGCTATCTTAAATTTTCAGTCTCTCCATCACTGGGGACAGTAATTGCTGTGCAGTCCATCTAAAAAAAAAAACATGGCAGTTACTTTCCTAGAGTATGCAGACAGCAGCATCCGACCCAATGTATCTACTACCAACAAGGTTTTGGACACCAAGTGCAAGCAAAGGCAGGTTTTCCTTCATGTTGCACGTCAGCCAGACTTGGAAACAAAGTTCTGTCTTATCGTAGAGTGCTTCACTGTTACTGGCGCCAAATCTTGAAGGTCTCTAAACAACAGCACTGTGGGAGTAACTTCACCACAAAGGCTGTGATGGTCCAAGAAGGTGGCTCACCACCACATTCTCAAAGGCAATTGGGGGTGGGCAATAAACGCTAGAAATTAATCTTAAAAATAAAGGCAAATGCAATGTTTGGGAAGGACAAATATTTCTTGCTTTAAGTATTGGGAATCCCTGTAATAATTTATTGAAAGGCTTATGGGTGCTCAAGTGTTGAAGATATTCAAGACCCAGAGGGATAGCTGTTGGGTTCCAAAGATATCAATTGGTATTGGGATCAAGAGGGAAGTAGACATGATACAGGATCAGCAATGATATTGATTGATGGAGCTGGCTTCAGGGACTGTATACTATCTACAGCAGCTTCTATTCCCGTGGATCCTACACTTCACTCAACCATGCAACAATCTCCCAGTAGAGTAACGATGTGTTTGTGAGATTATACACCCAAATATTTGGAGCCAGACTTGACTTAATGGCTTCCAGAACAAAATATAGGAAATCCACTCGGTTTCCCTTACCACGGTTGCTCCCCTACTTGCTGAATATTTCCAGTCTGCTGGAACGTAGAACATAGAACAGTGCAGCACAGGAACAGGCCCTTCAGCCCATCATGTTTGTGCTGACCATGATGCCAAAGTAAACTAATTTCTTCTGCCTGCATGCGGTCCATATTCCTCCATTCTCTGCATATCCATGTGCCTGTCCAAAAGCCTCTTCAATCATATCTGCCTCCTCCACCAACACTGACACCATGTTCCAGGCACCCACCAATCTCTATGTAAAATATCTTGCCCCACACATCACTCACCTTAAAGCTCTGCTGCTCTGCTGAATGCAGTTACTGCTAGTAAACTGCTAAAAACAGTTTTTATCCACGAGTAGTTGCTCTACTCAACAGCCAAAAATCTGTAGCCTACCTTTGATCTGGTATTTTGTTGGTTCACATGCTTGATCAATGGTGTTTTACCATTAATGTTTTATTATTATTAATGTTTAGTGTTTTCTGAGTCACTTTATGTCATGTTGTTACTTGTGGGCGGAGCACCAAGGCAAATTCCTTGTATGTGAATACTTGGCCAATAAACGTACTTACTGACTTACTTACTCCAGTCATTCCACTCTGGGAAATAGGTTCTGACAGTCTACCCTAGCTACATCACTCAAAATTTCATATACTTCTATCTGGTCTCTGTCTTATAAGGGTCCATATCTGTGCGAGGGTTTTAGCCCTGGCTGGAGAGAACTGAGATGAAAGCAATGCTTAGTGTTGGCCTGGAACTGAATGATCTTGCTGTTGTCTAATAATAGAGCCGCGGAACTTTATTAAGTTCACCTGATAGATGTTGAGCCTCACATGGAAAGGACAACGCCTTGGTTTAATGCCACATCTAAAAGACCTTCAACAAATTGCAAGATGTTATGCTCGGCCTTTTGGGCATATTTAAACATGTGCCCGTCCAAATCAGTGGTAAAGAGCTCCATACAAGCTCCATACAACTCCTCACAAACACTTCCACGAACAGGTCCCAGCAAGTTTCAATTGTTCTCACTTTATTTTAAAACTGGTGACGTGACTACATTGCTACGAGTTCCAACTGGTGTGAGGTCCCGAAATGATGAGTAAATAACCTGATCTGTAATGTGACCGCACTCTCACCTGCTTTGATATTCTAGCCTGAGGGAGGAACATCATTTCATCTCTAACAGCTGATAAGACAGGCTGCTGCTTTGCTGCACTCCAAATGCACAAAGAAACAGGATCAACAACACTGGGATGTTGTTGTCACTGACTATAACCATCATGTGAATATATGGATCACTAATTTACACCACCTTCAAATGATAGAATGAGCTCCCAGTAAAAGACGGTGCAGACAATTTATATTTGTCGCAAATAAACTAAATGGCCATTTAGGTGTGTCATGGGCAGCAGAGTTCACCATTAAATAAATACACATTAAATATTTGGGGATTTCTGTCATTTGTGAAGTAAATATGAACGAAAGCCTGATCTTTGACCTTCAATCTTTGACCTCCTTTCTGTAACTTGACTGCTTACTGGATACCAATAAAGATAAACACACCAATGTCCAGATTTGCCTTCAGTGTTTTATCCAAAGCCCTCATTAATTAAGAGCCAGTGAGGACTGTGGTATGAAAACTACGACATAAATATATTAGATATTCCACATGTAATCTTGGGAATACTTGGTTTTCCATGATGGGTTATTTCTCTCTCAGGTTATTTCTATTGTCCTCATTTGAGTTGCACACTGCTGTATCAAAGGATCTTTGCACCATAATGACAGTACCCTAACACCTCCCACATAACCAGCCCACCCCTTTCAATCTCACTGCATTCCTTCCTGATTACTTTAACTTGCACACATCTTGCCACATTTCCTCCCGGTCCGATCCTCTGCCTCCCCCCCTCTTCAGCTGCTTCACCTCTCAAACTTCCAACAAAGTTACAACGTACAACGTAACCCACCGCCCCTCGCTTGAATTGCCAATGCTGTATATTCCGCACCTTCCAGACTAGATCAATCTTCAACTCTGACTCGCAAATGTATGTTCCCCAGATGTTTCTGAAGGGAAAATTCACACCAGACAACATGTAGCCTAAATACAATAAGCAATTATCATTCACAGTTTACATAGAAAGTATAGATCTAGACTGGTTTGTGAACATTAAAAATAAAGAGAAAATGCTCAGTCCAAAACTCATAAATCTGCTCATATTGGAAATTTCACATTGTGGTTTATTTTAAAAGTCTGACTGTATTCTTGTAGTTTATTTGTTGTTTTGAAAGATTGCGATTGTACCAAATGTTGTGAGTGGAGTGTCAGACATTATGGAAAGCTTCAGTGTGTTTTATTATGCAGTTTAGTTTAGAGATACAGTGTGGAGACAGGCCCTTCGCCCCACCGAGTCCACACCGAGTCACCACACACTAACACTACATTCCACACACTAGGGACAATTTACACTATACCAAGCCAATTAACCTACAAACCTGTACGCCTTTGGAGTGTGGAAGGAATCCGAAGATCTCGGAGAAAACCCATGCGATCGAGGGCAGAACGTACAGACCCCGTACAAACAGCACCCGTAGTTGGGATCGAACTCGCAACTCTGGCGCTGAAAGCGGACCGGGAGGAGTTGTACAGTTTGATAGCCTCAGGGAAAAATGATCTCCTGTGGCGTTCTGTGCTGCATCTTGGTGGAATCTGTCTGTTGCTGAAGTTGAATTGAATTGAATTGAATTGAATTGAATTCCTTTATTGTCATTCAGACCTTTTGGTCTGAACGAAATTTCGTGCCTGCAGTCATACATATATAAAAATAACAATACCATACAATAAACACAGAATTAACATCCACCACAGTGAGTTCACCAAACACCTCCTCACTGTGGTGGAAGGCAAAAGTCTTAGGGTCTCTGTCTTTCTCCCCTCCTTATTCTCCCTCTGCGCTGAGGGGATCCAGGCCGCCGCCACCGCTGACGCCGGAACGCCGGAACACCGCCACAGGGCCCGCCGCCGGAACGTCGCTGGAGCACCGCAGCTCCCGAAAGCCAGGCCGCCGCTGGAGCACCGCAGCTCCCGAAAGCCAGGCCGCCGCTGGAGCACCGCAGCTCAGAGGGAGCCAGGCCGCCGCTGGAGCACCGCAGCTCCCGAAAGCCAGGCCGCCGCTGGAGCACCGCAGCTCCCGAAAGCCAGGCCACCGCTGGAGCACCGCAGCTCCCGACACCCAAGCCGCCGCTGGAGCACCGCAGCTCCCGACACCCAGGCCGTCGCTGGAGCACCGCAGCTCCCGACACCCAGGCCACCGCTGGAGCACCGCAGCTCCCGACACCCAGGCCACCGCTGGAGCACCGCAGCTCCCGACACGCAGGCCACCGCTGGAGCACCGCAGCTCCCGACACCCAGGCCACCGCTGGAGCACCGCTGAAAGCGCCAGAGTTGGCAGACAAAATCCTTGACAGACAAAATCCATCGAATCCATCCATCGATGGGATCGAACTCGCAACTCTGGCGCTGAAAGCACTGTAAGGCAGCAACTCTACCGCTGCGCCATCGTGCCACCCCTGCCCCTAACAGCCACCAGATGAGGCTGGTATCCTTGGCAGACAAAATCCATCGATTGTTACCTGAACAATATCTCCTTAGCACTGTTGCTGAATACCCATTCAGATTTGCAGTAATTCAGATTCAGGTTAGTTTGGTGTTGTGTACATCACGGTGCAATGACGTTCTGCATCGAAGGATTCTGCATTTACTCTATGAAATTCATAGAGGAAACAGTATACATGGAGATGATGGATACAACAAGAAATACATTGACAAATGCAAAGCAGCAGAATGGTGCAGCTTGCCGTGCACAAAAATACTAAAGTAGGATAACTGATTAACCGAATGAGGTACAGTTCATTGTAAAGGCCCTGTCCCACAATGCGAGTTTACCCAAGAGCTCTCCGAGTTTAAAAACAAATCAACCTCATGATAAGTACGTAGAATGTACGTAGCGGATACATCGGAGCTCGTGGATGACTCGTAGCGGCTCGTGATGCTAACGGCAGCTACCCGGGAAACGCGGAAACTCGTGAAGTTTTTTGAACAGTGTGAAAAATTTCCAAGAGTTAAAAAAATACTCGTGATGTAGTACCACGAGTTTGATTTTTTTTTTTAAACTCAGGAGAGCTCTTGGGTGAACTTGCATCGTGGGACAGGGGCTTTAGAGTGTGAAAGAGGTGATTGGTTCAGGAATCTTCGATACGATATAATAAGATAGAACTTTATTTATCCCAGGAGGGAAATTGATCTTCCAACAATCTTGAAGATACAAAATACATGAAACATGAAAGTAGCCAGGATGGGGGAGGGGTTGGGGGAGGGATATGTTCTTAAATATTTGACTCATTTGTTCTATATCTCATTATGCCACTGTCTATATTGTTGGATTCATGGGAGGTGGTCTTGGAGGCGAGGATGCTCCCCAAACCGCAGAGCATCTTGGACAATACATCTCACCCCCTCCATGACACACTGGTCAACCTGAGGAGCAACTTTTACATGTACATGTTTTTCGGAGTGGCGGCGCTGCTTGTCAGCTGTGGCTCACCTGCAGTCCGTCTGTCTTTTATTTTATTTTTGTCCTCGTCCCTGTTTTTGGTGTTTATTTTTGGTTTGTCAGGTTGTGTATGTGTGTGGGGGGGGGGGGGGAGGGTGGGAGAAACGGGGTTTTAGTCTCTCCCTTCGGGGGGATACGACTTTTCCTGTCGTGTCCCCCGACACCGTCTCCGTCTGTGCTGAGGCCCTGGTGACGGCCTTCCAGCTTCCAGCGGCGGCGGCACGGCCTTCAGAGCTTCAGCGGCGACCTGCTTCCGGCGGCGGCCTGGGCTTCGGGAGCTGCGGTGCTCCAGCGGCGGCCTGGGTGTCGGGAGCTGCGGTGCTCCAGCGGCGGCCTGGCTCCCTCTGAGGTGCGGTGCTCCAGCGGCGGCCTGGCTCCCTCTACGCTGCGGTGCTCCAGCGGCGGCCTGGGTCTCGGGAGCTGCGGTGCTCCAGCGGCGGCCTGGCTCTCTCTGAGCTGCGGTGCTCCAGCGGCGGCCTGGCTCCCTCTGAGCTGCGGTGCTCCAGCGACGGCCTGGGTGTCGGGAGCTGCGGTGCTCCAGCGGCGGCCTGGCTCTCTCTGAGCTGCGGTGCTCCAGCGGCGGCCTGGGTGTCGGGAGCTACGGTGCTCCAGCGGTGGCCTGGGTGTCGGGAGCTGCGGTGCTCCAGCGGTGGCCTGGGTGTCGGGAGCTGCGGTGCTCCAGCGGTGGCCTGGGTGTCGGGAGCTGCGGTGCTCCAGCGGTGGCCTGCGTGTCGGGAGCTGCGGTGCTCCAGCGGTGGCCTGGGTGTCGGGAGCTGCGGTGCTCCAGCGGTGGCCTGGGTGTCGGGAGCTGCGGTGCTCCAGCGACGGCCTGGGTGTCGGGAGCTGCGGTGCTCCAGCGGCGGCTTGGGTGTCGGGAGCTGCGGTGCTCCAGCGGTGGCCTGGCTTTCGGGAGCTGCGGTGCTCCAGCGGCGGCCTGGCTTTCGGGAGCTGCGGTGCTCCAGTGGCGGCCTGGCTCCCTCTGAGCTGCGGTGCTCCAGCGGCGGCCTGGCTTTCGGGAGCTGCGGTGCTCCAGCGGCGGCCTGGCTTTCGGGAGCTGCGGTGCTCCAGCGACGTTCCGGCGGCGGGCCCTGTGGCGGTGTTCCGGCGTTCCGGCGTCAGCGGTGGCGGCGGCCTGGATCCCCTCAGCGCAGAGGGAGAATAAGGAGGGGAGAAAGACAGAGACCCTAAGACTTTTGCCTTCCACCACAGTGAGGAGGTGTTTGGTGAACTCACTGTGGTGGATGTTAATTTTGTGTTTATTATATGGTATTGTTATTTTTATATATGTATGACTGCAGGCACGAAATTTCGTTCAGACCGAAAGGTCTGAATGACAATAAAGGCATTCAATTCAATTCAATTCAATTCAATTCAACTTCAGCAACAGACAGATTCCACCAAGATGCAGCACAGAACGCCACAGGAGATCATTTTTCCCCTGAGGCTATCAAACTGTACAATTCCTCCCCCTTCAGTCGTGGGGTAGACTGACTCCCCTTCCCCTCCCCCTCCCCAATCTTTGCACATCCTGGACTTTCCACTCATCACTTTAATTTCATGTTTCATGTATCTTATTGTCTTTTATGATGTTCTCATATTTTGCTTGGGTAGCTTACAGCCCAGTGGTATGAACATTGATTTATCTAACTTCAAGTAAGATCTCCCGGAGAAGAATAGACTGCTTCTCTCTCTATCCCTCCCCCACCCAAGTCGCACCAGCTTCTTGTTTTCACCCAACAAACAGCTAACAATGGCCTGTTTTTTTTATCATTGTGACTTTTTTGATTATCTTTCATTCATTGTTCTTTATCTCTCTACATCATCATCTATGTCTTTCGTTTCCCTTATCCCTAACTAGTCTGAAGAAGAGTCTCGACCTGAAACATCACCCATTCCTTCTCTCCAGAGATGCTGCCTGACCCGCTGAGTTACTCCAGCTTTTTGTGTCTATCTTGCGTTTTACAATTGTTGGCAGACCAATTTCCCTCCTGGGATAAATAGTTAGATCGTATCGTATATATCTCGGTTACCTTTCCCCTGGCTCTCAGTCTGAAGAAGCGTCTCGAACTGAAACATCACCTTTTCACATGAGATGCTGCCTGACCCACTGAGTTACTACAGCATTTTATATCTCTCTTTCTTAAATATTGATGTCTGCGCTTTCAGGTTTTTCTATCTTCTCCCAGAAGGTCGAAGGGAATGGCTGGTGACAGACATCGGTGATGATACATCCAGCCTCCCTGATGCAACGCACCATGAAGATGGACTGGATGGAAGGAAGTGATAAGCTTGTGATGGACTGGGATGTGTTCACCACTCTCTGCAGGTTCAGGCGGATCCAAATACTTTCCATGACACGTGTAGAACTTCCTTGAGTAGAGAACCCTAGTGGATATGCTGAATCTTCCCAGATGCATAGGATGCACAGGAAAATAAATGCGCATTCCTTCCTGCCACCTGCTGTGTCAAAAGCCATATATTTGGCTTTATATATGAAGGGCACAAATTCAAGTCAAGAGTCAAGTCAAGAGTCAAGAGTGTTTTATTGTCATATGTCCCAGATAGGACAATGAAATTCTAAAACCCCTGTCCCACTGTACGAGTTCATTCCAAGAGTTCTCCCAAGTTTGCACTGATTCGAACTCGGAGATTTACGGTAATGGCCACTCGTCGGTACGCGGGGCTCTTGTGGACATTTTTCAACATGTTGAAAAATCTTCACAAGTCTTCCCGTGCTTACCTGCCGTTAGCGAATCTTTTCCGAGTACCTGCCGTTAGCGCTAAGAGACGTCCACGAGCTCCGACGTACCTGCTATGTTCATTCTCCGTGCTTACCACGAGTTTGATTTTTTTTAAACTCGGGAGAGCTCTTGGAATGAACTCGTACCATGGGACAGGGCTATTACTTGTTGCAGCACAACAGAATATGTAAACATGGTACATAACGGGAGAAAAAAAAAGTTCTGTGTGTGTATACATATGCACATATACTCAATAAATAAACAAATATTGTGCATTAGTAATAATAATAGCTTATTTGCTGTAGTGTTTAATAGCCTGATGGCTGTAGGGAAGAAGCTGTTCCTGAACCTGGACGTTACAGTTTTCAGGCTCCTGTACCTTCTTACCGATGGCAATGGTGAAATGAGTGTGTGGCCAGGATGGTGTGGGTCTCTGATGATGTTGGCTGCCTTTTTGTGGCAGCGACTACGATAGATCCCTTCAATGGTGGGGAGGTCAAAGCCGGTGATGGACAGGGCAGTGGTCACAACTTTTTGCAGTCCTTTCCGCTCCGGGGCGTTCAAGTTGCCGAACCAGGCCACGATGCAACCAGTCAGTATGCTCCTTACTGTGCACCTGTAGATGTTCAGGAGAATCCTGTGACATACCGAATCTCCGTAATCACCCCACTCACCTTCTCAAGGGAAATTAGGGACAGGCAATTAAATGCTGGCTTAGCCTGCACAGTCCACCTCTTTTCAATGAATGTACATAAAAACAAAGGTTTTGGGCAAGGGTTCTTGCTGCTGGATCTGTGCAGTAGGGAGGTTGAATGCCTTGTAATGGTGTAGGAAATAGAAGTAAGAGCAGACTATGTAGTCCCCAGAGATCAAGGCTTTTCCCTACCGATCCCCCTAGCCCTTGATTCCATTAGTAGCCAAAAGATCTATTGATCTCAGCCTTGAATATAGTCAACAGCTATCCATGCATCTGGCAGAGCAAATTCCAAAGATTCTCACAGCTTTAAAATATTATCATTAGAGATTTGTTTGGGAATTCATCCCTCATGTGCATTGTGGTGGTATTAGACTTATCACACTGTTTTATTCAGCCTCTGTTGTTAATTTTCTCTGGAAATGGGAAGACTGAGGTTGTGACCGATATGAGGCTTTTACATTCATGTGAGGGTTTAATGTAGATGTGTAAAGGAGATTCCACTTGTCCAACCTAAAGGACAAACATACAAGGCAGTCTATGATAAACCTGACTGGAATTTCATTGGTACCAGAAGAAGCAGTGGAGGGAAAGAATATAAATCAATTCAAGATACATCAGTGTCTAGTTTTAGATTTAGTTTTAGAATCATCTGCCCAGGGGATAAGCCTGCGTTTGTTTGTTTGTTCGATCGTTCCGGTGATGGTGCCAGCCAGCAGTCGCTTGCCCTTTTCTTTTTTCACTTTTAATGTCAAGTTTCCATGCACCTTGTCGTGTGTCGTGACTGTCGGCAGACCAATTTCCCTCCGGAAATGAATAAAGTTGTATCATATAGTAAGGGAGAAAATCTGGCTGAGATTCAGAACGACGGAGGAGGCTGGAATGAAAAATTAACATCGTGAAGTGGGGGCAGGAGGGCACGGTGGTGTGGCCAGCAGGAGGCGCTCACTCGCAACACCAAAGATCCAGGTTCAATCCTGACCTCTGGTGCAGCCTCTATGGAGTTTGGAGGTTCTGGGTGTGATTGTGTGTGTTTCCTCCGGGTGCTCTGCTTTCCTCCCACATCTCAAAGGCGTGCAGATTGATAGCTTGTTTGACCATTAGATATAGTCCCTAGTGTGTACGTGAGTGGTTGAATCTGAGAGAGATGATGGGAATCAGTCAGGGTATTAAGTATAGAAGTTGGAATGTATGACTCCTTGACTTTACAATGTGGGATTGTGGAACTGGGTGGTTTATGGTTGGCACAGCCCCAGTGGTCATAGGGCCTGTTCCCTTGTTGTACCAGGAGTCTATAAACATGACAGCCTAGTTAGGCGGAATGGGCTGCTTCTGTGCTACAAATGCTGCGTGTGTAATCTAACTGTGATATAATATAATTGTGATATAATTTAATAATATAACATAATACAACATATAATAATATAATAATACGGCGGCACGGTGGCGTAGCGGTAGAACTACTGCCTTACAGCGTCGGAGACCCGGTTTGATCCTGGCTAGGGTGCTGCATGTACGGACTTTGTACGTTCTCCCTGTGCCAGCGTGGGTTTTCTCCAAGATCTTCAGTTTCCTCCCACACTCCAAAGACATACAGGTTTTAAAATAGCGGAGTCAGGGGATATGGGGAGAAGGCAGGAACGGGGTACTGATTGGGGATGATCAGCCATGATCACATTGAATGGCAGTGCTGGCTCGAAGGGCCGAATGGCCTACTCCTGCACCTATTGTCTACTGTCTATTGTTGGTAGGTTAATTGGTTTGGTATAAAAGTAAATTGTCCAAGGTGTACGTCGGATAGCGTTAATGTGCGGGGATCACTGGTCGGCGCGGACTCGGTGGGCCAAAGGGCCTGTTTCTAAACTAAACTAATAGTAATATAATAATACAATATAATTGCAATACAATCTAACAGAATCAATGAAATCACTTGTAGTTGAATTAAGTACTTTTTCACCTGTACTGGACAATGTTTCAGCATTTGTAATTCATATTGGACATATGAGTGTTATGGCAAGACAGGCATTTTTGCTCAACTCTAAAAAGAATTACTGCTCTTGTTGTGGAATGCAGTTTGACATTTCTCCCACATAGTGTTTTGTCCATCTGTGGAGAGAGAAGCCGACTGAATAGTTTCAATCACAGAAGATTCAGTGACCTAATACTCGAGTTCCCTTCCACAGATGCTGCCTGACCTGTTTTGTGTTTCCAGCATTTCTTCCATTAATTTGAAAAAACATATATTCATCCCAGTGTTAAAGTCTTTAATTGAACAATGCTCAATAAATTTAGAACACCGCATTTTGTTCCCCTCTACACCTCCATCATGATACTCCAGTTTGTAAAACCTCACCAAAGAAAATGTTTGACCCTCTGAGATTCTTTATTCATCTGCAGAAAATATAATGTGATCAGTACTGCTTAATTCAACCTGTATTGACTGTCCCTAGAGAGTGTCGGTAAATATATTCTTTTGTAATTAGTTTTAGTCCAATACTTTGCCTTGGATGTCATATCAGATGTAGACAGTTGAAGGTTCCCACAGGCTCCAAAATGTATAGACTATTCCAATGAAATGTGCAGATATATTTATAAATATATATGAATGGGGAGAATTAAACACCTGATTGCAGATCACCCACACCTGTACAACATCTGTAAGCATCTGCTTATCTCTGTAATTCATGTAAATATCAGCTTTCCTTGATTTCTCTACAAGTTGAAACAGGACTCACTCTTCTGAGATGTATTAGAGGCTACACTTTGTAAAAAAAGACAGGTCTTGCACTTAATTTGGTTCTGTTTGTTTAGCAGATACTTAAGTAACAGAATGTGCTCCAGCATGTCAAAGTTTGTGTGCAGTTAATGAGACGTGAGAACCTGAACTCATTGTCCGTGCCAGTGAGCCAGATTAGACATTCAGCATCTGAACCGGGTATTATTATATCTTGATACATACTGACTTTATAAAGTGCGCAGGTGGTCGGAGTGGCACAAGCTGTTAGAACATTGTCCTGACGCTCCAGGATCTGCTTTGGAGTTCAGCCCAGACAGAAGAGATAAAAGGTTCTCTGCCCCAAACTGCAATGGGCCGCACATGAAATGTGCCTTCACTGTCGAGATCCTAAAGTTGAACAGGAGCCCAGAACTGAGTGAGATTGACCTCAGATTTGGCACTAATTTGTACTGCACTCTGCAACAGGTGAAGTCCATAATAAATGTGCCATCTAACCCAGCTGCTCATTGTGACCTGTGGCAATCAAAAGAACGATTAGAATGGAAATTCGGACCGTTTAATCAAGCTGTCAAGCAGTGAAATACACTGCCGGTTTTCAAAGTGACAATGATATACATGAATTGTGCTCGTTCTTGCTGAGAAAGCATTACAGAGATCATTGGAAACACAAAAGTTATTGGCTGGTGATGAGGAAACACTTTTTCTCACAGAGAGTGGTGAGTCTGTGGAATTCTCTGCCTCAGAGGGCAGTGGCGGCAGGTTCTCTGGATGCTTTCAAGAGAGAGCTAGATAGGGCTCTTAAAAATGGCGGTCAGGGGATATGGGGAGAAGGCAGGTACGGGGTACTAATTGAGGATGATCAGCCATGATCACATTGAATGGTGGTGCTGGCTCAAAGGGCCGAATGGCCTACTCCGGCACCTATTGTCTATTGTCTATTGGGGGTTTGAGTGAGCAGCTGACAGGATTACAGTGGGGAAGATTTCCAGACCGCTATGCATTGAGTTACGTTGCTGCAGGTGTCCATTGATACAAGGTGACTGAAGATCCTCTCCCAGGAACATAGAAACATAGAAAAAAGGTGCAGGAGGAGGCCATTCGGCCCCTCGGCCCTTCGACCCCTCGGCCCTTCGAGCCAGCACCACCATTTATTGTGATCATGGCTGATCGTCCCCAATCAATAACCCGTGCCTGCCTTCTCCCCATATCCCTTGATTGTGCTAGCTCCTAGAGCTCTATCTAACTCTCTCTTAAATCCATCCAGTGACTTGGCCTCCACTGCCACCTGGGCAGGGAATTCCACAAATTCACAACTCTCTGGGTGAAAAGGTTTTTTCTCACCTCAGTCTTAAATGGCCTCCCCTTTATTCTAAAACTGTGGCCCCTGGTTCTGGACTCGTCCAACATTGGGAACATTTTCCCTGCATCTACCTTGTCCAGTCCTTTTATAATTTTATATGTTTCTATAAGAACGCCACTCATCCTTCTAAACTCCAGTGAATACAAGTCTAGTCTTTTCAATCTTTCCTCATATGACAGTCCCGCCAACCCAGGGATCAATCTCGTGAACCTACGCTGCACTCTCAATCACAAGGATGCCCTTCCTCAAATTAGGAGACCAAAACTGTACGCAATACTCCAGATGTGGTCTTAACAGAGCCCTATACAACTGCAGAAGAACCTCTTTACTCCTATACTGAAATCCTCTTGTTATGAAGGCCATTATTCCATTAGCTTTCTTCACTGCCTGCTGTACCTGCACGTTAACTTTCAGTGACTAGAGTACAAGGACACCCAGGTCTCGCTGCACCTCCCCCTTACCTCTCCTAACCAAACAATAACTAGCCTAAAGGTAACTACCAATGCCAAAAATATGGCGATGGGTTTACCCCCAGACACCTAAGATGATGCTCACATGGACTGTCGGCAGAAACACAAGCTGGCTCAACAGATTGAGGAGATGGATGTCAAAATCAACTCGATGGAGTCCTGCTTTAATGACAGGTTGGATCCCATCGATAAACCATTGAACCAACCAAATATAGCAATAACTCATTTAGAGGAGATTGCTACAAGTGCCGAAACCACAAAACAACTTATCAGAGAGTATCAACGTCTATCAGATTTACTGAGTAAAATAACTGAAAAATGTGCTGACTTGGAAGGCCGTCAGAGGCTTCAGAATTTAAGAATCGTCGGGATCCAAGAAGGAAGAGAGGGGAACCGAGACCCCCGCGAATTCGCTGCAGACTTATTGCAAAAAGTCTTAAATCTGGATCAAAAATCTCTGCTAAGTCGTGCACATAGAGTGATGAGACGCCATCCACGGACAGACGCCCACCAAGACAAATGATAGTGAAGGTGCAATACGACGATGTACTGGAGGATATGATGAAGAAAATTGTTCATACCAGGAATCTCATATATGAAGGAGATAAAATCAGCATTTACCGAGATTATCCTGTGGAGGTCTCCAGGAAGAGAGCACTGTTTAAAGAGACAAGAAGAATACTTAAGGATGTGCCAGGTCTGAGGTACGGCTTGATGTACCCGGCAACATTAAGAGTCACCTACAGGCAGAAGGAACACATCTTCACTAACCCTAAGGATGCATTGGATTTTGCCCAGAACATCGAGAATATGCCCGACTGTTATACTTAAGGCCAAATGAAATTGGACAAGGATCGTTGAGCAAGGTTTTCCCTATGGACATGCCACACTTATATTTACTATTAACATTAACAACTGACAAATACTAATCATAACTGCTCGTTACTACTAATAATTATTACTAATGGTTACTAATTACTTATAATTGGATTACTTAGAATTAGTTAAAATGGCAACTATAAGTACGGTTGGATTTAAAGCTTGAGTTCACTTTTTTTCTTCTTCTGTTCTCTCTTTTAGATATAGATGAGACTTATACTGTATGTTGATAATAGTTGCCTTTTTATTTTGTACTTTTTACTAATGGATTATGAATACTTTGGAACTTAAAATGTTTTCTTCCTCCCCGGTAAAATATTGTTATTGAAATTTCATCTTAAAGAGAGCATGGAGCTAGTAAAGTTTTTTTATTTTTCAAAGGCTACAGAAGTCTGTAGATGGATAGCCATGTTAGTATGGCTATCACTAACTGCACTAATTATAGATGTTGTTTTTTCTTTCTTTTTGCACTTTACTAACCGCCTATCCTATCGTTATTTATATATAATACTTTATTATAATTTTAAGTTTGAATGGAATTATAAGTTTTATCAAAGGTGATATGCACGGGAGAAAGACCAACGAGATTTAAAATTCATCTATCTGATGTTCGGGTGTAAAGTCGGGTTTGTTGCGCTGAATCATCTGCTCTTTTATAGACCACCCTAAACAAGAGATGCAAGATTTGAATATGAAGATTGGGGGTGAAGGAATCACATTTTGTAGCTGGAATGTTAAGAGTATTAATGAACCAATCAAGAGAGATAAAGTATCAGCATATTTAAAAGCACTTAAAACAGATATAATATTCCTTCAGGAAATTCACCTTAAAAAGGAAGCAGAGCATAGATTGAAAGCTAAATGGATTGATAAAAGGTATCATTCCTCATTTTCGCATAAATCCAGAGGTGTTGCAATACTAATCCGTAAAGGGATACCTTTTAAACATATATCAACTATAACAGACAATGATGGTAGATATATTGTATTAATAGGTGAGTTACATGCAAAAAAAGTGACTCTTATTAATGTTAATGGACCAATTTTTGATAGTCCCTTGTTTTTCGAGAAAATATTTAATACAATTCCAGAACTTACACAACACAATTTAATAATTGGAGGAGGCTTAAACTGTAGACTAGACCCCTATTTAGACAGATCATCACGACAATGGAAAATAAAATCGCAGTCAAGTGAATTATTAAATGCATATATAGATACTAGTAATATTAAGGATGTCTGGAGAATTGAAAATCCAACCGGACGAGAATATTCATTTTACTCACCGGTACATAAAACATATTCAAGAATAGATTATTTTCTAATAGATTCCAAGTTTATCCAATTTACTTACAATTCGAAATATCACAACATTATAATCTCAGACCATGCACCCTTAACATTTATGATTAAACTAAATGGAAGGACGGAGAAACAGTCACAATGGAGACTTAACCCACAAATCTTAAAGGAAAACGTATGTCAGGAATATCTTACTAAACAGATTAATATGTTCTTTGAGACCAATGATCACCCTGGAACGTCTGCCTCCCTACTCTGGGAAACATTTAAAGCATTTGCCCGAGGAGCAATGATCTCCTCCCAAGCATTTCACAATAAAGATAATCGGGTTAAACACCAGGCACTGGAAAGGGAACTAAGACAATTAGACAGAAAATGCGGCTGCACCAACTATGATAAAACACAATAAAATAGCAGCATTGAAATATAAATTAAATTAAATATATTCAGACCAAGTTATAAAACTTTATCAGTATACTAAACAATTACATTTTAAATTTGGCGACAAACCACAAAAACTATTGGCTCGCCAACTTCGAAAACTGGACGGGGAAAAAACAATTCACAAAATTAGATCAGAAATGTGAGAACCACTAGTGCAGTCCAAGGATATTAATGAGAGATTTCTGCAATATTATCAAAACCTCTACTCAGCTAAAACGATAGATCACTCGACAGGAATGGAAGCATTCTTACAAAAATGTAACCTTAAAGGGTTGGACTTGAAAGATAGAGAATTACTAGGCTCTGAAATAACAGTAAAAGAAATTGAAGAGTCTATCAGATCTCGAAAAAATGGCAAGACCCCGGGCCCTGATGTATCAGCTCTGAACTCTATAACAAATGTTATGATTTGATCTCTCCACGTTTAAAGACACTGTATGAACACATCTATATCCAACAGAAACTACCAGAAACACTAAATGAATCTATAATAACACTCATACCAAAAACAGATAAGGACCTGGAAGATCCAGGTTCATACAGAGCTATAGCTCTCTTAAAGACTGACCAAAAAATATGAACTAAAATCCTAGCACAAAGATTAAGCACAGTGATTAATAAATTAATACACCCTGACCAAACAGGATTTATCCCAAAATGCTACTCTTCCCATAACCTGAGACGATTATTCAACATTATATACTCAAAGAGAAGTATTAACGAAGATCTAGCAATTATTTTGTTAGATGCTGAGAAAGCATTTGACCAGGTGGAATGGCCCTATTTATTCTCGGTCATGGAAAATGTTCAATTGGGCGAGAAGTTTAGTACATGGGTAAAACTTTTATATACTAATCCAACAGCTAGAATATCTACAAACCAAATTTTGTCAGCTAAATTTAATTTATCTAGAGGCTGTAGCAAGGATGCTCGTTATCCCCGTTACTATTCGCACTCGCAATAGAGCCACTAGCAGAAAGTGTTAGGTCCCATCCTGAAATTATACGGGTATAATATTAAAGACACTGAGAATAAAATGTCTTTATATGCAGACGATGTATTAATCTACATTACAAAGCCTGAATTTAGTATCCCAAACCTATTAAATTTAATAACTCAATTTGGCACATTCTCGGGATACAGAATTAACTGGAATAAAAGTGAAATTATGCCAATAATGGAAATCAATCCACATATATTACAACAATCTCCCTTCAAAATAGTTAATGAAAATTTTAAATATCTTGGAATTTATGTAACAAAGACATATACTTCTTTATTTAAACGAAACTTCCCACCTTTATTGAACAAATTGCATAAGAATATTCAATATTGGAAAATACTACCTATCTCAATGTTTGGTAGAATTAATGCAATAAAAATGATTTTTCTTCTGCAATTATTGTACCTTTTTCAATCAATCCCGATATATCATCCAAAACTTTTTTTAAAAAGGTAGACTCTATAGTCACTAATATTATCTGGGATTATAAGAATCACAGAATAAATAAAAAGCATTTATGTAAATCAAAAATAAATGGAGGTTTAGCTCTACCGAATGTCATGCTCAGTTTCTGGGCAGTTTATATTAAAAATATGAACTTCTGGTTGGAAGAATTGGACCAGCAACCAAATTGGTTAAAAATGGAAAAGGAAGACTGTTTACCCTTTGAAATTGGTCCGATTGTGTTTGCTACCACTAAATTAAGCAAAAAAACTATAGTGAAAACCTTATAATATACAGTGGTGTACGAATTTGGAAACAATTAAAAAATACTTTAAAATTGGATAATCTATCACTACTTCTTCCCATTGTAAATGACCCTGCATTTAAACCTTCAATGTTGGATAAAGGTTTTCTACAATGGAAAAATCATGGAATTAAAAAGATGGGTCATCTCCATAGGAAAGGCACATTCCTTTCATTTCTGGAGTTACAACAAATTTATGGACTTCACTCAAATGACTATTTCAGATATCCACAACTTAGAGATTATGCTAAATCAAATACACAGGACTATAGAAATAGAGATCCAGACATTCTTGATGAATGTTTGAATAAACACCCCAGTACAGAAAAAATAATATCTTACTAGACTAAGTGGGACACACAGGAGGGCTGGTCCCCTGATGCAATATTCCACCTCTCCACCAATTCCAATATTAGTGGCCAGTGGTGGGGGGGGGTGCTTTCTGGAGCGCTGGTATGGGTGTTGTTGGCTGCAGGGACTACTGGTCTCCAGAGTGCTAGTGTGGACATTGTGGGCCAAATGGATTCTTGGGGTGGCAGCTCAGTCCCTCAAGCATGATGTGCTGGCAGCTCACTCACGGCTGGTGGGCTGGCAGTTGACTCATGGCTATTCCTTGAAATTCCATTTCAAGCAGAGTGCAAGGCCACCAAATTCAAATCCATTTTCCTACCATTTCAAGCAGGGTGCAAGGCCACTAAATTCAAGTGCAGTTTCTTATCCCCCAAACAGCCATTTGCAGTGCAGTTCCACTTCAACCCAAAGACAGCCATTTGCAGTGCACTCCCACCTCGCCCCAAAGACAGCCATTTGCAGTGCACTCCCACCTCACCCCAATGACAGCCATTTGCAGTGCACTCCCATCTCACCCCAAAGACAGCCATTTGCAGTGCATTTCTACTTGAAACCAACCATATTTTGATTTTCAAACCACATTAAGGGCACTCACAGTTGAGTAGATGTGTTTAGTGTTATTCAGAGAGACATGACCCTCTTGCTTCCTCCATGTTGCAGAGACTGAGTGAGGCACACCATTTCCGGGTTTTATAGTCCCTCCCCCCTCCAACCAGCAGGGGCAGCAGAGAGATTGGCAAAAAATTAAAAAACATTAATGTTTTTAAAACATTAACATCAATGGGAAAAATCCTCCGGTCCCGGAAGGTGGAGGGCAGCTCTGAGCGAGGTGGCCAAAAATGATGGCCGTAGGTCACAGCGTTATCTCAGAAATCACAGCACAGCGAGCCAAAAGCGGTCAAGATCAGACTTTTAGTAATATATATATCAATAATATCCTATTAGACAGTTAGGCACCTGCGACGGAAATATATAGGCAATCATGGGAAAATGAACTAGGCCAACCAATAATGCGAGATATTTGGGACTAAAGCTTACAACATATACATCACTGTTCGTTAAATGCTAGACATTCCTTAATACAATTTAAAGTATTACATAGATTACATTATTCAAAAAAATATTTAAAGTATTACATAGATTACATTATTCAAAAATGAAATTAAATAGAATCTTCCCAAGTATATCTCCTATCTGTGAAAAATGTCAGCACTTAGAGGCTAACCTAACGCATACATTTGTAAATTGTATAAAAATTAATAATTTTTGGACGGAAATTGTAAAGATAATTTCGGAAGTTGTCAATACCCAATTGGACCCCGACTTAAAACTAATAATATTAGAAATATCAGAACAAAATCAAATATTTACTATAAGTCAAATAAACTTTATCAACTACAGTATAATAATTGGGAAAATTGGAAAGGTCCTATAACCCCCACAATCAAAATGTGGATTATGGAAATATCGGAGACCCTACATTTGGAAAGAATAAGATTTGTCTTAATGGACAAACACAAACTTTTTATCAGAATATGGTCTCCATTTATTGACTATTTAAGGGGCAAACTGGTTTGGCACGAGAACCTGACTGAAACCCGAATTAAGGATTAGATGAAGAGTTACATTTTATAATTTACGAACATATCTTCAATGAAGTATTAGTTAATTATTCAATTCAATTCAATTCAAGTTTAATGTCATTGCACAAATACAAGTATAGGTACAACGAAATGCAGTTTAGCGTCGTTCTTAGTGATAGCGATATAGAAAAATAAATACAGAGTGCAGTGGTAGCAATATGGAAATAAATAAATACAGGGTACAGACAAATCTATCAGCTGGGCTCCGAGTTCAGCAGTCGGATGGTGTAGTTGAAGAAGCTGTTCTTCGTCCTACTGGTGCGGGACTTGAGGCTCCTGTACCGCCTCCCTGATGGGAGGAGGGCAAACAGTCCATGATTAGGGTGTGAGGGGTCCTTGATGATCTTCCCGGCCCGCTTCAGGCACCGTTTTCGGTGGAGGGCATCCAAGGCAGGGAGCGGGGCACCGATGATGTACTGGGCGGTTTTCACCACCCGTTGTAGTGCCTTCCTGTCTGCCACGGTGCAACTGCTGTACCATACCGTAAAGCAGGTGGTCAGGATGCTTTCGATGGTGCAGCGGTAGAAGTTCGTCAGGATCTGGGGGGACAGGTGGGCTTTTTTGAGCCTCCTCAGAAAGTAAAGGCGCTGCTGTGCCTTTTTGATTAGCTTTGAGGTGTTGAAAAAAGAATTATTCCATTCTTTTTTATTAAACCACCTGTTTTTTTTGTTTTTTCGCTCTCTCTCTCTCTCTCTCCCTCTATTATTTTCTATATATAAAAAATATATAGAAGTAAAACCATTAAATAATTGATAATATTGACAATATTAATAATGTATGACAAACACAAATAAAATGTTTTAATTATGTACTTCTAATTTTAAAAAATTACAAAAAAAAAAGAAACACATTGACGGGAGACACAGACCTTTTTTTAGTTTTGTTTAGTGTAGTTTAGAGGTCCACGCCGACCAGCGATCCCCGAACATTAACACTATCACACACACATTGGGGACAATTTACATTTAAACATAGAAACATAGAAACATAGAAAATAGGTGCAGGAGTAGGCCATTCGGCCCTTCGAGCCTGCACCGCCATTCAATGTGATCATGGCTGATCATCCAACTCAGTATCCCGTACCTGCCTTCTCTCCATATCCCCTGATCCCTTTAGCCACAAGTGCCACATCTAACGCCCTCTTAAATATAGCCAATGAACTGGCCTCAACTACCTTCTGTGGCAGAGAATTCCAGAGACTCACCACTCTCTGTGTAAAGAATGTTTTCCTCATTTCGGTCCTAAAGGAATTCCCCCTTATCCTTAGACTGTGACCCCTTGTTCTGGACTCCCCCAACATCGGGAACAATCTTCCAGCATCTAGCTTGTCCAACCCCTTAAGAATTTTGTAGGTTTCTATAAGATCCCCCCTCAATCTTCTAAATTCCATCGAGTACAAACCGAGTCTATCCAATCTTTCCTCATATGAAAGTCCTGACATCCCAGGAATCAGTCTGGTGAATCTTCTCTGTACCCCCTCTATGGCAAGGATGTCTTTCCTCAGATTTGGAGACCAAAACTGTACGCAGTACTCCAGGTGTGGCCTCACCAAAACCCTGTACAACTGCAGTAGAACCTCCCTGCTCCTATACTCAAATCCTTTCGCTATGAATGCTAACATACCATTTGCTTTCTTCACTGCCTGCTGCACCTGCATGCCTACTTTCAATGACTGGTGTACCATGACACCCAGGTCTCGTTGCATCTCCCCCTTACCTAATCTGCCACCATTCAGATAATAGTCTACCCTCATGTTTTTGCCACCAAAGTGGATAACCTCACATTTATCCACATTGTACTGCATCTGCCATGCATCTGCCCATTCACTCAGCCTATCCAAATCACCCTGCAGCCTCCAAGCATCCTCCTCACACCTAACTATACCCCCCAGCTTGGTATCATCTGCAAATTTGGAGATGTTGCATTGAATTCCCTCGTCCAAATCATTAATATATATTGTAAATAGCTGGGGTCCCAGCACTGAGCCTTGCGGCACCCCACTAGTCACTGCCTGCCATTCTGAAAAGGACCCGTTTACTCCTACCCTTTGCCTCCTGTCTGCTAGCCAGTTCTCTATCCACATCAATACTGAACCCCCAATACCGTGTGCTTTAAGTTTGTATGCTAATCTCTTATGCGGGACCTTGTCGAAAGCCTTCTGAAAGTCTAGATATAACACATCCACTGGTTCTCCCTTATCCACTCTACTAGTTACATCCTCGAAAAATTCTATCAGATTTGTCAGACATGATTTACCTTTCGTAAATCCATGCTGACTTTGTCCAATGATTTCACCACTTTCCAAATGCGCTGCTATCCCATCTTTAATAACTGACTCTAGCAGTTTCCCCACTACCGATGTTAGACTAACTGGTCTGTAATTCCCCGCTTTCTCTCTCCCTCCTTTTTTAAAAAGTGGGGTTACATTAGCTACCCTCCAATCCTCAGGAACTACTCCAGAATCTAAGGAATTTTGAAAAATTATCACTAATGCATCCACTATTTCTGTGGCTACCTCCTTGAGTACTCTGGGATGCAGACTATCTGGCCCTGGGGATTTATCGGCCTTCAATCCGTTCAATTTACCCAACACCACCTCCCGGCTAACCTGGATTTCACTCAGTTCCTCCATCTTATTTGACCCCCGTTCCACTGCTATTTCCGGCAGATTATTTATGTCTTCCTTAGTGAAGACAGAACCAAAGTAGTTATTCAATTGGTCTGCCATGTCCTTGTTCCCCATGATCAATTCACCTGTTTCTGACTGCAAGGGACCAACATTTGTTTTAACTAGTCTCTTTCTCTTTACATATCTATAAAAACTTTTGCAGTCAGTTTTTATGTTCCCTGCCAGTTTCCTTTCATAATCTATTTTCCCTTTCCTAATTAAGCCCTTTGTCCTCCTCTGCTGGATTCTGAATTTCTCCCAGTCCTCCGGTAGGCTGCTTTTTCTGGCAAATTTGTATGCCTCATCTTTTGTTTTTATACTATCCCTGATTTCCCTTGTTATCCATGGATGCACCACCTTCCCCGATTTATTCTTTTGCCAAACTGGTATGAACAACTTTTGTACTTCATCCATGCAGTCTTTAAATACCTTCCAAACCAAGCCAATTAACCTGCAAACTGTACTTCTTGGGAGTGTGGGAGGAAACCCAAGATCTCGGAGAAAACTCACGCCGGTCACAGGGAGAACGTACAAACTCCATACAGACAGCACCCGTAGTCAGGATCGAACCAGGGTCTCTGGCACTGTAAGGCAACAACTCTACAGCTGCGCCACCGTGCCACCCTTGTTTAGACAGAAGGGAAGGCAGGTTAATCCGTGCCAGTTGTGCATTTAATAGTTGTGACCTGTTCAGCCTAGAAGTCTAGGTTGTTTGCCTGTACCGTATAGTTCAATTTAGTTTAGAGATACAGCGTGGGTACAGGCCCTTCGGCCCACCGAGTCCGTGCCGAACAGCGATCCCCATTCACCAACACTATCTTACACACTACGAAAAATGTACATGTTACAGAAGCCAACTTGAGCTGCAAACCTGTGTCTTTGCAGTGTGGGAAGAAAACGGAGCACCCGGGGAAACACCACGCACATGGGGAGAACTTACAAACTCTGTACCGACACTACCCATAGTCATGATCGAACCTGGATCTCTGGCGGTGAACGGCGGCCACTCTATCATGCACCGCAGTGCCGCCCCCTCTACCTCCGTGCTCTTCTTTTGTTAGAGGTACAGTCGATCTGGAGTGGCAGACAGCAAATGTAGGAACTGAGTTACTCCAGCTCTATGTGTCTACCTTCGGTTTAAACCAGCATCTGCAGTTCCTTCCTGCACATTAATGCTTGTTCTTGCCCCATCAGAATAAAAATCTCAGCCACGTAGAATGTGTCTGAGCTCATAAATGATCATTTCGATACAGCTTTGCTCAACCTTTGAGGACGTTAAACGCAGCAGATTATAGGGTCATGGAAAACAAAGGGGCGAAACGATGCAAGCTCAGCAGCATGACGTCGAAAGCGAACAGCTGGTCTGTGGAGGATGTCACTTTGTTACCCGTGGCATGGGTGGTGCAGGTATTACACCAAAAACGGCTTTTGTGCAGGATTGCAGAAAGGCCGTGAATTATGTTGGAAAATCAGAGGCCAATCGAACAAGTCTGAATCTGTGAAAAATCAATAGCGCCTATTAATAGAGTCAGTGTGTCAGAGAGTCACAGCGAGGAAACAGGCCCTTCAGCTCAATAAGTCCATGTTGTCCAAGATGCCCCGTCTATGCTCGTCCCATTTGCCCAAATTTGGTCCATATCCCTCTAAATCCTTTATGTGCCATGATCACAATGAATGGAGGTGCTGGCTCGAAGGGCCGAATGGCCTCCTCCTGCACCTATTTTCTATGTTTCTATTTATATCCATGTATCTGTCCAAGTGTCTAGATGCTGTTAACTAAATGCTGTTATAGTACCTACCTCAACTACCTCCTCCAGCAGCGTATTCCATGGACCGATCATCTCCCGAGTGAAAAATTTGTCCCTCAAGTTCCTATTAAAACTTGCCACATTCATATTAAAACGATGTCCTCTAGTTCTTGATTCCCTTACCCTGGGTAAAAGTCTCTGTGCATTCACCCTATCGATTCCCCTCATGATTTTATACACCTCTATAAAATCACCTCCTCGCCTACCCAATCTTTCCCTACAGTTCAAGTCCTGGCAACATCCTTGTAAATCTTCTCTGCATTCTTTCCAGCTTAATGTCATCCTCCTAATACAGTCTGAAGAAAGGTCTCGACCCGAAATGTCACCTATTCCTTTTTTCATGAGATGCTCTCTGACCCGTTGAGTTACTCCAGCTTTTTTATGTCTATGTTCGGTTTAAACCAGCACCTGCAGGTCCTTCCTAGATATCTTGTCTTTCCTTCAAATCTTGACTTCTAGGTTTGATACCCATAAGTAGTAAGGTAAGCAGGAAGATCTGAGATTGGTGACGAGGAACAAATGTGTTCAGGGCGGGTGGCACGGCCAGAGTGTGTGTTCAGTGGGAGTGCGTGGTCACAGTGCGTGTGCGACCTGTCCTGTCTCTTGCCCCGTCCCCACAAGCTGGGACATGTGGTTGAAGGCCGGCTTAGTCCCTTCTGATGAGGCCCAGTCACCAGCGAGTGTTTCCCTGACATAATCACCGGAGCTTGGGCAAAGTAACAAATATGCCTGCAGTAAACTTTTGCCAGCCTAGTTCAGCCAGGCTGCTACAACTCTAACTGCACGGACTTTTTACATTGCGGACTATTGAAAGACTATACAATAAAAGGTAAAAGAAATCAAAATATTTCAAGCAATGTCATTCAGAAATACATATAAACATTTAAATGTTTTTTTAAAAGAATCTGAATTCATTAAATTTAACTCGAGCTAGATAGGGCTCTTAAAAATAGCGGAGTCAGGGGATATGGGGAGAGGGCAGGAACGGGATACTCGTTGATCACATTGAATGGCGGTGCTGGCTTGAAGGGCCGAATGGCCTACTCCTGCACCTATTGTCTGTTGTTGATCGTCCTCGTAGCCGCATTAGGGCAGCACGGTGGCGCAGCGGTAAAGTTGCTGCCTTAAGTGCCTGTCCCACCAGCATGCAACTCTATGCGATTAGCGCGACCTAACGTGGTCGCTTGAGCCGTCCGGCATCGCGGGGCCGTGTGGAATTGTGCGGAGATCTTCCCGACATCGCGCTGGGCTCCAAAAAACTGACTATGTTCAAAAATTCCGCGCGGCAACGGCTTGTCGGCTCGCAATTGCCTGGACGCATTACACACCGCCTCGACATCGTGCCTCCGTGAACCTATCTGTAGGTGCCGCCGTGACCCTCTATGTGTGTGGCTCCGTGGCCCTCTGTGTGTGTGCCTCTGTGCCCCTCTCTGTGTGCCCCTCTCTGTCCTGGCGAACTTACCTTAGACTTCGCTCCAAGTTCGCCTCACTCACCCGACCTCCGCGCCATCTATCAAGTTGCGCCACTCACCCGACCTCCGCGCGGCCCTCGCTGCCGGTTTGGTCGCGCTTGCCGCATGCAGGCACATGCTGGTGGGAACGGCCCTGTATAGGGGATCACCCGACCTCCGCGCGGCCCCCGCTTCTAGTTTGATCGCGTTCATCGCATGGAGTCGGATGCTGGTTGGACAGGCCCTTTACAGCGTTAGAGACCTGGGTTCAATCCTGACTATGTGTGCTGTCTGAATGGAGTTTATACATACTCCCTGTGACCACGTGGGTTTTCTTCGGGGGGCTCCGGTTTCCACCCACGCTCCAAAGATGCACCGGTTTGTAGGTTAATTGGTTTCAATAAAATTGTAAATTATCCCTGGTGTAGGATTGTGCCATTGTACGGGGTGATTGATGGTCAGCGCGGACTCAGTGGGCAGAAGGGCCTGTTTCCATGCTATATCTCTGAAGCCTAAAGCCAATCCCCTGCCCAAGAATCAACAGTGCCATTGGTCAGACCGTGTACTGGGAAGTAATTTGGGGGGCATGGGGGGGTGGGGATAAGGGGTGGGGAGAATTGTTGCAACTTTACACATCTTGCTGGACATTGAGAAGAGAACGGCGGCAGAGTGCTGAGAGAGGAACAGTGGCAAGATACCATCTGCAATCTCCACTGCTTGGGTGATAATCACAAGCAGCTGCAGGTGTTGCAGATCTGAGACGACAATAAAACATGCTGGAAAATCGCAGCAAGTCAGGCAGTATCTGTGGAAAGAGAAACAGACAATGATTCAGGCGTAAGAAGGGTTGCCAACTGTCCCGTATTAGCCGGGACAACCGGTATATTGGGATAAATTAGTTTGTCACATACAGGATCGCCCTTGTCCCGTATTTGACTGCTACTACTCGGGTCAAGGGAATTGCCGACAGGAATTTGTCCCTTACTTTGACCCTTTTGTCCCTTATTTGGGAGTGAGAACGTTGGCAACCCTTGGCGTAAGAGTCATAAACTCGAAACACTGACTGTTCCTCGTAGCACAGATGCTGCCGGGCTTGCTCGATTTTTCTCGCGCTTTCTGTGTTTCTGGCTACGAACATGTGTTTACATCTAAATCCCAAACTCGCATCTGGGAAACGCCGGCAGTTGCATAGGGTGCATGCCAGAATTTTCCTGCAGAAACTGATATCAAAGATATCTCAGGGGTCGTGGCCAGGTCATGGATGTGATGCTGCAGATGGTCCAATAACAGAGAGCAGTGTGAAGAACTGAGTGGTATTAATAATTTCTCCCCATCTTGTGGTTACAGTCACCCTGCCATGTTAAACCTCTCCGATCAGCTCAGCACTCACACTCACTCAGCAAACAGCGGATGCGATCTTCTCTCACCATGCAACTCATTGTCTCCTCTATGTCTTTCAGCTAAGTCAATACAGCACATGTTGCACGTGTCTCATAGTTACCCTCACAAAAGCACTAATACCTGGTCCACTTTAGCACTTCTTGGCACAAGGGAGAGTGCAAAATGTATTGGAGGAGGGCAGGACTGGAAATGGTACCCGACAAATGTTACAGCTCACTCGGAAGAACCAGTGAGGGGAAGTGTGTCGGGAGGAACTGCAGATGCTGGATTAAATCGAAGATAGACACAAAAGCTGGAGCAACTCAGCAAGTCGGACGGTATCTCTCCCTTCCTTCTCTCCTGAGATGCTGTCTGACCTGCTGAGTTACTCCAGCTTTTTGTGTCTATCGTGGAGGAGAAGTGTCTTTCTCAGACTGAGGTGGAGACAGGGAACTTCCATCCATCCAACGATAGAATTATAGCCGTCTCTTGACTAACACATGCGCTGGCTACACTGGATAGAGTCCGACAATGTTCACCAAGTCAAGTCGAGTTGCGGTTATTGACAAATACACAAGTATGGTGTGCTACAGGTCATCATGAAAATCTTATTTGCAGCAGCATCACAGGCTCTTGGACTCAGAGAACATACCTAATTGCAACATTCACATTAATTCTACAAGATAGTGAAAAGTAAAAGACTTCTGGCTTCTGTACCTCCTGCTTGACGGCAGCAACAAAAGTCAATCACAAGGTCTCTCTGATATTGAAGGAGAGGTTGGTGTCTTGGCACCAGGTTACAAGGTTACAAGGTTCTCAATCTCCTCACCGTACTCCGTTATTGATATCCAGCCTCCTGCAGTGGTGCCGTCTGTGAATTTGTAGATTGAGTGGGGTTGGTACTTGGCTGCACAGTCGTGAGTGTGTAAGGAGAATAGTATGGGGCTGAGAACGCATCCTTGCGGGGCACCAGTGTTGAGAATGATCATAGAGGACGATTTGTCACCTATCCTCACTGATTGTGGTCTGTTGGTCAGGAAGTCAGTTACAGAGGGGAGTGCTGACTCCAAGTTCCACGAGTTTGGAGATGACCTTGGTGGGGACATTGGTATTGAACGCAGAGCTACAGTTGATTAGCAGGAGACTGATGTAGGTGCTCTTCTTATCCAGGTGTTCCAGGGATGTGTGTAGGGCCATGGAGATGGTTACAGCCATGGACTTGGTGTGGCGGTATTCAAACTGTAGGGCAGGGGTCGGCAACCTACGGCCCCCGGGCCTAATGCGGCCCATAACCCGAAATCATCCGGATTTTTTTTCCCGTAATCATACGGCCCGCCGAGCTCTGGCTGTACCGCATCCTACGCAAAGCCGCCGGCACAGCCGCGCACCTTCTGTGAACACGTTCAAGGAAGAAATGCAGGTGCTGGAAAAATCAAAGGTAGACAAAAATGCTGGAGAAACTCAGCGGGAGAGACATGCAAGGATTGCACGAGGCTGCCTCACCGACTGAGTTTCTCCAGCATTTTTGTCTACCTTCAGCGAACACGTGATTTGGTGCCGCCATCCGCTCACAGTTCTGCGTCCTGGCCCTAATGTAGAACAAGGTTGCTGACCCCTGCTGTAGTGGATCAGGCTGCTTGGTACGCTGGATATAATGTGTGCCATAACCAACCTCATGAAGCAAATTCGTTCTGGATAGCCCTACTGGTAAGGAGCAAAGAATGACCCAGACATTATGAACGACATCTACAGCCTGTTTGAGGAAGGTCTACTGCCTGTTGGACCTGGTAGCCACACATTGCTAGTCACTGCTCAACATTGTTCCCCATGCATTGCTGGCCACTGCCCGGATCTCTTTATCAGTTGCATTAAATACAATATGCACGTCACACATTGATGACTAAACCTAAATTAAGGCTGAAGAAGGGTCTCGATCCAAAACATCATCCATTCCTTCTCTCCAGAGATGTTGCCTGTCCTGCTGAGTTACTCCAGCATTTACAGTAGTGTCTATTGTCTAAGTTAAGGCTACCCTGCTAACGAAAGCACCTTGAGTGGTGCTGAGGCTCAGATTACCAAGTGTCGGCAGTCGCCGGTACCCTGAGGTTCTGAACCTGTTGTCTGGCCATTGACATCGCAAGGCAAACATCCATCATTAAGCTGGTCAGGCATCATCTGTGGAGATGGGCAGAATATTGACCCAAAATATGTGCTCTCTTTCCCCCTACTGCAGGTGCTGTCAGTCAGCTGAGTATGGCGGACACAATTGAGTCTGTCCATAGTCCTGTGATATGGATAATGCCTCACTGAGCAAACCTTAAAGCCGCAACATGCCCTTCAGATGTTTATTCCACAGTGCCACAGAGTTCTAAGCAACCTTCGCCAGCTTACAGTCCATGGTCGTACAATCATGTAAACAGAGACATCACAGGGGCAAGAATAATCCGCAGTAACTATTTGTCCACTCACCTCTTCCCTCTGCTACATATTTCCCTGCTCCTCTTCCTTCGCTCCCCTCCATACCTTCCTCCTGTGCACCTCGGTGCTGAGACACCTTGCCTGTGCGGCCAGTTTTGGGCTTAAGTTTCAGACTTTGCTTCATTCATTTTTAATTTGAGTTTCACGGAATCCAGGCCGCCTCCTGTACGCAATGACATCCTTTGATTCAAACAATAATGAAAAAAAATTACAAGGATCACAATTAAATTGGAAATGTGTTTATTCCATTCAGAATATTGTGATTGTTTTGCATTTCATATTTATGAAGTGCATAAAAGAATGACACCATGTGAATGCAAATGCATGCAATTGTTTCCTGCTTGAAGCTTTGATTGAATGACATTCAAGGGATCAATATGTAGTATGTTAAAAGGATCTTTCTTTCCCTCTCTCCATCCCCTTCCCAGTTCACCCACTAGTCTTACTGTCTCCGACTACATTCTATCTTTGTCGCCCCCTTCCCTGACATCAGCCTGAAAAAGGGTCTCAAACCGAAACGTTGCCCATTCCTTCTCTCCAGAAATGCTGCCTCACCCGCTGAGTTACTCCAGAATTTTATGTCTACTTTCGATTTTAACCAGAATCTGCAGTTCTTTCTTACACATTAAAAGGACACTCCTTTCACATAAGATGCTGAAAGCCCGTATTAGCTTTGATGCACGATAAGGTAGGCTGGTCGAAAAGGTTTGGAACACATGGGGTTGAGGCTGAGCTAGCCCACTGCATACATTATTTGCTTGATGGTGGGACACAGAGGGTAATAGTGGACCATTGTTTTTCAGATCGGAGGCCAAATACCAGTGGTGTGCCACAACGAACGATGATGGGTTCTCTGTTGTTTACCGCACGTATTAATAATTTCAATGAGAATGCCAGGGGCATGATTAGTGAGTCTGCAGATGGCATTAAAATTGGTGGTATAGTGGGCAGTGAAGAAGATTGTCTAAGGTTAAAACAGGATAGTGATCAACTGGGAAAGTGGGCAAAGGAATGGCAGATGGAAGTCAACGCAGTCATGTGCACAGTAAATGTTAGCATGCTCGAGAGAGTTGTTGAACAGAGAAAGTTTCGGGAACAAGCACAGAGTTGCCTGAAAGCAGCTAAGAAGGCAAATAGCCTTTATCGGTCGAGGCAGTGAGTACAAGAGTTGGGAAGTGGTGTTGCAGTTATACAAAACATTCATTAGGCCACACTTAGTGAATTGTATGCAGTTCTTATTGCCACACGATAGGAAAGGTTTGATTCAGCTCGAGAAGGTGCTGAAAAAAAGATGCACAAGGATGATGCCTGGACTTGAGTTATAAAATGGATCGGATGTGCAGGAATTGTTTTCTCTGGGACAAATGAGGCCAAGAAGCAACCTTGCAAAGGTTTGTAAAAAACTATGAGGGGTATAGATAGTGTCGGTATTCACAGTCTTTCTTCCCAGTGTAAGAGAGTCTAAAGCTAGAGGGCATAGATTAATGTGAAAGGGGAAAATTTTCACATAGGGGTTGTGGGCAGATAGAATAAGCTGCCAGAGGAGGTGATAGGGACAGGTACATTTACAAAATGGATAGGATAGGATAAGAAAGATTTAGAGGTATGAGCCAAATATAGGTAAATGTGATTAGCATAGACAGGTATGTTGGTTGGCATGGCTTGCATACTGTGTAACTCTATGAATCTATAAAAGTCCCACTAACAATAATGAGAGAAAAACTAAATCGTCCATTTTAGTTACAGAGGCTGAAGATTAGATATTGGTCAGGACACTGGTGCGGTTCTGCAGCTCCTTTTCACAGTGATGCCACTGTACTTACATCTATTATCTAATTACAGACTATTATCTAAATGGTGGCCAATTAGGAAAAGGGGAGTTGCAGCGCGACCTGGGTGTCATGGTACACCAGTCATTGAAAGTAGGCATGCAGGTGCAGCAGGCAGTGAAGAAAGCGAATGGTATGTTAGCTTTCATAGCAAAAGGATTTGAGTATAGGAGCAGGGAGGTTCTACTTCAGTTGTATAGGGTCTTGGTGAGACCACACCTGGAGTATTGCATACAGTTCTGGTCTCCAAATCTGCGGAAGGACATTATTGCCATAGAGGGAGTGCAGAGAAGGTTCACCAGACTGATTCCTGGGATGTCAGGACTGTCTTATGAAGAAAGACTGGATAGACTCAGTTTATACTCTCTAGAATTTAGGAGATTGAGAGGGGATCTTATAGAAACTTACAAAATTCTTAAGGGGTTGGTCAGGCTAGATGCAGGAAGATTGTTCACAATGTTGGGGAGGTCCAGGACAAGGGGTCACAGCTTAAGGATAAGGGGGGAATCCTTTAGGACCGAGACAGAGAGTGGTGGGTCTCTGGAATTCTCTGCCACAGAGGATAGTTGAGGCCAGTTCATTGGCTCTATTTAAGAGGGAGTTAGATGTGGCCCTTGTGGCTAAGGGGATCAGAGGGTGTGGAGAGAAGGCAGGTACGGGATACTGAGTTGGATGATCAGCCATGATCATATTGAATGGCGGTGCAGGCTCGAAGGGCCGAATGGCCTACTCCTGTACCTAATTTCTGTGTTTCTATCTAGCTGACAGAGCCATTGGGGCTTTGGGGTAAGGATGTGTCTGAAGGCAGACAACTCAGACAGAGAAATACTCAACTGAATCTTGAATCTTGATCATCCGACTCCTCGACAAGAGTGCTGTCTTTGAGCCAAGGCTGACACCTCGGTGGAAACACTTAACGGACTTGGCGACACCCCACCCCACCAGCTCTGGCAAGTTCACCCCTTGAGGGCAACAGGAAGGAGGATTTCCATATTATTATTTAGTTAAAGCCCCAAGTTTATTTGAGGCCCATGTTAAGCATTCAGCATTGATGCCTTCAAAATGTCCCAGGGATCAGAAACTATAGCTATGAGACCCAGTGGGACTAATTCCACTTGAGCAAAGGTCGAAACAAATCCAACATGTTTAATGGGGAAAGTTAGGATAGGATAGAAGATTTGACGTAAATTGTCTAATTTTTTCAGTGTAGCAGTAAGACAGAGAAGCACGGTGGTGCAGTGGTAGAGTTGCTTTACAGCGCTTGCAGCTCTGGAGATCCGGGTTCGATCCCGACAACCGGTGCTGTCTGTACGGAGTTTGTACGTTCTCCCCGTGACCTGCGTGGGTTTTCTCTGAGATATTCGGTTTCCTCCCACACTCCAACGACATACAGGTTTGTAGGTTAATTGGCTTGGTAAATGGAAAAAATTGTCCCTAGTGTGTGCGGGATAGTGTTAATATGTGGGGATCGCTGGTCGGCGCGGACCCGGTGGGCCGAAGGGCCTGTTTCCGCGCTGTCTCACTAAACTAAACTAATCATTGAATGTGCTGAAAGAAAACGAGCGAATATTTGAAGAAGAGAATGATGCAAAGCTGTGAGGTGATACATTCACGAGGTTGGTTTTGGTTTGGCTTAGGAAAGAGCCAGCATGGATCTGATGGGTTGAAGAGCCTTCTCTCTGCTGTAGGTTTCAGTAAGATAACATGGACTCTACCAACAGTGTCCTGAAAACATTCTCAGGTGCCACTCAATTCAAAAGTCACAGCATGTCTCTGTATAAACAGAACATCGCGGATTTGATCAGCCATGATCATATTGAATGGCGGTGCATGCTCGAAGGGCCGAATGGCCTACTCTTGCACCTAATTTCTATGTCTATGTTTCTATGTGGTTAGTGGAATCCTCCAAACTGGGTTCAAAGATCCCAGGAGTATCCTTCAAAGGCTGCAAAGATCTCTCAAACCTTCAATGAATCATACCATTAAAAACTGGACTCAGAGTCTTGGAATCCTTGGCCTTGTCAACTGGTAATTAAGACAACACATTGGGTCAACTAAAGTTTACGTTTGCATTGCAAACCAAAACAATCCATCAAGCAAAATATGAAGCAAAATCAAATTAGGAGATAGGGCTCAAATATGTTTGAGTTGACTCAGATTTAGGCTTCAGTGGGTGTTATGAAGGAGGAAAAAGAGGCAAAGAGTTTCCACACATCTGCATAAATTGTCTCACATGGTTTTTAGATACAATGGGTGCATATGAGGAAACTTTAAAGGGACTGTCCCATGATGCGAGTTTACCCGAGAGCTCTCCCGAGTTAAAGTAAAAATCAAACTTGTGGTACTTCATCACGAGTATTTTTTAACTCTTGGAAAAACTGGCGTTAGCGTTACGAGCCGCTACGAGACGTCCGCGAGCTCCGACGTACCCGCTACGTACATTCTACGTACTTACCACGAGTTTGATTTGTTTTAAACTCAGGAGAGCTCTAGGGTGAACTTGCATCGTGGGACTGGCCCTTTAGTCTCCTGGAAACACTGTTAATACCAAAGTGCAAGATGGCAGAGGATATGAACGGCATCCTTTCCGGAGTGGAAGTGTAGTCAACTGCAGTTGTGAACCTGACTGTGTCTGGTGGCCAATGCGTGGCAGATACAGTATAATATAGATAAATGTGAGGTTATCCACTTTGGCGGCAAAAACAAGGGGGCAGATTATTATCTCAATGGTGTTAGGTTAGGTAAGGGGGAGGTGCAGCGAGACCTGGGTGTCCTTGTACACCAGTCACTGAAAGTTGGCGTGCAGGTACAGCAGGCAGTGAAGAAAGCTAATGGAATGTTGGCCTTCATAACAAGAGGATTTCAGTATAGGAGTAAAGAGGTTCTTCTGCATTTGTATAGGGCTCTGGTGAGACCACATCTGGAGTATTGTGTACAGTTTTGATCTCCTAATTTGAGGAAGGACATCCTTGTGATTGAGGCAGTGCAGCGTAGGTTCTCGAGATTGATCCCTGGGATGGCGGGACTGTCATATGAGGAAAGATTGAAAAGACTAGGCTTGTATTCACTGGAGTTTAGAAGGATGAGGGGATATCTTATAGAAACATATAAAATTATGAAAGGTCTGGACAAGCTAGATGCAGGAAAAATGTTCCCAATGTTGGGTGAGTCCAGAACCAGGGGCCACAATCTTAGAATAAAGGGGAGGTCATTTAAGACTGAGGTGAGAAAAAACATTTTCACCCAGAGAGTTGTGAATTTATGGAATTCCCTGCCACAGAGGGCAGTGGAGGCCAAGTCACTGGATGGATTTAAGAGAGAGTTAGATAGACCTCTAGGGGCTAGTGGAGTCAAGGGATATGGGGAGAAGGCAGGCACAGGTTATTGATAGCGGACGATCAGCCATGATCACAATGAATGGCGGTGCTGGCTCGAAAGGCTGAATGGCCTCCTCCTGCACCTATTTTCTATGTTTCTATGTTTCTATCCCCGTCCAGCATAAGAGGTCCCCATCCCCAAATCTGAGAACTTCAATGGAACCCCTGCTTTCAACCACCAACCAAGCAGTTTCAACCCTGAGAAAGTTTAAACAGCTGAATGAAGCACCAAAGAAACCAGAATGCTCAACTGAAATACACAAGCCATTAGGTGTCTGGATTTAGAAACATAGAAAATAGTTGCAGGAGTAGGCCATTCGGCCCTTCGACCCTACACCGCCATTCAACGTGATCATGGCCGATCATCCACAATCAGGACCCGTTTCTGCCTCCTCCCCATATCCCTTGATTCCGCTAGTCCTAAGAGCTCTATCTAACTCTCATTTGATCTTCCACATAACTTACGGGAATCTCTGGATCACAAAAGCATGGATTACGATAGACTTGGAAATAATGCATAATAGAAAATAATGTCTCCAGTGTGCAGCTTGGGTGATGAAGAGACAATAAAACACTTATCAGTTCACTGCCCGCGCCATAAATATAATGGAAGTACCTCAGCAATATACCCTGCCACTCCTGACATAATTGCCTGCTTGAGCATCAGAAAGTTGTTGTTCTACTGCAGGACGAGCTGACACAAAGCTCTGGCCTCATGAACGTGCTGACTTCTGCAGCAGCTACGCCCAAACGTTTGCGGAACTTTGCTCCCTATTCTCCTCCACCTCCCCGCTGATCTTTACTCCGAGCTTGTTATTGCAAGCCTGTCATCACCACTAAGCTTCGTGCCATCCACCTTAATATTATCTGGTGATTCAGGTAAAAAAAGGTTAATAATATGCCGTGTTACTGTGAAGTGTCATGGTACACTTCACCACATTGAAGGCAGTGTATAAACATAAGTTGTAGTAACAGTATGGGCATGTGTGATGGATATACAGCTTTGCCTCTGTTTTCAAACTGGTAAAAATGCTGCAATAATTGCAATAATACTCCCATGGGCACAAGGGTTGGTCAGGAAGCAGTCTTTAATATTCACAGCAGAAATACTGAATAGAGCAGACTTAGCACATGGAGGCAGAGAAGATCGATGAATGCACATTGGAGACTTCTTCTTGTTGAGTCCACACATAAAGGGGCTGTCCCACTTGGGCAACCTAATCCGCGAGTTCTGCCGAGTTTGCCCTCTGAGTCGAGCATGGTCGACACAAGGTCATAGGAGGTCTTTGTAACTCTCCTTCAATCTCGAGAGTGGTCTCTGCGTAGTCGAGGCCTCAGCTAGGTCGCAGCATTTTTTTCAACATTTTAAAAAATGCCCGCGAGTAAAAAAAGGTTGCCATGGAAAAAATTGATACTTTTTTTACTCGTAGGTTTAGTCAAAGCAGTGTGTGGTAGGTCGTAGTAGGTCGTCATGTTAGTCGTAGGTAATTGAGGGTAGTCGAAGATAGTCATAGATAGTCTTTATCATAGTTGAAGGAGGGTCGAAGGGAGGTCAAAGGAAATCGAAGGAGGCTGTCTTCACTCTCCACTATTCGGTGTCCAATTTTCTCGAAGTTAGTCGTAGCTAGTCGAAGCTGGTCTTCAACATAGTCGAAGGAGGTCGAAGGAGGTCTTCTACATAGTCGAAGGAGGTCTTCAACATGTCATTTTTTCAAACTCTTCTAAACTCACCAATTAGGTCACCCAAGTGGGACAGCCCCTTAAGATTAGAAGTTGTTCAGCCAGAGCTGAACACACTTCTCGGCATCTGCATACACTGGTGTCTGTCTTGCGCTTCTTGTGCTTCTTGTGCATGGTGGTGGAATGATTGGTGGAAACAGGGCCGCGATGTGACCGCTATTTCCTTGACCCCCCCAAATTGAGGTGAGAGTGGTGGGGGAGGGGAGGGGGTAGCATGGGTGGTCAGCAAGTTCAGAAAACTCAGCCTGTGAGTTTCTGTAGTAATTTAATCTTATTTTCTAGCACTATTTAGACTTTAGTGATACAGCGCAGAAACAGGCCCTTCGGCCCAGCAAGTCCGTGCCAGCCGGCAATCACTCCATATACTATATACTCCATAAAACTGCATCCGTTACTCCAGATGCCAGCTGATCTATATCGATGAGGCCAAGCGGAGGCTTGCCGATCGTTTCGCCGAACACCTCCGCTCGGTCCGCAATAACCAACCCAACCTCCCGGTGGCTCAGCACTTCAACACTGCATCCGTTGCTCCAGATGCCAGCTGATCTATATTGGTGAGACCAAGCGGAGGCTTGGCGATCGTTTCGTCGAACACCTCCGCTCGGTCCGCAATAACCAACCCGACCTCCCGGTGGCTCAGCACTTCAACTCCCCCTCCCATTCCGTATCCGACCTCTCGGTCCTGGGCCTCCTCCACGGCCAGAGTGAGCAACACCGCAAGTTGGAGGAACAGCACCTCATATTCCGCTTGGGGAGTCTGCATCCTCTGGGCTTAAACATTGAATTTTCTCAATTCTGTTAACCCTGGCTGCCTTTTCCCCTTCCCACCTCTCCCTCAGCCCTCGGGCCCTGGCATTCCTTCTCTCTCTATCTCTCCCCCACCCGTCGCACCAGCTTCTCATTTTCACACCACAAACAGCTTACAATGGCCTGTTTCCTTTATCTTTGATACTTCTTTACATATCTTTCATTCATTGTTCTTTATCTCTCCACATTACCGTCTATATCTCTCGTTTCCCTGATCCCTGACCAGTCTGAAGAAGGGTCTCGACCCGAAACGTCGCCTATCTCCTTCGCTCCTTAGATGCTGCTGCACCCGCTGAGTTTCTCCAGCTTTTTGTGTACCCCCCTTCCTTATAGATCTGTTTGTCCTGTGTTTTCAAAGGAATGACCCTTGGTATATACTGTAAAAAGAAAGCTCAGTTCTTAAGGATCATTTAGAGGTCATGGACCCTGGCCCTAACAGACGACCAGAGCTCTCCATACCAGTCATGCATGTACCATTCACAGTCGGTCCATTGGCATATTACTGACGTAATGTGCTCAAGATCACTAAGTTGATTCATTCGAGTACCACAGCAAAAGGTGGTTGGTACAACGACTGTCTCCGAACATTAGACTTTGTGGACACCTAACAAGGGGGACTCTGGCAATGCTGCTGTAAGGACCATCTGCTCAAGATGATAGGACTGGTAATCTGTTCTTAATCACTGTAATTGTTTCCATTAATAATATTTTATTTCAGCATTTTCTCCCTTTAATGGAGCACATAGAAGAAATTTGCCAGGAGCTTTGGTTTCGACATATGGTGGCTGTTTGCGAACCCGTGCCATTAGCGAGAGTGGGTGGGATCCTGCGATTCATTCATTAATACTAAACTACAGCAAGCAGTGATTGTCTATTATTATTCAAATTAATTCAGTGCAAGAAAAGAATTCTTATCCTGGAGGGGCCTTGCTCAGCAGGCAGAACTATTTCAGAAGGATGTGGCTTCATAAACACCGGTTCCTCAAGGGACCACCAGTGCCAGGAATGAGTTAAATGCAGGGCTTGGCTTCACAGACATTTAGATACAAGAACAATCGGAGTGATGTGGTTTTGCTTTTGAGAAAATTAAGCTGTTTTCAAATAACTTAGATTCCAAAGGGAATTATTGACATCAACCTCTGTGCAGAAGATACACTGTGGTTATTTAAGTGAAGGGTAACAGAAGTTAGAATCTGATAGATTATTTGGGGGCAAAAGAAAGATGTAGTGCTGTTTGGCTCAGGGAGAGAACACCTTGGCCCAAGGATTAAACTTGAAAGATCCATGGTCATCTTCGAAGATGTCAAAAATTCACACACCATCCCGAGAAAAGTAAATATCATTTCACTTTTTATTTTACTTGTATACATTTTTCCAATAATATATATTATACAGGTGACAATAAAGTACCAGCGACCATTGGCCAGTATTCCATCTTATAGTCTGGACACATTAAAAGGCTGGAAGAAATCCTGACAAGGCATTTCTGCCACAAATGTTTATGAACCAGACGACAAGATCGTTTTCTGTGCCCGTAGCTGAAGCCATGTCTTGCGATGTGAATTTTATGTGAAATCTCAGAGGGTATTTCCCCGAATCTAATTCACAAAGCAAGTCAAAGATTGCTGGTTCCAATATGCAGTCACACATTGCTGCAATTTTGCAAATTGATCACAGTACATTACAAAACATTACAATTATTGCTTAGACACCAAATGCTGGAGTAACTCAGCGGGTGAGGCAGCATCTATGGAGAGAAGGAATTGGCGACGTATTGGGCCGTGAGTCTCGACCCGAAACTTCGCCAATTCCCTCACTCCATAGATGCTGCCTCACCCGCTGAGTTACTCCAGCATTTGGTGTCTACCTTCGATTTACCAGCATCTGCAGCTCTTTCTTAAAGAATTATTGCTGAACCCAGCCGAGTGGTGTAGTGAGTAGAACTGCAACATCACGGCACCAGAGAGCCTAGATCCTGACCCCGGGTGCTGTCTGCACGGAGTGTGGCGTTTGCAAGTTCTCTCTGTGACCACCTGGGTTTCTTCCAGGTGCTCCGGTTTCCTCCCGCGTCCTGAAAGACGTGCGGGTTTGTAGGTTAATTGGCTTTGCGTGACATGGTGGTGCAGCGGTAGAGCTGCTGCCTCACAGCACCAGAGACTCTCTTTTTTTTTTTTTTTTAATTTCAAAATAGACTTTATTCAGGTAATAAATATATACAATACGTGAACCGTGCGAAAAATTCATCCGACATTTTCAGAGGCTATGCAAATTGTTCAATACAGTCTATATACATTGCTCAAATTTCACGAATCTGTCCCCCACCCGTGAGACTTGGATTAGATCCTGGCTACGGGTGCTGTCGATACAGAATTTGTACGTTCTCCCTGTGACCATGTGGGTTTTCCCCGCGTGCTCCAGTTTCTTCCCACATTCCAAAGATGTGCAGGTACGTAGGTTAATTGGCTTGTGTAACTTGTCCCCAGTGCGTAGGATAGAACTACCTAACCTAGTAATGGATAAGTAGTTATGTCCTTCACGCTAGATACTACACAGGTGATCAGCAAGGCCTCGGAGGGCCAAAGAGCATGTTTCCACGCTGTATCGCTAAAACTAAAATTAAAAACCCCACTTGCCCTGCAGGAAAAGTGGAGAGGTCACTTCTATTTACATCCAGGGATAATCCTAGTTGGTTATTCTGTTTGTGATGGGCTACCGGGTGTTATAATACCTTATACAAGCTCAGGATATCCCAGGCATTTTACTCCCACTGAAGTACCTCTGCAGTGTGGCCAATATTGTGGTGTGGGAAATAACATGCTAAGCCCCATGAAATACAATATGAGTCAAGTGTCAAGTGTGTTTTATTGTCGTGTGTCCCAGATAGAACAATGAAATTATTACGGGCCTGTCCCGCTTGGGCGATTTTTCAGGCGACTCCGGCGACTGTCACGGTGCAAAGCCAATGTGATACAGACACACACCACGATGAACAGGAAGCTTGGCGCTGTAATTAAGACGGTGAAAGCAATGTACGGGAAGGGTCATGTAAGTCCTTTGGGGGAGGGGGGAGGGGGGAGGAGTAGGGGGAGGAGAAAGGGGGAGGAGAAAGGGGAGGAGAAAGGGGGAGGAGAAGGGGGAGAAGGGAGGAGGAGAAGGGGGGAGGAGAAGGGGGGAGAGAAGGGGGAGGAGAAGGGGGGAGGAGATGGGGGGAGAGAAGGGGGAGGAGAAGGGGGAGGAGAAGGGGAGAAGGGAGGAGAAGAAGGGGGGAGGAGGGGGGAGGAGAAGGGGGGAGAAGGGGGAGGAGAAGGGGGAGGAGAAGGGGGGAGGAGAAGGGGGGAGGAGAAGCGGGGAGGAGAAGGAGGGGGAGAAGGGGGAGGAGAAGGGGGGAGGAGAAGGGGGAGGAGAAGGGGGGAGGAGAAGGGGGGAGGAGAAGGAGGGGGAGAAGGGGGAGGAGAAGGAGGGGGAGAAGGGGGGGGAGAAGGGGGGAGGAGAAGGGGGGGAGGAGAAGGGGGAGGAGAAGGGGGGAGGAGAAGGGGGGAGGAGAAGGAGGGGGAGAAGGGGGGAGGAGAAGGGGGGAGAAGGGGGAGAAGGGGGGGAGACCACTTTTAAGAAGCCAGAGATACACGGCTGTGAAGCTCGGCGGACATTAACATTACCGGTCGGTTATCCTTGGTTCTGAATACTACTGCTTAAGTTTTTTTTCCCAATGTAGCCAATGAAATTCACCGGTCAGCACTGCTACAACTTCCGAGAACCTGCGACCTCCTGACAACCCACTAGGTCCTCTTGGCGACCCACATACAGTAGCAATGTTACAAAATTTTGAGATTTAAAAAATCAAGTCTGCAATTTATCCCATCAGATAAAGCATAAAAATAAGTTTAATTTGACATCTAGTTCACTTTCATATCTTCAGTATTAAGAAAGTTATGGCCATTTTCATACTCGGAAATTAGCATCTTGCTCCCCATTGCCTTTCAATTGACTGAACTCAAAAGCTGTGATCTGGAAAAGTTAAAAGCCCATAGCTTTCTTAAAAATTAAGAGAACTCAATGATTATATTGAGAGAACTCAGTTATTATAGATTGAAGCATTCTGAAACAAATATGAAACAATCTTACTTGGATGACCTGAAATTAAAGCATATAATTAGTTAGTTATCTAATTGTAGCTAATTACAAAATTCAATGAGTAGATCTAAACATCTATCCATTTCTTAAGAAAATATAAACTTTTTAAAAATTGTCTAAGTGTCCAAATAACATTCACACAATAATCCACAATATAACATAATTTTAAAATCTAATTTTCATGAATTTCTGGGCCAAATGGAAGGAATTTAGTGTTTAATGCCTGTAAATTAATGGCCATTTAAATCAACTAGCGAGTGGGTTTTAGTGGAATGCGGTGGATTGGAACGTTGCGGTTAGCGGTGAAGTCGGTATGAAAAATATTGTTTGTTCATACATTTTTTGGGAACCCATTTCGCAACATGAAAATGTTATTAAAGCCTCCTGAAAAACCAACTTTTAATATAAAAATAAACTATTTACCTTTTTTTCTCCCCTACGCAAAATGCTTCCGGTTGTCGGTGCTCACGGCTTTTGAAGGTGATTTTTAAATTACTCTAGTTAATAAATAATTTAGAGTAATTTAAAAATACCTTCATTCATGAAATGTCGGAGCGATTTTTCTTCCGCAACGAAATCGCCCGACATTGATCGATTTTCCAGGTCTGTTGAAAAACAGCACTTTAAGCCCGCTCCCCTCTGAAAGGCGCCAAAGTCGCACACACAGGGAGCGGCAGAACTGCAGCGCCGCTAAAGGTAGGTTTTGCAACATACCTACCTACAGCATGAGAATTCTTTCTACTCTCCATGGCGGCTTCATTCTGGTCGCCGCTAATGTTTCAACGTGTTTAACAGCCGAATGGCTGTCGGGCCATTGTCAGTTGGGTTAGATTGATGAGACTCTGAGATAGGAGACGGTGACTATGTCTCGCCAGTGGGAGACAATTGACAACTGTCACAAATGTTGTGACATGTGCTTTATCATAATGTTATCTGCAAGCCACCATGCTGTTCACTGCCTGCAAACATAGTCAGGCCAAATATTTAATATCAACCACCGGTCAAAGCCAATCTGCTTCCCTTAAAGTGGAGGTGTGCATTGGGATTGGAATAGATGCAACAAGTACTGGCAACAAGTATCAAAGCGAGCAGGATGTAGCAAGCACCAACATTTGTGGACGCTGCTCTACAAGGCCTGGTGGAAGAGGGGAGGAGGGATGTGTTGTATTAAGGGCCTGTCCCACGTAGGCGTCATTTGCGGGTCATTTACGCAATATAATTTACGCGTCACGACGCACGATGCGCGCGCATGGTGCTCATTACACGCGCATGGTGCGTGGTGTCGTAGGCAGTGACGCGCGGTCAAACGCGGCGTCCCAGGATTTTGGGATTCACAAAATCTTCGCGCGCCACCTACGTTACGAGCAAATGGCGCCCAAGTGGGACAGGCCGTTTACTGAGGAGTAGTAGGCGCCCTCGCTTGTGCTCAGGGGCTGGCAGATAGAAGTAAGTGAGAGACACATAGCCACTGAGTGGACCAATGTCGTACAAGTGATTCCCAATCAAAAGACCTTGAGAGGTTAAGAAGCCAGAAGCAGACATCCATGCAGAAAGAGAACCATGAGGACTGATAAACAGTCTGCTACATGGGAGGGAGAACTCCAGGCAAAAGAAATGGGTGCAGCGGCAGCTCAGGGAAGCTCAGCACCAGCCTCAAACCTAACATACGAGGAGATGGAGTCAAAAGGATGAAACGGAGATCTTTGCCAAGGGCTGATTACTCAGAAGGAAATAGCTCAGAGGAGATCGTGAAATAACGGTGAGAATGGGAGATGAGTGGGGACAGAGGAAAGTGAGATTTGGTGCAAGGAAGCTGTTGAAGTCTGCAATCATTGACAGATAAAAGGACGACACAAGTGGTGTCGATTGGTAATGTAGGTAAGGGGGAAGAGTATTACGTAAAAATATGGATTCATCCAGGTCTGAGTCTGAAGGACTTGATACAGAGAAACACAAGGGGTTAAAATTGCACCTGTGATCTGGAGTATTATTACTTCAGGGAAGGATCTGAGATCTGACGAGGGGAACTTCTGTCAGAGTTACCATTCAGTGAGTCAGATCTGGAACCAAAACAAACCCCAAACATGTAAAGTTTCATTGCTTTTAAAACTCGTTCTCTTTTTAGATAAATATAAATGGTTCTCAAAATGTGGATTTCAAATATGTCTGAAACGCTTCATCTTGAAGAAATGAGATTTCTCCTACTAGGCAAAGCAGACCAATTCTCAAAGACTTGGTCTCCTTTTATCAACTTTTTGCAAGCATATGGTGCAACATAACATAACCTCAGAAATTAAATGGTTTAGAACCGGGTGACGGATGGGCAAAAATACGAAATAGGTAGATCTCTCCTAATCTCTCTTTTCTTTACTTTCTCCTTCTATTTCAATCTTTTCAGCTTCTCTTCTATGCTCTTTATTTCTTTTGCTATCTGTTTCTATTCGCTTGTCTATCTATTCTGACACTCTTTATTTCTTTTTTCCTCCACTGTTCTTTTATTATTAAATCAAAAGTATGAAGTTGTACAAGAATGGAAATATGTATGTATGTATTAGGTACTTAAGTACCACACTATTGTACTTACTTCTAACAAAAATAAACAAAAAAATATATATATATAAATGGTTCTTATAATCAAAATACTGCAAATATATTGTTTGTGTTTGAACCACTGGAGTGAAACAAGTTCATGTGGGATTTGTGAACTTTCTCAGAGCTGACACACACACTAACACTGAAGAACGATGCAGTTTGTGTTTGGTGACCTTCATGACGTGGACAGTTGGCTTATCCCTGCAGTCAGGAATTAGATGGCAAATTTCCATACGTACCACCCTGTTGTGACAGCCTATTTGTTGTATGCACACAAATAACCACTAAGAATCTTGTGCAAACTCAAAAAAGAAAGTTTATTACTTTATAAATGTGAAAACGGACATTTGTTTCCATCAGAAGATCAGGCATATCCCCCTCCCACTCCGTATCCGACCTCTCGGTCCTGGGCCTCCTCCATGGCCAGAGTGAACAACACCGCAAGTTTGAGGAACAACATCTCATATTCCGCTTGGGGAGTCTGCATCCTCTGGGCTTAAACATTGAATTTTCTCAATTCTGTTAACCCAGACTGCTCCTTTCCCCCCACCTCTCCCTCAGCCCTCGGGCCCTGACATTCCTTCTCCATCTCCCCCCCCCCCCCCCCCCCCCAAGTCGCACTAGCTTCTCATTTTCACACCAGAAACAGCTTACAATGGCCTGCTTTCCTTATCACCAATACTTTTTTGCATATCTTTCACTCATTGTTCTTGCTTTATCTCTCCATATCACTGTTTATATCTCTCGTTTCCCTGATCCCTGACCAGTCTGAAGAAGGGTCTCGACCCGAAACGTCGCCTATCTCCTTCACTCCTTAGATGCTGCTGCACCCGCTGAGTTTCTCCAGCTTTTTGTGTAACCCTCGATTCTCCAGCATCTGCAGTTCCTTCTTGAACTCTCTGAAATTAATGATGAGAGCAGCACAGTGGCGCAGCAAGGTGGCGCAGCGTTAGAGTCCTTGCCTTAAGTTCACCAGGACTTAAAGGGGCACACACAGAGAGGGGCACAGAGGCACACACACAGAGAGGGCCACGGAGCCACACACATAGAGGGTAACGGAGGCACCTACAGAGAGGGTCACGGAGGCAAGTCGTCGAGGCAGTGTGTAATGCGTCGAGGCGACTGCGAGCCGACAAGCCGTTTGCCGCGCGGAATTTTTGAACATGGTCAGTTTTTCGAAGCCCCGCGCGATGTCGGGACGAACTCCGCACAATTCTGCACGGCTCCGGTGATCCAAGTGGGACCGGCCCCGCGATGCCGGACGGCTCAAGCAACCACGTTAGGTCGCGCTCATTGCAAAGAGTTGCATGCTGGTGGGACAGGCCCTTTATAGTACGAGAGACTCAGGTCTGATCCTGACTACAGGTGCTGTCTATATGGAGTTTGTACATTCTACCTTTGACCGCCTGGGATTTTTCTGGGTGCTCCCACATTCCAAAGATGTGCAGGGTTGTAGATTAATTAGCTTCTGTAAATTGTAGATAGAACAAGTGTACGGCTGATCATTGGGTCGGTGAGCCAAAGGGCCTGTTTCCACACAGTATCTCTGAACCAAACTAAAAAATAAATTGATTAGTAGACTTTAGGTGACATGATCTCAGAGTTAGAAGCACAAGTAATGAAATGGCCGTATTCTGTGAGCAGCAAGATGTAGGGTCAAACTCATGCACTGATATTCATCCTGCTAATTCCTGACCAGTTCAGGAGGAGGAGGAGAGTCAATGGATTCCAGAGAAGATCTGCAGAGTTTAAACTGCTCACTGTAAAATCATAATATAGCCAGAATCTCACTGTGGGGTTGAATAAGCAAAAGCTGATAAAAATATTTAATATGTCCTTTGAAGATGAGAGCAATGCATCACATGTAATTAGTTAGTGCACAATCAGTTCCACGTGCATTGTTGAAGCTGAGATGTTTTGTAAAGTTGAAGCAAGGAAGCCTCTGTATGGAAAATAAATATATAAATGCTGCGGAGCAATCTGAGTGTAACAATGAACTTTAAGTCATGTGGGCATGTAACGCAAAGATGTCATGATATGAGCAGACGTATTAGTTGTTTTTAGCAAGAAAGTACAATCCTTGTTGTAGAGATCCTAGTATCTATCTGAAGTAGGGTCTCGAACCGAAACGTCACCCATTCCTTCTCTCCCAAGATGCTGCCTGTCCCGTTGAGTTACCCCAGCATTTTCTGTATATCTATGGTTTAAACCGGCATCTGCAGTTCCTTCATACACGTATCAATTGGATATTATTATAGTTTGCATTTTTTGGTGCTAACCAGATGCACTAAATTTGGTGTCGACATTAGTCCCAGCTATTGCTAGCGATCAACACTGAAGATAAAAAATAAGTTATAAAAGAAAGATTTTGCAAAACTTTGTTGGAGAATCACTCATCACCCGACACATCTTGGAACCCTGGTGAAGGAGGAGTGGGAGAGTGTTCCTTCAATTGGTGCATCCTTGGGGCAGTGACAAATAAGACAAAATAATAAGATAGTAAACATGAAGACAGAGTCGATCTGTAGAAACAATCAGACAAGCGGTGTCAGCCTGCAATACGAACAAAGACATCCGTAAGGGAATGGATTGAGTACCAGTTATGTGGGGGGTGGAACAAAATGGCAGCTCAACTGCAAGTACTTTGTCAGGGAAGCCAGGGTGTGGAGTGGAGGATGTGAGATTCACTATCTCTGTAGAAAGAATGACAGATTTTTATTGCTAACACTATTCTTGAACTGAATAGTCACTTGGAGAAGATGCAGATATTGTGAGCTATTCTGGGGGAGTGAAAGAGAGTGATTTGATGCTGGGCATCGGCTCTGAAACATATCGGACACTCTCTGATCAGGTAGCACCACAGAATCCCAAAGATGTTCTTTTCACAGAGCTAGAAGTGAAGTTGGAAGTGTGACCCATTGCCGCTTGGGACAGCTGCGAATTTGGACTGGGAGGAAGGAAGTGGAAAAGACTGGGAATGCTAGAACAATCAGGACATTATAACTCTGGGGAATTTTGAGACCGTGAGCTGCAGTGTCTTTCTGCGAGGGCTAAATTGATGACCGGTAGTGGTCTTAAGCTGCAAACCCTGAAGAGCCTCGCCTGATGACCGGGCTCACAGGTTTGCAGCCTCGACGGGCTTGACACTGGAAAATGCCATGGAGTTTCTGCCATTGCCAAGTGCAGCCATGACAGTGGTCCGGATTCAGTGGCAAAAGCTCTCCATCTCCACCCCCCACCCCCCACCCTGCCGGACCTCATTTAGTTTCACCTATCAGCTTCAAACCCAATAGTTCTCTCATATTTGACAGTGAGACAATTATCTGCACAAATAGAGGTTAGATTAATGGTTTGCGAAAGCAAGATGGAACCAGAAGTACTCGCTGGAATTTAGAAGATTGATGGGGGATCTTATAGAGACTTACAAAATTCTTAAGGGGTTGGACAGGCTAGATGCAGGAAGATTGTTCCCGATGCTGGGGAAGTCCAGAACAAGGGGTCACAGTTTAAGGATAAGGGGGAAGTCTTTTAGGACCGAGATGAGAAAATCATTTTTCACACAGAGAGTGGTGAATCTCTGGAATTCTTTGCCACAGAAGGTAGTTGAGGCCAGTTCATTGGCTATATTTAAGAGGGAGTTAGATGTGGCCCTTGTGGCTAAAGGGATCAGGGGGTATGGAGAGAAGGCAGGTACAGGATACTGAGTTCGATGATCAGCCATGATCATATTGAATGGCGGTGCAGGTTCGAAGGGCCGAATGGCCTACTCCTGCACCTATTTTCTATGTTTCTATGTTTCTATGTAAGATACTTTGCAACCACTGTAGTTGCTGAGAATGAGATACCTGTATACATTTCTACAAGACAATGTTTAAAGGGTAACAGGAAAGACACAAAAATGCTGGAGGTTCTGTGAACTTAGAGTGTTAGGAAGAAGACTGAAAAGCAGGACTTCCTGGGTGGTTATCTCTGGATTGCTTCCAATACCTCGTGCTAGTGAGGGCAGGAACAGGGAGATAGGGATCTGAATGTGTGGCTGGAAGGCTGGTGCAGGGAGCAAGGATTTAGATTTATAGACTACTGGGGTCTTCTGGGGTAGGGGTGACCTGTACAAAAGGGACGGGTTACACCTTAGCTGGAGGGGGACCGACATTCTGGCAGGCAGGTTTGCTAGGGCTACACATGTGGGTTTAAACTAAATAGTGGAGGAAGGGATTGACAAATTGGGAGTATAAAGATGGAGTTAAAGGGGAAGTGAGTGCAGGAATACTTACAAAAGACTCCTGAATTAAAGGGAAGGGAAGTTCGAGAAGTGATAAGAGAGTAAGGTCAGGGCCAAAAGTGACAGGAGTGAGTGCCACAGAGGGCAGTGGAAGCCAAGTCATTGGATGGATTTAAGAGAGAGTTAGATAATGCTCGAGGGGCTAGTGGCGTCAAGGGATATGGGGAGAAGGCAGGCACGGGTTATTGATTGGGGACAATCAGCCATGATCACAATGAATGGCGGTGCTGGCTCGAAGAGCCAAATGGCCTCCTCCTGCACCTATTTTCTATGTTTCTATGTCTCTATGTTACTCCCTCTCATTTCTATCTTCCTTCCACAATCCCAATCCTTAAGCAGGGTACCCAACCTAAAATATCAACCATCCCTTTGCTTCCTCAGATGCTGCTTGACCCGTTGAATTCTTCCAGCAGTTGGATTTTAGCTCCATCTTCTAGCATTTCCAGTCTCTTTATTCCAGTTTGTTATTCCTTTTATCATGTATCTGAACGCTGTGAATGGCTCGATTGTATCATGTGTTGTCTCTCCGCTGGCTGGTTAGCACGCAACAAAAGCTTCTCACTGTACACGTGACAATAAACTAAACGCAACTCTTTTGTCCTGATACTTACGTATCTCCATCATCGCAGCCAAGGGTCGTTCATCTCTGACTGGTCGTGGACATCAACTGGTTACAGCCGGCCAGAGTTAAAGTATCATGAAAGATCAGAAACCAACAGGTGTGGCAGAGAAAAGGACACAAGGTGCTGGAGTAATTCAGCGGGTCAGGCAGCATCTCTGGAGAACGTGGATGGGTGATGCATCAGGTCGAGACTGATTGTAGGGGGGAGAAGAAAGCTGGTAGAGAGGAGATGCAGTTCAAAGCATGGCAGATAATGGGTCGACAAGGCGGGGGGGGGTTGATAAGTAAAAGGTTAGAACAAAGGCCAGAGAAAAGATAGGAAGGTGCGAGACAGGTTTGACGTTACGGATTGAAAAGCCAGAGGGAGGAAAGTAGCAGATGGGGAGGGTCAGTTGAGGGAAGAAATAGGTGGGAGTCCGGATGCGGCACAGGGTGGGGGGTGTGGGGGGCAGGGAATAGCAGGAGGAGGGGGTGGGAAGGGGGATTTGTGAGAGGTTACCTAAAATTGGAGAATAGAAGTGGATATGGTAGGTATGTTACAAAACGTACCTTGAGCAGCACTGCAGTTCTGCCGCTCCCCGTGTGCGTGACTTTGGCGCCTTTCAGAGGGGGGCGTGCTTAAAGTGCCGTTTTTCTTCAGACTGGGCAAATCGATCAATGTCGGGCAATTTCGTTGCGGAAGAAAAATCGCTCCGACATTTCGTTAATGAAGGTATTTTTAAATTACGCTAGATTATTTATTATCTAGAGTAATTTAAAAATCTGCTTCAAAAGCCATGAGTGCCGATAACGGGAAGGATTTTGCGTAGGGGAGAAAAAAAGGTACACAGTTTATTTTTATATTAAAAGTTGGTTTTTATGGAGGCTTTAATAATATTTTCATGTTGCGAAATGGGGTCCAAAAAAATGTATAAACCGGCTGTATTTTTCATACTGACTTCACAGCAAATCACCACATTCCAATCCACCGCATTCCACTAAAACCCGCTCGCTAGTTGATTTAAATGGCCATTAATTTACAGGCATTAAACACTAAATTCCTTCCATTTGGCCCAGAAATTCATGAAAATGAGATTTTAAAATTATGTTATATTGTGGATTATTGTGTGAATGTTATTTGGACGCTTAGGCAATTTAAAAAAAGTTTTTCTTTTCTTAAGAAATGGATAGATGTTTAGATCTACTCATTGAATTTTGTAATTAGCTACAATTAGATAACTAACTAATTATATGCTTTAATTTCAGGTCATCCAAGTAAGATTGTTTCATATTTGTTTAAGAATGCTTCAATCTATAATAACTGGAAATGTCATTGAGTTCTCTTAATTTTTAAGAAAGTTATGGGCTTTTAACGGTTCTAGATCACAGCTTTTGAGTTAAGTCAATTGAAAGGCAATGGGGAACAAGATGCTAATTTCCGAGTATGAAAATGGTCATAACTTTCTTAATACTGAAGATATGAAAGTGAATTAGATGTCAAATTAAACTTCTTTTTATGCTTTATCTGATGGGATAAATTGCAGACTTGATTTTTAAAATCTCAAAATTTTGTAACATTGCTAGATATGGATTAAGGCCCAGCATAACATCATGTAACAAAAAACCCACCCAGAAAAAGATGTGAAACTGCAGCTTCACGATAGCTGACCAGGGAAGGTTGGGTGCAGTTTAACTGACGCATAATTGTAAGGTTAATGCCAGCTTCAGTGAACACACTGACAACTTTTGCACATCTTTTACACATCTGGCATTAAATCATGTCGCATCCACTGACATCTCTGCACATCTGCCATATCCAGCAAGGATAAGTTCTAACAACTTGGAGGCAGGAGGCGGATCACGGAAGTTGGAGGTGGAGCTGATTATTGGAGACAAGAGAGTTAGCATTGTGTGCGTAGAAGAAGGTGAATGCATATGGAAGTGTGCTTAGTACTTAGCATTTGGGCACCAGGGTTTGGGGATAAGGTTTATGTTAATGTTCATGGCACTCACTGCACTGCACTCATAGAATTTCTAGACCAAAGTCACGTCTGCAACGACTGGTTTCCACAAGTACGTGGAGTATTGTGTGCAGTTTTGGTCCCCTAATTTGAGGAAGGACATTCTTGCTATTGAGGGAGTGCAGCGTAGGTTCATAAGGTTAATTCCCAGATGGCGGGACTGTCATATGCTGAGGGAATGGAGCGGCTGGGCTTGTAAACTCTGGAGTTTAGAGGGATGAGAGGGGATCTTATTGAAACGTATAAGATTATTAAGGGTTTGGACACACTAGCGGCAGGAAACATGTTCCCGATGTTGGGGGAGTCCAGAACCAGGAGCCACAGTTCAAGAATTTGTGGAATTCCCTGCCACAGAGAGCAGCGGAGGCCAAATCACTGGGTGGATTTAAGAGAGAGTTAGATAGAGCTCTGGGGACCAGTGGAATCAAGGGATATGGGGAGAAGGCAGGCACGAGTTATTGATTGGGGACGATCACTCATGATCGCAATGAATGCCGGTGCTGGCTCGAATGGCCGATTGACCTCCTCCTGCAGCTATTTTCTATATTTCTATGTTTCTAATAAGGGGTAAGCCATTTAGAACGGAGACGAGGAAACACCTTTTCTCACAGAGAGTGGTGAGTCTGTGGAGTTCTCTGCATCAGAGGGCGGTGGAGGCCCGTTCTCTGGATACTTTCAAGAGAGAGCTAGATAGGGCTCTTAAAGATAGCGGAGTCAGGGGATATGGGGAGAAGGCAGGAACGGGGTACTAATTGGGGATGAACAGCCATGATCACATTGAATGCCGGTGCTGGCTCGAAGGGCCGAATGGCCTAATCCTGCACCTATTGTCTATTGTTTAACTTCCTTGACCTCTTTATCGTCTCTAATTTGCCAAAGAGCTTGTCCAACCCTATGTATTAAATGAGCAGAAACTAACTCGAAGTGAATACCAAAAAGAATGAAGCGTGTGTCTGTGTTCCTCGTGTTGTGTGGTCCCTTTCACCCTCCTGGAATTGGTGTGAAACTGATAGTACTTGTTCCCGTTGTGTTGCACTTGATCCAAGGGGAGCATCAACACACGTATCAATCCGGGCCCTAAGACACTAAGTGCTGGTGTAACTCAGATGATCAGGCAGCGGCTCAACAGAACATGGATATTCTTCAGAATATCCATGTTTTATCCACGATCCCCAGTGATGCTGCCTGACTGAGTTACTCCAGCACTTTGTGTCTTTTTTTTGTAAAGCCGCATCTGCAGTTCCTTGTGTTTCTCTGGTGCGAAAAGACAGTCCGTTTCCACCTCCCCTGTTCTGCTCCAGCCTCAGCTGATTTGCTGTTGAAACTTCCCTTTACCTGCTCTAGAGTTAGAGTGACTACTCTAAAGGGCCTGTCCCACCAGCATGCAGCTCTATGCGATGAGCGCGACCTAACGTGGTCGCTTGAGCCGTCCGGCGTCGCGGGGCCAGTCCCACTTCGATCGCCGGAGCCGTGCGGAATTGTGCGGAGTTTGTCCCAACATCGCGCGGGGCTCCGAAAAACTGACTATGTTCAAAAATTCCGCGCGGTAACGGCTTGTCGGCTCGCAGTCGCCTCGACGCATTACACACCGCCTCGACATCGTGCCTCCATGAACCTATCTGTAGGTGCCTCCATGAACCTCTATGTGTGTGGCTCCGTGGCCCTCTGTGTGTGTGTGCCTCTGTGCCCCTCTGTGTGCCCCTCTCTGTCCCGGCGAACTTACCTTAGGCTTCGCTCCAAGTTCGCCTCACTTTGCGCCGCGTTGCGCCACTCACCCGACCTCCACGCGGCCCCTGCTGCCGGTTTGGTCGCGCTTGCCGCATGCAGGCGCATGCTGGTGGGAATGGCCCTGTACAGGGGATCACCCGACCTCCGAGCGGCCCCCGCTTCTAGTTTGGTCGCGTTCATCGCATAGAGTTGCATGCTGGTAGGACAGGCCCTTAATTCTCCCCTGACCTGCCGGCCTTGTTCTGCCTTGTTCTGCCGACTGCAAGCATGAATAGGATACCAATAGCATCAAAGTTCACTCTTCAATCCTATAAAATGGAATATATTGTAAGTATGGATGGGATCAATTAAAGGTAATTGCGAAGTCAACATATCCTCCAAATGTTGTCGGAAGGAACTGCAGATGCAGGTTTACACCAAAGATAGACACAAAATGCTGGAGTAACTCAGCGGGTCAGGGAGCATCTCTGGAGAAAAGGGATAGGTGACGTTTTGGCTCGAAACCCTTTCTTGGTTCGATTTTCTAAAATGCAATGCAGTCTGATGAAAGATCTCGTGCTGAAGCGTCACCTATTCCTTCTCTCCAGAGATGCTGCCTGACCCGCTGAGTTACTCCAGCATTTTGTGTTTGTCCAAATTGTTCTTTAAGATGGATCTACATTTACACATAGTTGCTAAAGGTGTTTTTTATACCTCGTGCGGAGAGTAGCACTGGATGCAGAGTGGAACAAGACAAGCAACTAGACACACAATAGACTGCAGATGCTGGAACACTGAGCAAACACAAAGTGCTGGAAGATCGCAGCTGGTCGGGCAGCATCTGCGGAAAGAACGGACAGACGCGTTTCAGTTTGGAACCCTTCTTTAGACTGCTGGATTATGTGGGAGAAAGCTTAATAAGAGATGTGGGGGCGGGACAATGCCTGGCAAGTGATGGATGGATGGAGGTGGCTGGGCTCTCGGTTGGCAGATGGGTGGAGTAAGTGACAAAGACTGGAGGTGAAAAGGAGACAAAAGGGTGTCAGTAAGGGGAGAAGAGGCATGGCACAGGGGCACAGCAGTAGAGCTGCTGCCTTACAGAGCTTGCAGCGCCAGTGACCCTGGTTCGATCCCGACTAAGGGTGCTGTTTGTATGTTCTCCCCGTGACGGCGTGGGCTTTCTCCAAGATCTTCGGTTTCCTCACGCACTCCCAAGACGTACAGGTTTGTAGGTTGATTGGCCTGGTTTAAGAGTGTAGGATGGTGTTAATGTGCGGGGATCGCTAGTCGGTGCGAACTCAGTGGGCCGAAGGGCCTGTTTCCGCGCTGTATCCCTAAACCAAACTAAACTAAGAGAAGGAGTGAAATGTAAAACCCGGAGGGCCGAAGAACGAAGCAATCTCAGATCCAGAACTCATCACTCTACTCCCCGCCAAAGAAGATGAGAAGCCATTGCTAGCAACCGATCAAATCTCAACTTTAGTGCAAGGACAATGTTTGGATATAAACAGACTGCTTTAATTATAGTAAGCCAAAGCTTAAAAAGGGAAGATGGCAGCATGTGATTTACTGTAAATGAATGATTACTTGGGGAATCAGAAATGACTTTATGAAAGCACATTTGTAAGTTATAACACAAATAGTTTTCAGAAACAGTTACCTAGTCCTTTCATGTCTTTATTTTTGAAACGGAAGGGAAGCATTTAATACACAGATCACAGTAGACAAACACCTGGATTTATTAGTTCCTTGCAGCTGCTGAAATATAACAGGTCACTGTTTACTTACTTACCATTAATTAAGCGAAAACTGGTTCAAACTAGCCCCCTGGTGCAGAGATGAATGTCTAAAAATTTGATAATTAACCTCTCATTAGGAGACACTATTTTTCTGGGGTGGAATGAAATGACGACTTGCCCTGAGTTCCTTCTATCCATTTTGGAAATTACGCAATCATTCCGGGATACACGTCAACAAAATAGAGAGAGTACAGAGGAGATTTACTAGAATGTTGCCTGGGCTCCAGCAACTAAGTTACAGAGAAAGGTTGAACAAGTTAGGTCTTTATTCTTTGGAGCACAGAAGGTTAAGGGGGTCTTGATTGAGGTCTTTAAAATGATGAAAGGGATAGACAGAGTTGACGTGGATAAGCTTTTCCCATTGAGGGTAGGGAAGATTCAAACAAGAGGACATGACATGAGAATTAAGGGACAGAAGTTTAGGGGTAACATGAGGGGGAACGTCTTTACTCAGAGAGTGGTGGCTGTGTGGAATGATCTTCCAGCAGAAGTGGTGGAGGCAGGATCGATTTTAACATTTAAAAGTAAAGTGGATAGGTATATGGACGGGAAGGGAATGGAGGGGTATGGTCTGAGTGCAGGTAGATGGGACTAGGGAAAAATAAATGGTCGGCACGGACTGGAAGGGCCGAGAAGGCCTGTTTCCGTGCTGTAATTGTTATATGGTTATATGGTGATGAGTCCATTCACTAGGCAATGTTCCTTCTAGACTTTGGATGGCCAGCTGTTCTCCAACCTGTTCTTCCCACTGCAATGTAAGACCTGTCCTCCCACCCTGTATCTGAGCTCCCATTGAGAAAGCTACCTCCTAGCATTTCTTCCTCCTGTCCTCCTTCATACCTGAGCCCTTGACCAGCCCCAGTCTCAGTCTCAATAAACCCAACACGCTCCCTTACCCCCCCCTGAGGATTAGATCTCTCAATCACTTCGCCAAATCCTCTCCGGCCTTGAGTCCCCAATCTGCTAATGTCTTCAATGGAGGCCTTATCCTCCAATTTCACCAGCTTTTTTGAATTGAATTGAATTGAGTTGAATTGAATTGAATTGAATTGAATTGAATGCCTTTATTGTCATTCAGACCTTTCGGTCTGAATGAAATTTCGTGCCTGCAGTCATACATATATAAAAATAACAATACCATACAATAAACACAAAATTAACATCCACCACAGTGAGTTCACCAAACACCTCCTCACTGTGGTGGAAGGCAAAAGTCTTAGAGTCTCTGTCTTTCTCCCCTCCTTATTCTCCCTCTGCGCTGAGGAGATCCAGGCCGCTGCCACCGCTGACGCCGGAACGCCGGAACACCGCCCCAGGGCCTGCCGCCGGAACGTCGCTGGAGCACCGCAGCTCCCGAAACCCAGGTCACCGCTGGAGCACCGCAGCTCCCGAAAGCCAGGCAGCCGCTGGAGCACCGCAGCTCCCGAAAGCCAGGCAGCTGCTGGAGCACCGCAGCTCCTGAAAGCCAGGCCGTCGCTGGAGCACCGCAGCTCCCGAAACCCAGGTCGCCGCTGGAGCACCGCAGCTCAGAGGGAGCCAGGCCGCCGCTGGAGCACCGCAGCTCAGAGGGAGCCAGGCCGCCACTGGAGCACCGCAGCTCAGAGGGAGCCAGGCCGCCGCTAGAGCACCGCAGTTCCCGAAAGCCAGGCCGCCGCTGGAGCACCGCAGCTCCCGAAAACCACCGGAAGCAGTGTCGCCGCTGAAGCTCTGAAGGCCGTGCCGCCGCCTCTGGAAGCTGGAAGGCCGTCACCAGGGCCTCAGCACAGACGGAGACAGTGTCGGGTGACACGACAGGAAAAGTCGCATCCCCCCGAAGGGAGAGACTAAAACCCCGTTTCTCCCACCCTCCCCCCCCCACACACACATACACAACCCAACAAACCAAAAATAAACACCAAAAACAGGGACAAGGACAAAAATAAAATAAAAGACAGACGGACTGCAGGTGAGCCGCAGCTGCCAAGCAGCGCTGCTACTTCCGGACTATTCCGGACTTTTTCCCTCCTCCACCAGCTCTAAAACACACAGGACATACTTTCAGAACCACCACGACACATGTATAATGCACTCTCACCATTTCAAAGCGCTGTGTCTAATAACTCTCAGATGCGCACGAATTGTGCTCTGGAAGACACAAACTCATGATTGTGTAACAGATACATTTCCAATCTGATCAAAACCTTACTCTAAGGCTGATCAAAATATACCACCTCTTACCAAAAATACACTCAGCTCAACCATGCATCTTCAAACTACTGAAAATACAATTTCAAATCTATTAGCGGCTAACCAGAAATCCAGCCCCCGTTGCATTAAAGCATGTTCAGACGCAACTGGGTTTGGCCAACAGCTCGACACAAAGCGATTGGCGTTTACCTTCATCGGGGCCTGGCGGGGGTAGCACAAGAACGCAGAAGTCTCCAGCTGGCTGGCTGGCCTCTGGCAACCTCGTGGCTGGACCCTGCGACGGGGTTCTGGAGAAAGGCCACAGTTGGAGCACGGGCTTGGGAAGATTCCCTGGAGGTTTCTCTGGGCATTCTGCTGATGGAATCTCAGACATTTTAGGGAAATGAGAAAGGCAAGAACCAGATAGGCTCGGTTGTTTAAAATTATTTGCACCTGAGGTGATGCTTTTAATTATTTAAATATGTTCTTAAGTGGTTTTGTGCACAATCCCTCTACCCATTCCTTCTCTCCAGTGATGCTGCCTGTCCCGCTGAGTTACTCCAGTATTTTGTGTCTATCTTGGACCCTATCTGTTCATGTGTCTGCCTAAATGCCTCTTAAATATTGCAATCATATCTCCTTCTACCACCTCCCCCTGGCAGTGTTTCCAGGCATCTACCACTCCCCATGTTAAAGTAAATGACCTCACTAATCTTACTTAAATTTTCCTCCTCTCATCTTAAACCTACGTCCTCAAGTATTTGATATTTCCACCCTGGGCAAAAGATTCTAAATACCCTTTGTATCCCTCTGATAATTTAATATATTTTTACACGCTATCAGAAATCAATTGTTATTTTCTCCTGTAAGGTGCCAACAATGATGCAAGTAAAGCATTTTAATAAATAATAAATAAATAAAATATTTTTTAAAATGAACAATAAGCAAAAAATAAATAACTAAATAAATAGATAGATAAATGCATCATAAATAATAAAAATAAAGTATTGATTTCTCTAATTTCAGGCATTCCCTCTCTCTTTCCCTCCCCCACCACAGTCGCACTAGCTTCTCGCTTTCACCCAACAAACAGCTAACAATGGCCTGTTTCCTTTATCATCGTTACTTTTTTGCATATCTTTGATTCATTGTTCTTTATCTCTCCACATCATCGTCTCTATCTCTCGTTTCCCTGATCCCCAACCAGTCTGAAGAAGTGTCTCGACCCGAAATGTCACCCATTCCTTTTCTCCAGAGATGCTGCCCGTCCCGCTGAGTTACCCCAGCATTTTGAGTCTATTTCCTGTGTCTTTCAATGGCAAGCGAGCATCCTTTCATTATAGCCTAGTTACTTGTCGGAGGCCCACACTGTTCTAAAGTTACAGCCGCAACACAAACAGCAGTTGAGCGTTTTATCCCCAGTGACTGCTCTGCTATAGACTTGGTTTCATTACATGTGGATGCGTCAGATTCTCAGAAGTGCATGATTCAGAGGTTCACTCTGTATTAGTTCACGCTAAGGAGTTCCGATCGCATTTCACTCATTTTATGGATCCAGGGCTACCCTGATCTCGTCAACCCACCAACTAGATTGTAAATGCAATTAATCTATTATTACTTCTTTGAATAAAGTGAAGCCTGCAAAGGGAGTTTCATTCGAACATTACCTGTAAAATGTAGCACCTGAAAACAGCACATGAGACTATGTGCTGGAGTATGGAGGAGCACAATATCTTCCCCCCATCAGAGGGGATCTATCGGAGGCTCTGACTCAAAAAGGCAGCCAATATCATCAAAGACCCAGACCATCCCGGCTGTGCTCTCATTTTGCTACTACCATTGGGAAGAAGGTACAGGAGCCTGCGAACTGTCACCACCAGGATCAAGAGCAGCTTCCACCCAGCTGGTATTTTCTTGTGATGTTATCCATCAATATGGTATCAACGGATGTTATGCATCAATGTAGTAGAAAGTACCGACACCTATAAAAAGTAAAAAGCCATGTGGCACGTATGTTTATTAAAAGTGTGTATTGGCACCTTTATTGACATTAAAAACACTGTTCCCAGTGACCATATAGTTCTTGAATACCATACAACACTAACCTCACGCAACTATGTTCTTCCGTGTACTGTGTCTGTGGTTGTATTGCAGAATTTAGCTTTGCACTATTATCGTTATCTGATATTACTGTTTACAATGCGTTGTATTATTGATTAATATATAAGGATCTGTGTGTTTTGATAGATTCATTGCCGGCACACAAAAGACCCTTGACTCCTGTAATTTTACCATGGAGAAAGACATGAAGTCTAGGGAACTTGGGAAAGTTAATGGAGATGTCTTGTGGACAGTCTGACAGTTGAGGAGTTGCTGAACGTCCAAAGACATATGAATGTAGACAAGGCTCCCGGCCCTAATCAGCTATCCAGCTTCCCACGGTCTCCTTGGATATATCTGTAGAGTGCCGGCTGAGGTATATGAACCATTATTAAATGCAGCTGAGGTGTCAGAATGCTGGAAGGTGGCCAACATTGTGCTTTAGTTTAAGAACAGCTGCAAAGAAAAACCTGGGAGCTAAAAAACAATAAGCCTAACATCTGTGGTAGGAAAGTTACTGGAGAGGATTCTGAGGGATAAGATAAGCATGTATTTGGAAAGATAGAGGTTTGATTAGGGATAGCTTTGCATGGTCTTGTGTGTGGGAGATCAGGCCTCAGGAATTTGAATGCTTTTTTTGAAAAAGTAACCAAAGAAGGTTGAGGATGATATATTCTATATGGACATCAGGCCTTTGATAAGGTTCTGCATGGTAGCTCTGGAAGGTCAGATTGCATGGGATCCAAGAAGAACTTATTAACTGGATACACAATTGGCTTCATGGTACGAAGCAGAGGGTAGTGGTGGAAGGATGTTTTATTGGACTAGAGGCTGTGATAAGTGTTAGTAGTGGCGTGCCTCAGCGATCGGTATCTGCACATTGCCTTTTGTCAGCTACTGTATATCAATGATTTGGATGAGAATGTGCAGTGCATAATTAATACGTTTGCAGATGGCACTATAATAGGTGGTATAGTAGACAGACAAGGTGGTTATCAAGAATTACAGTGGGATGCTGTTCAGTTGAGTAGGCGGGCCAAGGAATGGTTGATGGGGTTTACTTCAGATATGTGTGGGGTATTACACTTTGGGAAGGCCAAGAGAGGAACTTCAAGGTGAATGGTAGGGGGGTTATAATAATAATAATAATAATAATAATGATAATAACTTTATTACGGACTCAAGGTCCAGACAAGGGGCTACATTACATTAAAAATGCATTGCATATCAAATATCATAAATATATATAAAATCAAGGTAAATCTCATAAAAAAACATCATAATTCATATATTTTAAAAAACCCACAATACTTAAGTTAAAAATCCAGAGTAAAAGATGATCAATGTCGTACAACGAGACAACGATGCCAGTGTCTCCACAGCTGGGATTTGTAGTGTGTAGTGCTAACCCTTATGTTTGTCAAGGCCACAATAAGCACATTTTTAGAATCATTTATCCTGCAAATGAATTTATACATGTGGTGTCTTAGGATAGCTTCTAAAGTACTGACTCCTGCAGCCACAAACATATTACTGGCACTATACCATCTTGGTTGCCTTAGCAGTGTTCTCATGCCATCATTATATGCCACCTTTTGTTCGTTGTCTCTGTACTGTACACTGACAATGACAATTAAAATTGAATCTGAATCTGAATCTGAATCTGAACCTAGAGGATACAGGTTTGAGGAAAGACAGGGAAGATTTAATAGAAACATTAGGAGCAACTTTTTCACACAGAAGGTGTTGAGTATATGGAACGAGCTGCCAGAGGAAGCAGTTAAGCCAGGTACAATGGGTGTACCTGGCTTAACTGGCTAAGGTGGGGCAATTTGGAAAGGATTAACTAGGTGTGTGGGTGTGCTGTATCCCTGAGGCACACCCCTAGTCACAGCCTCCAGCGCACGGTGGCGCAATGGTAGAGTTGCTGCCATACAGGACCTCAGCGCTTGCGGAGACCCGGGTTCGATCCCGACTACGGGTGCTGTCTGTATGGAGTTTGTACGTTCTCCCCGTGACCGCGTGGGGTTTTCCCAAGATCTTTGGTTTCCTCGCACACTCCAAAGACGTACAGATATGAAGGTTAATTGGCTTACGGTATGTGTAAATTGTTCCTAGTGTGTGTAGGATATTGTGCGGGGGTCGCTGGTTGGTGCGGATCGCTGAGCCGAAGGGCCTGTTTCCGCGCTGTATCTCTAAACTAAACTAAGCTAAACTCTATGGCACTTTCAAAATTACAAACTTCAAAATGTATCTCATTGGCTGTGGCATGCTCAGGATGTCCTGAGATTGGGAAAGAGGGAAAGAGAATACATCCCTTCTTTTCTTGTACAAAAGATCATAAGGTCATAAGTGATAGGAGCAGAATCAGGCCATTCGGCACACCAAGTCTACTTTGCCATTCAATCATGGCTGATCTATCTCTCCCTTCTAACCCCATTCTCCTGCCTTTGGCCCATAACCTCTGACACCCGCACTAATCAAGAAACTATCTATCTCCACCTATCCACTAACTTGGCCTGCACAGTCTTCTGTGCAAAGAATTCCACAGATTCATCACCCTCTGACTAAGAAAATTCCTCCTCATCTCCTTCCTAAAAGAACATTCTTTAATTCTGAGGCTATGACCTCTACTCCTAGATTCACCCACTGGTGGAAACATCTTCTCCACATCCACTCTGTCCAAGCCTTTCACTATTCTGTATGTTTCAATGAGGTTTAACGTTTTATGTCATTCCTAACTGTCACTGTATGTCATGTTGTCACTTGCGGGCGGAGCACCAAGGAAAATGTCTTGTATGTGAATACTTGACCAATAAACTTATTCATTCATTCTTAAAAGAATTAAATTCTTAATTGTTTCTTTGCCACCCTGACTGACAATGTATAAGTGGTGCAGCAACTGGAGACACTGTCTTAGAGAGCTTCTCTTCGACATTTTTGCTCATTAATCTGCACTGGTGCATTTGGACTTCCAATCAGAAATTCCCCTGGAGCCCATACTAGCGCAAGTCCTAGGTTTCATGTTCTAAAATACATTCAGAAAGTCTTAGAGAAACCATGCAGATTGCTTTCACCTCAGTCTCACTTGTTGAAAAATACGGTGAGCATCTCACAAGATTTTAGTATCTGTGATGAAGCGCTCTTTTCATTTTCTTCCTTCCATCAGGTTTATGCCGCCACTCCTTGAAATGAATGGCTTTCCCAATGAAAAATGCAACTCGTCTGAAATTCAGGTTTCAGTGTGCGACGAGATTGAGTAGCTTTAAAAAAAAATCAAAATAAACTTTATTCAAGTAAAAATTATATACAATGCAGGAACCGTGCAAAACATTCTTCCGACATTCTCGGAGGCTTTACACACATTCAATACTGTTTATACAAATCACACAATTCTACCCCACACGGTTGCCACGCATGTGGCCTCCTGGGGTGAAATACCTTCTGTTATTTGAGGGGCGTCTCCACCACAAAATGCCCCCCAAATGTCCAGCAGCGGAAGGACCCTAGACTGGTCCTCCCCCCACCGAGCATGCCGTTGGCTGCACCGAGCTTCAGTGCGCCCCTCAGCACGTAATCCTGCAGTCTGCAGCAGGCCAGTCGGCAACATTCCCCGACGGACATCTCGCTCTGCTGGGAGATTGAATAGAACATCCACTACCTTGGTCCTCAGTCCTAACCTTGGGCGTTCTACCCATACATTTGACAAAGGGTAGGTCAACTCACTGTAACCTCCAAGACTCAGCTCCCTCCGCTGGATAATCATGTCATTGCATATTTTAATTTTAAACACAGCAACCTAGGTTTTCATCTTTTTGCAGCAATTGAGGATTATCTGAGTGCTGCTAATGTTATTAAGCCTTATGCAACACTAACAGTTTAGTGTTTCTTTTCATGCAACATGGCAAGCATTGAAATTTTCACACACGCACATCGGCCATCCGTCGGAAACCTCAGCTGCAATGATGCTATCCAGCACCTGTTTCATAATCAAAGCAGCCACTTGAGGCTTTGAAACAGTCCACTCCACCACAGTACAGCTGCTTCCCAAGTAATTTATCTGCAAGAGTGGAATGTCGGAGGTGCAGGGTTGCTGTATTATTTAAAAGTGTTTGGGGCTCTGATCCGCAGAAGTGAGATTGAGGAGAAACATCGTTTAATGGCAGAAAAGATGGCCGACACTCAGGAGCCATTTTGAGTCATTTGAAAAGTGAGTTAAAGCTGGGACATCACATTGCAAATCTTGAAAACCAGTTCATTAGGATTGCTGAAATTGAATGTTGGACATCATGCAAAGCCAACTTAGAAAAAAGAACAAGACTTCACTCACAGCCCCTAAACCTTAATAACAGAGTCATAGAATCATACAGCATGTGGGACTCATTGGCACAGAAGACCGTGGAGGCCAAGTCAATGGATATTTTTTAAGGCAAAGATAGATAGATTCTTGATTGGTACGGATGTTAGGGGTTATGGGGAGAATGCAGGAAAATGGGGATGAGAGGGAAGATAGATCAACCATAATTGAATGATGGAGTAGACTTGATTGGCCAAATGACCTAATTCTGCTCCTATCAATAATGAGCATGAAAATAGGCCCCTAAGCCCAACTTGTCCATGCTGACCAAGCTGGTCTAATTAGTCTATGTTTAGCCCACCTGTTTCAAGCCTTTCCTATCCATGTACTGCCCAAATATTATTAAAAATGGCTGTTATAATACAACAATCAGTTTTATTCATCACATTGCACATAAAGTGCAAGTGAAATGAATTTGCCAGCAGCGGTACAATGATAAAGAACACACAAAAACACACTAAAAAATTAACACAAACATCCACCACAGCATTCATCACTGTGGTGGAAGGCACAAAATTTGGCCAGTCCTCCTCCAATTTCCCCCGTGGTCGGGACCGCAACCCTCTGCTGCCATCACTGCGGGCATCCAGATGTTCAGACAAGGTAAAAAAAAAACCGCCTCTTATGGCAGTTTGTTCCACATACCCACCACTCTCTGTGTAAAAGTTGCCTCTCGGGTTCCTAATAAATCTTTCCCCTCTCACCTTAGCAGTTTGTTACTCTTAATGACAAGGAAATGGACTGAAACTACAGTGGGACAGGACACTATCCAACTGAAGTCACAGGTAAAGACATACAAAGTTGATGGCCTTCAATATATAATGCAAAAGAGGAGTTGACCCAAAAAAGTAACGTGAATATTGAGACATGATGCTGATCACGGTGATGCTGCCTAACAAGTTCACAAGTTCACGTTACAGAAGATGAATAAGGTCATTCGGCCCATCGAGTCTACTCCGCCATTCAATCATGGCTGATCACTCCCTCCAAATCCCATTTTCTTGCCTTCTCCCCATAACCTTCTATGTATCTCTGCCTTAAAAATATCCACTGACTTGGCCTCCACAGCCCTCTGAGGCAATGAGTAGGAAGATTAAATGAGAACTTACCAGATTGAAGTTTGATCTTTATTTTATGAGGAGTTACAATGAGGGATTATGTGAAGAAGCCCGCCAGCCCGCATACGCGTCAACCTTTAAAGCAGCGGTGTGCAATTACAGATAACAGTTGTTGAACTTAATATAGGAAGATTTGAGAAACTAGATCTACCATATGACCTTTATGAGAAGGGGGTTGGGAGCGGAGGTTACGTAATCCCTCATCGTAACTCCTCATTAAATAAAGATCAAACTTCAAACTGGTAAGTTCTCGTTTAATCTTCCTATTTTACTTTGGAGTCACGTGAGTGTCTATGTGAAGATTTCAAAGCTCTGTGATTTCATGCCGTGAACACGAGTCCATGAAACACACTGCATCAATTGACCAAAGATAAGTGAAAAAAACACAATGCATTTAGACATTACATAAATTTAAACATGCTGATGCTTTTTAATAAACAAATGATATATAAAAATAATAGTGACCCCTCATATCCTGGAGCAAACTATAAAACAGAACTTAAAATTGAGTTGACAAACAACTCTAGCCTGGCAATGGGTTTGTTATAAAAAGTTTGGAATGTTTGCACGTTTGACTATCCTCCAGCTGCTAGGATGTGGTCCAGCGGAACCTCCAGAATCCTCGCTGCTGATGTTGTTGCAGCCCTGGTGGAGTGGGATTTAAAAACATCAGTGTCCACTCCTGCACAAGTCAAAACCCGTCTTAACCACATGGAGATGGTCTGCACTGATGCCCTCTTGTGTGTGTTTTTTATAACTAACAAACATTGCTAGTTCAGTGCCTCTAAGGTTTTTGTGGCCTTCAAATACTGTTGTAGATGTGTAACCACACACAACTGGAGTAGGGAATGCCATAAACTCTAGTTTGAGACCTGACACCCCTGGTCTGCTCTGCTTGACTAAGTCATGAACATAAAATGTTATTTTATTGGCAGATGTAACCATTCTGTCCAGTCGCAGTTTATGCAATGACTGGACTGTTGGTCCAATACCAGCGCCATGAGCATAACCACTTTATAAGTGAGTTTGACCAAGGACAGGGATGTAGCTGGAGCCCACCGGCGAAGCAGCATCAGCACAATGTTAACATCCCATATCTCCCTGTACCTGGGCCTGGGTGGATTAGTGTTGAAGATACCCTTCATAAATCTGGATATTAGCGGGTGAGACCCTACAGAGTGGTGTCCCGATCCCAGCAACAAGTATGACGACAAGACACTTCTGGCACAATTAATGGCACTATAACTCAGTCTCTCATCAATGAATAGTTTGGAGAGAAATTCCAAGACATCAGTTATACATGCCATGTCATACGTTATGTTGGACTGCAAACAGAACACTTCCCATCTCTTGATGTAGGAGATGTACTGCTTCTTGGTGCTATCCCTCCAAGCCGCAGTGATCATGTCCACAGTTCGACCTGACAGTCCAAGCCCCAGGAAAGGTCTTCTCAGAATCTGCAAATCAACAAATTGATTTGATCATGCAGTGGATGGCCCTCCCCAGTCATGGGATGAACCAGCAGATTTCTGCGTTTGGGAATGGCCATGTAATCATTCCCAATATCACTGGGAACCATGGCTGTGTAGGCCAGTCAGGCACTACCAAAATGCCTGAGGCGGAGTCTTGCTGGATTTTTTGCAAGCACCGACTGATGAGGCAAAATGGAGGGAATGCATAGAAGAACATTCCTCCCCAGTGTAGCAAGAATGCATCTATCGCCACTGCCACTGGGTCTGGCTCCCATGCAATCCTTTGGTAACTGGTGATTGAGCCTAGATGCAAATAAATCGATATCCGGTGTTCCATACCGAGCAACAATGTCGTTAAATACTTTATGATCCAACATCCATTCTGTGTTGTCATTAAATTTTTGTGCCCTGGTGTCCGCCACTATATTAAACCTACCCAGCAAGTAGGTAGCTGAAATCCAAATGCTTCTTGCAATGCACCAGTGCCAAATAAGGTTAGCCAATTTATCACAGGATACTGACTTGATTCCACCCATGTGATTAATATATGCCACCGCTGTAGTGTTTTCAATCTGTATTTGAATATGCAGATGATGCATATTCCCACAATAAGCTTTCAACCCATGGAATGCTCCCAGCATCTCTAAGTAGTTAATACCATGTACCTGAAGAATTGATGACTCATGCACATCCCATCTGCCACCACAACTAGAGATGGTATTAGTAGCTCCCCATCCTTGAGCACTAGCATCAGTTTGTAATATAACTGAAGGTTTGCTGATCAAAATGTTACTGGAGCAATGCTGAATATTGGTCGTCCACCATTGTAACTCAGAAATAGCTTCAGCTGGTAACCGCATAGGTCTGTTAAAATGACCTACATGGTATTTGAGTGCTTGCTCCTTTTCACGTTGTAAATTCTGATAATTCAAAGGCCCAAACTGTGCAGCTGGAAAAGCAGCACTAATTTGCCAATTACGCTGGCTACTTGTCAAATAGATGGTTGCTCCATAACAACAAGGTTGTTACAGACTTCTATTAATTCCAATCTCTTGCCCCAGAGCAGAGTCACAGACATGTTAATAGAGTTAATGGTAAATCGCAAATAATCAATAACTCCAGATGGTACCAACTTGGATTTAACTGGATGGATGAGAAACCCCAATCTCTCAAACATGTTAGGTGGCTGAAACAGCTAATTTAGCTAATTACAAATTATTTCCTATGATTAGGATATCATCCAAGTATACAATATGATTTTGAGCTCTAAGTAGCCCAAGCACTGGTTTCAATAATTTGGTAAATAATCTGGGGGCTGAGGTTAACCCATTAGGCAACGCTTTAAACTGCCACAGTTGCCCATTTAGATTTCCAGCTAAATTTCAAATATGTCCGGTGATCCCTATGAATGGGTATCGAATAATATTTGAGATCGATGCATGCCATAAAGCATCCTTTGGAAATTAGTTGTTTGGCAGTAACGACGTTTTCCATTTTTAAATGTCTATACTGCACAAGTTAAGTTGAGTCAAAACAAGGGTGATTCGGCACCCTCCTTCTTTCTTTTGTCTTGTAAATATATTCGAAACGAATTGGTGATGTTCATGAATTGACTTTTCAATGACCCCTTTTGCATATAATGTTTTCATTTCAGCTAGTACATCCAAACCTTCCTGTTGTGAATGAACAAATGTCCGGTTTGGTGTATGCTGTGTGGGTGGCAATGAATTGGGAAGGAATTTGATTTGGAACCCTTGTATGCAGTGCAGTATAAACGGATCTGATGTTATCGAACGCCATTCATTCAAAAAAAAGTGTAATCCCCCACCAACTTGTGACCGGTCCACACATCCCATGTTCCAGAAAGAACCAGACCCACCTACCTCCATGGTTACCGGTGGTTTTATGGTTTCTATTTACGCCCCCGAGGTTTGGGGGGTAGGGTTGTTGGAGTGCGCAGATTGCGCATCTTCCACGAGGGCCAGCCTGGGCCTTGGCCTAAAAAAGACTTCTGCCCAGAGAATTCGGCCTTCGAGCTTCAGCGAACCGCTTACTGCTCATGGAAGCGTAGGGGTGCTGCCGCCGGAATGATGAAGCATTGCTTGTCAATGCAGCCTTCATGAGCCCAACAGCTTTCGCTTCTTCATCCAGGTCCTTGACCTGTTTTGGCAGATCTTCTCCGAACAGAAGATTCGGCCGCTGAACATTGCTGGCCCTGCACAATCCCGCAAATTTGCGGTTCAAGGCAGGTCGGATGGCGTTCCTTCTAAAACAGTTTATTTCGAAACACCAGGGCATCCTGCTGTACATCTGACAAGGGACCCCCATCCACAGACCTGGCAAACACTGTAATGCCTGAAGCCAGCAATTTCAGGATTCTTTGGAGCTTCATCTCCTGGGCTTTTATACCCCCTCCAATATATCCCCAGATAGAGTTGTTCACAGCCGGCACGTTCAGTGAAGCACATTTTCCAGGTGTGCGGTACTTTGCAGATGTCTCCACCATTACCTGTTTCTGCAGCTGGTGTGATGTGAGGTAATTAATGCTTGCAGCTAGTTCCTCTTGCAGCGGCTCCCCCTATTAGCGAGGGTATCGCAAACTTGGACGCTATCGCAGGTAATTCTTGTGCTTCATGCACCTCGTGCATTCTGGTATGTTCCCCAGACATACCTCCAAATTTGGAGTCAGTCCAGAACTGACCCCGTACGCTCCCCTCCTCAGAGAGGGAGACATTATGCAGCCCTGGACCAGGCGCTGCCGCGGGCCCCCGAGGAGACCCGCACTGATATAACTCCGTTTCCCGGAGCATATCATGATGGAGCATCCTTTCCATAAGGTGCTCTATCCGGGATAAACGCCCGAAGACGCTATCCATTGCCGGAGGCGAATCCTCCTGGCCTGACTCGTCCGAGTAAACAGGCCTGTCAGACTTTTTCTTGGCTTTCCCCCCTTTCGGGGTTGCCAAGGTGCTTTGGACAGGCAACAAGTCTGAAGTCGCTGACCGCACCGTCAGCGACTCGGATGGCGAAACCGACGGCCACTGGCTGCCCGCACTCCCGCGGTCCTCCGTAGCTGGTTTCCCCATGGAACCATCTGGACTTCGCCCTGGATTTCTCCATGCTTAGTTCGAACTTGAAACTCTGTAACAAGATTTACCGAATAGAAACTACCTCAGAATAAGTTTAAAATTTACCTGTAGGGCTTTTAAACTTACCGCTGGAGGAGTGACATGCCTCCCAGCCAGTTGTGCGCCATGCATTAGACGTATTGACGCGCATGCGGGCTGGCGGGCTTCTTCACGTAGTCACTCACGTGACTCCGAAGTAAAATTCCACAGATTAACTAACCTCTGACTAAAGAAGTTCCTCCTCACCTCTTTTCTAAAAGAATGCCCTTTAATTCTGAAGTTATGACCTCTGGCCCTGGACTTTCCCACCAGTGGAAACATCCTCTCCATGTTCATTCTATCTATGCCATTCAATATTCTGTACATTTCAATGAGGTCCCCCCTCAACCTTCTACACTACTGAGTTACTCCAGCACTTGTAACCAACATCTGCAGTTCAATGTATCCAAAAGTCTCTGCTGTAGGATGTGAGGAATGTACTTAAGCAGGGGTTTTTCAAAGAGGAGTCAATACATGCAACGGTCAAAGCATAGTATTGCTGGAGTCAATAGCGGTTAGCTGAGCTCCTGTGCTGATTTGCATGGTGGTTTGCTGAAAAAATATGTTTTTTTGCATGGTGGTTTGCTGAAAAAAAGTCCCAGATGAAAAGACACAAGGTGACATAGTGGTGCAGTGGTAGAGTTGCTGCCTTACATAGAAACATAGAAACATAGAAAAATAGGTGCAGGAGCAGGCCATTCGGCCCTTCGAGCCTGCACCGCCATTCAATATGATCATGGCTGATCATCCAACTCAGTATCCTGTACCTGCCTTTTCTCCATAACCCCTGATCCCTTTAGCCACAAGAGCCACTTCCAACTCCCTCTTGAATATAGCCAATGAACTGGCCTCAACGACCTTCTGTGGCAGAGAATTCCAGAGACTCACCACTCTCTGTGTAAAGAATGTTTTCCTCATCTCGGTCCTAAAGGAATTCCCCCTTATCCTTAGACTGTGACCCCTTGTTCTGGACTCCCCCAACATTGGGAACAATCTTCCTGCATCTAGCCTGTCCAACCCCTTAAGAATTTTGTAAGTTTCTATAAGATCCCCCCTCAATCTTCTAAATTCTAGTGAGTACAAGCCGAGTCTATCCAGTCTTTCTTCATATGAAAGTCCCGACATCCCAGGAATCAGTCTGGTGAACCTTCTCTGAACCCCCTCTATGGCAAGACCAGAGACCTGGGTTCAATCCTGACTATGGGTGCTGTCTGTACGGAGTTTGTACATTCTCCCCGTGACCAGGTGGGTTTTTTCCAGGTGCCATAATTTCCTTCCACACTCCAAAGACGTGCAGGTTTGGAGGGTAATTGACGTCTGTAAAAATTGTCCCAAGTGAGTAGGATAGAACTGGTAAACGGTGATCGCTGGTCAGCGTGGACTTGGTGGGCCGATGGGCCTGTTTCCATGCTGTATCTCGAAACTAAACAAAACATGATGTGTTGGGAACGTGAATGAAGGATGTATCTTCCGCGACACAAAAAGAGTTTTTTCATAGTGTTTTTTGAAATGCCCGGATGTGCCGTGTTGGCTGTTAATACGTCAGCTGGAAGGTGCTGCACACCTGATTACTTCACGGAGGAATAGCTAGTGAACAAATACTGCAGCACGACGGCAAGGAGAGAGCTGGGCAGCAGGGTCCATGATGGAAGTGTCTGCAGAGGCCGGCATAAGGTGCAAAGGAGATGTTTCTGGCCACAGTACCATCATAGCCAGAAACTAAGATCAGGATGACCTGTCTCCGAGAGGTGTTGAGCTAAAGGGGCTGTCCCACTGCGGCGACCTAATCTGCGAGATCAGAAGAGTTTGCCCTCGACTCATACTTGCAGCATGGTTGACACGATGTCCTAGGAGGTCTTTGTAACTCTCCTTCATGCTCGAGAGTAGTCCCCGCGTACTCAACGACTCAGCTAGGTCGCGGCGTAGTTTTCAACATGCGGAAAAATGCCCGCGAGTAAAGAAAGGTCGCCACGGAAAAAATCAATATTTTTTTTACTCGTAGGTTTAGCCGAAGTAGGTCGTAGTAGGTCGGCATTTTATTCATAGGTAATCGAGGGTAGTCAAAGGTAATCGAAGGTAGTCGTAGATAGTCTTCAACATAGTCGAAGGAGGTCGAAGGAGGTCTTCTACATAGTCGAAGGAGGTCTTCAACATGACACTTTTTCAAACTCTCCTAAACTCGCCAATTAGATAGCCGCAGTGGACAGCCCCATTACCTTAGCGTACGATAGCCAAGGTGGAGCAGGGGAGATGTGAGAAGCCTGATGATGGAGCTGTATGCACTAGAAGCCATCCAGAGAGGATACGTCAGAGGTAATGATTCATACATTTCAAAATGGTCAACACAAATGGCCAAACGCAGGCAGGTGGGAGTAGTGTAGCTGGGACATGTTGGCTGGTGTGGGCAAGTTGGGCTGAAATGCCAGTTTCCACATTGTATGACTCTCTGACAGGAAAACAGACCAGTGTCCACAGGGAGATGGAGGGAGAATTAGCGTTATACAGCATGGAACCAGTCCCTTTAGCCCAACTTGCCCACACCGACCAACATGTCCCACCTCCTTGCATTTGGCCCATATTTCTCTAACCCTGTCCTATCCGTATCCATAGTGATGTGAAGGCAGAAAGTTGGAAGCAGGGGAGACCATTAAAGTGGAAACTGCTGCTATTGGACGTAATAGAATCATAGAATTGTCCAGCACGTACAGTAACAGACCCTTCAGCCCATTGTGTCCATGCTGACCTTTATATTAATCTACACTGATGCCTTTTTTTGAGTCTGAGAAGGTTTTGGAAAATATATTTAATTGCAGTTCTCACTGATAACTAGTTCTTATATGTGTATATTGCCTTTTTTTTAGGATAAACCAGTGTTTTATTTATTAAGTGTGTTTATTTTTATAGACTGAGTGTACTAAGGTATGACATTCGATACTTTGTATTAACTACAGTTGATAGTAGGATGCCATTAATAAGCGTGTTTGACTAGAAGTGATCCTGTTTTACTTTGATGAATGGTAATAGAGAGAAGAACCTGCAGACATTCGTATTCTGAACAATTTTGGAAACGACTGATAATCTATTATCAGTCACGGTCGGCCTATTTAAAATTAAATAAAACTCTCATCATTCTAATTCCACCCATTTTTCTTCACAAACCTCATAATTCCTCAATAATAGTTTACAAGCATACAAGATCAAAAAAAGAATCTCCCTTCACTGAGGAAAGACATTCTTGCCATGGAGGGAGTACAGAGAAGGTTCACCAGACTGATTCCTGGGACGGCAGGACTTCCTTTTGAAGAAAGACTGGATAGACTCGGCTTGTACTCGCTGGAATTTAGGAGATTTAGGGGGGATCTTATAGAGACTTACAAAATTCTTAAGGGGTTGGACAGGCTAGATGCAGGAAGATTGTTCCCGATGTTGGGAAGTCCAGAACAAGGGGTCACAGTTTAAGGATAAGGGGGAAGTCATTTAGGACCGAGATGAGAAGATCATTTTTCACACAGAGAGTGGTGAGTCTGTGGAATTCTCTGCCACAGAAGGTAGTTGAGGCCAGTTCATTGGCTATATTTAAGAGGGAGTTAGATGAGGCCCTTGTGGCTAAAGGGATCGGGGGTATGGAGAGAAGGCAGGTACAGGATACTGAGTTGGATGATCAGCCATGATCATATTGAATGGCGATGCAGGCTCAAAGGGCCAAATGGCCTACTCCTGCACCTATTTTCTATGATTTCTATGATTTCTATGAACTGATAAAGCATCCAAATCATTGCCTCAAACACCAACCAAATAGCCCAGGAAGCAATTTTAATGAAAATACTTTTAAAGCTGCATTTAGCACCTTGTGCTCCATATTTGATTCAATGAGCAATAACATTCAATTCATTTGTCTAATCATTTGTGGAAACATACATTTTTCAAACTACTTTGAATGATTTTGTTTGTATTCTGCGATGCTAAAATTAGTACAGGAGAAAATAATTCAGGAGCACTGTGCTTATCTAGAGACAGGGTAGCACAATGGTTAAGCAACAGGCCTAACTATCCAAGTGAATGATTCATGAGCTGGAGATATGAGTTCAAGTCCCGCAATGGCAGATGGGGGATTTCAATTTAGTTAAGTAACTCTGGAATTACAAAGTGTAGGGATTGTAATGCCATGGGCCACCCTGTGCCCAGTTCTGATGAAAGATCTTCAGATTGAAACTTCAACATAGAAACATGGAAAATAGGTGCAGGAGTAGGCCATTCGATTCTTAGAGCCATCCAATATGATCATCCAAAATTAGTACCCCTTTCCTGCTTTCTCCCCATATCCCTTGATTCTGTTAGCCCTCAGCTATATATAACTCTCTCTTGAAAACATCCAGTGAATTGGCCTCCAAAAATGGGTGAAAAACTCTGTCTATCCAGAGATGTTGCCTGTCATCAGGAGTATTTATTTTTTCAATCTTCTTCAGCATCCTTACTATTGTGGCCCATATGTAACTACAGACTCCACAGTGTTTCTATGTTCCTAAACATGGTACTAAAGTTGTCGTACTCACCACACTGCAGTCTCAGCTTGCTACATACACCCTGATGAAGGTGGAATATATTTGGAGGCAGAGTGTAACATGCCATCCAACGTGTGTCTGGACAGAAGAAGGGTCTCGACCCGAAACGTCACCCATTCCTTCTCTCCAGAGATGCTGCTTGTCCCGCTGAGCTACTCCAATCTATCTCCTGTTTCTGTACAGTAGACGTCCGTAAAAATAACCCTAACCTTAACCCTGATCCTAACCCTAGAAAAGGCCAGATAGAACAGAGGATAACCCGTGACCAAAAAAATGTGGTGTATGCAATTAAATGTAAGGAGTGTAACTTCCTGTATAAGCGGGTAACAACCTCCGAGTCAGGCTAACAGGATGCCTCAGCAACATTGCAAGGGGAGACCAGTCCAAACTCATTGGCAGACACTTCCAGCAGTACGGGATCCAGTCCATCGAGATCATGGGCCTAGAAACAAACATAAATTAGTCAACCGGGCGTAGGAAGAGGGCAGAGAGGAAATGGATTGAAGCATTACAGACACAAGGGCCCACAGCCTTAACCTAGCATAAACCCAAACCTAGGGTGGACCCAGACTGACTCCTACAAATCTACAGAAGGGCAGGTGTAAAGGCGAGTTTAATGAGACTGCGGGCCGAAGCAAAATGGCAGTACATTGTGAAAAGGAATCTCCAGGGGGAGATCATTGAGTACCAGAGGGCGCTTTGTCCCGCTGCCAAATAAATGATAACCTAACCCCAGAAAAGGCCCAGTTAGCCACGGGGTTCAAGGTGACATTAGATACGGCCCATTGACTAACATATCCCTTGGACGAAGATAAATAAAGTCTGCCGGCAGCATTCTCCACAAACACGGGTTGGTAAACTGGGAGGAATTAAGAGATCCGCACATGAGGTTGAAGAGAAATACTGTACCTGTATTACAAGTTGTGCAAGTGCTGCCTGCTAATAAAAATCGCCTTCATTCAGGACCGATGGATTTAATGAAGGAAAAGTATCAAATCACTTCACAGAAATGTAAACAAACATCAGTTTCTATCTTAAGACCGGCAACACCAGTTCGAAGTGATTTATGAGGGAGTGAATGAAACATAAGGAGGAAGTGAGAGTTAAGGAGGTAATTCCAGAGCGTAGTTTTAGAAAAGGCCAGCAATGTGAGCGCGGTCAGCAATGGTAGGAAAATAGATTTCAAAGGAAAAGAACAGGGTCTTAGTAGTCTGGAGATTGGTGCCACTGAGCCACTAAACAAGACATTTGATCAGATGTATAAGAAAGAGATTTGCAAAGGTAAACAAAGAGGGTTCTGAAGAAAGGTCCTGACCTGAAACGTTGCCTGCTCATGCCTTCCATTTTGTGTCTAGATTTATGAAATAGATTTAGGAAAACCTTTTGAAGCCAAAATTCAATGTTTTATTTTGCAATTTGTCTTTGGAACATTGCAAAAATTGTAAGCAAGAGGATGTCACCTGGTCCATAATAGCTCTGTGGTAGAACTGGTTGCTAGCAAAGATGATCCTATCCTCAAAATGGTGCATGTTTGCTTACGGCAGGACATAGAGGGAAAACCATGTCGTCCCACAGATTCCGCTGCTTACGCTGAAGCTTCAGGTAGTTTAAAGCAAAGATAGACACAAAATGCTGGAGTTATTCAACGGGACAGGCAGCATCTCTGGAGAGAAGGAATGGGTGACGTTTCGAGTTGAGACCCTTCTGAAGAACCCTTCTCTCCAGAGATGCTGCCTGAACCGCTGAGTTACTCCAGCATTTTGTCTCTATCTTTGGTTTCAACCAGCATCTTCAGTTCTTTCATGCACACTTTAGTTAGTTTAGTTCAGTTTAGTTTTAGTTTATTGTCACGTGTACCGAGGTACAGTGAAAAGCTTTTGTTGCGTGCTAACCAGTCAGCGGAAAAACAATACATGATTACAATCGAGCCATTTACAGTGTAAGGATACACGATGGTCGAGCTGTAAAGGGGCTGTCCCTCTTGGGCGACCTAATTGGCGAGTTTAGAAGTGTTTAAAAAAATGACATGTTGAAGACTTCTTTCAACTATGTAGAAGACCAGTTTCGACTAGCTACGACTAGCTATGACCAACTTCGGGAAAATTGGACACCGAATAGTGGAGAGTGAAGACGACCTCCTTCGATCTCATTCGACCTCCCTTTGGCCTCCCTTCGATTATGATGAAGACTATCTACGACTACCTTCGACTACCGTTGATTACATACGACTAACATGCCGACCTACTACGACCTGCTATGACTAAACGTATGAATTTTAAAAAGTAGCGATTTTTTCCATGGCGACCTTTTTTTACTCACGGGCATTTCTTAACATATTGAAAAAAACGCCGCGACCTAGCTGAGGCCTTGAGTACGCGGAGACACTTCTCGAGCATGAAGGAGAGTTACAAAGACCTCCTACAACCTCGTGTCGACCATGCTGCGAGTATGAGTCGAGGGCAAACTCGCCAGAACTCGCGAATTAGGTCGCTCAAGTGAGACAGGCCCTGAATAGTGCAGTGCGGTTGTAATATGTGATTGTAGCTCTGCTTCTGTCGCTAGCACGCAAATAGTCCTCTGGGTTAGGCGCCATCTTGGAAGCATAGTAGCTTGGAGGCTGGGCTGTGTATAAATAAACACAAGTTTATTTTCTGGAAGACTAACTTGCCTTTCTGCAGCTTGAAGCAGATGGGTCCTTTGTTACCCATTCCTTTCTCATACAGCTCTTACAAGAGATGGTGCTAGGAATTATCCTCAGATTCATGGCCGTCCCACTATCGTAATGTGAGCATGTAATATGGACAAGCACTACTAGATGGCAATCAGCTGAGAAGGTTGTTGGCTGCAACCTTACCCCCATCGACGAACTGTACACTACAAGGGCCAGGAAGCGAGCGGGTAAGATCATCTCTCACCCTGGCCACAAACTCTTTGAATCACTTCCCTCTGGAAGGCGACTCCGGACTGTCAAAGCCGCCTCCGCCAGACATAAAAACAGCTTTTTTCCATGAGCAGTAGCTCTACTCAATAACCAAAAGTCTGTAGCCTCCTTTTGCTCTGGTATTTTATTTCAATCACGTGTTTAAACTATATTTTAATGTTTTATGTTCTATTCTTAATTGTTTACTGTTTGTCGTGTCTTGCGAGCGGAGCACCACGGCAAATTCCATGTATGTGTACATACTTGGCCAATACACTTGTTTATCATTCATTCATTCATTCATTCATTCAATGTGAGAGGCATTGGCTGGGAATTGCCTGTGAAAGTTGAGAATCAAAGCCATGACATAAATGTACTTTATCAAGCAAAATAAATAACACATTATTGAGATATTATGTTGACCAGGCAATATTGAAATGAAATCTTATGAGATAAAGGGAGTTAAAGCTGGTATTTAGATTAGCTATGATCGAATCAGTTTCCATGTTGCCTCAGTGCTATATCTCCAACACTATAAGGACAGTTCAAGAAATACTTTGTGAGTTATAACGTGCACTGAGACATACTGTGTGAACATCTACTGGAAGACGAACAAGGTTATTGCCATGTTAAAAAGGGGCCATGTGCCTTCAGGGGCAGCAAAATGACATTTACCAGCCTAGATCAAGTCAGAACATTAAGATTCCAGATAACATGCTCTACATCTCAGCTTAGTCTTTATCTCCTGTTTCACTTTTTCAGACATTCTCTGACAATTCTTTCCAGGATGGAATAGAGTCATAGAATCAGAGAACATATTCTGTGGAAACATGCCCTTTGGCCCAACTTGCCCACATTTGCCAACATGTCTCATCTCCACTACGCACCTGCCTGTATTTGCCCCATAGCTCTCTAAATCTGTCCTATCCATGTACCTGTCAAAATGCTTCTTAAATGTTGCGATAGTACCTGCCTCAACTACCTCCTCTGGCAGCTCGTTCTGTACAGACACCACCCTTTGTAAGAAAAAGTTACCCCTCAGGTTCCTCTTAAATATTTCCCCCCTCAGCTTAACCTATGATCTCTGGTTCTTGATTCCCCTACTCGAGGCATGAGACTCTGTGTGTTTACCCGGTCTATTCCTCTCATGATTTTGTACACCCCTATGTCCAGCTGCAAAATGGGGCTGACCAGTGGACCTCTGCACCAGTGCATTGCATTGCCTGCCATCTTGAACCTCCTCATACCTGAATCTGGGCAACTTCTAGCTCTCACCAAAGCGATGAAAATAGACAATACACAATAGGTGCAGGAGTAGGCCATTTGGCCCTTCGAGCCAGCACCGCCATTCAATGTGATCATGGCTGATCGTCCCCAATCAGTACCCCGTTCCTGCCTTCTCCCCATATCCCCTGACTCCGCTATTTTTAAGAGCCCTATCTAGCTCTCTCTTGAAAGCATCCAGAGAACCTGCCTCCACCGCCCTCTGAGGCAGAGAATTCCACTGACTCACCACTCTCTGTGAGAAAAAGTGTTTCTTTGTCTTCGTTCTAAATGGCTTACTCCTTATTCTTAAACTGTGGCCCCTGGTTCTGGACTCCCCCAACATCGGGAACATGTTTCCTGCCTCTAGTGTGTACAAGCCCTTAACAATCTTATGTTTCAATGAGATACCCTCTCATCCTTCTAAACTCCAGAGTTTACAAGCCCAGCTGCTCCATTCTCTCAGCATATGACAGTCCCGCCATGATGCCGCAATTGCCGTTCTTCTCCCAACTCACATGTGTTCCGGTATGAAACATTTCCGTACGCTCACAGAGTTACGGTAGAAGTATGAAATCCAAACCTGTCCTTTTACCTCCACCCTTCCCACCATCCCGTCACCCTAACAGTCTTTTCAGGTGAAGCGGTGAGGTGAAGACGTGTAAAATTAATTCTTTCCACAGCTGTTACCTCTTCCAATCCCTGCACCTCTTCCAATATAGAATATAGCATTCAATGTTCACAATGTAGAGAGCAGACACAGCACCAGTTTTCTGCCCACCAAAGTGGATCCTGAGTCTCCATTTTAATTCACATTCCCACTCCCATGCACTGTGTTCTCTCTCTCCCATGCTGTTACAGTCCAGCACAGTTCTGAGGCCCAATATAATCTTGAGGAAGAATACTTCCTGTCTGGGAGCATTGCAGCCTATGTCAAATTCTCCAATTGTAGACAACTCATTCCTTCTTTCGAAGACGGACACAAAATGCTGGAGCAACTCAGCGGGGCAGGCAGCTTCTCTGGTCGAAACAGGGCGGACCACGTGAGGGTTGCAATCTCCCACCCCGCTACAGAGTCTATAATGTATAATCTGTTCTGAATTCCACCATATTTAGCAATTGTAAAGATGCACTTGGCTTCATTACCAAGAAGATCCTGGAAGATCCAAGAGTTACACTAAAAATACCAGATTAACACAGTGGGACAGGCAGCATCTCTGGAGAGAAGGAATAGGTGACGTTTTGGGTCGAGACCCTTCTTCAGACTGATTCAGGGGAGAGGGAACTCTCGTCGGAGAGAGGAGGAGAACTTCAGGACCCTGAGGAGATTTTACGGTGAAGCAGGCAAAGTGTGTTGGAAGGAACTGCAGATGCTAGTTTATTCCTACTCATTCCTTCTTTCTGTTTGCAACTGAACTGGTTATTTCTACCTGTCATAGTTTTGGATGAGACTTTCTCTCGTCGTTTGTAGGGTCTGGCTTTCTGGCCATGTCCCCGTGCCTTGCTAGCAGCAGCACATACACAAACAAACCAGCTGAATGGGCTTCTAACCACCATAGTCAATCTTTTGGTCTCGCCTTATCACTGATATTTCTCCCCAATCTGTCAGCTACTGGAAACAAACCATCATCTCTCTCCCCCAATTCTGACAAAGGGTTTCAGATGCGTAAAATTAACTCTTTCCACAGATGTAACATACCTCCTGCATTCCATGTTGTTATTGCTTCAGAAATATATGCCACTGCGTTCATAAAGTATATATTTTTCTCTTCATATATATATCTCTCTTCATAAGATAGTTAGCCTGATCCTCATTTTCTGTATTTCCATCTTTCAAGCAATTTTCCAACACTCTTTAACAGTCTTTGTAAATCCAGTTTCAACAGCGATTTATAGCATTGAATTCCAAATCAACGCCACTTCTATGTGAAGGCTTTCTTTTCTATAAGTTGGCTTTTAATTTCTTTTGCAGTTAAATGTTAAATTTGAACTCTTGCTGTCATCATATCGACCAAAGCAAGCAGCTCAATTATGTTCATAATCTTTAAAGGCATGAAGCACCTCTCCCCTTAATCTGTGTAGATGCTTTGAAAAAATAAAGCTGCCTTCATGGCTTGGACACCTCATTCATCACAATGTCCCCAACTCAACCTTTTTGTAAAATGGTGTGCAAATCCGTGTACAATCCCCCAACTACGAGACATCTATTTAAATAGGAATTGTACTGAGGTTGACAAATCTGCTGCATGAGTTAATTGCTATAATGCAAATCGTGGCAGCATTAATTTCTTAACACATGCCATAACCAAGTATTACATTCGTTCCACAGTGAAATGACCATCATCTAATGATACCATCCCATGATATTAGCAATACAAGTTGCAGGTTTTCACGATCATTTCTCCAAATAGGTGCAAAGCATTTGTGCAACATATTCTCCCTTCACTCAAAATGTTCTAAACACTGCAGAGCTTCTATCCCAGGCTCATTCTCAGCATTGGGTGCTGTCTATCTGGTGTGTATGTGGTGTTTGCATGGTCTCTCTGTAACCATGTGGGTTTTAATGTGATCCAAGTTCCTCGCACATCCCAAATATCTGGTTTATACCAAAGATAGATACAAAATGCGGGAGTAACTCAGCAGGTCAGATAGCATCTCTGGAGAAAATGGAGAGGTGACGTTTCAGGTCAGAACCCTTCTTCAGTATCTATCCCAAATATCTCCTGGTGGGTTAAAGGACACCTGCAAGTTGTCCCTAATGTAGGTTGGTGGCAGGAGAATCAAGGGGGAGTGATGAGTGTATGGGAAAGGACGAGTTAGAGGTAAAGGAACAGGAGAATAACACTGATGACAAATTGGGTATCAGAGATGACAGAATGGACATCAGAACTTATCACAATGTTTCACAAGCTGCAAGCCGTTAACTCTTTTTGACATGAACAATCCCAGGAATGAGTAGGTTAACCCATGATGAGCGTCTGTCGACACAGGGCCTGTACTCACTGGAGCCTCATTGAAACGTACAGAATAATGAAAGGCTTGGATAGTGGATGCGGAGAGGATGTTTCCAATAGTGGGAGAGTCTAGGACTAGAGGCCGCAGCCTCAGAATTAAAGGACATTCTTTTAGGAAGGAAATTAGGAGAAATTTCACTAATCAAAGGGTGGTAAATCTGCGGATTTCTTTGCCACAGAAAGCAATGGAGGCCAAGTCAGCGGATGTTTTTAAAGCAGGGATCTGCAAATAGGTAAGTGACTATTGAATTGCTTTGATCTTATTGATCTTGTTATGGGGGACACATTGCCAGTATTCCACAAGGAACATTCTCCTCCTCTTCTTAGGAAAGGATTATTGAATATTTTACAGCCATATAAACAAGAAGACAAACCCTAATTAAACGCACAATCTAAAGGCAGCACTCCAAATATGAATTGTCATTCCACCCGTTAATACTACAGTAACAGAGCCTTGGATCTTCAGTGCCCCCCTGTGAAATACCCAGAGTCCTTTAGTGGATGAGCACTTCCTTCAAAGGAACAGCCCACCAACTGCACTTCCTCACCAATTCACTCAGATCACCCTGTGTTAAGTGTTCAATACTTGCAGGAGGCTTTGAATGCTAGGAGATTTGACTGTGACGAGTGTGTCAGCAAGATGTTCAAATATTATTCAAAGATGCAACATACAAGGAATTTGGTTTGCCATACAGTCATGCCAAAAAAGCAACAAGATACAAAACTACATTAAAATTTGACATAAACATCCAGGGCCGGATTTAGATGAAGCGAGACCCTAGGCTGGTCCACTTGTGAGGCCCCTCCCAATCCCCCACCCCCACGTCTAGAGGAAGATGGTCCACCAGATTGACACCGATTTGCAGCCGAGTGTGGCCAATGAGATAAGGGGCTGGAAAGCTGCACTTTTTATTTATTTATTTATTGCCAGTGCTAGTGTCGAGTTATCGGTTTAAAACACTATTATTCTGAAATGGAGGGCAAGGAAAATTACTGAAGGGTTGTTTAGAGACTACAGTGCGTTGTGGCAGCATATGTAAGCAAGACCTATGACAGTGTCAAAAATATTATACACCTTGCAGGGCTCTCACTTATTTTTTTTTCTCTGTTGTCAACCGGGCAACCTTGGCAGATTTTTAAATTGCCAAATGACAGTGTAGGTTGTCATTTAAGACTGCTTGCATGATGCGTGCGATAATGTGCTCGGACGAAGTGCATAGTTATCAGTCGGAATTATGGTCAATTAAGCATTCACATATTATTTCTGCATCAAATAAAGTCACAAACTAAACATATTCACCAATCAAGACATGATATATACCACAATGACATACAGCAAAATTATAATACAGTATCTCAACTCTTTTTACACGTTGCAATGAATGCAATTTCTATTATTTCTTTCCACTTCCAAACAAAAATGTGGTTGGATTATTCAGCGTATGATCAACCTCGATGAGACCAAGCGTAGGCTTGGCGATCGCTTCGCCCAACACCTCCACTTGGTTGGCAATAAACAACCTGATCTCCCGGTGGCTCAGCACTTCAACTCTCCCTCCCATTCCGAATCCGACCTTCCTGTCATGGGCCTCCTCCATGGCCAGAGTGAGGCCCACCATAAATTGGAGGAGCAGCACCTCATATTTCGCTTGGGCATTTTACACCCCAGCGGTATGAACATTGACTTCATCAATTTCAGGTAGTCCCTGCTTTCTCCTCCCCTTCCCAGCTCTCCCTCAGCCCACTGTCTACACCTCTTATTTTCTTCTTCACGTTCCCCCCAACCCTCACATCAGTATGAAGAAGGGTCTCGACCCGGAACGTCACCTATTTCCTTCGCTCCATAGATGCTGCCTCACCTGCTGAGTTTCTCCAGCATTTTTGTCTACCCATTCACATAAGTTCTGTTATCCCACTTTCCTCACCCACTCCCTACACATTAGGGGCAATTTTACAGAGACAAGTTAACCCACAAAGCCAATGCGTCTTTGACATGTGGGAGGAAACCCACACGCTTGCAGGGAGAATGTGCAAATTCAACACAGACAGTGCCCGAGGGCAGGATCGAACACAGATCTCCGGCGTGTGAGGCAGCAAGTCCACCAGCTGTGCCACTATATTTTATTTTCCAACACACAAAAAATTATACGTTGATAACTTTGGTCACTAAACAAATGAAACTATCCATTTTAGGTCTTAAATCTCCAAGTGATGCTATATCCCCCTTTGCAGCTACTGTATGTTTTAATCCAGTTCAAGACTATGGAGCAGTACATTGGCCATAAATTTACTGCCTAAAAGTGCCAGAGACCCAGAATTTGTCCTGAATATGGGTGTCTGCATGCATGGAGTCTGCTCCTTTTCCCTTTGATCGCATGGGTTTTCCCCGGGTGCTCTTGTTTCCTCCCACATTCCAAAGGTGTGCAGGGACCTTTTTCAGACCAAACCCAAAACATAATATTTTCCTTTTGTCCAGAGATTCTGTCTGACCTGTTGAGTTACTCCAGCTTTTCGTGTCTGTCTTCAGTTTAAACCAGCATCCGCAGTTCCTTCCTACACACACGATACTATACGATAGAACTTTATTAATCCCAGGAGGGAAATTGATTGTGTGTGTGTGTGTGTGTGTGTGTGTGTGTGTGTGTGTGTGTGTGTGTGTGTGTGTGTGTGTGTGTGTGTGTGTGTGTATTATACACACACACACATATATATATTTATATAGTTATATATTCATATATAAATATAAACCATTTTGTTTTCTCGTTTATAACATTGTTTACAGAGTACTATGTTTACATATTCTGTTGTGCTGCTGCAAGTAATGATTTCAGTGTTCTAACTGGGACGTGAGAGAATAAAACACTCTTGACTTACGTCGCTGATGTGTGGGATAGAACTAGAGTACGGGTGATCGGTGGTCGGCGTGGACTCGGTGGGCCGAAGGGCCTGTTTCCATGTTGTATCGTTAAATTAAACTAAAAACACTAAAACCAGAGGGAGTCTAAAGAAGGGTCTCTACCCGAAACGTCACCCAATTTATTTTATCCAGAGATGCTGGCTGCTCCATGGAGTTCCCCCGCACAAGTAAAGCATGGAATAGTCTTCACCCTAACATAGTTACCCAACCAGACGCAACTACATTTAAGGGAGCTCTTTTTTCCCCATGAACCCTTTTTTGCTTAAGTCCAAGTCAAGAGTCAAGAGAGTTTCATTGTCATGTGTCCCAGATAAGGCAATTAAATTCATGCTTGCTGCAGCACAACAGAATATATAAACATAATACAGAAAAGGAGATAAAGGTTCAGTGTGTTTATATACCATAGACCATATATATATATATATATATATAAAATGCAATAGACTGTTATTGTTCAGAGTTTGTAGTTTGGAGATGGATTCCATTTTGAATATTTTTGTAGGACCAGGAAACCTGAAGCAAGCGTTTACTCCAGGGAGTTACTCCAGCTCCAGGGAGTGATTCTGTGTTGGTTTTCAGCCGTTGCAGCGAGGCGGCAACCGGACAGCAATGGCGGTCAGATCTCCCACAACTCAAAGCGAGGGAGAAAGTGCCCAGCGCCGACCAGTTGCCGTGGCAGTGCGCATGTGCACGGTGGCTGGTGATGTGCTGGCCGTGGTTGTGTGCAGGTGCAGGGGGAGGATGTGCTGGCCGTAGCAGTGCGCATGTGCAAGGCGGCCTGCCGTGCCTGGCGGATCAGGAGCAAGCGAAGAGCGGAGACCCAGCTGCCCGGACACGGATACGGATGGCGGGCGGAGACGGAGAATGACAGAGAGAGAGAGATGGAGAAGGGGAGCCACTCAGAGTTGAACGTCAGGTGTCCTGCCTTGGCCCGAGGCCCCTAGATCTCGAGGCCCTAGGCTTAAGCCTATGAAGCCTATACGTAAATCCGGCCCTGTAAACATCCACCACAGTGGCTCCTCCCTATTCCCCACTGTGATGAAAGGCAATAAAGTCTTATCTTCTTTACTCCCGCGGTGGAGGGAGTCAAACCATCCGCAGTTGGGACGATCGAAGCTCCCGCGTCGGGGCGATCGAAGCTCCTGTGTCAGGGCGATCGAAGCTCTCGCGTCGGGGTGATCGAAGCTCCTGTGTCAGGGCGATCGAAGCTCCTGTGTCAGGGCGATCGAAGCTCCCGCGTCGGGGCGATCGAAGCTCCCGCGTCGGGGTGATCGAAGCTCCTGTGTCAGGGCGATCGAAGCTCCTGTGTCAGGGCGATCGAAGCTCCCGCGTCGGGGCGATCGAAGCTCCCGCGTCGGGGCGATCGAAGCTCCCGCAGCTGGCGATCGAAGCTCCCGCGTCGGGGCGATCGAAGCTCCCGCGTCGGGGCGATTGAAGCTCCTGTGTCAGGGCGATCGAAGCTCCCGTGATCGTAACCAGGGACCGCGACCTCCACGATGTTAACGTCCGCAGGCCCCAATGTCCCCTCTAATGTTTAGTAGTTCATGTGCGCAGAAATCATGTGCAATTTTTTATGTTGTTACAAATATGTGTGCTCTGAAATTGTGCAAATATATGACCTCATGTGCTTTCGGGGTATCAGTTTTTACTATTTCGTTTTCTTCCCCAACGCAAGTCAATGGGAGATCTCTGCCTTGTGATCGTGAATAAGTGGAGTTAGAACCAAAAGAACAGAAGACCATTCAGCCACACAACACTGCTCATCAATGATATCACCTCATTTGTTTGGTAACCTTTGACACACTGTCAAAAACCAAAGCTCCAAAATCTCAGCCTCCAATCTTCCTGTTGTCCAATCCCACATCTTTTATGGGGCAGGAAGTTTCCGTTCTATTAGCCTTTGCGTGAAAAAATGCTGATGGCATCACTACTGAATGACTAGCTCTAATTTGAACATCAGATTGTTTTGATTCCCAAAAACAACAAGTTCTCGCCATGTATGTTATTAAATATTAGTCATCTCAATCACCTCAAACAGATGACGTGGAATGAGTCATTTGGCCCTTTGAGTCAATGTCAGTTCTCGCAGCATTCCCATTCTCCCGCATACTTCCCTGTAACCCATTCCCACTCACGTATGTATCAACCGTTGATTTTCTTACCACCCACCTACATTAAGAGTAAATTATGGCGTGAGATTAGCCTGGCTTACAGCCCGTCTTTGTGGGTGGAAAACAGAGCAACTGCAGTCAGGGTGTTTCACACAGTTACAAGGAGAAAGGGGTAAACCCCGCGTGTGGCACAGTGGCGCAGCTACTGGAGCAGAAGGCTTGCAGTGCCAGAGTTCATGTCATAGGACTCTACGATTCAGCCCATCTAGTCTACTCTGCTATTTAATCCAGACTGATCTATCTGTCACACTCAACCCCATTCTCCTGCCTTCTCCCCATTATCCTTGACAGAGATGTGTAGGAAGGAACAGCAGATGATGGTTTAAACCAGAGGTAGACACAAAATGCTGGAATAACTCAGCGGGACAGACAGCATCTCTGGAGAGAAGGAATGAGTGACGTTTCGGGTTGAGACCCTTCTTCAGTTCTTCAGACTTTAGAAGGGTCTCAACCCGAAACACCACTCCTTCCTTCTCTCCGGAGATGCTGCCTGTCCCGCTGAGTTACTCCAGCATTTTGAGTGTACCGTTGACAAGAGACCATGGTTCGACCCTGATCTCGATTGTAGTCCGTGTGAAGTTTGCACTTTATCCCTCTGATTTTCCTCCAGGTGCTCTGGTCTCCTCCTACACTGCCAAAGGCATGCAGGTTTGAAGGTTTATTGGTTTATCTAAATTGCCCATTGTGCTGAGGGAGTGTGGGTGGGGGAGTTGATCAGAATGCGAGAAGAAAAAAAGAGATTAAGGTAGGATTAGTGAAAATGGGTTTTTGATGGTCGGTGTGGACTCAATGGGCTGAATGGCCTGCTTCTGTGCTGTGCCTCCTTGTGACTCTGCACAAAGACCACCAGCGAGCACAATCCACACCACTAGGATGTCGCTGTAAGGTAGCCATACTATGTCCACCCGATCTTGCCAAGGGATTGCCTTAAGGACTCTGTTGGAGCATAGACAATGCTGCACTGCCAGAGAAGTGGTCAAATGGATCTCAGTGGATGCAGCAATAGAGAATAGACAATAGACAATAGGTGCAGGAGTAGGCCATTTGGCCCTTCGAGCCAGCACCGCCATTCAATGTGATCATGCCTGATCATCCCCAATCATCAATCAGTACCCCGTTTGCCTTCTCCCCATATCCCCTGACTCCGCTATCTTTAAGAGCCCTATCTAGCTCTCTCTTGAAAGCACCCAGAGAACCTGCCTCCACTGCCCTCTGAGGCAGAGAATTCCACAGACTCACAACTCTCTGTGGGAAAAAGTGTTTCCTCATCTCCCTTCTAAATGGCTTACTCCTTATTCTTAAACTATGGCCCCTGGTTCTGGACTCCCCCAACATTGGGAACATGTTTCCTGCCTCTAGTGTGTCCAAGCCCTTAACAATCACAGCAAATAAGTGGTAAGACTTAAACATTAAAGTGCAGGCCAGAGCAGCTGCAAAGTGCTCGAAATAGACATCTTCTCCAAAGTGTACGAATAAAAGCTGTGGATACACAGTAGCATTGATGAGTGTCGCAAAGAAAATTCCTTGATACCTGCCGTTGGTACCTGAACCTTATTTTTAAATGTTGGAATTTGGAAGTTTTTTCTGTCTAAAGAGCTTCTGTTTAGATCTAAAGGAAGAGGGGTGGGAAGGGGAGTGGGGGGGGGGGGGGGCAAAGGCCACAGAACAATTACCGGTACTTGGAATGTTGCATAGCTGAAGTGTTATATCATATGCACACTTCTTTATCCATATTTCCAGCAGCTTTAGAAACTGCTGCACGACCTTCGTTTACATCATGGTTTTATCAAAATATTCCAAAGTGTTTTGTAGCAGAAAAAATATTTTTCACATAATGATGCTTACTTCTCCATTTAAAATATTTTTTTTAGCGAAAGATATATGGGACAAAAGTTTACAATATATGCACCAATGCTCGTTAAATGCCAGACTTGCTTTAATACAATTTAAAGTATGACACAGATTACATTACTCAAAGGTTAAATTGAATAGAATCTTCCCACAGGTCTCCTCTATCTGCGATAAATGTCAGCATCCAGAGGCTAATTTAACACATACTTTTGCAAATTGTATAAAAATTAAGAATTTCTGGATTGAGATTTTTAGAATAACTTCTGAAGTTATTAATACTAAATTGGATCCGGACTCAAAATTAATAATACTTGGAATATCAGAACAAAGTTTAACACTTACAACAAGTCAAAGAAATTTCCTAGATTACAGTATAATAATTGGGAAGAAATTAATATTAAAATTTTGGAAAGGCCCTATATCCCCCACAATTAAAATGTGGATTACGGAAATGTCGGAGACCCTACACCTGGAAAGTATCAGATTTGCCCTAATAGTCAAACAAGAAGTTTTCGTTAGAATATGGTCTTCTTTCATTGATTACTTAAAAGGGTAGATCGGTTCGGCAGGAAACCCTAACTGAAACTTGTACTCAGGATTAGATGAAAAGTTATATTCTATATTCCTTGATCTTAGCTCCAATGATGTATTAATGGTAAATTATTAAGTTCTTTATGATTTCTTTTTGATTTTGATTTTATTTTACTCTCTGTTTTTCTCTCCTTTTATTAAAAAAAAATTATTAGAGACAAAATGATTCATTTGATAATATTAATAATGTACGATTGTTGTATACGAAATATTGCTATCATAATATGTGTTTGCTAATTCACTGCTTACCCACTCTAATAAAAATATATATTTAAAATATATATATATATTTTATGATTATCTGGGCCAAGGGGAATTAACCATTATTTTTACAACTTTATGATCTGTAATAATCCTCGACGTATAATTTTGATTTTCACTTGCCTTCATTGCTCTGCCTATCTTCCCCCAAGTTTAGTTCAGCCAGAATTCTGCCACCCTGTCATAAATTGTACCAGGTTCTGCTCAGCCTGCACTCTGGTCTTTATCAATATTAATTGGATTTGTTTTTGTTTGTGTACCGACTTTGCAATCCCCATGAGGTGATTGCAGACCGCTCAATGGCTTTGGCCAGCAATACCCTCTGTAACCTCTATGAACCTCATGTCTCAAACACATTTCCCAACCCTTCAATCCACAGTGAACACAGAGCTTTGTGGCTGGCTTTCTATTCCAGAGTCTGTTTACCAAATCCCCCGACCTTTTTACATCTCAGTGTAAAACATTTCACTTTCCACAAACTATAATCTCTGACATTTAAAGTGATATCTAAAATGCTACAAAAATATGTTTTTTTAAAAATGTGTAAGAAGAAACTGCAGATGCTGGTTTAAACCAAAGATAGACACAAAAAGCTGGAGTAACTCAGTTGGATAGGCAGCATCTCTGGAGAGAAGGAATGGGTGACGTTTCAGGTCGAGATCCTTCTTCAGTTTTTTTTCAATGTTCTACAATAGCTTTGTGCAAAAGGTGTAATGATAGAAAAGTGAGTTGGAAATAGTGCGGAGATGGATTGTGTTAAAACCTACCTTTATGCTCTGGTCACCAAGCTCCTTTTCAAACAGCAATATTAAAGTTTTCTTGGTGCTATCAGAACTGGAAATAGACGTGATAGTACTGTACACTATTTTGATTCGCCGACCTTTGGTGCAGTAACACAATTCATCTCTGCAATATTCCCAACTCACTTTTCTATAATTGCACTTTTGGTGCAAAGCTCTAATAGAACATATTTTGGGGGAAAAAAACTTTTTCTCAGCACTTTAGATGTTACTCTAAATGTCAGAGATTATAGTTTGTGGATAAGTCAAATTACAGTAAATCTAATAAAAGCTTCTTGTTACCACAAGCCTCAGTTCAGAAAGACCTAATTTATTTTTTGTAACATAATAAAAAACAGATACTCTACAAATACTGATGCATCAGGACCAGACTGGAAGAATGCACCATGGCTGCAGAAATCTTGCTCGTTCCATATTAATATATAATGCTGAACCTTAAAAGCATCGCCATGGGAATGAACAGCAATCTGTCGCCAATACCGTGTCACATGTGGTAGAAATCGATAGCTATCACGGTCATTATTTTTGTTGTCTTAACAGAGTTCGCTTTTGAAAAGTGAAAGAAGCATCCTCTCACCACGTGGTACAAATAATCCTTTATTTTAGGTGTTTTAAGAGACTGCAGAAAAGTTTGAATGGTGATTAAGGGCTCGCTCCTCCCTGAAGAGAGGGAGAGGGAGAGGGAGAGGGAGAGGGAGAGAGAGAGAGAGAGAGAGAGAGAGAGAGAGAGAGAGAGAGAGAGAGAGAGAGAGAGAGAGAGAGAGAGAGAGAGAGAGAGAGAGAGAGAGAGAGAGAGAGAGAGAGAGAGAGAGGTCGTGTTTTCTTCTCAGCTCTGCAGTTGAGAAGGATTGGAGCAGCCTTTCCAGGATTTTGCCGTTGGAGAGGGCACAGACCCAGGGGGGCTTCATAGTTCAACTTATTGTTGGGCTGTTGAAGCTTTTCTCTGGTCTGGGGAGCCTCCATCTGTGTGAAGATTCCTGAGTTTCTCCACATTGTCGAGGGTGCGGTTGGCGTTGGCGGATTGCCAAGAGTGCCTGTGATCTCCGTGGGCTGAAGTTGTGCGGTGTCTTTGTCGTTTTTGGCTCCGCTTCTCTGCCCTAAAGTCATTTTGCTCAGTGCGGCTGCCTGGCTTAATGTGAAGAAGGTACTTTTGCGTCCAGCGCGACTGGGATCGAGTTTCCCGTAAGCTGCTCTTGGCTGTGGATGAACCTGGGGACTTTCCTGCTTCAGCTGGAGGTTTCTGTTTTCTGCTGCCTGTCTTTGACTGTGACTGTCTCTGGGACTTAACTTGGAGCTGTGCTGCTGAGGTGCTTGGAGCTGGTTTGTGCCTCTGTGAGGATGGCGATGGAAGGGGCGCGGCCGAAGGTCCGGACCTACGCAGCGACGGCATCAGTGGCGGGTGCGAGGCCATCTGAGCTTGAGCCTCATGTTGACTTGGATGGGGACAGTTTTGGTATTTCTGTTCAAACTGGGCCTATGATGTCTAGGGGGGTAATTACGAAGGCCATGAATGAACTTCTTGGGAGGGGGGCTATTGTCTCTTCTGAGCTCGAAAGGGGAAAGGTGGAGATGATACTTAAGACCCGGGAGTGTGTGGCCCGAGCGTTGGAGGAGGGGATCTCAGTGGGGGGGGTCCACGTACAGGTGGATCCGTGGGTATCCAGGGTGAGACCGGTTCTCCTGCGGAGCTGCCCCACTTATTTTTCGGATGCAGTGCTTATTCCACACCTGTCCAAGTTTGGGGAGGTGCGGTCTAAATGTTTTCGTCTCTTGCATCCCGGGGGGGACCCGGAGGAAAAAGGGGTCTTCAGTTTCAAGAGGAGGGTGTTCATGAAGGTGGGTGAGGGGGATGGTGCCGAGGGGAGTTTTGAGGTGGTGCATAAGGGTGTACCCAGAACCGTGCGTTGGAGTTGGGGAAAGGCACGGTGTCATGCGTGCGGCGAATTTGGACATCTCCGTAGGGAGTGTCTTTTTCGCGGGGGCACTGCTAGAGGTTCTAGTGTAGTGGCCCAGGAAAGCGCTGCTGGCCCTTCTGGGGTGGCTGGTCAAACCTCAGCGGCGCGGGGTGGTACTGCTGACCCGGCTGAGGTTGCCAGTTCTGCCTTGGTGACCCGGGGCGGCAGTGCTAAGCCTTCTGGGTCCAGAGGTTCCGCTTTGGGGACCCTGGGCAGTGAGAGCCCAAGCCCCCCACGTCCCCTACGTCTTGCGCCTGTGGCGGTGGATGGAGGTGGGGCGCAGGAGGAGGGGAGTGTTGAGGGGGGGTTTTGGGAGAAGCAGGGGAAGCATAATAAGAAGAAGGAGAGGGATAGGGCTGCCCGAGCGAAGAAAGTGCAATCGGGTGAGTTTGGCTCCAGTGTGGTGCAGACTGCACCTGCTGGGGCCCAGGGGGGAGTTGTGGTGGCTCGGAAGGGGGGAAAGAAGTCTAAACGTGTGGGTGGCAAAGTGGTTGGGGGTAATGTGGAGGCGGATGACCCTTCCCTTATGGAGGTTACCGCACCTCCGCATGCGAGTGGGACTAAAAGGAGGCATTTGCCTGGTGAAGAGGAGGAAGGGCGTGGGTCCAGAGCGAAGGGGATGTCTTTCTCCGGGCTTTCCACCACTGAGGTGGCTGAAAGTGGTCTTGACCCGGTGTCTTCTGGGTCGGTGGTTGGGCCTTCTCTTCATGGATCTACAGCGGGTGTCACCGGACTGGGTGCTGAAGTTGATTCCGGTGGAGTTGTGTCCACTGGGCGGGAGTCTGTCCCTTCATCTCAGGGGCCCTCTGAGGGAGTTATCTCGGCGGATGCTGTGGTTAGCTCCCTTGGGTGTGTACCCTCTGGGTCGGATGAGGTCCCCTCGTTTCAGAGGCCTACTGAGGGTGCTAGCACGGTAGGTGACGTGGTTGGCTCCTCTGGTAGTGTGCCCTCTGTGACGGGGGATGTGCAGAGTCAGGATGAGGGGGGAGTTTCGGGGGTGTTGTCGTTCAAGTCTGTGCTCCATATCAGTGCCAGTGGAGGTGCTGGGGGGCGGGATGCCTCACCGGATGAGTTGTCTGGGGTGAGGTTAATGGCAGGTGGTGATTCTCTGGGTGATGCCTGTGGAGAGGGCACTCTGGATGATGTGGAGGTCAGGGCTGTTATGGGACGTGATCCTCTTTCAGACTCCGAGGGTGCCAGTGTTCCACAGGCCCTGGGGATGCCTCTTGTTGTTGCTTCCCCAGGCCCGGAGGAGGAGGGTGATGGTAGCGGGCAGGAGCCCAGCCATTCAGAGGGCTGCGAGTCTCAGGTAGGGGTGTTGGGACCCACCCCCAGCATTGATCCGGGTGGTCGTGTCATGGCTGTGGAGGAGGATAGCGATGCGGCCAGTGGGGGGGGCTCCGAGAGTGTTGTGTCAGACAGTTCTGGTCTTTCTGAGGTTGTTGATTCAGGTGCGAGCGGGTTGGCTGAGAGCCCAGACTCCAAGGCCGTGTCTGAGGCGAAGCTTATTGTTGAGGTGCGAGAGTTCTTAAAAATAAGTCGTGCTCCCAAAACATTATGGTGGGCCATTACAAGGAGATGGGAGGATTGGCTAGATGTGCGGGAGAGTCTCGAGGCTATCCTTAGTAACAAGGATAGTGGTCTTTCTGACTCGGATTTGGGGCAGTTTTGGGGTTTGTTGAAGGTCCTCAGAAAAGGACCTCCTGTGACTACAGGGAGTGTGAGGGTCACAATCTAATGTGTCTACACATTCACAGTAGCTACATTAAATTTAAATGGGAGTAGAGCGAGTTTTCGAAGATTTCAGCTCTTATCAGCCCTAAGGGAAGGGAGATTTGCAGTTTGTTATCTGCAAGAGACACATACCGTTGCTAGTGATGAACCTACCTGGCAACTGGAGTGGGAAGGGAGGGTTTATATGAGCCATCTCAGCTCAAATTCGAGTGGGGTGGCTTTTCTGTTGGCCCCAAATTTTCTGCCAAGCATTTTAAAAGTGCAGGAAGTGGTGCCAGGACGTTTGCTCCATCTGGCCATGAGCCTGGATGGCATGCCGTTGCATTTCATTAACGTGTATGCCCCTAGCTCCGGCACGATGCAGGCCGGCCTGCTTCGGGAGGTGAATGCTCTGTTGGGCACTATTGATAGGGGAGAGTGTGTCTTCCTTGGTGGGGACTTTAATTGCACACTTGAGGTGCGGGACCGTTCTGGTACTCAGTGTGCGCCTGCTGTAGCGAAGAAGCTGAGAGGCTTGATTGACTCCTTTGAGTTGGTTGATGTTTGGAGGGACCTTCACCCTGATTCCACTGCTTTTTCGCGGAGGTCTGAGGGCGGTGGTTCCCGCATTGATCGGTTTTATATTTCCCGAGCGTTTGTTTCCCGTGTCTCAGCGGCCTCAATGCGGCTGGTGCCGTGCTCGGACCATTGTCTGGTGCGTGTGGATTTCAATCCAGCGTGCGCTCGGGCTGGGTCCGCGTACTGGCACTTTAACAACAGGCTGCTGGAGGATCGGTGTTTCCGGGAGTCATTCACTCGGTTTTGGGTGAAGTGGAGAGAGAGGCAGAGGTGCTTCTCTTCCCTTAGGCAGTGGTGGGATGTGGGTAAAGCTCACATCCGTCTCTTTTGTAAGGAATATACATGGGGGTCGACTGGGAGGCGGGACTCAGCGGTCGAGAAGCTGGAGAGGGAGATACAGGACGCTGAGTCTCGCCTGGGTCAGTTTGGTGAAGACTCCAGCGAATGGGGAGAGTTTCAGAGGAAGAAGGAGGTTTTGAGGAGTCTGCTGCTTGAGCGATCTCGAGGCGCTTATGTGAGGTCTCGGGTCCAGATGCTGCACGAGCTGGACCGAGCGTCGCCTTTCTTTTTCTCTTTGGAGAAGGGGCGGGGAGCTCGAAAACAGCTCGTGGAGTTGCTTGCAGATGACGGCTCCTCTGTCACTGATCCAGAGAGGATTAATGCCTTGGTTAGGTCCTTTTATGGGACCCTGTTCTCTGCGGAAGGATTCAGTGTGGAGGCTCAGCAAGATCTGTGGGAGGGTCTACCGGCCGTAGATAGGGGGGAGGCTGATCTTCTTGATGGCCCCTTATCTTTGGAGGAGTTGACTTGCGCCTTGCATCAGCTCAGGAGGGGTAAGTCCCCCGGGCTGGATGGGTTGACGGTGGAGTTTGTTAGAGCATTCTGGGACGTCCTAGGGGGTGACTATATGTTGGTTTTGGGGGAGAGCCTGGCGACTGGAGTGATGCCTCTCTCGTGGCGTAGGACGGTTGTTGTCTTGCTGCCTAAGAAGGGCGAACTCCGTTTGTTGAAGAACTGGCGTCCAGTCTCTCTCCTTTGCACAGAATATAAAATTTTTGCACGGGCAATGGCAAATCGCCTGGGCTCCGTGCTGCATCAAGTGATTCATCCTGATCAATCTTATACAGTCCCTGGCCGGTCCATCCAGGATAACATCCACCTGGTTAGGGACCTGATTCATTTAGTCCAGGGTACTGGTGAGTCAGCTGCTTTTCTGTCTCTTGATCAGGAGAAGGCTTTTGATAGGGTAGAGCATGAATACCTATTTGGGACGTTGCATGCGTTTGGGTTTGGACCACACTTCGTGGCCCGGGTCCGGCTTTTGTACGCTGCGGCGGAGTGTCTTGTAAAGGTTAATGGCGCGGTGCTATCTCCTTTTCATTTTGGGAGGGGGGTCCGCCAGGGGTGCCCTATGTCGGGTCAGTTGTATTCGGTCTGTGTGGAGCCGTTCCTGTGTCTTCTTCGGAGGAGGTTGACAGGCCTGGCCCTACCTGGCCCGCGGGTTGAGGTGATTCTATCGGCGTATGCCGATGACGTACTTCTTATGTTCACTGATCCTGGTGACCTGTGGAGGATGCGTGACTGCCAGGAGATATTCTCGGCTGCATCTTCTGCTAGGATTAACTGGAGTAAGTGCTCTGGACTTTTGGTGGGTCAGTGGCGGGTAGACTCCCTGCCGGAGGAGATGGCATTGTATGCGTGGAGTACCACGCACCTCCTCTATCTGGGGGTGTACCTGAGTCCCACTGAGGATGTTTGGCCGGCAAACTGGCAAGAGTTGGAGACGAAGGTGGTTGCTCGGCTGGGGCGCTGGTCAGGCCTGCTTGGAGTTCTCTCCTTTCGGGGGAGGGTGCTGGTCATAAACCAGCTGGTGGCCTCTATGTTATGGTACCGGCTGGCTACTCTTGTCCCGCCCTCTATATTTGTAACTGCTATACAGAAGAAGCTGGTGGATTTCTTTTGGGGAAATAGGAAGCATTGGATTTCCGCGGCGGTCCTGAGTCTTCCGTTAGAGGAGGGCGGCCAGTCCTTGGTGTGCGTGCGCACCCAGGTGGCGGCTCTCCGTCTCAGGACTCTGCGGAGATACATGTATGTAGAGAACCCTCCCAGATGGCACGCTCTGGCCACGTATTTTTTTTCGTCAGGGTCGTTGCCTAAGGGGGGTCTCGCGGCTCCCGGTGGCGGGTGTCAGTCGACCCGCTCTAAGGGGCTTGCCTGTTTTCTATAGGGATGTGTTAAGAGTGAGGAATTTGGTGGTGTTCAGCCAGAGTGTTGTTCCACGAGGAGAGGGGGATGTTGTGGCTGCGGGTGTGGCTGGTCCTCATCCTGTCATGGTGGTTGTCGAGGAGAGGCGCGAGCCTAGAGTGGTTCAGATAGAGCTTACCCCTGCTCCGTCAGATCTGCTCATCGGACCTAGGCTTCGGGATATTTCTCGGCCTCCGGCTCCGCATAATCTGAGCTGCCTTTCTGAGATGACCAGCATGCCATTTTGTGATGCAAGGAGACGCGCACTGTACAGGATGCTCCTGCACATTCTGAACCACCGTGCCTTCGTCTCCCGTCCTGACTCACCATGGAGGACGGTGTTACCATCCGAAGGCGGCGGGGGGCCCCAGTGGGGGTCCTTCTATAAGGGAGTTGTACCCCTTTATATTGGGGACCTGGGGTGGAGAGTGCTGCATGGAGCGGTGGTTTGTAATAAACTTTTGAGTCGGTTCACGGGCTCGTCTGCCGCATGTATTTTCTGCGGAGAGGAGGAGACCGTATTCCATGTGTATATGGAGTGTGTGAGGTTACTGCCCCTGTACCAATATCTGAAGGGGCTGTTCCTCAAGTTCTGGCTGCATTTTAGCCCCACAATCCTGGTGTTTGGACACAAGGCGGGGAGTGGGGAGAGCCGAGTGTGGGGGGGGGGACTTACCTGTCGGTTTGCTCCTTGGCCTGGCCAAGTTGGCCATTCGTGGGTCCAGGCAGCGGGCGGTCGACGGTCTGGCGAGAGTCGGCTGCCTGCCCCTGTTTCGGGCCTACGTCCGTGCACGTGTGTCCCTGGAGAGGGAACACGCGGTGTTCACGGGGACTCTGGAGGCCTTCCGTCAGCGCTGGTCGCCGCGTGGGGTTGAGGCGATTATAAATGAATGTACTGCTGTACTACAATGATTCTGTTCATTATAGTGTGATTTTTGATTGTGTTTTGATGTGTTGTATTTTATGATTTGTGTTGAATAAAGTTTTTGAAATGGAAAAAAAAAAAAAAAAAAAAAAAGAGAGAGAGAGAGAGAGAGAGAGGGAGAGTGCATTTTAGTCCCACAATCCTGGTGTTCGGACACAAGGCAGGGAGTTGGGAGAGCCGAGTGTGGGGGGGGGACTTACCTGTCAGTTTGCTCCTGGGCCTGGCCAAGATGGCCATTCGTGGGTCCAGGCAGCGGGCGGTCGATGGTCAGGCTAGAGTCGGCTGCCTGCCCCTCTTTCAGGCCTACGTCCGTGCACGTGTGTCCCTGGAGAGGGAACACGCGGTGTCCACGGGGACTCTGGAGGCCTTCCGTCAACGCTGGTCACCGCATGGGGTTGAGAGTATTGTAAACAATGAATGTACTGTTGTATTACAATGATTTGTTTGTTATAGTGTTATTTTTGATTATGTTTTGATGTGTTGTATTATATGATTGTGTCGAATAAAGTTTTTTGAAAAGGAAAAAAAAAAGAGAGGGAGAGGGAGAGCGAGAGCGAGAGCGAGAGCGAGAGAGAGAGAGAGAGAGAGAGAGAGAGAGAGAGAGAGAGAGAGAGAGAGAGAGAGAGAGAGAGAGAGAGAGAGAGAGTGTGGCATTACGCCAGACACAGTGCCACACAAGAACTATCATCAAGATTCATGATAGTTATGTGATGCTGCTTGGATGTACAAACTGGTGATACAATAATGCCTTTTATTACGTCCATCATCCGTGGACATATGGGCTCCAAACGTTTCCCGACATGGAGCAATTTGTGGTTTTTTAATTATTAGCAGAAAATATTTTCTGAGGAGTTTAAAGGGGAATACCAGCACATGAACATAAAATGGGGAGATGATTTTCTCAGATGCTGCTTGCATGGCCACTTGATTGTTTACAAGGAGAATATGGTAGAAAGATACACATATTGAGCATTCATTACTTGACAAATTTAGGTGTATTTATTGGATGCCTTTTATTCAACAACAAAAAATTCTAATGGCTTAACAATGCATATAACTTATAAATAATTATCACTTTGTGATAATGCAGATAAGAAGTTGATTCACATGTAGAAGAACATTTACAATATGTTAATTTTATTATTCACATTGTCAATAATGCAAAAACACAATTCTTCTTCATTTCACCAAAGGCAGAAATTTGTGCTTTCTGAAGAGGCACTATGAAAGAAAGTTTGTTTTCAAATAGATAATATATGACAGGTGATTAATAAATGTACATATATGCATTGTACTTTTCAAATCTGGCAAGACTATCGGCTAAAATGCCCATAGATTCACTTAAAATCACTGCAGTTCCCGCAGTGCAATAAAACTGAATAGGCAAGAAATAGCATTGACAATTTCCAGTACATATTTTGGTTAAAATATTACAAAACAAAGTGTCCTTATTAATGGAGCAGTTTGTACAAACTCAGCAGATGTAATTGGGTGTTGGGGGAATGGGGACGGGGGGAGTGGGTGGGGGATGGGGACGGGGGGGAGTGGGTGGCAGTCTCATGTCACAATAAACTACTCGAAAAAAGAGAAACACTAAATATTGGTCCTTTTTACTACAGCGGCAGTTGTTTTGTGATCATGTCTGTTAAATATCTGTATAAGAGCAGCTTCTTCTAATGTGCTAGCCTTTCTCTATTAACATCTGTTCATCCCTGAATAAAATTCACTTCTGCCTAAGATCAAGTCTCCTGTTGGCACTCCTGAGTTATATTAGCTAGTGTTCCACTCCATGTCAAGGTCGGTCATAGTTATGTCTTCCAAATTGAAATCTGCTATTTACAGTTTGCCTAATGAAAGCCAAATCACATCTGAAATTCTTTTGAGGAAATTAAATATATCTGAAGGTAACAACAGAAATAGTTGGGAACACTCGGGAAGCCTCTGTGACGATAAAAGTAGAGTTACCATTTCAGGTCAATACCAGACTGCTGATGAAAGCTCATCAAACATCAACCCAAGTCCATTTTTTTCCTCCACAGAGGCTTCCTGGCTTGCTGAGTAACTCCAAGACTTCCTGCTTTTATTTGAGATTTCCAGCATCTGCAGTTTTTGTTTTTTTTGTTAGATCTAGAGAGAATGCTTTTGCTTTCTTTAGCGGTGTTGCATGGTATTAGTAGTTGCCAGCAGTGGAGGGCCTGGCAGTGGCTACACCTCGTTCCTGCTGGCAGTGGGCAGTTCACAGGTTTTGAGGGATGCAAGCAAAGGAAGATTGACGTAGATACATGTTCGTCTGTGCACAAAGATACAGCACTGGCTTTCTCAACAAAACTCTCATTGAGCTGTGGCAATTTAATAGATACCTCTGGAAACCTTTGCTCCTTTAAGCTTGTGTTCTGGAAGCTCGGGTGCAATGTGTTTGGCACCCAAAGTCGATACCTGCAGGTTTGTGGCACGAGTCGCATCGGACATTATCTGCGTGGGCAGCAGTGGAAGCGGTGCAACGTGGCTAAACCGACCTCCATGTTGGACATTGGACCACTGCTTCCATCTATAGCTCGCACTCTGTGCATCAGTCACATGCAACTCTGCTCATGGCCATCAACAGAAAAGCATCTCATCAAAGCATCTTCAAACACTTTTACATACATTTACATGTATTGCTGACTGGTTCCTTCCATGATTTTAAAAGTGTTTGGTGGTTTTAGATTTCTTGAAGTCCATAGTGAGCAGCGTGGCAAATACTTAAGGCTTTACGCTTTAGAACAAATTAAGCTTTAGAAAAGGCTTCCTGGAATAGGGTTTAACAGTAGGCATTCCCCTCCGCACCTTTCATGACAGGGAGAATACACCAAGGGCCTATACGGCAGGTTTAACTGGCTGCTGAAGAATTGAGATGGACTGTTGAAGGACTCGCAACAGCACACAATATCTCCTCATTGAAATCTGCGATTCGAACCTCTGGTGAGTGTGCAAAAAAAAAAAATCTGCTTTTCATAGAAATGTCCTCTCTGAAAACTCTGAAAAATGTCCTCTCTGCACTGGCCGTAACTCCAAGCCCAGGAAGTGCTTTCCCTATGGCCCTGCAGGTCAATGCGACCGTGAACACATCAGTGTGCATCCTTCTAGGCTCGAGCTGATGATGATTGCAACATTGCACAGTTTGGCGTCAATTAATGTGTAAGGAGATCTCTGCCACTCTTGGTTATAGGCAAGGGGATGTCAAGGTTGGTGGGGGTTAGTGGAGGGAAGGTGACTCTCTTATCGGGAAGCAGCAAGCAGAGAGAACTTGGCACAGCAATGCATTTATGTCGTTTTCCCACCTGCCAGCTCTGAGATATACCACCTTCAGAAGGGATACTGTTGCCCTAGTATTCAGCAACATGCAGTCATAGCCGATGCTGGATCTCCTGTCTCCAGACATGATACCCTCATACAGGGGTAGCACGCTTAACCAGAGTTGTTAATGCAGCCCAGTCCATCACACAAACCAGCGTGTCCCCCCCCCCATCAACATCTCATTCTGCTCAGGAAAGCAGCCAACATCAACAAGGACCATTTACACCCAGGTTATTCCAACTTCTCCCTTTGGACAGAAGATACAAACACCTGAAACTATTTACCACTAGATTCAGGAACATCTTCCCCGTTCTCGGTTCTTTCCTACGCTAAAGGGCCTGTCCCACTTGGCGATTTTTTTCGGCAACTGCCGGCGTCATATCAGTGTTGCCAAAAGGTTTTGAACATTTCAAAATTTAAAAAAATGTTGCGACACTTGAAAAAACACAGCGCGTCATACATCATACGTCATCATGCCGCGTCACGCCGCAAAATGTTCGGTGACCTGATACGCCAGTCAATGATGCCGGCACTCTCCGAAAAAATCGCCAAGTGGGACAGGCCCTTAAGGCTGCAGTCATGATCTCCCAATCTATCTCATTGCAGATCTTACACAATATTGCTCTCATACTATATTCTGCACTGTGCTTTTTCTCTTTATATTACCTGTTGTACTCGTGTATGGCCTGATGAACTCATGTGTTGTATAATTTGACTGTATACCACGCTGACAACATTTTTCACACGATCACATTACATGGGACAATAATAAACCAATACCAACACCACTTAAAGTAAGGACTTTCTGCCAGTGCTTTGGAGCCCAACATCGCTGCATGTGCTCCAGCGACCCATAAACTACTGTGTAATATGTGTTAATGCTGTGGTAATACTTCCACCGCCTGCAGAACACTATAATGCTTGGCACAGCATTGCAGGGTGTCCCAGGCCTGCTGTGTACTTGCAGTCTCGCTGTGGTGCGGCTGCAGGCCTTAACCATCAGCCACGCTGTAGGGGGAACATGTTGGGAGGAACCAATGCAGACTGCCCATTTCTGGTTGAGTTTATGTGGACAACTCAACTGAACTGTTCTTTCGGGTGATGCCATCCCAATTTCCTTCCCTTTTTAACTGACCACTTGGATAAAATGCAAAAGTAAAAGCCGACACACTAAACCTACCAAATAGATATATAAATCCAGTCATACCGTATAGCACCTCCTGTGCTTTGCACTTTTCCCCGGCCTTCTCATGCTTTTGCCTGGCGCGGTGCCCTATGGCGCTGGTCTCCATGTGGGTGCAGCAGGGAGAGTGAATGCCTTCATAACCTTGAGCAGCTTGGCTGCAGATTGCACCTTCCAGGACCCTTGCCTTGTAACTGGAGCACATGCAGATCCTACTTGTAACTGCACTGCTCTGCACATAATCACACTCCTCATTTACCAATTTACCAATGTCTGGCCAAATTGACGATCTTGGCTCCGATAACGTGAGAGGGGAATGCGTACATTACTGTGAAGCAGAAGAGATCGTGCGATGAGATGGAAGTGGGATTAGTGGGCATGGGCATCATCTACTGCTTCGGCCCAGTCAGACACTGGCCACAGGCTGAGTAACAGCTATTCTCAACATTGTCTCCTAGACTTGGTAGAACCCATGTCTGACCCCAGTCACCTTGTCCTGCAAGAGGGAGGGGAGTGTGTTAATGAACACGGTGCAGTGTGTTTCGACGGTGTCCCTGGAACCGTGACTTTGTGAGCGGTGCAATGTGACGTGCGTCTTGCCGTGTGGCTGAAGCTATGAGGATGAGAGGAACATCTAAATGTAGTTTGTAGATCGGTGCTGGACAAACGATGTGGACGGTGAATTGGGATAAGTCTGCATCCACTTGTATTTCTAACAAGTAAAGGCAATGGAATAACCATTAGCTGGCTTTAACCACACAAGAGGGCATTAACCTTTTTATTGCAATGCATCCAGTTACTTGAAGCTGGAGTGATGGCAATGAGAGCCGCAGCCCGCTCCTTGTCTTCACAGATGGCATGCAGTGTTTCCTGGTCCCTTACAACTAAACTCCATTTCTCCTCTTCCTATCGCCTGCATTGATGCCTCCAGTTCTCTGCTTGAAGCCGCTGGATTCTGCTCCCTCCAGTGCTACACCTGTTCCAATTCCAAAACGTCTGCCAGCCCACTGTTACTGCTCCAACAAGCCACCTGTGCCAGAGCTGCAGGCTGGTTCTATGCATTACACGCAGGCTATGTGCAAGACTCAACATTTATGCCATTAGACCCGCTGAAGGGGGAGGCCAATATCAGGGAAATTGGTCCTGGCTGCTCAGAGAAATGTCAAGTTTGTAATTCAAAAGCAACCAACACATTATTTTTTTGCACCTGTTTTCAGGTACTTTAGCCCATTCTTTAACGTCATATCCAATTTGCTTCGATTATGCTGTGTCTTATTTGTGTACAAGCATTTAAACATTCCATCCCATCCAGTCCTTGTGGCAGCAGAGAGTGAGAGAGAGATAACAAGGCAGAAAGGTGAAAGGGGTGGGGGAGAGCGGTGGAGGTAGGAATGGAGGGGAAAGGGAGAGGGGGAGGGAGAGGGAGGGAGAGAGAGGGAGGGGGAGAGAGGGAGAGGGGGAGGGGGAGAGGGGGAGGGAGAGGGAGAGAGAAAGATTCCTCAATGAGTTAAACATTTGAATTCTAGAATCAATGTTCTACCAACACTGTTTAAGTAACAAAGAACAACTGTGATGAAGACGTTGGCTGTGAAATGAACTACAAATTCTTAATGGCCTACTGAATTTTCAACATTGGAAATAATTGGTTCATAACTATGTGCCCAGCTTAGCAAGAGCAACATGGCACTTTTTAATCCATATCCATTAAAAAGGTCTCCACTATGCCAGCAAGCCTCTGTCCTAGTTATCGTGCAATTGAATATTACTATCTAAGTTTTCTGAGCCATTCGTAACTGTCACTGTATGTCATGTTGTTACTTGTGGGTGGAGCACCAAGGCAAATTCCTTGTATGTGAATACTTGGCCACTAAACTTACTTTCTTCTTCTTCTTCTTCTTCTAATCAATGCCCTTATTTTATTTTATTTTTTTCCTGATGAACTAATGTGGTTAGCTCAGTCCCATTTGCAGAGATCTACATTGCGATTCTGATTCCAGTGTCCCTCAGCACTACTGAAATCCACACTTCCTCCTTTTGACAAAAGTATGAACATGTGGTACAAATGACACAGCTGCCTGAATCACACAGCACCAAACGATAAATCTGCAAATGTCACTACGTTCTCAAAGATATGTCTTGTATTCGCCATTTCTGCTTTTTGTTTTTTCTCGCTTGGCAGTGGTGTTTTTCCCTTCTCGGGAAAAGTACAAACCTCAAAATATTTTTATGGTCACCTGGCAGGCAGCCGAGTTGCAAAAATTGGAAAGAACTGAGAAAATAAATAGGAATTTTAAAAAGCAGAAAGCCACCACACTCCCCCCCCCCCGCCCCCCCCCCCCCCCCCACATTGCAGGCAGCTTCTCCAGAGCCAAAACAACTCGTCATTAAAGTGGTTTAGAGGACAAGACAGGGTGAACCTTCATTTTACATTTCAGTGTAAAGTCACAGAAGTTTTGTATAACGTTTTCCTATGAAGTCCTGGGTAAGTTCTGAGAACATGTCCTTTTTCCACGCCCCCAGCGTTCCTTTATTCAACTTTTAGTGCAGGATCGAGTGAGTTAACAAACTCAGGAGTGAGTTTAATCTTTCTCGGTCTGTAAGACTCTCAAAAGTGTGTGGAAAAGAATTGTTTCTGGAATTCCATGTCAAGGCAACATTAGATCACACCTGCATATTCAATACTGCTGTACACCAAATGCACTGACTGCATAACACAAATCTGCACATCGACTGTCAACAATGTAGGAATGCTTCACATTATTTCTGCTCCAGCTCTGGAGGTTTGGCTTTGGTTTTGCTGAGGTTTTCCTCTCCCGCCTCCATGCTGTACATCTCCGAGCCCTCCTCGCTGCCGTTCTCCTCGGGCTCGGTGAGCAGCTCCTCATCCTTGTACTCCGCCACGTCGATGGTGGTTCCCAAGTGCTCTTTTAATTTACCGTGATGTTTAACGTGATAGCGTTGGTTCTGAAAAAATTTGATAATGGTGTGCTTGGGCAGATCGAGCTGGGCGGAAAGTGTCTGAATGGCCTCCTGGTCAGGGTATAGGCCCACGTCATGGATAAAGCTCTGAAGGATGCCCAGTGCTTCCACGGAGATCTTAGTACGTGACCTTGGTTTTTTGGCACAGTTATCCTCAGCAGCAGCTTGTGGCTGAGTGCATTTCTCCTCTCGCGGGGGTGAACTCTCCTTTGCAGGCTGTGATTGCTGTCTGTGCAGCACCTAAATAATTGACAAAACACAAAATTACTTTCTGACCCAATTCTAGCTGTTTATTCTTTTCTGGTAGACCTTTAAACAGTACAGAGACTATTCCCCCCCCACCCCCCCCCCCCCCCCCCCGCTCCCTTTTGGTTGGACTTACTTCATTTTAATTGTAATACAATCTTCAAGGAATCACTTACACAATTGGGCACGTAACAAATAAAAATACTTCAATGCAGTAATAATGTTACATGAACAAGATCCGCTGCACAAGATCTGTCAGATACTAAGAACGGGTCCACCTTGTGGATTAGATATTTAGTCACGTTTGCACAGACTGAAGGCACGGCGGCAATGAAACTTATCCTTGGGTCTTACTTACAATTTAATTTCCGTTCAGAAGCTGCAATTATCCCAGTGGTGCTCCCTAACCTAATCCCTTCCCCCATCTCCATGCTACTTTAGAATAGCTCCATATGCTGTGGCCCACGGAATCTAATGTCCCCATCACAAGTTTAAGATTGTTTGATTTTGCTTGTACATTTGGGACAGGTTTTGCTGATTTTGCCTTTTTCCTTCCCAGCCTTGTCATTTCTCACCTGTTCTCACGCTGAGGCGTAACAGAAACGTCCCCTCTCCAAGGTGAGGTTTGATTAGTTTAGTAGCTCCGTGTCCGGGAGGGGCAAGGAGCAACGCCGCTCCACCCAGGGTCCCGTAGGGGGAGGAGCAGCTCTGCTGTCAGCGCCCGAACGAAGGACTGGTGACAGGATCTAGGGATCCTGGTTGGGTTGCTCCTCGGCCTGGCCAAGCTGAGTCACGGCGCCAGGCGGAAGAGGGCTTTGCCCGAGCCTGATGTTTGCCCCTTTACAGCGGTTACCTCCGCGCCCGGGTGGTGTTAGAGAGGGTTGTGTTATTTGTAACAAAATTATTTGTAATTTAATGTCTGAATAATTTGGAGATTCTGTAATATGGTGGTGGGTATGTCATCACGGTTTTGGGTTTTTTTTTTGGTTTTTACATCATGTCGGAATTTAAATTATTTTTTGATACAAAAAGAAGATGAGATTTGATTTTACAGTCGCACCCTGAGTTACTGTGACTGTTAGCTGCACTGCTGTGAGTGATATCTAAAGATGGCCATAAGCTAGGCTTACCTGAAGGAGTAATAATTAAATAGAAATACATCATTTCCATTCCTTGCCTCAGTACATCTTCACTCATGGTTACGGAAGTTCCTTAACTTGCAGTGCAGGTTCACCAAACTAATTCCTGGGATGGCAGGACTGACACATGATGAAAGAATGGGTCGAGTGGGCTTGTATTCACTGGAATTTAGAAGGATGAGAGGGGAACTTATAGAAACATATAAAACTCTTAAGGGATCTGACAGGCTAAATGCAGGAAAAATGGTCCCCATGTTGGGGGAGTCCAGAACCAGGGTTCACAGTTTAAGAATTAGGGGTTAGGCCATTTAGGACTGGAGTGAGGAAAAACTTTTTCACCCAGAGAGTTGTGAATCTGTGGATTTTTTCACCCAGATAGCTGTGAATCTGTGGAATTTTTCACCCAGAGAGTTGTGAATCTGTGGAAATCTCGGCCACAGAAGGCAGTGGAGGCCAATTCATTGGATGTTTTTAAGAGATAGTTAGATTTAGCTCCTAGGGCTAACAGAATCAAGGGATATGGGGAAAATGCAGGAACGGGGTACTGATGAGGATGATCAGCCATGATCAATGATATTGAATGGCAGTGTTGGCTCCTTCATAGTTCACCTCACCGGTGTGGAGGAGTATTTAGGGCTTAGCAAATTATCCAATCGCCAACTATTTGCAGATATAATAACTATATTTGAGGAGTGCGGGGCAGGGGAATAGTTGGTCCGAAGGGATTTGAAAGAACTGATGTCAGATTAGAAGGCTGTAAAGTGAGACAACTTTCAGTCATGTACGATAACGTCTGTACTATTGCAACAACAATGCATTTACGTTTCATCTTCAGCTTAGCAAATCAGGCCACACTGTGTAGAATTTGCCACTGAAGCACAGAGTCTGGATACTTGCGTCCTGGTGACAAAAGCTAACTTTTGTAGGTTTTAATGAGCATTGCAAAGGAAAGGAGAAATGGAGAGGCAGAGAGGATGGGGAAATTAATTCCGAGCTCAGTTCTAAATGGTTGAAAGTGTGTCACCAATGCTGAGTCATTTTAAATTGAGAATGTAGACTTAGGGGAGGTTAAAAACATTGAAGGCGTATCGAGCTGAAAGACGCAGCAAATAAGAAACAAGACTTGACACCCATTCCACTCAATTCTCGGCCAACAGCCCATCCCAGCTCTGGCCTGACAACAGACACTATCTATAACCATTAGAAGAGTAACCAGTCTTTGCTGGCAGACAAAAATTCTGGCGAAACTCAGCGGGTGAGGCAGCATCTATGGAGCCAGTCTCTGCTGGCAAGTCGGTGGTTGCAAGAATGCCCTACATTTGGAACTCAGTTCCAGCTTCCTAGAAATTCATGTGATTTGTGCAATTCTCAGTGGGGAAGAGTATTTCAATTGCTCGGAGTTGTGTTGGGTTTCTCTGCAGTAACATCACACTTAAACGGACATTGTCGATCGTCGGTTTACGAGCAGTGTTCCCTGTTGATGCGCGGCAAGCTTCCCCAGCTGTCACCAGATAACTCAGCAGGTCAACCATAATACAACTTGTAATTGTAGCCAGTCAACCATAATAGAAGCAACACTCTGCCAGTCACCGGGGAGAGTTGCTGCAGAAGGAATGGATCCTGCAATAACAGGAAAGGGGTGAGATCGTTTTCTTGGGACGTCAGAGGAATATGAGCAAACTGGTTAACAGAAGGCATGTTCTTTGTACACGGGTGCCATGGAGAACCCACTTCTCCCCCAGAGCTATAGCCAGGCAGCTCTGCAAGAGACTGCCGGGCAAGGTCCTAGATGCAGTCACCAAATGCCAACCCTTTGGGAAGAATGTATGTGCCCACTCTGCTTGCTTGCTGCAAGCTGAAGAAAATACAGATGATGCCTCTTCTCCTTCAGTTTGAAGTTTGGGTAAGCTCCCTCACATGGAGGTGAGCAGCAGCCTGTGGGACATGAGAGGGAGCAGCATCAGTCCAGGATGGAGCGCAGGCTGGGATGCTGGAGATGCTGTCAATGATACAAACAGCGGCAACAATCCTAACGCAACCAAGGAGCAGTGCCGAACTACTATCAACCTCATTGGTGCCCCTCAGACTATCTTTGATCGGACTTTGCTGGCTTTACCTTGCACTAAACATTATTCCCTTATCATGTATCTGTACACTGTGAATGGCTCGATTGTAATCATGTATTGTCTTTCTGCTGACTGGTTAGCACGCAACAAAATCTTTTCACTCTACCTCAGTACACGTGACAATAAACAAAACTGAACTTCAATGTAGAAGAGCAGGCGTTCGCAGGAACAAAATATCAAATAAAATCTGACATGTGGTTACGTTAGGAATTTAATTTTCCTTTGCTTTAAGGCTCCAGACATTGATGGCAAAGCAAATGTATTGCTCATCTTTACCTGCCCCAGAGAAGGTGGTTGTGAGGCAGTTTTTTAACCATTACAGACCTTCCGAAGAAGGTACTCTCACTGTCTGTAGTGGGACGGTGGGGGCGGAGAGTTTTGCTTGTTCCAAGATTTAGACCCTATGCCAATGAAGGACTTGCAATATATTTCCGAATCAGGAAGGTCCCCGACGTGGAAGGTGACAGCAGGAGATAGTCTTCCAATGTATCTGCTGCCCTTGTCCTCCTGGGCGAGAGAGGTTCCTAGTTTGTCAGAATTGTCTGGGTGAGTACCAATGGCACATGTTGTATATGGTACACACTGTGGCCACTGAGTGCTAATGGTTGATATTTACGGTGCTAGATAGGTGCTAGTCAAGCAAGCTGCTTTCTCCTCAATTGTGTCAAGCTTCTGGAAGTTGTTAAGGTTGCTGTCATTCGGGCAGGTATTGAATGTACTCTGGGTGGGAACGTCAGTGTACTTCAATAGCATTTCAATTGAATCACATTTCTGATTTGGAAAGGACTAGCATGTCAGGTGGTGAGATGCTCATCCTAATTTGATAGAAATTGATAGAAACATAGAAAATAGGTGCAGGAGTAGGCCATTCGGCCCTTTGAGCCAAAATCAGTACCCCATTCCTGCCTTCTCCCCATATCTCTTGATTCCGTTAGCCCTAAGAGCTAAATCTAACTTTCTCTTGAAAACATCCAGTGAATTAGCCTCCATTGCCTTCTGTGACAGAGAATTCCACAGATTCACAACTCTCTGGGTGCAAAAAGATTTTCCTCATCTCAGTCCTAAATGGCATAACCGTTATTCTTAAAATGCGACCCCTGGTTCTGGACTCCCCCAACATTGGGAACATGTTTCTTGCCTCTATCGTGTTCAATCCCTTAATAATCTTATATGTTTCAATAAGATATCCTCTCATCCTTCTAAATTTCATATACAAGGGAACATTTTTCCTGCATCTTGGACTTCCCCAACATCGGGAAAACATTTTCTGCATAGAACAATTCAGTACTTCAGAACTAATGGCTAGACGTTCTCTGGTTGCAGTGGCCGTTGTCTGACAGCTTAATAGCATTAATATGACTTGCCATTAATCGGGCCATGCCTGCATGATGTCTTGCTGCTTTGCTTGCATGTATAGGATTTACAAATGGATTGAACGTTGTGAAATCATAAGCAAACAACCCCCCTTCTGTCCTAACAATGTAAGGAAAGTCACCAATCAAGATAATTGAGCCTTGAAAACTGCCCGGAGGATCTCAGGAAGAAGCCCAGATTGGTCACCGATTCAACACTTTTAGTTTTAGCGATACAATGATGAAACAGGCCCTTTGGCTCACCGAGTCCACACCGACCAGCGATCCCCGCAGATTACACACTATCCTACACACACAAGGGACAATTTACACTTGTACCAAGCCAATTAAACTACAAACCTGTACTTCTTTGCAGTGTGCGAGTTAACCAAAGATCTCAGAGAAAACCCACGCGGTCACGGGGAGAACATACAAACTCCGTATAGACAGCACCCATAGTCAGGATCGAACCTGGGTCACTGGTGCTGCAAGCGCTGTAAGGCCGCAACTCTACCGCTGCGCCACCATGCCGCCCTTTTTTTTTAACGTACTCCCCCACTACCACAAATTTTGTTGTTGAGTATCCCGCAGTGCAATGGGATAGCCTTGTCCTGGGAGATCAGCTTGTTTGATCATGGTCTCTTCCCTGCCAGGTAAGGTACTTCTGGTTGAACGTGGTTGCAAATGCTTCAGTCTTTTCTTTAGCACATGCATTTTAGCTCAGTCCTGCCGTTACTGAGGAAGGGAGTGCCCAGGATGCCTTCTCACCCCCCTGCAATCCATTGCTCACCACCATTCAGGCCTAAACGTGAGCTGAAGAGCTCTAATGGTGGCCACTTCTACCAATGCTATTATGGAGAGATGCAGTTGCTGCAACTGGCTTGGTGAGGATGAGCTCACGTTGGTTTATCCCTTGTATCAGTTCATGCACCACCTGCTGCAGGCCCAGTCTGACAGCTATGTCCAACAAGAGTCAGTAAACCTGAGCTATGGTGGTGCTGCTGAGCTATTCAAGTGCATTGACGTTCACACCCAGAGTACATTCACTGTCCTTGCTACTTTCAGTACTTTTTCCAATTGGGGGAGCACTGACTCATCAGCCATAAAAGGATGGTATGCAACAAGAGGAGGTTTCCATGTCTGCATTGGCTATTATTTGTGTAAAACTTGTGAAGCAGCATCTTAGTCAAAATCTTAGTAAAAAAGGTGGGGATTAAGACTTGGTTTATCGAGGGAAAGAGTGACGGAGAGGTGAAGATTGGGAATTGACAACTGTCTTTTCAAAATCCAAAAGATTTAGATGGTACATACTGTCATCATGGATTTTTACAGACAATACAGGTAGGTCTGAAGAAGGATCTCGACACCAAATGTCACCTATTCCTTTTCTCCAGAGATGCTGTCAGACCCGCTGAGTTACTCCAGCTTTTTGTGTCTATCTCCGATTGAATCCAGCATCTGCAGTTCTTTCCTACACATAGTTTGTGATATTTTGTGAGGAAACATGATTTTCGGCAGGACGCTGTTTGCTTTCATCCCAGGAACCATGTACAAGCAAGAGCTAGCACCTTCCAGAGAGTCTTAATCCCGGAACGGACAGGACTTCCAGAGGGTAAGTTTCAGCAAGTCAGATAGGTGATTCAATTCACGCATTATGTACTGTCTGCAAAAATCCAGATTTTGAATAGGTAGTTGCTCATTCCCACCATTTTTCACTCATGGCTGGTTGCACACTGCCCAGCTTCGCCACAATGCACAGGCACCCAGGGGACTACAAGAAAAGCTTCAATCACCTGAGGGGAAATTAGTTAGTAGATATTAACTTTTCATTTTCTGCAACACTATTTCAGAGGTGCGGTTTCAAGGTTGCTGTTAGCTGAACTATGAATCCTGTACGCATGTGCGATGTAAAGGGCCTGTCCCACTGTACGAGGTAATTCAAGAGCTTAAAAAAAAATCAAACTCGTTGTAAGCACGTAGAATGTACGTAGCGGGTACGTCGGAGCTCGGGACGTCTCTTAGCAGCTCGTAACGCTAATGGCAGGTAGTCAGGAAACGCGGTAAGCTCGTGAAGTCTCGTGAAGATTTTTCAACATGTCGGAAAATGTCCACGAGAGCCCCGAGTCCCTACGAGTGGCCATTACCGTAATTCTCCAAGTTCGAATCAGGGGAAACTCGGGAGAACTCTTGAATTAGCTCGTACAGTGGGACAGCCCCTTTAGAATCACTATGAGGTATTCCACGGGCCTCAAAACATAGCTAAATATTGCATGCTACATCCATCACATTACCCATGAAGAAACCATTTGCGGTGGGGATGCATTTTCATTCTTTGATTATATTTCTCTGTCTTATCCTTTTCCTGTTTCCCCTTTTGATCTCCATACATCCACAGCTGTGGAATTTCCTCGTGCTTTCTAGGACAAGAGGACAAGCTCAGACAGATATCTGTCAGGCTTTCTCTCTGCCATAATGACACTCAGGGCATCAAGTGAAGCTTCACTGTGGCTGCACGAGGACCGCAGTTTTCCTTTCTCTCCCTGGCTCCTGGGTGTCAAACTGCCAGCACCTTCGCACACTGGAAGTCAGGATCCTTGAGTAGCAAGGAGGAAGTTTGCAGTGCCCTGTAGAGCTAGCCGTCCATTGATTCGGTTTCAGGAATTTTCATTGAGGGCACTGGGGTTTCAATAAGAAATGTAGCGATGATTCCAACCAAATTTGCTGGACGCTTTCCAAAGATCAACACTTCTCTTGAATGCAACGGTGACAGCACTGAGGCATATCACTTAAAGGAGACAAAGGGACATCAGTGGCATCTTCAAGTAATCAACCAAAATGTTGGGTGTTGCCAAAATAATTCAATAACTGCATTGAAAACCCTGGAGGAATCATCGCGAGATTGGATTTATTCAAATTGTGGAGAGGTGTTGTATAATTGCAGGCAAAGGCCTCGGCCCCAATGCAGACACTGTTTCCATGTTGTTTTTGAAGCATAGCTGCTGCTTTCTGCATGACATTTCTCTTTGCTTTTTTATTAGTCCCGAAGTCACAAGTGTGGTAAGAATTAAGAATTTATGTATACCATACAGGGGGCAAACGAAGGGGTGAGGCACTGCATTTTCTCCTTCAGCGGACACGAGTCGCTAAATCCATTTGGTAAAAATGAAATGTGACCCTTTAACTAATAAGGTACCAGAAGTGCACTGATTGAAAAAAGATAAGAGGGGAAAAGAAATGAGATAAAGGGGATAATGTGCTGTAAACCACAATTAAATGCAGCTGGGAGCCATGTGTGAAGTGCCTGCAGGGAAGGAAGTAAGATATTGAATGATTACATTTAGGAACATTGTAATAATGTACTGGAATTGTGTGAGTGATCTGGATTACTTTTCATGGAAAGTGGGTTACCATGGAATTTTATATATGAAATAAGGAACAATCAGCGGGTGGCTTCAAATTTTATTTTGCAGGTGGGGCTGGTCTCTCTTAGAAGGAGATTTCAAAGTGTCGAGCACCGAATTTCAAATTAAATTCAGGTGACTTCTTGCTTTAAACGTGGAGGGGGAAGAGTTGGTGGAATATCGCAAAACATTTTCAATATGACTCCCATATAACTCAGCCCCACGTGTTTCTGCCACATGTGTGGTCTGGCTGGTGCTGGTGGTTCATGGTCGGTACAATTTCACTTCTAACAGTTGCATGGTTTTAACCCACTCAACCTTCGTTTGTGGCCAAATTAAAATCTAAAAGTCACAATTACGTTTAATCCCTTTTAATGAATCTGGTGTAAATAGAATACATTTTGACATGGGATTGATTTGGATCTGTGCCATAGCCCTTGGGATCCAAAAGAACTATGTGGATTATTTGTGGTTTGAGATAATATTCAGTGTTTATTACTAGTGCCTTTCTCATCATGCATTTTGTGTTTGCATTTTTGCATAAACATGGCTACATTTTTATAAAATTAAATTTTTAATATAATTTTAAAACCTAATATTAGCCTAGAATGAGTTAGTGTAGGTCATTTCACGGCATGCTGTGAAGGCCATGGAATTATTATAGCATTGAAGAAGGCTATTCAGTTCACAGAGTGAACTACCAATCCAAACAGCCCCATGTGGCCATTCCCACCGCCACCCCATTCCCCTTCCTGTTCTGTGTATATGTTTATCATGCAATTTTCATCTAAATTCCCTTTTAAAGAGACTCCCAGGCTATGTACTCCATATCAAAACTATTTACTAGTTGCCGACCCTTGTCCTCAATATTGGAACCTTTACATTTGTGTCCCTCAGCCCTTTCCTTTATTTATTCCATCCAAATCAGCTGAGATTTTGTATACATGGAAATAAATCTTCTCTCAACTTTCTCTCCCCCACTGAGAACAAACCATAGCAAACCTGGAATCTTTCTGGGAAACATTGAAACATAGAAAATAGGTGCAGGAGTAGGCCATTCGGCCCTTCGAGCCAGCACCGACATTCAATATGATCATGGCTGATCATCCAAAATTAGTACCCCGTTCCTGCTTTCTCCCCATATCCCTTGATTCCATTAGCCCGAAGACCTTTGCAACATTCCTAAAGTGCCTTGACCGGCAGCACACCACCCTTTTGCAAAGGTTCAATACAATCTCCTTGCTTTTGAGATCTGTGTCTCTACATGTGCAGCGACTAGACCCATATGCTTTATGGATCTCTTTCTCAATGTGCTCTTCCATCTTCAGTGATTAGGCAAGAGTACAGCCAGCTCTCTACATGACACTTTAGAAAGTATATTGTGAAAATATGTCCACATGCCAGCGACCACATAATCTTCACCATTCCTCTCCTTTACCCTGTCAGAAAACCCAATCGGAAAAATCAAGACATGAACTACAAGCTCAATCTTATTCATTCACGCTTCTCTCAATGACTATTTCTACTTCCCTTGACCAGTGTTTTAGAGGCATAGATTGGGTAGATAGTCTAGAACTTTTAATAGATAGGCAGAAAATTTTTCCTCAGTGTGGGAATGTCAAAGACCACAGGGCATAGCTTTAACTGGCTAAATTTAGAGGAGATGTATTTTTGTAGTTTTGTGTATTTTTACACAGAGGGTGGTGGGTGCCTGGTACACATTACCAGGGATGGCGCTGGGGAAGATATGATAGTGGTGTTTCAGAGGCTTTTGGATAGACATTTTGGATGTGCAGGGAATAGAAGGATATTGATCAAATGCAGGCACATGAGAATTGGTGATCTTGACATCATATTCAGCACGGACATTGTGGGCTGAATGGTCTGTTCCTGTGCTGTATAGTTGTATGTTCTATGTACTTCACACCTCCCCACTCCTGGAGTTAAGGGCCTGTCCTACAAGCATGCAACTCTATGCGATTAGCGCGACCTAACGTGGTCCCACTTCGATCGCCGGAGCCATGCGGAATTGTGCGGAGTTCGTCCCGAGTTCGTCCCGACACCGCGCGGGGCTCCGAAAAACTGACTATGTCCAAAATTTCCGCGCGGCAACGGCTTGTCGGCTCGCAGTCGCCTCGACACATTACACACCGCCCCGACATCATGCCTCCGTGAACCTATCTGTAGGTGCCTCCGTGATCCTCTATGTGTGTGGTTCCGTGGCCCTCTGTGTGTATTTGTCTCTGTGCCCCTCTCTCTGTCCTGGCGAACTTACCTTAGACTTCGCTCCAAGTTCGCCTCACTTTACGCCGCGTTGCGCCACTCACCCGACCTCCGCGCGGCCCCTGCTGCCTGTTTGGTCGCGCTTGCCGCATGCAGGCGCATGCTGGTGGGAACGGCCCTGAACAGGGGATCACCCGACCTCCGCGCGGCCCCCGCTTCTAGTTTGATCGCGTTCATCGCATAGAGTTGCATGCTTGTAGGACAGGCCCTTTAAACTAATTGATATGCAATTGCTGAGTGTGTCCACTGGTTGTGTTCCGAACGAGGATCTAAAATATGTCATTGTCTGGGTGTCTGGATATAATTCCTGTATCTTGGACAGACTGGAAGGTCTTGGTTAACTGGACTTTAATTACCACAATTACTTCGCTCATCACTTCTCCCAACTTAATAATGTACAAATGCAGAATTGTTTGAAACTCACGTTAGGTTGACGTTGTTCTTGTTTTTGTCAAGTTGCTAGAAGCGCTGTAACTCGTTCAGCCTTTCAACTTCACTGAAGCGATGTAGAAATACCTGGCTCACCATGTAGTCACAGGCTACTAATTCAGTGTTAGTCAATTGGAGTTAAACCATTCAATGGAGAGAAGCATGTGTCAAAAGAGAGTGGATATTTGGAGGATATTCAATGACATGATGCAGAGTTATTCCAGAAGTAGTAGGCCCCTCTCGGTCATGACTGACCATGGGTGATGCAAGCCTGGGCGATGTTATATGGAGGACAGACAGGCTGTTGCCCATGGAACACGTCCTCCTCTTGACGTCGCTGATCGATCCAAAGGAACAGCAGGGGTGTTACAGTTTGGCACCAGCGCCGTCGCAGCTGCCAGAGCGAGGTTATAGACAACGACGAACTGCCTTAGGGGCTCCGACTCTGGATTTTCTTGTGGTTTACTCCTGGAGCCTTTTCCATGACTCGATATGGCCACAAGGCAGTGGGGGTTTTAAATCAGAGTTTTCCCTCTCCTAGATGGACTGCTTTCCCATGCTGACGAGCCCCATCTGCCCGAGGCTCATAGGGGTGGGAGCGACTACCTTCCTGTGCAGGTCTATAGCACCTGCCCACTGCCCAAAAGAGTGACAATAACTAAACTATCCAAATCTCAGCAGCATGTGTCAGTTGTATTTGGACTTGTCCGTACATTGTAATTACAGAACAACACTGGAAGTTGGTTGGCAGATTACACACAGACTTGTACAGAACTATTTACCACTATTTTGTTTGAATACAATTTTTTTTTTTTAATTATGTTTTTTTTCCGTTTCACTGTTTATTTTATTGTACCCTGGCTGATTGAAAATGGCTAAGATGTTCCAACGTTGCTTACATCATCAATATATTTCAAATTTCATTTGCATTGAATGATATCTTTGGTTAAATAAATAAATTTGAATTTAAGGTCATAAGGTCAGAAGGAATAGGAGTAGAATTAGGCCATTCGGCCCATCAAGTCTACTCCGCCATTCAATCATGGTTGATCTATCTCTCCTGCCTAACCCCGTAATCCTCACTTCTCCTCATAACCTCTGACACCTGTAGTAATCTAGAATCTATCTATCTCTGCTTAAAAATATTCACTGACTTGGCCTCCACAGCCTTCTGTAGCAAAGAATTCCACAGATTCACCTCCCTCTGACTAATGACATTTCTCCTCATCTCCTTCCTAAATTCCAGACAATGCACTTTCATAACTTTCTGCAGAGTTCTGTTTTGTTTCAGGCCTAAGAACAAGTTTGTCTGGCCTAAGAACAAGGTGTCTTTGAGTACGATGTGAGGTGGATTAATGGATTTCATTGCTCGAATGCAATGAGCAGAGTTGCCTGAGGAAATTAATAAAGGGGAATGAAATGGCAGTAGTCTGAGGTGACATTAATGATGGTTCGTCCAGTGAGGCTATATGGGAGGAGATGAGAAATAAAAATGGGATGATCACCTTGTTGGGAGTGTACTAGAGGCTCCTAAATGGTCAGCAGGAATTACAAATATGCTCTGGTGTTTTATAATTCATGCTTTATTATTATTAATATTTACTGAGTCATTCGTAACTGTCACTGTTTGTCATGTTGTTACTTGTGGGCGGAGCACCAAGGCAAATTCCTTGTATGTGAATACTTGGCCAATACTTACTTACTCACTTACTTAGATTGCAGGCAGCTGCAAGACTAATAGGGTTGGCATAGCTGGGGATTTTAACTTTCCCAATATAGACTGGGATTGTCATAGTTTAGTTTAGTCTAGAGACACAGTGTGGAAACAGGCCCTTCAGCCCACTGAGTCTGCACCGACCAGCGATCACCTGTACACCAGTTCTATCCTACATACTACAAAATTTACAGAAACCAATTAACCTACAAACCTGCACGTCTTTGTAATGTATGCGGTAACTGGAACAGCCAGAGAAAACCAACATGGTCACAGGGAGAACGTGCAAACAGCACCCTCTGTCAGGATCAAACCCAGGTCTCTGGCACTGTAGGGCAGCAACAATATCAAGGGCTTAGATCGGGTAGAATTTTTTTAATGTTTAATTTTTTTAGGGGAGTTTCCTTCGCCAATTCGTAGAGGGCCCTACAAGAGAGAGGAAAAAACTTGACCTGCTCTTAAGAAATTGGTATGGGTGAGTGACTGAAGTGGCTGTGGACAATCCTATTGGCACCAGTGATCACAGTTCTATTAGCTGAGTTATAGATAAGGAAAGAAAGGGCCCACAAGTTAAAATTCTAAATTGGGGCAAGGCTGACTTTGATGGGATTAGACAGGAACTTGCTAAAATTGATTGGACACCCAAAAAGTGGGATGCTTTTAAAAGTGTGATGATGAGATTCAAGGCATGCGTGTTCCTGTTACAGTGAAGAACAAGACAGATGGGAGGAAGGAAGCATTGGACAATTTTGGGCTCCACCATCCATTGCTCATCGGTCCTGGCTCTGATTTTGTTCTGAGTCTTTTCATACCTCCAGTCTCCCTCCCCACTGACCCCCCCCAGTCTGATGAAGAGTTTCGACCCAAAACGTCACCCATTTCTTTGCAGCAGAGAAGCTGCCTGACCCAGTATTTTGTGTCTATCTTCGCTGTAAACCAGCACCTGCAGTTCCTTCCTCCACATTTTGACTGAATAAAGAATTGGGTTCGTGGAAGGAAGCAGAGGGTGTTGGTTCAATATTGTTTTTTCGGTCTGGAGTCCTTCACCTCGTGGTGCAGATGGCACTAAAGTGGGTGGTATAATAAATAGAGAAGATGACTATTACTAGCCACTAAAGGATCGAGATCAGCTGGGCAAGTGGGCCGAGGAATGCTTAATGGAGGTTAATACACGTCAGTGCGAGTTGTTGCATTTTGGGACCTTCACAGTGAATGGTATGTCCCCGGGGAGTGTTGTGGAGCAGAGTGGTCAAGCACAGGTACGTCGTTCCCTGAATGTGGCGTCAAAGGTAGATAGAAGCTGGTCACAAAATGCCTGAGTATAGGGTGGTCAAGGAGGCTTTCAGTACATTGCCCTTCATCAGTAGGGTATTTAGTCAGGCATGTTATGTTACAGTTGTACAAAGTATTGGTGAGGCCACACTTGGAGTATTGTGTTCTGCTTTTGGTCACCATGCTATAGGAAGGATGTCATGGAAGCAGGAAATTATGCAGAAAGGATTTACAAGGATGTTGCCAGGACCCGAACGTCTGACCTATAGAAACAGGTTGGGCAGGTTGGAGCTTTATTCCCTGGCCAGTAGACTGAGGGGTGTTCTCATGGAGGCATCTAAAAACATGAGGGGAAAAGATAGGGTGAATGCACAGTCTTTTATTCAGACAAGAGGAATCAAGAACCAGAGGTCATTGGTTTAAGGTGAGTGGGGAAAGATTTGATAGGAACCTGAGGGGCAATTGTTCACACAGGGGGTGGTGGGTATAGGGAAAGAGCTGCCAGAGGAGATAGTTGAGGTAGATACTATAACAGCATTTAGAAGACATTTAGAAGGATACATGGATAGGAAAGGTTTCGCGGTATATGGGCCAAACGTAGGCAAATGGAACTAACGAAGATGGGGCATTTTGGTCAGCATGGACATGTTGGGCCAAAGGACCTGATTCCGTGCTTTATAATTGTGTCAATATTAATTCCTACAACAAGGGTGCCCATGGTAGCGCAGCGATGGACTTGCTACCTTACACCAGAGACCCGGGTTCGATCCCGACTACGGGTGCTGTCTGTATGGAGTTTGTACGTTCTCCCAGTGACCACGTGGGTTTTCTCCGAGATCTTCGGTTTCCTCCCACACTCCAAAGACGTACAGGTATGCAGGTTAATTGGCTTGGTGTAAATGTAAATTGTCCCTAGTATGTGTAGGATAGTGTTAATGTGCGGGGATCACTGGTCGGTGCAGACTCGGTGGGCTGAAGGGCCTGTTTTTTTTTTCACACTGTATCTCTAAACTAAACCTTAACTAAACTGAACAACATAGCTAAATGTGTTCATCATCAGGCTCCTGCTTGTGAGAGCTGGCTGTGCACAAATTTGCCATCTGTTTTGCCCACAGTGGTTATCCTTCAGATAATTGTGCATTGGTTGCAAAGTACTTTGGGATGACTAGGAAGTGTGAAGATAATGATAGAAATGCAAGTTATAGCATCATAGAGTCACACAGACAGAAACATCGTGTCCTTGCTGCCCAGCCAATGCATTCAACCTTCATCGCATTCATCAGCACGTAGTCCTTTGCCTTTTGGCAGGGCTTGCACGCCGTTACTTCCTGTACGACAAAACAAAGTAGTAACTAAAGGGAGAGCGATGCATCACTCCAAGACGAGCTCAATGCTTTCCAGGCTCGTTTCGAAAGAGCGAATATTGATGTACCTTCTCGGATGCCCACACCTTTAGTCCGCACTGTCATCTCAGTCACCGAGGCAGATGTCAGGAGATCATTTACGAGGGTGAACCCTCGGAAAGAGTCCGGCTCTAATGGTGAACCTGGCTGCTTTCTTAAAACCGGGTAAACCAACTGGCAGACACGTTTTTGCAGACAAGTTCAACCACTCACACAAGAGGTCTGAGGGTCTCAAGTGCTAGAGAAAGACATCCAGACATCCAAAGACATCCCAGAAGGTCAAAGAGTGTGGTCAGAAATGGGGGGGGGGGGGGGGGGGGGGGTGGGAAAGAAACATTGTGGTGGGGGGTGAATGAAAGGGGAGGGGGAGAGTGATGTGGTTGGAAGTTACCTAATATTTGAGAATTCAACGTTTTTTTACCGTCAGGTTTTCCAGCATCTCCAGAGATGCTGCCTGACCTGCGGAATTACTCCAGCACTTCGTGTTCTTTTGTGTAAACGAGCGTCAGTGGTCCCTTGTTTCTACATCAAACTCGGGGAGCTGGGTCTCCTCTCACCCCGATGCATTTGGATCCTCGGCTTGCCATTCAGCGGACCACAATCAGCACAAATTGGCAACAACACTTCCTCCGTGATGACCATTCCACACAGGACTACCACAGTCCCCTGAGCATTGTGTGCTCAGCCCCAGCTCTGCTTTCTCTATATCCATGAGTGTGTAGCCAGACATAGTTAAAATGCCATCTTTAAATTTGCCAATGATATTACTGATATACTTGTATATACACTGATATACACTGTATATATAGTCTATCATGTATATACACTGATATACACTGTATCTTGTATAAACACTCATTTACACTGTATCTTGTAGATACACTGATACACACTGTATATACACTATATCTTGTAGCTATACTGATATACATTGTATATACACTGTATCTTGTATATATAGTGATATACACTGTATATACACTGTATCTTGTATATACGCTGTATATACACTGTATCTTGTATATACACTGTATCTTGTATATACACTGTATATACACTGTATCTTGTATATACGCTGTATATACACTGTATCTTGTATATACACTGTATCTTGTATATACACTGTATATACACTGTATCGTAGATTGTATACACTGTATCTTGTAGATACACTGTATACACACTGTATCTTGTAAGTACAATGATATACACTGTATATACACTGTATCTTGTATATACACTGATATACATTGTATATAGACTGTATCTTGTATATACATTGATATATGCTGTATATACACTGTTTCATAGATACACTGATATATGCTGTATACACACTGTATCTTGTAGATACACTGATACACACAGTATATACACTGCATCTTGTAGCTATACTGATATACATTGTATATACACTGTATCTTGTATATACTGTATATACACTGTATCGTAGATACACTGATATACACTGTATACACACTGTATCTTGTATATACACTGATATACTCCTCATATTAAACCTGTGTCCTCTGGATTTTATTGTTTCTGTTGTGGGACTATCCCCTCACAATTTAGCCACCTCCATCAGGTCCTCCTTCAGCCTCCTCCGCTCCAAGGAAAACAAACCCAGCCTGTCTAACCTCTCCACCTAAGTGAACTGTTCCAGCCCAAGCACCACCCTGTGAATCTCCTCTGCACCATCTTCAAACAATCCTTCCCTCTCACAGTATTCTAGCTGTGGCATAACCAAAGACTTGTTCCTTTATTTCGTCGCCAGCTTTACTGCTAATTTTAATACCTATTTCTGCTCGGTGTTTTCAGTGGAGTAACATGGTGGATGTGACGGCTCAGGTGGAGGTCCAGGATCAACATCTGCATAAACTATTCAAATAATTAGCCGTAGATTAACGAAAAATCTACTGCACGAGCGTCACAAATGCAACTGTTCTGCCTGAGCCGGCAGGGAATTCAATTTGGTGACCAGGTACGCATGATATTCTAGATCTCGCTATTGCTGGATGCGACCTAGTTTCACCGGGGCACTTTGCTCATTTACAACTGTACTTGGCAATGCAGATTCAGAAAGCAGAGCCACAGTGTTTGGCATGGTAGTCTGCCTCCATACGGGACAGAGACACCTGTACGGTACTACCAGATTACCTTGGCCACCTTGTTATAGGAAAGATGTTGTCAAGCTGGAATGGGTACAGAGAAGATTTACGAGGATGTCGTCAGGAATTGAGGGCCTCGGCTATAGGGAGAGGTTGAGTCAGCTGGGACTCTATTTTTGGGAGTGCAGGAGGATGAGGGGTGATCTTGCAGAGGTGTATAAAATCATGAGAGGAATTGACTGGGAAGATGCACAGAGTCTCTTGCCCAGAGTAGGGGGATCGAGGACCACAGGACATAGTTTTAAAGTGAAGGAAAAAAGTTTAATAGGCATATAAGGGGTAACCTTTTCACACATAGGATGGTGGGTGTAGGGAACGAGCTGCCAGAGGAGGTAGTTGAGGCAGGGACTATCGCAACGTTTAAGAAACAGTGCGACAGGTGCATGGATAGGACAGGTTTGGAGGGATATGGATCAAATGCAGGCAGGTGGAACTAGCGTAGCTGGGGCATGTTGGCCGGTGTGGGCAAGTTGGGCTGAGAGCACTGTTTCCATGCTGTATCTCTCGATGAGATCATCCTCCTCTACACCTGTATTTACACCATCCATTTATTCTCTGTTCTGCTTGATGCAGCTGTTGAATTGAAACTGCAATCTTGTGGTTTATTTTTGTTCATTGAAGCTACAGCAATTAGCATAAAGGGCCTGTCCCACTTGGGCGTCATTCGCGCGTCACGCAGATGGCACGCGAAGATTTTGTACATCCCAAAATCCTGGGGCGACGCGCGTCACTGCCTACGTCACCGTGCACCATGCGCGCATCACGTGCGTGGCATGACACGTGCGTCATGACGTGTAAATGATGTCGCCTAAATTACTTGCAAATGACACCCAAGTGGGACAGGCCCTTTACCGTCAACACTCCCTTTCCCAACATAAGATGCCTCACCTTCAAACATCCTCCTTCAGTTGGAAGCGTGGGTGAACGGGTCACGGACTCTCGTTTGACCACAGATCCCAACGGCACTCCATGCTCGAACGAGCGTATGTGGGTTTGCTGCAGGAGGAGATAGACAAGGTCAAGATTTACCCTCGAGGGAAAAATGGCTTCATGAGGTGTCCCACCTAACTGGGAACAGAGAAAACGTAACACAGACCTGGCAAACGTGGTTCCCTTATCTCAGTGTACCGTCAAAGTAACATTTTACCTGATGCACCAGCAATGCCGTCATCGTCCATTGCATCATCGTGGAACGTAGAAGAGTACAAAGCAGGAACAGGCCCTTCAGTCCACAATGTCCATCCCAAACACGGCGCCAAGCTAAACTAATCTCCTCTGCCTGTACGTGATCCATATCCCCACATTTTCTACATATCTAAAAGCCTATCTAAAAGCCTTTTAAATGCCACTATCAAATCTGCCTTCTCCACTATTCCCAGCAGTGCGCCCCAGCCACGCACCAATCTCTGAATGTCCCTGCACATCTCCTTTAAAACTTGATGCATCGCCTTAAAGCTACGCCCTCATGTCCTTGACATAGGTATGTTACAAAAACTTACCTTGAGCAGCGCTGCAGTCCTGCCACTCCCCGTGTGTGCGCCTTTGGCGCCTCTCAGACGGCGGCGGGCTTAAAGTGCCATTTTTATACAGACAGGGCAAATCGATCAATGTCGGGCGATTTCGTTGCGGAAGAAAAATTGCTCCGACATTTCATTAATGAAGGTAGTTTTAAATTATGCTAGATTATTTACTATCTGGAGTAATTTAAAAATCACCTTTAAAAGCCGTGAGCGCCAATAACGGGAAGGATTTTGCGTAGGGGAGAAAAAAAGGTACACAGTTTATTTTTATATTAAAAGTTGGTTTTTATGGAGGCTTTAATAATATTTTCAAAATGGTCATAACTTTCTTAATACTGAAGATATGAAAGTGAATTAGGTGTCAAATTAAACTTCTTTTTATGCTTTATCTGATGGGATAAATTGCAGACTTGATTTTAAAAATCTCAAAATTTTGTAACATTGCTACTTGACATTTCCACCTGGGAAAAAGATTGAATGAATGAAGACTTTATTGTTACGTGTGACAAGTCAGATTGAAATTCTTTGCTCACTTATGCAAGGTATGCAAATAGTCGCTCATAAAGGGCGCTGAAAAAGTATCCATGCCATGTCCCCCTTTGTTGTCCCCCCATCACCCTCCCTCACGGCAATCCCCCCCCCCATGCTGGGTCCTCCATTGGAGGGGGTCGATTCTGACTGTCCACCCTATCTATGCTACTCATAATTTAAAAAAAATTAGGTCTCTCCTCAACCTCTCACATTCCAGAGAAAACCATCCCAAATGTGTGCAACGGTGCCTTATAGCCGGTACCATCTAATCTAGGCAGCATTCTGGTAAACCTCTTCCGAACCCTCTCAATAGTTTTCGTATCAACCCAGACTTTCAATATATACTTAAAAAAACGATATGGGTTGACCGTCAAGGTGTCAGCTTGTGAAGTGCACAATTAATTTAATAAATAGAAAAATACTTAAAGAGATACTTAAATGCTTTATGGGCAGCACAGTGGCGCAGTGGTAGAGCTGCTGCCTTACAGCACCAGAGACCTGTGTGTAGTTGTGTGCAGCTCTGGATGCCCCATTACAGGAAGGATGTGGAGGTTTTGGAGAAGGTAGAGAAGAGGTTTACTAGGATGTGGCCTGGATTGGAGTGTAATAGCTATAAGGAAAGTTTGGACAAACTTGGATTATTGTATCAGGTGTGGCAGATGCTGAGGAGACATCTGAGAGAATTTTTAACATGAATAGACGCATAGATGGGAAAGACAGCCAGAATCTTTTTAAAGGGTGGAAATGTCAAATAGTAAAGCTTTAAGGTGAGAGGAATAGTGCAAAGATGTGCGGGGCAAGTTTTTTTTTTACACAGAGAGTGATGGGTGCCTAGAACACACGGCCAGGGAAAGTGATGGAAGCAGATATGATGGTGGTGTTCAAAAGGCTTTTAAATTAGCACTTGGATATGCAGGGTATGGAAGGATGTGGATATTGAGCAGCACAGACATTGTGAGCTGAAGAGCCCGTTTCTGTTCTGCAATGTTCTCTATATTGTCGGTATCCATTATGTGTGCCAACCCAATGGCCAGATTGCTGCTTGCCCATTCTTGCCTGAGTTCACTTTGTGTTTCAACATAAACTTGGCAGTTGTCAGATAAATAGAGAACGTGAGCCAAAGACCTCTGAGATACTGCATTAAGATTCACTTTGCAAAAGAGATTCACTTTTGCAATCTCTGTATTTTTGCTCCATTAAATTAGTTGCGTAATCACTTATAAATGCAAATTTATAAATCAGAACAAGCATTTAAAGTTGTACGTCTCTTATTTAGAGTTAAGTTGGTGGATACAGCAGTCTCCTACAACAATTCAGCAACCCCATAGAGTTGCTGCCTTACAGCTCTTCCAGCACCAGAGACCCGGGTTCGATCTCGACTACGAGTGCTGTCTGTACGGGGTTTGTACCTTCTCCCCAGATGTACAGGTATGTAGTTCAAATTGACTTGGTATAAGTGTAAATTGTCCCTAGTGTGTGTAGGATAGTGTTAATGTGTGGGGATCGCTAGTCAGTGCGGACTCGGTGGGCCGAAGGGCCTGTTTCCACGCTGTATCTCTAAACTAAACTAAATTAAACCAGGCAATTATGAGTGATGATGTGCTTGGCATTCCCAGCTGTGCTGATTACAGGGACAGGAGGTGGCAAGTGCCGGTCAAATTGGGGAAAATCACCCCTGTGTTTTCTCCCGATCCCCTCGGCAACTCTTCGCAGAGCAGCATTGATGAAGGCCCAAGAACAGTAGTGCAACTGCCCTTATTGATGGATAGAACAAAAAGCCCCATGAATAGGACATTTAAAACATCTGGAGGCCAGAAGCACACTCCAGTCCATTATACAACAAATGGCCATACATTTAGTAATTTAACGCTCCCAAATCAGAAGCAAGTTGTTTTAATTTTAAGGATCTGATGTCTTAGTGAGAAAAAGGATCAGAACCCAATATATTATTTCCCTATCTCTCTCACTCATGCATACACCATATTTTGGTTTAAACAGCAAGGTGAATTGCATCTTAACCGACAGTAACAATAGGGATAACTTATCCAGCGAAGTGAATATGTATTGGTTCAACAATCCCAATGCAAAACACAGCATATGGTGCAATCCTAAATAGGAACAAATGCTGGAAATACTCAGCAGTTCAGGCATCGTCTGTGAAGAGAGAACATTTATGGAAGTACTCTCAAATTAAATTCTATGAAAATTACTCATGAACTGCTGATGTCTATTTGTAATTGATGTCCCTTTTCTGATAGCCCTTTTGTTAATTAAAACAAAAGCTTTCACAGATTACTTTAAAAGAGTGAAAGCATTAATTTAACAAAGAAGAGAGCTGTTGCAAGAATGGCAAGAGTATCAATTTGCTGGCAACTCACACACTAAGCTGACGTGGACACAAATCACCTTTCCTTCACGGTAACCGTGGAAACATCGTGGGACCTCCCATCAACCACTCTGGGGGCACCATTGTAATGTTCCGAGAGAAAGCTCCATCGCTACCTCCTCGGGAGCAAGAGAATCATAGATACATAGACAATAGGTGCAGGAGTAGGCCATTTAGCCCTTCAAGCCTGCACCACCATTCAATGTGATCATGGCTGATCATTCACAATCAGTACTGTGTTCCTGCCTTCTGCCCATATCCCTTGATTCCGCTAGCCCTAAGAGCTCTATCTAACTCTCTTTAGAATACATCCAGTGAATCGGCCTCCACTGCCTTCTGAGGCAGAGAATCCCACAAATTCACAACTCTCTGAGTGAAAATGTTTTTCCTCATCTCAGTTCTAAATGGGCTACCCCTTATTCTTAAACTGTGGCCGCTGGTTATGGATTTCCCCAACATTGGGAACATGTTTCCTTCATCTAGTGTGTCCAATCCCTTAATAATTTAAAATGTTTCTCCAAGATCTCCTCTCATCCTTTTAAATTGCAGTGAATACAAGTTTCCTTCATCTAGTGTGTCCAATCCCTTAATAATTTAAAATGTTTCTCTAAGATCCCCTCTCATCCTTTTAAATTGCAGTGAATACAAGCCCAGTTGTTCCATTCGTTCATCATATGACAGTCCCACCATCCCGGGAATTAACCTCGTGAACCTTCGCTGTACTCCCTCAATAGCAAGAATGCCATTCCTCCAATTAGGAGACCAAAACTGCACGCAATACTCCAGGTGTGGTCTCACCGCTTTGCTCCTATATTCAAATCCTCTCGTTATGAAGGCCAACATGCCACTGCCTGCTGTACCTGCATGCTTACTTTCAGTGACTAATGTACAAGGACACCCAGGTCTCGTTGCACCTCTCCTTTTCCTAATCTGACACCATTCAGATAATAATCTTCCTTCTTGTTCTTGCCACCGATGTGGATAACCTCACATTTATCCACATTATACTGCATCTGCCATGCATCACCCAACCTATCTAAATCACCCTGCATCCTCATAGCATCCTCTTCAGTGTTCACACCGCCACCCAGCTTTGTGTCATCTACAAATTTGCTAATGTTACTTTTAATTCCTTCATCTAAATCATTAATATATATTGTAAATAGCTGCGGTCCCAGCACCGAGCCTTGCAGTACCCCACTGGTCACTGCCTGCCATTCAGAAAGGGACCAGTTAGTTCCTACTCTTTGTTTCCTGTCTGCCAACCAATTTTCTATCTATGTCAATACTCTCAATACCCTCAATACCATGTGCTCTAATTTTGCCAGCTAATCTCCTGTGTGGGACCTTATTAAATGCTTTCTGAAAGTCAAGGTACACTACATCCATTGGCTCTCCCTTGTCCATCTTCCTAGTTACATCCTCACAAAATTCCAGAAGATTAGTCAAGCATGATTTCCCCTTCATAAATCCATGCTGCCTTGGACCGACCCTGTTACTGCTATCCAAATGTGCTGCTATTACATCTTTAATAATTGACTCCAGCATCTTCCCCACGACCGATGTCAGGCTAACTGGTCTATAATTCCCTGTTTTCTCTCTCCCTCCTTTCTTAAAAGTGGGATAACATTAGCTACCCTCCAATCCACAGGACCTGATCCAGTATCTATAGAACATCGGAAAATGATCAACAATGCGTCCACAATTTATAGAGCCACCTCCTTGAGTACCCTGGGATGTAGACCATCAGGCCCTGGGGATTTATCAGCCTTCAGTCCCATCAGACTACCCAACACCATTTTCTGACTAATGTGAATTTCCTTCAGTTCCTCCGTCACCATAGATTCTCTGTCCCCTGGTACATCTGGGAGATTGTTTGTGTCTTCCTCAGTGATACGAGCTTGCAACACCACCACATCCCAGGGCAAGTCATTCAAATATTTCTGTAAGAACAGTATTGAGTTCACAGGGGCCCAAGATATAGTAAGTAGTGTGACTCAAGTTACACTCACAATTTTAAACTGGAGCAGACCAGGTACTGGAAGGCAATGAGTATTAATTCCACTGGAATTTCCAAGCATAGAATCAAATGAGGTTTTAGCGGATGAAGGTTCTGACAGATATGGAGCAAAGGGTCTTCATGACAGCTGAGGTTCAAATCGTCCCTGCTTCAACGTGGACAGAGGAAGTCTAGGGGGTTGGCTTGACTATTCCTTTACGATACTTCAGCAATCTTCTTAAAATGTTTTCACCGCAAAGCAAGTTCAGGCTTCTGCAAGTTTATTTGACCACTTTTAGCTTAGTTTAGAGATACAGCATGGAAACAGGCCCTTCAGCCCACCGAGTCCACGCTGACCAGCGATCCCCCACACACATTAACACTATCCTACACACACACGAGGGACAATTTACACATACACCAAGCCAATTAACCTACATACTTGTATGTCTTTGGAGTGTGGGAGGAAACCGAAGATCTCGAAGAAAACTCACGCAGTCAGGGAGAGATTGTACAAACCCTGTACTGCCAGCACCCATTGTCGGGATCAACCATTGCTCCACCGTGACACCCTACGTTTTGTCAAGTAAACATCCAAAGTACTGCAAGTATTTGCTCCAGTATTTTATTTGATTCACATGTTTAACCAATAATGTTTTATTAAAGATGTTTAATGTTTTATGTGTCATTCCTAACTGTCACTGTATGTCATGTTGTCACTTGCGGGTGGAGCACTAAGGCAAATTCCTTGTATGTGAATACTTGGCCAATAAACTTATTCATTCATTCATTCATTTATTCATTTATTCATGTCAATGCAGCTGAACAATGACCTTTTACTTTACGTGACCTTTTATTTAGTAGTTTAGCCTCAGTGTGTTGAATCCTATCATTAAAGTGATAACCAGACTGTGGATATCCCACAAACTGGCGACAGATTATGCAAAGGCCCACTGGCTCAGTCACAAATTGCAACAGCGAGTATGGAAACTGGTCAGGAACAACATGGGAGTGGGGGTGAGTGTTCTATGTTCTACATTCTGTAAACTATTTTACAATTCCAAAATATACATTGAAGCAACCTTATTAAAACCTGCAAATAATAGTTTATGGCATCACATATTTCCAAAAATGAAATTTGGTTCAGTACGTTGTATTGTAATAATCCTAATTAATGTATATTGCTTGTGACTAAAAATATATCAAAACCAGGCTCATTATTACATACCAGCGCTCATAACTACACACATACCACATAATGCATCAGTTAAAAATTCCAATTGTTAATCCATTCAATTCTCCAGGTGCATATATGTCACTCTTGGCTCGACTGGTAGGACTCTTGGATCAGAAGGCTGTGGATTCAAGCCCCTTTGATAAACATAAGATTATAATTTGGGAGAACACATTAGTTCAATAGCAGGAGAGTATTGCACTGTCTCAAAGCACAGTCTTTCAGATGAAATGTTAACCAGAGTTCATTCTTGCCTCTTCAGGCGCCGAAAGTTGCACTTCTTGAAGACCTGGAAAAGCACTGACTCCTTCCTCGACCAAAGGTAGACAAAAATGCTGGAGAAACTCAGCGGGAAGGGCAGCGTCTATGGAGCGAAGGAATAGGTGACGTTTCGTGTCGAGACCCTTCTTCAGGCTGATGTGGAGGTGGGGGGGGCGGGCAGGAAGAAGAAATGAAGAGGCGGAGACAGTGGGCTGTTGGAGAGCTGGGGAGGGGAAGGAGGGAGAAAGCAAGGACTACCTGAAATTGGAGAAGTCAATGTTCATACCGCTGGGGTGTAAAATTCCCAAGCAAAATATGGGGTGCTGCTCCTCCAATTTGCGATGGGATTCACTCTGGCCATGGAGGAGGCCCAGGACAGAAAGGTCGGATTAGGGAGATAAGGTTGGTTAGTGCGAACCGAGCAGAGGTGTTGGGCGAAGTGATCGCCAAGCCTACGCTTGGTCTCACCGATGTAGAGCAGCTGACACCTAGAGCATCGGATGCAATAGATGAGGTTGGAAGAGGTGCAGGTGAACCTCCTCTTCTTTTCTCCTTTTTCCTCAACCAATGTCAATTTTGAAGAAACTGTCTATATTCTCCTGAATGTACAAACCTCTATATTGTTTGCCCAGTTTAGATTTCACCAGAACCTCATCAGAGCCTTAATCCAAGCATGGGCCAAAAATATGGTCAAGAAGTGAAATGAGAGTGATGGCCATTGATATCAAAGCTGCATTAGTGTAGTGACAAGGCACCCTAGTAAAACTCAATTGGATTGGCTGCATAAATACTATGGTGGCGGACATGTCTTGACACATAAAGTCCTTTCAACCACTAGTCAGGACAATACTCTCCATTTTTTCTGGATGAGTGCAACACCAACAACTCTCCACAATCACAAAACCATTGAGGATAAAGAAATAAAGAAGCCCGTTTGATTGGCAACTTGTCAACCATCTTAAATGTTCACTCTTCCCGCCACCAGGGGACAATGGCTGCAGTGTGTGTCAGCTACAAAGTGCACTGAAGTTCTGGTCAGGGTATTCTGACAACATCTCCCGAATCAATGACCTCTATCACTAAGAAGGACATGGGAAACAGATGCATTGGAATATTACCATCTGCTGGTTCTTTTCAAGTTGCGCACCATCCTGGTTTGGATATATATTGTTTTTTCTTCATTCATCCCAGGTGTAAATCCTACACAGGACAAGATGGCGGCACCTCGCGGCAGCGGCCTCTGCATTCCGTCTGTCTTTTTTTTTCCTGTCCTGTTGGGTGTATGTTTGGTTTTAATTTTTTATTATTTTTAGCTGTGTATATGTGGGAAACTTTTTCATCTCTTCCCTGAACGGGGACCCTCCTTGTCGAGTCTCCGTTGCCGTTGCCGTTGGGCCTAACATCGTGGAGCCGGCGGCTTCCAACCGGAATCGTCCTGGGGCTCCAGTCGCAGAGCCTGCAGACTCACCATCGAGGAGCTGGCCGACTTCGGAGCGTGGAGCGCTGTGGTGGCGCACGGCTGCCACCCGACTTCGGAGCTTCGGAGGCTTCGGCTTACAGGCCCTGTGGACGGTAACATCGGGAGCTCGCGGGTCCCTGGTGGGAGACCACTTTCCGGAGCTCCCGCAACGGCAAACTTCACCCGCCCGAATCGAAGGGTTTAAATCGTCCCTTGCATTGCCTGACGCAGCTTAAACGGCCGCGGGACTTACCATCGCCCACCGGGGGCTCTAACATCAAGAGCCTCGATCAGCTCAATGCAGCAGTTTGACTGAAAGACTGCGGGAGAAGAATAAGAACAGAGAACAGGGAAGAAATAAGACTTTTGCCTTCCATCACAGTGAGGTGTTTGGAGGTTCACAGTGATGGATGTTTGTGTGGAATTGTGTTAATGATGTGTTTTTTGTTGTTGTTGTTATGACTGCAGGAACGTTATTTTGTTTGAACCTATGCTTAAATGACAATAAACAGCATTCTGATTCTGATTCTGATTTTGATCTGATACACAAGAATACTGTGGGATTAACTTCTGTAGAATCATCACAGTGCCCCAAGAAGGCAGCTCACCACTACCTTCTGAAGAGTAACTAAGGATGGGCAATAAATGCTGCCTTTGACAGCAACTCACTGATCCAGAATATTAACAAAAAACTGCTTATGCATTTATTATTTTAATGTTTTAATGTTTTATTCTTAATGGTTTACTGTATGTCGTGTTGTTACTTGCGAGCGGAGCACCAAGGCAAATTCCTTGTATGTGTACATACTAGGCCAATAAATTCATCCATTCATTCATTCATTCATTCGTTAATCTACAAACTTGTGAATACTAATATGCAAGGCCAGTTTGAGATTAGGAAGGAGGTGGTGTTGGGGCTCTTGAAAAACATTAAGGTGGATAAATCCCCAGACCCTAATGGGATCTAAACTAGATTATTTTGAGAGGCAAGAAGGAGATTGCAGGAGGCTTGACAAAAACCTGTGTGTCTTCTCCAGCTATAGGTGAGTTCCCAGAGGACTGGAGAGGAGCTAATGTTGTTTCCTTATTTAAGAAGGGAAGTTGAATGAATCCAGGGAATTATAGGTTGGTGAGCCTCACGAGGGAAACTACTGGAAAATATTCCTTGGGATAGGATTTAGGTTTTAAGTCATAAGTTCATAAGTGATAGGCAGAATTAGGCCATTTGGCCCATCAAGTCTACTCTGCCATTCAATCATGGCTGATCTATCTCTCCCTCCTTATCCCATTCTCCTGCCTTATCCCCATAACCACTGACACCTGTACTAATCAAGAATCTATCTATCTCTGCCTTAAAAATATCCACTAACTTGTTCACAGCCTTCTGTGGCAAAGAATTCCACAGATTCACCACCTTCTGACTACAGAAATTTCTCCACATATCCTTCTTAAAAGAACGTCCTTTAATTCTGAGGCTATGACCTCTAGCCCTAGACTCTCCCACTAGTGGAAACATCATTTACTCCCACTTGGAAGAGACTGGGGTCATTAGGCACAGTCAGCGTGGTTTTGTACATGGCAGGTCATGTCTCATTAACTGGGTTGAGTTTTTGAAGCAAGTGGGCCAGTGGATGTTGTCTACATGGATTTAGTAAGTCATTTGATAAAGTCCCCCATACTGGGTTGATCCAGAAAATTAAGACGCATGGGATAAGCAGTGACTTGATTGTGTGGATTGTGACAGAACTGGCTTATTGATAGAAGACTGAAAGTTGTGGTGGAAGGACAATATTCGGGCTGGAGGACAGACCAGTGGAATTCCACAGGGATCTGTGCTGGGACCTCTGCTGTTTGTGATAGATCTATACATAACTTGGATATAAACATAGATGGGTTGGTTGGTAAGTTTACACATGACACCATGATTGCTAAGGTCGGGGACTGTGAGGTGCACTGTCAAAGTACGCAGCGAGATATAGATCCACTGCCGATATGGGCAGTGAAATGGAAGATGGAATTTAATACAATCAAGAGTGAGGTGGTTCACTTTGGGAGGTCAAATGTAAGGAGGAAATATACAATTAATGGCATGACCGTCAATAGCACTGATGTACAGAGAGATCTTGGAGTCCAAGTTCATAACTCTCGGAAAATGGCACCACAAGTAGATAGAATGGAAAAGAAAACGTAAAGTATGCTTGCCTACATTGGTCAAGGCATTGTGCATAAGAGTAAGGAAGTCAAGGTGCAATTTTAAAGTACTTTGTTAGGCTACATTTGGAGTATTGTGTCCAGCTCTGGTCACCCCATTACAGGAAGGATGTGGAGGCTTTGGAAAAGGTGCAGAGGAGGTTTACCAGAATGCTGCCTGGATTATGGAGTATAAGGTATGGAGAGAGGTCAGACGGACTTGGATTGTTTTCTCTGGAATACCGGGGAGACCTCTGGTTGCGGGGAGACCTGATAGAAGTGTATACAATTATGTGAGGCATGGATGGGATGGACAATCAGAACCTTCTCTCCAGTATGGAAATTTCAAATACTAGAGGTCATTGCTTTAAGGTGAGAGAGCCAAAGTTTTAAAAGAGATATGAGGGCAAGTTTGCTTCTACAGAGGGTGGTGAGTGCCTGGAACGCACTGCCAGGAGTGGTGGGTGAAGCAGATACGAGAGTGACATTTTGCAGACTTTTGGATAGGTATGTACATATGCAGGGAATGGAGGGATATGGATTATGTGCAGGTAGATATGAGTTGCTCTTGGCACCAAGTTTGTCACAGACGCCCTGGGCTCAAGGGCCTGGTACTGTATGCTGTACTGTTCCACATTCCACATTCTATGTCTCGAATGAACCTTCATTAATATGTATCAAAAAGAATGGTGCCCGAATACCTGCACCACTGTATAACTCCCTCCAGTCTCAAAACAATAAGTCACCACTGTCCTATGTTTACTCTCCCTTAGTCGACTTTTCATCTATAGTGTCATTATCCCTTTAATTCTTCAGGATTTAATTTTGGTAACAAGATTGTCAATGGTAATATTGCTTCAAGAGGGAATATATTATCAAAGCACTTTGGGATTTAATTGAGCTGTGAAAGATGATGATGCCATTTCATTAGCTACCATATCACTAATATTGTCAACAGTTCATCAATTATACTTGCTCAGAGTAGGAGTGTCACTTCATCCTTTTAAACTTTTAAAATCTTTTTATTCCAGTCTGCTATTGACTACCTCCCTCAATGTTGTATTTATTTCTGGTCTCTCCTTCCTTACATTGCTTTGTCATCAAATAATCACGTTGTGTATCAGGACTGAAAATTGCTAGACACAAAGTGCTAGATTAACTTTGCAGGTCAGGCAGTATCTCTGGAGAGACAGGATAGATGAAGTTTCGGGTCGAGACCCGAAACATCATAGTTCCTTTTTCTCCAGAGATGCTGCCTACCCCGCTGAGTTACTCCAACATTTTGTGTCTATCTTTGGTATGAACCAGCATCCGCAGCTTGTTTCTGAATGTTTGTAGGTGGTGGAGAATTTGTTTTTGTCTCTCAATTTCTCCATCAATTAGGTTTTTGCAATTTGCTAAAAATCACATTTACTTGAAACAACTATAGTCATTGAACATCTAACCTATATTTCTCAATGTTTATTAAGCTTAACTGACAGACAACATTCAGTTAGGATAGGTAATAATTCATCCTCTGTGATAATCCTCAACACACGTGCTCAACAAGGATGTGTTCTCAGCCCCCTTCTTTACTCCTTAAACACCTACGACTGTGCAGCCAAGACAACACCACCATAGTAGGCTGTACATCAAATAGTGATGAGACAGGAAGGGGATTGAGAACCACATAACCTGTTGTCAAGACAACAACCTTTCTCTCATTGCTAGCAAGGCAAAGGAGATAGTGATCGACTACAGGAAGTGCTCCTGGTATACATTGGTGGTGCCGAAGTACAGATGGTTGAAAACTTCAAGTTCCTGGTGTAAATATCACCAGCAACCTGTCCTGGACTAGCCATATCACAGCAATGGCCAAGAAAACACACCAATGCCTCTACTTCCTTAGAAGGCTTAGGAAATTCGGCATGACCCTAACAACCCTTACCAACTACAGCGCCATAGAAACCATTTTATCAGGATGAATTGGTTTGCATGGTTTGGGAATAGCTCCATCCAAGACCACAAGAAATTACAGAAATCTGTGAACGCAGCCCAGACCACCACACAAACCAACCTCCCTTCCATTAATTCCATTTACACCTCACACTGCATCAGCAAGGCCACCGACATAATAAAGAATGAGTCTCACCCTGGACAGTCCCACATCTCCCTTCTCCCATCAGGCAGGAGATACGGAGGTGTGAAAACGCATACATCCAGATTCAGGGACCGTTTCTTCCCAGCAGTTATAAGGCAACTGAACTAGAGAGTGGTCCTGAGCTACCATCTCCCTAATTGGAGACCATTGGACTATCTTTAATTGAACTTTAATGGACTGTATCTTGCACAAAATGATGTTCTCTTTATCCTGTATTGATACACTATGGATGGCTTGATTGCAATCATGTTCTGTATAGTCATTCTGCTGATCAAATAGTGTGCAACCACAGCTTTTCACTGTATCTTGCTACACTTAACAATAAACCAAACTAAACTAAACAAGAGATCCTAATGCACAACCGAGAATTGGTGTCCTGTGGCTCATTCTGTTCACCAAATTTAAATTACTTCCTTCAAGCAGCTGTTCTCACATCCAATGTACAAAGTAGGACTTGGTCGATGGAATTCCAGTCAGCAGAAAACTGATGGTGGGATCATTAAGACTACTCAATATATTAACTCAATGCATTAATAATTTAAACAAAGTCTTTGAGATTCCATAGAGTCATAGATCTAGCAACACAGCATGGAAACAGGCCCTTCAGATTACGTTGTCCATACTGACCAACTCATTCCAGATAGAAACTCCTATCGAAAAAGTTGGAAGTGTGGAATTATCTGCCACGGAGGGGAATGGAGGCCAATTCCCTGGATGTATTCAAGAGAGAGTTAGATATAGCTTTTAGGGCTAATGGAATCAAGGGATATGGGGAAAAAGCAGGAACAGGGTACTGATTCTCGATGATCAGCCATGATCATATTGAATGGTGGTGCTGGCTTGAAGGGCTGAATGGCCTAGTCCTGCAGCTACTTTCTATGTTTGTGCTGAGGTCCCTCTTAAATCTCTCCCCTCTCACCTTAAGCTTATGCCCTCTAGTTTTTGAATCCTCTACGACGGAAAAAAGGCGGATAATGTTCACCTTATCAGTGCACCTCGTGATATTGTATACCTCAACAAGATCACCACTCAGCCTCCTCGGCTCCAAAGAAAAAGTTCCAGCCGATCCAACTCCTCCCAACAACGCAAGCACTCTAGCCCCGTTAACATCCTGGTGACGCTTTTCAACACCATTTCAAATTTAAATATCATTCCGTGCGGCCCAATTTTCGTGTCTATCTGAGAATTTACTAACAATGTTAACTACATTGTCATCCAATTCGTTAATGTATATAACAAACAACAGTGGACACAGCACTGACCAATGCTGCACTCCACTGGTCACAAGCCTCCAATCAGTAAAACATCCTTCCACAACTACCCTTTGATTCCTTCCTCCAAGCCAATTTGGAATCTAATTGGCTTGGATTCTATGTGTCCTAACCTTCCATATTAGCCTTCCCTGTCAAAGACTTTGCCATGGACCACAAAGACAACATCCACTGCCCTGCCCTCATCAATTCTCTTCCTTCTCAGCTTTTCCCATTCTCTGCTTTCCACATGAGTATTTCATTCAGGGAAATCTTAGCATTATGCATCCTAGAGCTTGATAAAACTATGTTCTCTTGTCTGCCTTGAGACATAGAAACATAGAAAATAGGTGCAGGAGTAGGCCATTCGGCCCTTCGAGCCAGCACCACCATTTAATATGATCATGGCTGATTATCGAAGATCAGTTCCCCGTTCCTGCTTTATCCCCATATCCCTTGATTCTGTTAGCCCTAAGAGCTCTATCCAACTCTCTCTTGAATACATCCAGTGAATTGGCCTCCACTGCCTTCTGTGGCAGAGAATTCCACAGATTCACAACTCTCAGGGTGAAAACATTTTTTCTTATCTCAGTCCTAAATGGCTGACCCCTTATTCTTAAACTGACCCCTGGTTCTGGACTCCCCCAACATCGGGAACATTTTTCCTGCATCTAGTCTGTCCAATCCCTTAAGAATTGTATATGTTTTTATAATATCCCTTCTCATCCTTCTAAATTCCAGTGAATACAAGCAAAGTCAATCCATTGGGACATGAAAATCTTGCAGCTCTAAAAACCTATTATCTTTGAAGCGCAGAATCAAAAGCACCAAATGTAATTTGTGCAGCTGATCTAATGCCTATTAATATCGTCATGAACTCAATAGAAGCATCCAATAATTTATTGGTTCTAAGTTGACATTGTATTAATTTTTGGAAGAACAGTTAATTTCTATTTGGAGATAGCATTATTAATCATAGTTATACAACACAGCTACAGGCCCTTTAGCCCAAAGTTAATATAGATTAATTATTTTAACTGTTTGTGATACGACAACCCTCGCCATCCCAGGAATTGCCTGGTAAACTGCCTCCAATATCACTCCATCCTATCTTGACTATAGAGACCAAAACCGTGCACAGTACTCCAGTGGTAGCTTCACCGTAACCATGTACAATTGTAATAATACTTCCCTGTTTCTTAGCTCAAACCCTCTTGCAATGAAGGCAATTTGCCTTGCGAAACTCTTGCTATGCTTGGCTGCTCACTTTTTCCAAGTCATGGACAAGAACATTTAGATCGCTTTGCATTTTGTTGACCTGTGGCCAATCTGTGACAGTATCCTCACATTCCAGGGAGTGCAGCGAAGGTTCACCAGACTGATTCCTGGGATGTCAGGACTGTCTTATGAACAAAGACTGCATAGACTCGGTTTATACTCTCTAGAATTTAGGAGATTGAGAGGGGATCTTATAGAAACTTACAAGATTCTTAAGGGGTTGGACAGGCTAGATGCAGGAAGATTGTTCCCGATGTTGGGGAGGTCCAGGACAAGGAGTCACAGCTTAAGGATAAGGGGGAAATCCTTTAGGACCGAGATGAGAAGGATTTTTTTCACACAGAGAGTGGTGGGTCTCTGGAACTCTCTGCCACAGAGGGTAGTTGAGGCCAGTTCATTGGCTATATTTAAGAGGGAGTTAGATGTGGCCCTTGTGGCTAAGGGGATCAGAGGGTATGGAGAGAAGGCAGGTATGGGATACTGAGTTGGATGATCAGCCATGATCATATTGAATGGCGGTGCAGGCTCGAAGTGCCGAATGGCCTACTCCTGCACCTAATTTCTATGTTTCTATGCTTCTACTTCCCCTTCACCTCACAATCTATTCTGATCACCATGCCGCAGAAGGTGGTAGACATGCACTCCTTACTTTCCCTCACTCCCTTGATAGCAACTTCACCATTATCCTTTCAGGCCGCCAAGAACTGCAATCCCGCTTGTCAGTGGTGCAAAGCTCAAAACAAGCAATAGAGGTGCTGGTGCAGAGGCAGGATAAGCATGTGATGAATGGCAGGGTGCAGGGGACTGCAGTCACCCAGGGAAAAGCAAAAACTAGATATCTGCTCCTTGTAAGGATGAGGCTAATCACTGGTTCTTGTGCGCTAGAACTCAGACAATAACATTGATCTGGTTGCAGATGGACATGCACAAGAAAATGCATGGTGCAATTCCTGGAAATTCCAACTATCCCAGGAAATATGCATGCACTGCCCAGGGGAATGATAAAGACAGCATCAAATCTGCACCGATATTGGGCAGAATTTGGAGGTCATTCTTTCCATTATGAGAGTGGTGAGCAACCCTTGGAGCTGTCCATGACCGCTCTTGGATGCCCGGTTACTCGGCTTCCATTGCAACAGAAGCAAAAGTCATCCAGCGTTCATTGAGAACCATGACTTCAAGGCCCAAAGCTCCTTCTGCTAACGCAAAGCAGCAATCTCCAGCACCATTATCACTTGGTGGATCATAGCTTAGGACAGACAAAAGCAGAAAGATAATCAAGTACAATAATTGTCTTCATATGAAATCTGGCATGCTGTGATATATAGGGTCGCTTTAATATGGAACATCACTTCTCTTCCATCTCATCTTCTTGCCCATGACTGTTCACCATTTGGTTGGTGATAAAGGATGAATTCTCATGATTGCTCATTTGGCCCATCTGACCATGAGACCAGAATCTCAATAGTTGTTTTGATTAGCAAGACCATTACAGTATGTGCTGAGCAAATCTTGTCTGAGCCAATCAATATATGCTTTTGTACAAGATTGACAGAGTCAGCACAGTATTTTGTAGCCATAGGGTGGCAAGCCAGGTACTCAAGGAATGGACAGTCAGTGATCTCCCTTTTATTTCTTGTTTGAGTTCCAGTGGCTTAGACTCCAGTGCCTCTTAAACTGGTGAATGGTTCACCCAAGGGTGAATGAAATTATTTTGGTGTGAATGAAACTAGAGGGGTGAATCTGGAGGGTGGCACCGTTGAGTATGGCTGCCCCGCCTGCAGCTGTTCATCCTTTCATCCTTTTAAAAAAATGTTTTTAGTTCGTTAAAAAGTTATGATTTGGAGGTCTTTTAGTCTTTTTATGTGGGGGATGGGGGGGGGGGGGGGGGGGGGGGGGGGGGGGGGGGGGGGGGGAACCGTTTTCCACAGCCCCTACCTGGTCGAGGATGTGTCTATTCTCTGAGTCGCATCTTCGCCCCCGCCTCGTGGCCTACCATCTGGATTGGCGCAGCCTTTCCTGCCGGAGTCCGGCCAGGTCTTCGGTTTCAGCGGCGTGCAGCATGGAAGTACGTGTGTACGTACGGGAGTCGCGGTCTTCGGTAGGAAGCAGCAGTACTCCAGGCCGTTGACAGTACTCTTCCAACACCGGAGCTCCATCATCCTGGCGAGAGGGCCTGAAACATCGAGCCGCCATTGCGGCGACTGCGGAGGCCTCAATAGGCCCCGACCACGGGTGGACAAAGAGGAAGAGGACTGAACTTTGTTGCCTTCCCTCACAGTGGGAAACGTTGATTTGGGACTGTTCATGTTAAATTCTATCGTGTGTTGTGTTCTTGTTATTTGTATGGCTGTATGGCAACCCAAATCCCGCTGTACCAATTGGTACAGTGACAATGAATGTAAACTTGAGCTTGAATATGAATGAAGGGTGAATGACTTAATTTATTCAGATATTATACACAAGGGAGAATAAGACAAAAATTACCACACAAAAAATAAAATGTAGTCAAGGGTGAATGAAATTCTGTGATAAAGACACAAGGGTGAATGCCACTGAAATAGTTTAAGAAGCACTGGCTTAGACTGCCACAGACTAAAGAAATCTCGGCTGCTCCTTTTCCACTTGGTCACACACTATGGATACTCAGGAAGTAAATTTGGTCGCCCTGAAAGCAAGATGTATGCATGTGATACGTCCAGCATTATTGGTGAGCCCACAATTTAAACACGCCACACTCTCAAATCTTTTCGCAAGGGGAAGGATCCGAGTTAACTTTCTTGGAATAATGACCTCCCAACACAACAGTGAATGCAAACTGAGATACACGCAGCAAACACCAGCCCCACCCGGAGAGAGTCCGATGTATTGATGCTCATGGTATCCATGGCCAAAAGGATATTCACATATTTCTGCCCATGTAGTGGCATAAGCTGCTGGTGAAGTATTGTGGTGAGGATTTTCTCAATGAATCTCAGGGGCTTCACGTCCTGTTGATCCCTGAGGTGGGAATTGGAAAATTCCTTGTGGAAGACACTTGGTACTATGGTCTTCTTCTTAAGACCTCCCTTCAACTCCTTCCCATTCTAGGAGCTTGGCCTGTTCAACCTGGCCTTTCTATGTTATCCCAGTCAATGAGCACTCCAAGGCGAACGGCTCTGAAATCAGTCGTGGCTGAGAGCCACTTGTATTGCTTTGAAGTCAACAGAAACCTCCATAGGATAGACTTTTCTAAAGAGGTTTGCAAACTCTAAAGACATTTAGAAGTCCAAAGACTAAATTCTTCAAACAAATATTATGCAGGAGTCAATAATTAACTAATCTGGGAGTAATGGATCATCTGTATAATGATCTCTTTAAGAAGCATAAGTGGGAAGCTTCTCGTAGTATCAAAGGATCCCAACTTGAAACACCATCTGTCCATTCCCTCCACGACTGCTGCCTGAGCCACTGATTCTCTTTCACAGTTTATTTTTTGCACCTGAACCTCCAGGTGGTTTTGAATCCATCCCATCAGCTGCATTGTGTCCAATCTGCCCGTGCCACAGATTGACCCTACAACCTTCATGCTTCCAGCAGCTGCAGACGTTGCAAATGCCTGCACCTTTCACAATCTACAGTCACTACAACTCACAAAACAAAGATGTTTGTCATCAGCAAAAAATGTGCCAAATGTTTCCAGCAGGATATAAATGTAAAAAGACATTTAAAATCTGCCATTTCCTCATTTTCAAAGCTCAGATTAGGTGCTCACCCGTTCCATTAGAGAATCATAGATTACCATTCTGCATTCTGGTTATTTTTCTCTTTGATGTACTTGTGCATGGCTTGATTGCACTGGCGTATGGTATGATTTGACTGGATGGCTTACATACAAGGTTTTTCACTGTATCACAGTAAGCATGACAATAATGAATCAATATCAATACCAACATAGAAACAAACACCTGACCTCAAGCGCCCATTTACACAAATCCTACTTTAATCTCATTTTATGTTCACATCAATTTCCCCAAATTCTACCACTTACCTACAGACTCGGGACTATCAACAGCGGTCAATTCTGCTGCCAACATGCATCGTTTTGGGGGGAAACTAGAGCCAGGTGTTCAAACTCTATTCTGTCAGCATCTGAGGTCATCCATGGTTCTGGAGTTGTGAGGCAGCAGTTCGTCGAGATACACCATTTGCTTGCTATATTTTGGGCATTAATTACCTTTTGTATTTTATTTGCATAATGCTAAATTTAAAATAATAATAATAATAATAATAATCCCCTTTGCAGAATGTAGCAACTATGCCCCTGTAAAAGAATGAGGGTAATTTTAAGAGGATACACAAAGGCCATAACTTGGGTCAAAGGGTACAACAACCCTTGCTGTCGTGAACTGACTACAGGATTTTATACTGCATTGACTTCACTGGAGAATAAGTAATGCATTATGCATCATTGCCAAAAGACCCATTTCAGTGCTGATCCTCCACCATTAACAATGATAAGGACAACGTAGCTTGTTATCATCCTGAACACACCGAAGTGGAAAGAATTGAATATATGAAAATAGGAAAAGCATGACAATGTAAAAGAGCCAGAATGGTTTGCAAGTTAATGGAGCAGGCTCAATGGTCGTCTCCATAAAACAAGTAGAATACGTTCCTTTTTCCTAAGTTGTTATGCAATTTGTGTTTCCCTCTTTACTCTATGGAATACTGCTGGCTAGATATCCTCAAAACATGGCAATGCATGGCTCAGTATGTTTGGCTGAAGTCCTAGTTTGTAAATAAGCTATTCGAATGCCTTAGTCATAAACTCGAGGTTAAGCATTAACAGAAGTGGTTGATATATCCTTATAAAAACTATTTAAAATTCACACCCACAACACTCACATTACACCAGTCTGTGTGTAAGTGTGCAAGCCAGAACCAAGGGTGTGAGCTGTCACTGTCTTGTCAGCTTTAGCCACAGTCTGCTCCTGGCTGTTTGGATTTCCCGCTCCACTTCTAGATCTAGTGAAGACCTCACAATCACTGCTCCAAGAACAATACTGCACACTCCGTGGATCTTCGGTCTCAACCAACTGTGTGGCCTCCGATCATAGGGTGACATGGTGGCGCAGCGGTAGAGTTGCTGCTTTACAGTGCTTACTGCGTCAGAGGCCCAGGTTCGATCCCGGCTACTGGTGCTGTCTGTACATAGCTTGTATGTTGTCCCTGTGACCGCGTGGGTTTTCTCTGAGATCCTCCCACACTCCAAACACGTGCAGGTTTGTAGGTTAGTTGGCTTGGTTTAAATGCAAATTGTTCCGAGTGTGTTAGGATAGTGTTAATGTGCGGGGATCGCTGGTCGGCGAGGACCCAGTTCTGCACTGTATCTGTAAAACTAAACTAAATCAATTTTTCTATCTACTTCTGGGCTTCACTCGCTATCCATGTCTTCCTCCAAACTTTGACAACAACTTTAGCCAAACTACATTCATCTTACTTTAACATTCGTCTGAACTCCCTTCTATTGCCTCCCCTTTATTTGCCATTCACTTCTAAGACACATGCACCCTATTAATGTCGACAAAGTTACCTGTGAGATTTCTCTATGGATCCATACCTGGCCCTATTCTATTTGTACACTGTTCCTTGGCATCTCTCAGCAAATTATCTGAACTGTAAGTCTAAACCACCAGCCTACATTAATGACAGGATTTAGACAAGCAAATAGGCCTCTGGGAATGATGTGCAAAATGCCCGGAATTACTTCTGTTGCAGACAGCCATTCTTGCTAATTACAGAGTGACATCAAGGGTTCAAGAGACACAAAAGAGAAAACAATTTGTGGACAATTTCAAAATGCGCAGACGCAGCCAAAATATGCTCACATATTTATAATCAATAAGAAATGCTTTACCACGGTCGGCACAGTGGCGTGGCGGTAGAGCTACTGCCTTGCAGCACCAGAGACCCGAGTACGATCCTCACTACGGGTGCTTGTTTATATGGTGTTTGTGCGTTCTCCCCATGACCTGCGTGGGTTTTCTCCGAGATCTTCGTATTCCTCCTACACTCCACAGCCGTACAGGTTTGTAGGGTAATTGGTTTGGTATAAATGTAAATTGTCCCTGGTGTGCGTAGGATAGCGTTAATCTGCGGGGATCACCAGTCGGTACAGACTCAGTGGGCCAAAGGGCCTGTTTCCACACGGTATAACTAAAGTAAACCAAACTCATCTATTTATTGTTTGCTTTCATAGAAATCACAATGTCACCTCCTCCGAAAACCTCCTCCCTCTGCATGAACCCCTACACCAGCACATAACAGAGCACAGCTTGACATGGTAATCTGGTTCACACAGCAAGGATGCAATCGTCAAACTTAAAAAAAAACAAAAAACTTAGATCAATAGAGAGAAAGTAGCAATTACTAACAAGGCGGTTGGTATGTAAAGGATATTGACTTCTTTGGCACAATGACAGTTTTGGGCTCATCATGTTCCAAATGGCTGACCATATCAAAGTGCCAGAAGACATTCAATCATCTAACATAAAAATGCAAATTTATTTGACCAAGATCACTGTGATTATACACGACAAAATTCAAATATTAACACAGGCAAAGCAGTTCAGCCTGATATCTGATCGCTAATCACGGTCAGCATGTGTTCAGACAGAATAAGGAGATAAAAATATTGTTTCATATATTAACCACAAATGCACCACTGCGAGAATTTTCATTATAATTACATCCTTGTGCTATCACAAGGAATTCGTCATGTTGACCTCACCTTTCTCCCTCATTAATGATTTATGTATAATTTTTGAAGTCAGAATATGTGAAATTCTCTGTACATATTTGTATGACGTTTTACTTTGGATTTGTATGTGTGTGTACATATCAAGCTTGCGCATGCTTTATCAAAGGCTAATTCTGATACAGTCAGGTAGACATGGTCAACTTGTCCCATTTCCCCTCAACTTTCATTCATGAACTTCACAATGCAGCATTAAGTTGTATTTAACTCCCTGGGTATAAAGAGATTACTCTGAAAGTCTGGCAGTCAGAGTGTTAAAGAAACAACGTAATGGGGAGCGATTTCAAGAATTTGGCATTTCCTCATAAACTCCACAAAGCAATATCTCGGTTTGATCTAATAAACAATTTACAAAGTGAAAAGCAGATAAACTGGTCAGGAAAGAACGCCTCGGCTCCATTAGAACAGTTGCTGAACAGATTGTAAAATGGCTCCAAAAGTTTAAATTTAATTGAACAGTAAAGGCCACTTTAATTAAAATGCTGTCAAATAGGATTGGATTTAATCACAGCACATAGAAGAACTAAATAAGCCAAGTTTATTTAGTAACTAGAAATCCTAGTTTTATTGATTTGGTCTGGAGATGACCTAACATTCCTAGCCTTGATGAGTGAAACTCTGTCTCCTAAAATAAGCTTTACCATTAAATATTGAGTTCCATTGTAGCATGATACATATTCAAATAAGAACGGGGGAGAAAGTTAGAAATCCTGGAAATATTAGTGAGTTGGAGGCTCTTTGTAATGTGAGCAGTGCGATAGAATGTTCTCCATATACCTGGAGAACCGCAACTCATATCATACACAAGTAACTCAACACTATGCCAAACAGAGCAGAGCACTTGATTGGCACCCTATATTCTTTCCACCACTGATTCACCATGTACCATATCCCTCATGACAAAGCCCGGGGCTATTTCAGCCCATTAAGTCTTTGGTGACTCGCAGAACAGATTCCATTCCACACAAATCTTCAGTTCCCCCCAGATTCTACAATAATGCTTTCTATAACTTTGAGTAACTTGATTTAACCATCAGTAACAGTCATAGGAACATAGAAACATAGAAAATAGGTGTAGTAGGAGGCCATTCGGCCCTTTGAGCCAGCACCACCATTCATTGTGATCATGGCTGATCGTCCCCAATCAATAACCCGTGCCTGCCTTCTCCCCATATCCCTTGATTCCACTAGCCCCTAGAGCTCTATCTAACTCTCACTTAAATCCATCCAGTGATTTGGCCTCCACTGCCCTCTGTGGCAGGGAATTCCACAAATTCACAACTCTCTGGGTGAAAAAGTTTTTTCTCACCTCAGTCTTAAATGGCTTCCCCTTTATTCTAAGACTGTGGCCCCTGGTTCTGGACTCGCCCAACATTGGGAACATTTTTCCTGCATCTAGCTTGTCCAGTCCTTTTATAATGTTATGTTTCTATAAGATCCCTCCTCATCCTTCTAAACTCCAGTCAATACAAGCCTAGTCTTTTCAATCTTTCCTCATATGGCAGTCCCGCCATCCCAGGGATCAATCTCGCGAACCTACGCTGCATTGCCTCAATCATAAGGATGCCCTTCCTCAAATTAGGAGACCAAAACTGTACACAATACTCCAGATGTAGTCTCACCAGAGCCCTATACAACTGCAGAAGAAGACCTCTGTAATATTAGCTCAGCTTGTTTCTTTTCCTTCTTTATTCCCCTCTGTCTTATCTCTCTCTCTGGGAGTGGAGGATATGTCCACCCTGGTCAGCTGAGCATGTCCTCCTGCTCTACATTTGGCAACTCCAACATTCTTTTGTCTATGTGTAGGAAGGAACTGTAGATGCTGGTTTACACTGAAGATAGACACAACATAGTGGAGTAACTCAGCAGGACAGGCAGAGTCTCTGGGGAGAAGGAATGGGTGATGTTTCGGGTCGAAGAAGGGTCTCAACCCAAATTGTCACCCATTCCTTCTTTCCAGAGATGCTGCCTGTCCTGCTGAGCTCCCCCACCATTTTGTGTCTGTCTTCGTTTGTCTATGTTGTCTCATCTAACTGAATGACCAGATTCACTCAATGAGCAGAGAGCCTTGTTAACCACTTGTCCCATGGTCACCCCAGCTTTACTCTATCGAGACAATCGCCCACCCCACTGCTCATGCAGCTTAACAAGCGTCTTTTGTCCTCTTTTCCGACGTGACAAAGGCTCTCTGACCTGAAACAATAACTATGTTTCCTTTCGCACAGATCTGGCCTGACCTGAGCCGTCTTTGTCTTAGATTCACAGTAGTTCTGTCGATTTACTAGCACTCAGTGACACACATGGGGCGATTTACAATGGCCAATTATTCAATCAACCCGCATGACTTTGGAATCTGGGAGGACATTGGAGAGCCCAGAAGATACCCAAGTGGTCAGAGGGAGATGGTGCAAGCTCCACATAGACGGAAACGGAGGTTGAGGTTGTAGCCAGGTCTCTGAGGCTGTGAGGCAAAAATTCTAGCAGCTATACTATTCTGCCGCCATTACAAAGATACACTGCAATTACTCGCCAACCCTACTCTGACAACACCTAGCCAACCTACTGCCTATCCTACCAAGACAATGCCAGCACTTGTGGATTCACTCCAAGTCACTTGCAATAGTGTTGTCATCCCCTCATCGTCACTGCGTCCAGATCCTCAGTTGTGAGCGACCTTCAGCAGAAGGACTGCAGCGGATTAAATCAACAGCTCACCAATGCTTTTACAAAGGCAATCAAGGCAGACCAAGGCAGACACTGGGCTTGTCAGGAGTGTCAAACCCCACCAAGGAGTAAATGGAAAAATATGCTAGATTAGAAAGTGCAAGTGAAAGGCACATATGTCCATAAGATCATTTAAAAACATTGCTTAAAAGGCACCTTAATATACATGTGGCAAGAAGTAACTCCTGAAGTGCTGCTGGATATGCAGTGAACACATCCTTTGAATGTCTTCCAAAAAGTCAGATATAGATCTTTCCTTGGTTTTGAATGCACAACTTATGTACATCTCATTGGACCAACCTGATCTCCTGGTTGCTAAACACTTTAATTCCCCTTCCCATTCTCACACTGACCTTTCTGTCCTGGGCCTCCTCCATTGTCAAAGTGAGGCCAAACACAAATTGGAGGAACAGCAGCTCATATTTTGCTAGGGCAGCTTATAACGTAATGATATGAATATTGTTTTCTCTAACTTCAAGTAACCCCTGCATCCACATGTCTCTCCATCCCTCCCCCACCCAAGTCATACCAGCTTCAAAGACATCTTGTTGAGAATCTGGCCTCACTCATTCTCGCCCAGGTCACAGCTACTAATGGAATGTATCCTTTAGCCATTACTTGTTTGCATATTCTTCATTTGGTCTATATCTCTCTTCATCACTGTCTATATCTCTCATTTCCCTTTCCCATGAAGAAGGGTCTAGACCCAAAACATGACTTATTCCCTCTGTTGGCATCTTCTGCCAGGTCGAAATTAGGCATTTCTACCCCCATCAGTCACCCAGAACAGGGGCCTGGGTCAAACAGAGCAGAGCTGCGACTACTGAGCAGACCCGCTCACTCACTCACTGTGAGTTAGAGGAGCCGGCTGGCGGCTGCTCTACATACGTCTGACACCTCTTCATGTGCCTGCTCTTCGTTTGTCTGCTCAACATACTGTACGTCTGCTCGCTCTCTCATTGCAGCCGTTCCTGATCATTTCCAACCTACGAAGAGTGCAGGTTACAAACACTTCTCAGTAATACAGGGACCTCCTGCACTATCAAACGGAAAAAGAAACACTTCATCCTTCGCAATTCGTGAGACCATGGGCGGGGTTTGTACCCAAAATATTGGAAGCAACCAAACACATTCAGAACATTTATTTTGGTTGCTGATGATATCAGCTTTCCAGTGAGTCCGGAACCCTGTGCAATCAGATAGAACTATCAATTGGCTCAATTTGACCCATTTGATGGAGCTGAACAGTTCACAGCTCCAGTGATCCAGATTCAATCCTGACTTCAAGTGCTGTCTGTGTGGAGTTTGCACGTATGCCCTTTGATCGTGTGGATTTCCCTGCAGATGTGTTGGTCTCCTCATACGTCCCATAGACGTGCGGATTAGTACTGTATACGGCCACTGTAAATTACCCCGGTATGAAATGGGCGGCGTGGGAAGAATAGTAGGATGAGCGTAAATAGGCGCTTGCCATTTGGGATGCAATCGGGGATGAAGTGGGGAAGGTGGGATGGGGAAGAGGCACTGTTTCTGTGTTGTCTGAGTTTTTGACTTTATGCAAGCCTGGTTTTTTGCAGTCAAGTAGTTACAAGTTGCCATCAGTAAAAGGTAAAAGGCACCAACTATAATAATAAATTACAGCTGTTAATAAAATAGTTTTTAACATTGTGCTTCACATTAAGGCGGCTATTTCTGACACAGAGGTGACCCACAATCAACAAACCTTCAAAATGTTGTTGCTTTGCCTCCTTTTATGAGCTCCCTGTTAACTATGCGCTGCCAAAGGCCATATATCTGCAGAGCTAGCAATTGGGCCAACTTTGGCCCGAAGACCTTTCAAAGTCACTTAGAACATAGAGCAGTACAGCACAGGAACAGGCGCTAATTTATTGTGCCTTTCTAAAAGCCAGTACCCTGTCTGCCTCCACTACCAGCCCTGGCAGTGTATTCCAGGCACTCACATCTCTTGCCTCGATCATCTCCTTTACATTTTGCCACTCTCACATTTAAACTCCGGGGTCAAGGAAATAGCGTTCACATCTCGGCATCCGTTTCCACCAATCTTTACACCACCACACATAAGAAGCACAAGGCAGACACCATTGTATGCAGATGCCGAGTAGTGTGTTCGGTTCTGGCTGAACAACTTCTAATCTTGTGTGTGACTCAATAAGAAGATTAAAGCTACGCCTATCGTCTTTGATTTTCCACCATGGGAATAATGTTCTGACTGTCCACCCTTTCTATGCCTCTCATAGTTGTATATGCATCTATCAGATCTCCCCTCACCCCCTGTTGCTCCAGACACTTGCAAGCTTAACATTGGTGACTGATCCATTCGCGACTTCAACCATTTGGTTGCTGGAGTTTGATCTCTATGGGTTTTAACATATGTTTTTTAAATGTGGCTTTCAAATAACATAATGTCTCATTGCAAATTAGAGGATTCATGCATTTCAACAAAATTATAAAAAAGCTGTATATACCATGATTATTGGGCCTATTTTGCAGAATTTATTTTGCTCTTTGAAGTATCATTTATCTAAAATATGTTCTCAAGGACCAACTTTTCAAAGCACTCGTTTAAAGATTATCCAAATAACATTCAGCCACACTGTTAGAAGGAAAGAAATTCCACAGTTCCCAAAGAGCACTTTACAAAAACAACCCTCCTTTAAGAACTTTGCATTTGATTACAAAAGCTTGAGTTTGGAGACGGTCACAAATAATAATCGTTTCATTTAGTTCATTTTTTTAATGTAAAAAAAAATGTTTTACTTTCCTATCCCAGCTGCTCCATACCACAGAAGATGAAAGAATGGGCAAGAGTTGTGACCAGCTGAAAAAGAGAGGCAGCTCACTATTTTGAAAATAATTACATATGTTGCAAAAAACATGATATATGTGTGCGTGTGTGTGTGTGCGTGTGTGTGTGTCTGTCTTTTCACATGTGATTCACATCTCCTCGAAAACCCGACGCAGTAACGGTGCAATTTTTACATATTCGGTAGAGATTTACCCCATGATTTCAAAAAATCCCCTCATTGGCCCAGCTGCCCCGCATGCAAACCTGAGCAGGCTCGCAGTGGCATGCAACAGACACCTGAGTAGGCTCGCATCTCCCACTCGACCATCCGAAGGGGCCGCTCCCCAAGCCCTGGCCACATTCCAGCCCCACACTCCCAGCACCTGGGCACCCGGTACAGAGCGGGGAGGGCCGGGAGGGATGAGTGGATCTCCATCTGGACCTGGGCCTGGCCAAGACGGCAGGCAGCGGGCAGCCGACGGCCACACCGGGGTCGACCCCCTGCCCCTCCTCCGAGCCCACGCCCGTACGTCCCCGGAGAGGGAACACGCGGTGTCCACGGGGACCCCGGAGGCCCTCCGTGAACACTGGTTGCCGCAGAAGGTCGAGCGCTCCATTGATATAGTTGGCGATCCATCAACTCAATGATCGCCTGCCTGCGAACTGTCAACATAGGCAGTCCTTGATTGTGTCAATACTCGTACTCGGCCAGCCGTCCGCAGCGCAGCGCCACGCCCCGCCCCTCCCCCTCCACCTTCCTCCCTCTCCCCCCCTCCCCGTTCTCCCCCTCATCTCTCTCCCCCCTCCCTCCCTCTCTCCCCCCTCTCCACCTCCACCTCACCCCTCTCCCCTCCCCCTTCCACCTCGCCCCTCTCCCCTCCCCCCTCCCCCTCCCTTCCCCCCTATTCTCGCCCACTCTCCCCCTCCTCTCTCTCCCCCTCCTCTCTCTCCCCCTCTCTCCCCCTTCCCTCCCCTCTCCCCCTCCACCCCTCCCCACCTCCCTCCCCCTCTCCCGCCTCTCTCTCCCCCTACCTCCCCTTTCTCCCCCCTCTCCCCTCCATCTACCACCCCCTCCTCCTCCTTTATTTCTCGACATTACTGATTAGTCTAAACAAGTGAAAAGACTTTGATATTAAAAGCACCAGCTTCAATTGATGACATCACAATGGCTCAGCAAGCAGAGACCAGCCTCAATGAAGATTTCATCCTATATTTGACACGTTATTCGTGATTAAAGCCTTAAAAATGCCAACTTTCACAAGATCTTTACATATTCTGATTCACATTTTTCCCCTCGAGGCAGAGATCACTTACACTGAACATTTTATGCTTTATTTCTCGACATTACTGATTAAAGTTTAAAAAAATCAAGCCTCAATGAAGATTTCATCCTATATTTGACACATTATTCGCGATTGAAGCTTTAAAAATGCCAACTTTTACATATTCTGATTCACATTTTTTCCCTCGAGGCAGAGATCACTTTCACTGAACATTTTATGCTTTATTTCTCGACTTATTACTGATTAATTGCCTTGAATTTCAAACCAACCAGTTTCAAATGATGACATCTTTGAATTTCAAAGCGACCAGCTTCAAATGATAACATCACAATGACCCGACTAGAAATGGGAGGCCGAATTGCTATTGCAACACGCAGGGAAAGAAAAGATCACTGCTGAGAGAGGCAAGGGGAGTGCTGGAATCTAACATTCGGGAATGGCTTGAGTTGGACCTCGCCTCCCGTGGGGGCTAGGGGTAGGGAGGCGTGTGTGCATATGCATGTGCTATATATTACACGGGTAATTATTTACAGGATCCAAGTATTATAATATATTGAATATATTACAGATTACACAAAAAGAATGCTTAGAAAGCTAGCTGTTGGGACTGCATATACTGCTTCCTTTATCATAATTATCTTATTTGTTATGACAATAACTGGGTTAAAAAGAAAATACTTTTATTTATTGGACACATTTTCACTTTGAGGACAAAGAACATTGTTCATGGTTTGGTCAGAGTAATGCCTGTGGTCCATCTAAATGATGTGGCTTTCAGCTAGTCAGAGTACTCATGTTCTGTGTGGTGCTCCTGCAGGCAGAGTTTACATAGTGAAATAATTTGCTGGCTCTTTAACGTGGATATTTGCTCCTCCCATAAACCAGTTCCCAGTTTTATGGCTCTGCATGCCATTTTACCAGTTTACAGCATCAACACTGCCATGGAGCACCAAAGTGAAATGGCATCCACTGCACCTTGACAAGTAACTGCAACACATGTTTATTTCAAGGGCACAGGTAACTTCTAGGTCCCACTGTCCCACTCCCTAAAGTCGAGGAAGCCTGTGAGTCATCGATGATCCAGCATCTGCTCCATTCCAATGGAGAGGTGAGCATTGGCTGCACATTACGGGTCTGTGTACTCATGTCTTGCCCATTCTCTTCTGCCTTTACCCTTCAGCCTATCTTCTGGACGTTTACAAACATCCAACTAATTTTTGGTTCATCCCCTAGCGGAAAGAATTAGAACTCATCCGAATATCCATGGATATAAAACTATTCCAACAATAAAATATCATTATACGCTGACGATGTACTATTGTACATCACAAAACCTCATATTACTATACCAAATATTTTCAAATTAATAGAGGACTTCGGATCATTCTCAGGATATAGAATAAATTGGAATAAAAGTGAAATCATGTCAATAAAACCGAAAGACCCTACGCATATTTTACAGTTTCCTTTCAAAATAGCTACGGAAAAATTTAAATACTTGGGCATCGAAATTACTAGAAGATATCAAGATATGTTTGACGAAAATTATAACCCTCTACTTAAGAAACTATATAACTTGATTAAATTTTGGAAAACGCTTCCGATGTCCTTAATAGGCCGAATAAATGCCATAAAATTGATTTTTCTACCACAAATTTTATACCTGTTCCAATCTATTCCAATATACTTACCCAAAAAGTTTTTTTTTTAAACTGGACTCAGATATCACAAATTTTATTTGGGATTATAAATCCCACAGAATACAAAGAGCTCATCTGAATAAACCCAAAGTAGTAGGGGGATTAGCACTACTGGTCTGTAAATATCAGAAACATGATCCAATTGCTGGATAACTCTCCCCAGCAACTGGATTGGACGATTATGGAGAAAGAGAATTGCTCTCCTTATAATATTGGAGCAATCCTTCTCTCTCCAACATCCATGAATAATACAAATTACAACAATAATCCAATTATATACAGTACAATTAGAATTTGGAAACAAATAAAACACAATATAAAATTAATAAATGTATCTCTCTTATCTCCTATCGGTAAAAAAACCCTCATTTAAACCTTCATCTACAGATAAAGCATTTATACAATGGGAAAGAGCTGGAATTAAAATCTTCAGAGATGTGTATGAATTGTGAAAACTATTATCATTTAAACAAATACAACTAAAATACAAGTTGGGAAACAATCAGTATTTTAAATATTTCCAAAAAATACGCACAAGACGATCGCAATATGCCTCCAGACTTATTGGAAGAAGTAATTAATACAAAGGCAGAATCAGCAAACCTAATATCATATATATATATATATAATATTATTCTAAATGCAGAAATACCAACAACAGAAGGTATCAGGAGAGACTGGGAAAAAGAATTAAGTATAAAAATTCCCAAAGAAAGGTGGGAAGAATATATATTAAATGTGCATAAATGTTCAATTAATGTAAGACACACCTTAATACAATTTAAAATCTTACACAGATTATACTATTCAAAAACTAAAATAAGTAAACTTTTTCCCAACGTCTCACCGATATGTGATAAATGTCAATGTCAAGAAGCTAATATAGCACACTCATTTGTCTTTTGTACAAAAATTCAAACATTTTGGACTGAAATTTTTGAAATTTTCACAAAAATATTTAAAATAAAACTGACTCCAAAAGCAGACTGGATTATCTTCGGGATATCGGAAGATTGCCCTGAATTCAACGTGTTTCAAAAGACTCTATTTGAATATGGCTTAATAACAGGAAAAAAGCTAATCTTAAAATTCTGGAAAAATACTCCTATACCAACAGTTAATATGTGGGTTTCAACTATGTTCGAAACACTACACTTGGAAGATATGAGACTCCGACTAGCAGGAAAATCAGACTGTTTCTATAAGACGTGGTCTGCATTTATAAATCTACTACAAGGATAAGGTGCAAGAATACCTCAAAAAGGTACCGGTGTCAGGTCTTGGTAAAGGGGGAAGAAAAACTGTCGAGTTGGTAGATTCCTTTTGCGAGATGTTTATAATAAAGTAACTGGCTTTTCTTCTTTCTTTCTCTTTCTTTTTTTTTCCTCTCCAGGGTCTATCTCTTAATCTCCGGTCTCTAACTCTTCAAGGGTTTCCTTTCCGTCTGTCATGCTTTGGCACTTTCACATCCCTTTTTCACTCTTCTACTTTCTTTGCTGTTATTTCTCTCTCTTTTCTCTCTTTTCTAAAGCCTTAAAAAAATTAAGGGGTACAATGACTGTAATGCAATATAAGGGATGTACACTGACGTAATTTACGGTACCTCTAATAAATAAAGATATAAAATAAAATAAAAACTAATTTTTGGTTCACATGTTCGCGCATGTGTGTGTGAGAGTGCGCATGAGCGCGCAGCCGCCAAAAAATGGTGTCTCCCCTGTCCCCTGGTCCCGTCTATGTTTTGATAGTGAGTTCCGTGCCTGCTGGAGGGAATTTCCACTGGCCACAAACTGCTCATTTGGATGTGTTTAAGATCACAACACCCCTTTTTCATTACCAACAGTCATCTTACTATGTCATATAATCTTACTACCAAAGACTTCCTTGTAATTGCATCACGGGTGATGTTTTTTTCATCAAGCTAAGTGACTGGATGAGAAAGGACAGTGTTTGTACTTGCTTAGGTGGGTCAGGTGATATTGGTTGGGGCTTGGGCGGGCCGGGTTGTTTATGTTTGGCTCTCAGGTGAGAAGGAGCTCTAATTATTCGGGCGATGATTATTCACCCTTGTGTGAGTCAGAATCATAAAAGTTGTTAATGATTACATCAAGATGGTGCTGCTTGCTGTTTACATGAGAAGGGAGGTGATGGGTCAGTGTTTGGAGATTTGGCAAAGGAATGGTCGGTGCTGACGTGAGCAGGGAAGATGACAGTTGTCATCGCATTAGAATGGATGGCAAGATTTACTTCCTCGAACGGGCCATTCCAGTAACGTTGGGTGCTTGGGTGATAGGGAACTACAAAGGTCAGTGCTCATGTGAGAAGTGGGGTTTACAATTGTTTGAATGAGGTCGAGGAAAGAGCGTTCACGGCGCGGCCCTGTTTCCACCAATCTTCCCACCACCACGCACAAAAAGCACAAGAAGCGCAAGACATACACCATTGTGCAGATGCCCAGAAGTGAGTTCAGCTCTGGCTGAACAACTTTTAATCTTCTGGATAAGAAGATAAGTTGTTTGGATGCAGTGGGACCGGTGGTTGGCCCATGTGAGGGGTAGGACATTCATTGTTAGTGCTTATAGACAGTCTGGGACGTTCATAGTTGATGCTCGGTTATAGAAAAGCAGAGTTATAGAGCACAGAAATAAGACCCACGGCCCAGCTCGTCTGTGTTGATCATGCTACCTATCCAAGTTAGACACAAAAAGCTGGAGTAACTCAGTGGGTCAGACCGCATCTCTGGAGTTCTGAAGAAGGGTCTCAACCCCAAATGTCACCTATCACTCTTCTCCAGATATGTTGGCTGACCCGCTGAGTTACTCCAGCAGTTTGTGTCTATCTTTGGTTTAAACCAACATCTGCAGTTCCTTCCTACACATGCTACCTATCTACGCTACTTTCATTTCCCTGCATTAGCCCGTATCCTTCTACTCTTTTCCGATCCAAGTATCAGGTTGAACGGGTGCAACGGGTTGGTGATCAGGCAGATCACGTGGTGGGTCACAAGCGATCTGTGGGTGTGTTGGGATGGTGAAGGTTGGTGCTTGGATGAAATGGGACAGGGAAAGTTGTTCTGCTGAGATGGTACATCCATGGTGCTTGTGTGGTGGGGACATTCATTGTTTAGTGCTCTGGTGTTGATGAATGGTGTTCGGGTAGGTTAAGAATATGATGTTTCATAGATGGTTGGTCAGGATGGTGATGGTTAGTGTTTGGTTTTGAAGGGAAAGATTATCGTTGTTGCTGTGTAAGAAGGGAGGTCTTGGTTGGTATTTAAATTACAAACACTCAGAACATGAGGTGAATGGTTTTTTTAAGGAGAAACAAATTCACCTCATCTCGGTCATAAATGGATGACAATTTAGTTTAAAGCAGTGACTGGATGCTCCCTTAAGAGGCTGTCCCACTGCGACTACCTAATTGGCAAGTTGAGAAGAGTTTGCCCTCGGCTCATACTCGCAGCATGGTCGACACGAGGTCCTAGGAGTTCTTTGTAACTCTCCTGAATGATTGAGAGTAGTCCCTGCGTACTCGAGGCCACATGCTGAAAAATGCCCGCGAGTAAAAAAAAAGGTCACCATGGAAAAAAAATCTATATCTTTTTTACTCATAGGTTTAGTCGAAGTAGGTCGATTCATAGGTAATCGAGGATAGTCGAAGGTAATCGAAGGTAGTCGGAGGTGGTCGTAGATAGTCTTCAACATAGTCGAAGGGAGGTCGAAGGAGATCGAAAGAGGTCATCTTCACTCTCCACTATTCGGTGTCCAATTTTCCCGAAGCTAGTTGAAGCTAGTCTTAAACATAGTCGAAGGAGGTCTTCTACATAGTCGAAGGAGGTCTTCAACATGACACTTTTTCAAATTCTCCTAAACTCTTCTAAACTCACCAATTAGTTCGCCGCAGTGGGACAGCCCCTTTCCGATGAAACATCCTCACCACATCAACCCTGTCAAGATCATTCAGGATCTCAAATATTTCAGTCAATTCCCTTTCAATGCTTCTAAATTCCAGCCCGTACAAGATTAGCCTGCCTATCATTGCCTCAGAAAACAGCCCTCTGCATTGGGTATCAGTATAGTAAATATTATTTGAACCGCATATTAAGATGCTTTTAAAAAAATGAAAGCCAATACTGTACAGCATCCAGATGTGGTTTCTCTAATACCCTTTATAACAGAAGCAAAACCTCCCTTTTTTTAATCAATTCCCCCAGCAAGAAACAATTAAACGCTAACTTCCATATTACTTCCATATAGGGCGGCATGGTGGCGCAGCGGTACTGTTGCTACCTTACAACACCAGAGACTTGGGTTCGATCCTGACTACAGGTGCTGTATGTACGGAGTTTGTATGTTCTCCCCGTGATTGTGTGGGTTTTCTCTGGTATCTCTGGTTTCGCCCCACACTTGAAAGACGTACAGGTTTGTAGGTTAATTGGCTTGATATAATTGTAAATTGTCCCTAATGTGTGTAGGATAGTGTCAGTGTGCAGGGATCGCTGGTCAGCGCGGACGCAGTGGGCCGAAGGGCATGTTTCAGCGCTGTATCTCTAAACTAAACTACTTGTAAACCTGCATACTAGCTTGTTGCAAATTATGCACAAGTTCACTCTTTGCACCGCAGAATTTTGCAATCTCTCACCATACAGATAATATGCATCTCTCTCATTTCTCCTCCAAAATGTACTGTGATATATTTTCCTCCATTTCCCCCCACTTTCCACATCTTTACCCACTCAGTTATCCTATCCATATCCCCTCTGTTTTCATCAATCTTGGTTTCCCGCCTATCTTTGTATCATCGGAAAACATAGCCTCCTCGGGGCATTCGTCCAAGTCATTTATATAAATTGTAAAATGTTGAGACCACAGTGATCCCTTGGCACACCACTTATTATATCTTGCCAACAAGAAAAGCATCCATTTATGCACTTTGCTTCCTGTTACTCAGCCAATTTTCTATCCACACCAATATGTTCTTGCGTATACCATGGGGTTTTATTTTCTGTAATAATCTTTCACGCAGCACCTTATCAAACGCCATCTGGAAGTATTAGACTATAAAATTCCCCTTTATCCACAGTATATATTACTTCTTCAAAGAGCTTCAGTAAATTGGTCAAACATTGATTTCTCTTTTTATAAAACCAGGATGTCTTTGCCTAATTATCTTGAATGTTTTCTGAGCACCCTATTATAACATCTTTAATAAGAGCTTTTAACATTTTCCCAACAAGAGATTTCAAGTAGCTGAGCTATAGTTTCCTGCTTTTGGTCTCAAAGTGTCATAGAATCAGGGTAAGGGGTTAAGTGGAGAAGGCAGGAGAATGGGGTTAGGATGGAGAGATAGATCAGCCATGATTGAACGGCGGAGTAGACTTGATGGGCTGAATGGTATAATTCTGCTCCTATCACCTGAACTTATGACTTATGAATGATATAGCATGGAGGCAGGCCTTTTGGCCCATCTCATCCATGCTGACCAAGGTGCCCCTTCTAAACTGGTCCCATTTTCCTGTGTTTTGCTCAGATCCATCCAAATGTTTTTTTAAATCAATGTACCTATCCAAATTTAATCAATATATCTATCCAATATTGAGTGAGTGCAGCGTAAGTTCACAAGGTTAATTTCCAGGATGGTGGGACTGTCATATGATGAAAGAATGGAGCCACTGAGCTTGTATTCACTGGAATTTAGAAGGATGAGAGGGGATCTTATAGAAACATATAAAATTATTAAGGGATTGGTCGCTAGATGCAGGAAACATTTTCCCGATGTTGGGGGGGGGGGGGGGGGGGGGGCAGAACCAGGGGGCCACAGTTTAAAAATAAGGGTAAGCCATTTTGAACTGAGATGAGGAAAAACTTTTTCACACAGAGTTGTGAATTTGTGGAATTCTCTGCCTCAGAAGACAGTGGAGTCCGATTCACTGGATGCGTTCAAAAGAGAGTTAGATAGAGCTCTTAGGGTTAGTGGAATCAAGGAGGAAAAGGCAGGAACGGGGTACTGATTGGGGATGATCAGCCATGATCACATTGAATGGCTCAATGGACTGAATGGCCTACTCTTGCACCTATTGTGTCTATGTAAATGACTTTTAAATGCTGTTATTGTATCTGCCTCAACTACTTTCTCTGGTAGCTTATTTAATATTCCCACCATACCCTGTGTGAAAATGTTGCCCCTAAATTCTTTCTCTTCTCGCCTTAAACCTATGCTGTCTAGTTCTTGAAAAATACTCTGTGCATTCACTCTGTCTATTCCCCTCATAATTTTATACACCTCATAATATCACTCCTCAACCCCCTGCTCTCCAAGGAATAAAGTCCTAGCCTGGCTAACCTCTCCTGAGGGACATCATTCGTCGCAGGCCTCTAGTCCAATAAACAACCACTCACCACCGCCCTCTCCTTCCTGCCACAAAGCTAATTCTGTATTCAGTTAGCCAGATCTCTCCGGATCTCATGCAATCTAACCTTTCAGAAGAGTCTACAACGCGGAACCTAATAAAAGGCATTTCCGAAATCCATGTAGACAACGTTTATGGTCCTGTCCTCCTCAACCTTCTTATTTACTTCTTCAAACAACACAATTAAATTTGTGAGAGGTGGCTTCCATTGCATGAAACCATGCTGACGATCCCTAATCAACCTGTCTTTCCATATATCTTATCTTATATCTTATCCCTCAATCTCTTAGTTTGCTGAGTTAATGAGTATTATTTGCCACTTTACCTTCCTACTGGAATCTTCCCAGAAACTTGGGAATGTAGGACCATCAAAACCAACAAATTAACCAGCTCACTAATCACTTCTTTTAACACCACAGGACAAAATTTACCAGTTCCAGAAGCATTTGTTCAATATCTCTGCCCTAATAATTATAATTTTCCAATTTCATCTTTCCTTTCGATTCCTGGTTTCAAGCTATTTCTGGGTAGCGAAGAATGATGCAAATGTCAACGACATTATGTGCTATCTTGGTTTCTTCATTGTTAATTCCACTGACTCACTTTCTAGAGGAGCGATGCCTCGTGTTAACTATTTCCCCTCTAATATATTTATAGGAACTCTGGACTAACTGATTTTATATTTCTGGCTATCTTTATATCACACTCTAATTCTTCCTTTCTTATTAACCAATTCATGTTTTTTTCTAAATGTTCTAAACCGCTGATCTGCCACCCTTTATGCAATCATATAGTTCTACCAAATGTTATTTAATGCTCTAAGCAAAAAAAACAAACTGCTGGAGAAACTCAGCCTGTCAGGAGACATTTGTGGAAGGAAATGGACGGCAGGCATTACGGCTCGGGACCTTTCATAGTAAACAACAATGAACAACGCTCTAACCATCATAGAGTAGAGGGTCGAGGCCTGATGCAATATGCACCAGAATTTGTATTTATATAATGCATGGCTTTACCTGAGCCATGCTGCCATAAATAGTTCAGGCTTCCATTGGTCATTTCTCCAGAATGTACATGACTGCGTCCATGTCTGAATTTACACTACACTCCCCTTGCCCATCAGCTTGTTATTCCAAGGAGGCAGATTGCAGCTGCGACCTCTTATTATTGCTTAAGTAATCTCATTAGAGAAGTGCAGATCCTGTTAGGTATTAATTGGAAAATAATGAAATTGCTTTTAATGAGCTTTGTTTTTGTTTCACCGTTTATATCATCCCTGTTTATCAGTTCACAATCAGGAAATCTTGCCTTATTAAATTCGTAATAACTTAGTCGATGGCTTTTGGATATTTTCGAGGGGATGAAGCCTAACAGTTTAAAACCTACTGCAATGTTCTTCCAGACTCAGCTTTCCAGCTAGCACCACAAAAAAAACCCTTTTACTTGTGGTTTTATTTCTCCATGGTCAACTGGACATTTCTGGATCAACGTTGGTGACTTGCAGTGTTTGTGAGAGCGTAATTCATTCTCATTCATTTTTATGGAGAACCGGTTGTTGATTTCGCAAGGAAAATCAACTTGTTTTGACTATACTGGTAGTGAATAAGTTGTCAGCAATGTACAATGGGTGATCATGTTTCAACTGCCTCTTAGCGTACCTACCCGTTCTTTCATTCAATTATCTGCAGTGAAACCCAACACTGGGTGGGCCATCGACTATGCAGCTGATAGCGCAATGATGATTTAGCACAGCATCCCAGGCAAATTTCTAATCCATGTGTTAAAGTCACTGATAGTAATAGAGTTGCACAGTACAGAAACGCCCCTTCTGCCCACCACACCATGCCAACCTTTTTACCTATCTACACTATTCTCATTTGCCAGCATTAAGTCTGTCTCCTTCTATCTTTCTTGATATGCGTCCAAAGTTCTCTAACTGTAGTGATTATACCCGACTCCATTAAACCCTCTGGCAATGAGTTCCAGACATTAATCATTCTCAAACTAAGACACTTTGCCCTAAAATCCCCAATAATGTGTAAAGCTCGTGGTTACAAGATCGAGGGAGCTGGTTTGGCAACACTTTCATTATATCTGCAAGTGTGACCTTATTTTTTTTGGTCATCTGTATCGTTAATTCTCTGCCCACTCTGTACTTCCATCTTTAGACTGGGCACACTACAGCAGTCCGGACTTTAAAATGGTCAACTATTTCTGGTTAATGATCCTCCTGAGCCATCCTTTGACTTTTACCAATATCATGTAATCCCTTCTCCCTCAAGGAAGAGGTGTTCCTATTGGTATCGTGTTTCTTGCCCCTTTAGCTTCACGCTTCACAGGTTTGGTCTCATTCTGTTGAGAGATAGATCATTGATCTGAAAAAGCCAATTCGGTTTCACTCTCCACATGTGCAGCCTGACCTGCTGAGTATCTCCAGCATTTGATTTCACTACTGCCTTCCTTGTTGTGGACATGGTAGGCAAAGGAGATGAGTGGGGCAAATTGTTTCACACAGAGATTGGTGGGCACTTGCAACGCACTGCCAGCAGTGGTGGTGGAGGCTAATCCGATGATTACGAGGCTTTTAAATGTGCAGGGTACAGAGGGCTAGGGATCAACTGTAGGCAGAGGAGATCAACTTGGCATTGTATTCAGCAGTGGCAATGGCGCTGATGGACCTGTTCCTGTGCTGTACCTTTCTATGGTCTATAACACCAGTTATATCACCAGGAGAGATATGCATTTGTTAACTAATTCACGACAAATTTCATTTCCATTCATATAAAGTCTTTGACCTAGTGCTTGACACACAGTCTGGACCTGTTAAATCAGCATAAATGGACTTTCCCACCTGGATAGGTTCTGGGGACAGTTGGACAACATGTTGCACGCGCTCATTGTGATGGTGCCGTGATTCCTCCTCGTAGACGATATCCCTCTCGGCTTGAGGAAGGTTCAGGAAACGCAGGATTGTGTACAGGTTTTCACACAGGGTTCTGTTCTCTGGAGTAGGGTTTTCCTTCCAGCGGAGCAGCTCACACAACCATCCCTGTGACAAGGAAGACGGAGAAATGACATGAGCCCCTGGCTGGAAAAGTGAAATGGTCCATGTTCACATTAAAGTACAAAACAGTCAACAAGCAAACAAGTCAGCCAGCATTCATATTAAGAGGACTGCAATACAAAAACAGAGATGTGATGCTGAGGCTCTATAAGGCACTGGTCAGGCCGCATTTGGAGAACTGTGTGCAAATTTGGGCCCCGTATCGGAGGAAGGATGTGCTGGCTCTGGAGAGGGTCCAGAGGAAGTTTACAAGAATGATCCCACGAATGATGAGCGCTTGACAGCACTGGGCCTGTACTCGCTGGAGTTTAGAAGGTTGAGACATACAGAATAATGAAAGGCGTAGATAGAGTAAATGTGGAAAGGATGTTTACACTGGTGCGAGAGTCTAAGACCAGAGGTCATAGTGTCAGAATTATGGGGTGCTCTTTTGGAAAGAAGATGAGGAGGAATTTCTCGAATCAGCGGGTAGTTAATCTGTGGAACTCATTGCCGCAGAAGGCTGTGGAGGCCAAGTCAGTGGATATTTTTAAGGCAGAGATAGACCAATTCTTGATTAGAACGAGTGTCAAGGGTTATGGGGAGAAGGCAGGAAAATGGGATTAGGAGGCAGAGATCAGCCATGATTGAATGGCGGAGTAGACTCGATGGGCCGAATGGCCTAATTCTACCCCTATAACGTGAACTTGTAAAGTCAAATAATTGCTCTGTGCATCGCAGATTTATAGCCAGGAATGGAAAAATGGATTAAAATACTCTCAATAACAACTTTCTGGGTAGAAAATGCATCAAAGTCTATGTGTAGTCAAGTTTAGAAACTGCTGCGCAGAATAAAAATGGATCAATGAACCAGTTATTTAGAGTGCGGTCGGTGAGAGTTGGTGATCTATTTATCAATATTTTAACAGATTGTCTGTAATCCCAGATGAATCTGAAATAATTCCTTTTTAACAGGTAGACAAAAGTGCTGGAGAAACTCAGCGGGTGCGGCAGCATCTATGGAGCGAAGGAAATAGGCAAAATAGGCAAAAAAGGAAATCAGTCTGAAGAAGGGCTTCGGCCCGAAACGTCGCCTATTTCCTTTCCTCCATAGATGCTGCTGCACCAGCTGAGTTTCTCCAGCACTTTTGTCTACCTTCGATTTACCAGCATCTGCAGTTCCTTCTTGAACATTCCTTTTTAACAATTGGATGCAATTTAGATTTAGCTAGAAAGATGAAAGATACGTATGTTTTTGTAACAGGGCTGCCTCATCTTACAACGGAATCTAATTGGGTGCAAAGTGAAGGTGGCCATTTGGAGGGTGTCCGACATGGTGATGAGACTATATTTTACAGGCAGGTTCAAAACAATCCAATTACTCCCCATCCCCTAAACGTTGGGCATTTGTCATTTCTGGCTCACACAATAGGTTTCCTTCTTTACATATTGCTTTATTTATTGTAGTAAAGCATCCCACATGAAAAGACTCATCGGTCCAAAAGTTAACACCGTGCAGCTGTGGTCTGCGGAGCTTCCAGCCGCGGGCGGCGCTGATTTTAACATCGCGGAGTCCTGGAATCTCCATCCAGCTCGGCCTGTGGACTTCGGGAGCCGCGGTCTCCGGTAGGAAGCGGCCGATTCGGAACTCCAAGCCGCTGAGAACGTTCTTCCGTTCCAACATTGGAGTTTTAATCATCCCGGCAAGAGGGCTTGAACATCGGGCCTCCGTAGCGGCGACTGCGGAGGGCTCGAGGCCCCGACCACGGGTGAACAAAGAGGAAGGAAGCGGACTGAACTTTATAACGAGATTGATCCCTGGGATGGCGGGACTGTCACATGAGGAAAGATTGAAAAGACTAGGCTTGTATTCACTAGAGTTTAGAAGGATGAGGGGGGGATCTTATAGAAACATATAAAATTATAAAAGGACTGGACAAGCTAGATGCAGGAAAAATATTCCCAATGTTGGTTAAGTCCAGAACCAGGGGCCACAGTCTTAGAATAAAGGGGAGGTCATTTAAGACTGAGCTGAGAAAAAAACATTTTTACCCAGAGAGTTGTGAATTTGTGGAATTCCCTGCCACAGAGGGCAGTGGAGGCCAAATCACTGGATGGATTTAAGAGAGAGTTAGATAGAGCTCTAGGGGCTAGTGGAGTCAAGAGATATGGGGAGAAGGCAGGCACAGTTTATTGATAGCGGACGATCAGCCATGATCATATTGAATGGCGGTGCTGGTTCGAAGGGCTGAATGGCCTCCTCCTGCACCTATTTTCTATGTTTCTATGTTTATTGCCTTCCCTCACAGTGGGAAACGCTGATTCTGCTGTGTGGGGATGGTCATGTTAAATTCTATTGTGTGTTGTGTTCTTTTTATTCGTATGCCTGTATGGTAACCCAAATTTCACTGTACCAATTGGTGCATGTGACAATAAATGTACACTTGAACTTGACCTTTCTCTGCAAGTATTCAAGCCTATAAAGGTTGAACTTTGATTTTAATGAGACGGTTATAAATCTCCTCTTTGCTTCACTTGCCTAGTTACAATGAGATAGTGATTATGTGGTTTTAAAAGGTAGAAACAAGGAACTACAGATACTGGTTTACCAAGGAAAAATACAACTGGAGCAACTCAGCGGGTCAGGCAGCATCCTTGGAGAATATGGATAGGTGATGTTTCGGGCAAGATCTTTTTTTAAAAAAAGGTTACTCACTGGCAACTAAACGAGCTGTTTTCCTTAGAAACCTCCAAGTACGTTAAATATTTTGCACAGCGTCTTTACAATATTTGCCGGTCCTAAACCAGCCTGATGATAAATTATCTGAATTGAGGTCCAAGTTTCAGCCCCACCATAAGGTCTGTTGCAAATATGTCCTGATCCCACAGTAAATTATATTCATAATCACACAAAATTATGGAAAAAGAGCTCACCGTTCAGTCATTAAGCCTAATTAAATTAAATAAAGACTCAAGTTAGGTCACAATTTAGCTCTATTCACATGTTCACGAGTTATAGTAGAATTAGGCCATTCGGCCCATCGAGTCTACTCCGACATTCAATCATGGCTGATCTCTGCCTCCTAATTCCACTTTCCAGCCTTCTCCCCATAAACCTTGTCACCCGTTCTAATCAAGAATTTGTCTATCTCTGCTTTAAAATATCCATTGACGACCTCCACAGCCCTCCGTGGCAATGAGTTCCACAGATTAACTACCCTTTGACAAAAGACGCTCCACCTCACCTCCTTTCTAAAAGAGCGCCCTTTAATTCTGACCCTATGACCTCTGGTCCTAGACTCTCCCACCAACCTTCCTCGTTACTCTTTTGGAGCCAGGAATTCCAATTCAGCATCTCAAGATGAAAGAGGTTCCAAATTCCCCCTCCCGTTTCCTCATGTTGCTCTTTAACGATCCGCCTCTAATCTTCAAATGGTGGCCCCTTGTCCAGATTCAAGAGAGTTTATTGTCATGTGTCCCAGATAGGACAATGAAATTCGTGCTTTGTTTCAGCACAACAGAATATTGTAGGCATAAAAAATACAGAACAGATCAGTGTGTCCATATACTATTGAATATATATATATATATATATATATATATATATATATATATATATATACACAAATAAATAAGCATACAAAGTGCAATAGGCTATTATAGTTCAGAGTTTGTTTGAGTTGAGTATAATAGTCCGATGGCTGTGGGGAAGAAGCTGTTCCTGAACCTGGATGTTGCAGATTTCAGGCTCCTGTACCTTCTACCTGAAGGCAGCGGAGAGATGAGTGTGTGGCCAGGATGGTGTGGGTCCTTGATGATGCCGCCAGCCTATTTGAGGCAGCGACTGCGGTAGATCCCCTTGAAGGTAGGGAGGTCAGAGCCGATGATGGACTGGACAGTGCTTACAACTGGGAGGGGAGTATTCTAGGGATGTTTTTCCTGTTTTTAAACAGAATCAATCAGATCAGCTGTTCAGTATTGTGGGGAATCTGCCCTGCATACACTTTAGGCTAATATATCTGCACCAAGGCTCTCAATCTATCTGATGGAACACAGTTCTTTAGGTGGATTCTATGCCTCTATACAGCTGAGGTATTCGTTCCACTCCATCCCTTGAGATTAACCACAACCATCCATTAGCGTAGTCATACCTGCTTTGAGTAATTTATATAATGGATGCACAGGTTCTTCTCTTTCCAGAACTCCTAATCCCTTGCCTTGAAGAAAATATTTTGTTTTGTGTTTCTTGTGTACAAAATCAATTATCTCACCATTCCCCACACTGGACTCCATCTGCAATAAACTCTCTGGCTGACTTAATATATCCATGTCCTTTTGTAACCTTGCAGATCACTTGCTGCACATCTGAAATGCTGGGAATTCTCAGCAGGTTAGGCAGCCCCTGTGGAGACAGAGACTGAGCTCATCGTTCAGGCCAATGACCTTTCATCAGAACCTTGCTGTACAAGGCCATTGACTTGATTCTCTACCTGACAGGTCCACCAACTTAGGGGACAACACGGTGGCGCAACAGTAGAGTTGCTGCCTTGCAGCGCCAGAGATGCAGGTTAAATCATTTCTATGGGTGCTTGTCTATGCGGAGTTTGTATGTTCTCCGCATGATGCGTGGGTTTTCTCCGTGATCTTCAATTTCCTCCCATGCTCCAAAGGCGTACAGGTTTGTAGGTTAATTGGCTTGGAATAAATGTAAAAATGGTCCCTAGTGTGTGTAGGATGGTGTTAATGTGCGGGGATCACTGGTCAGTGCGGACTCGGTGGGCCGAAGGGCCTGTATCTCTAAACTAAACTAAACCAAAATTAAACCTACCTGGAGTGAATCTTCAAACAGCAACTTTCTGAATGAAGTCACCTCCAAAATAGCTAAGCATCTCCACACTATGTACCTGGCAAGCCCCGCCTCCAGGAATGCTTCGATGCCGCCAGGCCCAGCAGCTGTTAAAACTGTTACAGAGCCTGAATGCTTTAACACTGTAGGCCTTGTGATATTTCTCAAGAGAATTCAGGCCATTAACACTATTTCTTTCTCCGAAGACACTACCTAACCTGCAAAGCATTTGCAAATGTTTACATTTCGTATTCCTCTGAGATATAAAATTAATAGGTTCATCACCTTTTGCGTGCAGAATTTCCTTCTTGTTTCAGTCTTAAATGGCTTACCCCTTATTCTCAAACAGTGACCCCCTAGTCCTGTTGTCAGGCAAAACATTCTCCCTGCATCTGGTCTGTCAAGCTCTTTAAGAATTATGCATGCTTCAGCAAAATCTCCACTCATTCTTCTAAACTCTGGAGTATACAGTCCTACTCTACTCTATTTTATTCGTGTTTGGTAAGTTCACCATTCCTGAAAGCAGTCTGATGAACCTTTGCTTCATCTCCTCTGTGGCATGTGTACCCTTTCTAAGGCAAAGAGACCAAATCCGTACACAGTTCACCATCCTGTGATGCTCATAGCGTCATAGAGTGATACAGTGTGGAAACAGGCCCTTCAGCCCAACTTGCCCACACCGGCCAGCATGTTGCAGCTACACTAGTCCCATCTGCCTGCGTTTGGTCCATATCCCTCCAAACATATCCAATTCATGTACCTGTCCAACTGTTTCTTAAATGCTTGGACAGTCTCTGCCTCAACTACCTCCTCTGGCAACTTGTTCCATACACCCACCACCCTCTGTGTGAAAATGTTATCCCTTCAGATTCCTATTGAATCTTTTCCCCTTCACCTTAAACCTATGTTCTCTGGTCCTCGATTCACCAACTCTGGGCAAGAGACTGCATCTACCCGATCTTTTCCTCTCATGGAGGTGCAGAGAAATCCTGGCACCTAAATCATATCAAAGCAATTGCAGGAAAGAAGAGGGGTTTTACAGGGGGTAGAGCAGGGCCGTCTTAACAGCATTGTTGGCCCCCGGGCAAAGCAGTGCACTGGGGCCCCTACCTACACAACCACTCACAGGAATAACAATGTAAATGGTCGATAAAATTAAAGCCAGTTCAAACGCTGCTGCCCCATTGTGCTGCAAAGCTGATTTTTTATAAGTTTCAGTCTTGAAAATGAACGTTCTCCTGCACAGTTGGTCACCATCATGCACATGAACACTGAGTGCAATTTCAACATTGGGAAACACAGATTTCAAGTTGTCAAAAATTATTTTGATCCTCTTCTTCTGATCCATCATATGTGGTAAGACGCACACTAAAGGGCCTCTCCCACTTTCACCACCTAATTCACGACCTTTTTTACTCGTGGACAATTTTCATCATGCTAGAAAAAACGCCCCGAGCTACTTGATGCCATGAGTACCTACGACTAGCATCACGACCTGCTACGACCTACCTACGACCTCCTACAACCATGCTGCGAATATGAGTCAAGGGCAAACTCGACAGAGGTCGTGAATTAAGTCGTGAAAGTGGGACAGGCCCTTTAGCTTTTGTTCCCGTTTTTTCTCATCGCTATAATCTGAATCTGGACACCAACTCCTGGCTTTTAATTTGTATTTGCTAAATTTGTCTCTAATTTCCTGAAGATAGGTTTTCAGAGACTCAAGAAGATTCATGGCAACAAGTATGTTCACATCCTCTGACTGCAGGACCTTACTTGTTTTGTTCACTCTATCAAGAATGTCATTCCAAAGAATTGTGAGAAAGATCATTCCCAGGTTCTCCATTTTTCTCCACTAATTCCAATATTGGTAGCCCATGGGGAGGGGGGGGGGTGGCTTTCTGGAATGCTAGTATGGGTGTTGTGGGCCGAAGGGACTGGTTTCCAGAGGGCTAGTATGGACATTGTGGGCAAAATGGATTCTTGGGCTGGCAGCTCAGTCACTCGGGCCTGGTGGGCTGGCAGTTCACTCATGCCTATTCATTGAAACTCCATTTCAAGCAGTGTGCAGGGCACCAAAATCATTTCATACCATTTCAAGCAGAGTGCAGGCCACCAAGTTCAAATGCAATTTCATACCATTTCAAGCAGAGTGCAGGCCACCACATTCAAATCCAATTTCATACCATTTCAAGCAGAGTGCAGGCCACCAAATTCAAATGCAATTTTACACCATTTCAAGCAGAGTGCAGGCCACCAAATTCAAATGCAATTTCATACCATTTGGGCTTGATACTCGTGTCCCCCCACCCCCCACCCCCGGAATGGGCGTTACCTTCATCATGGTGATTGACAGGCGAGAGGACCAATCAGCTGATCTCAAGATTTTTTAAACATTCATAACTTTTTTATTTTTCATTGATCAGAAAAATCCTCAGGTCTGCCTCAGCGGAGGGGGACTGTGAGTAAGATGGCAAAAAAATCATAGCGATATAGGGTAGTGTTTTTTTTCTAAAATCAATATACAGCGCACACAGAAAGTGGTCAAGATGAGACTTTTAGTTATGTAGATGGATGCTGTTAACATATTGTCACTTCAAAGATTCAATCTATATTTCAATTAGCAAATCAAGATAAAACAATATTCAAAGTTAGACATAAATGCTGGAGTAACGCAGTGGGTGCGGCATCATCTATGGAGGGAATGAATGGCCGATGTTTCGGGTCGAGACCCTTCTTCAGACTTGAATATATTCATATCCATATGGAGTTTATATCCCCAAGTCAAATATCCACCACAATAACCATCGTTAAAATTCCCATTCGCCAATGTGCCTGCTTTACATACATGGAATTCATCCTGAAATCCTAATATATAGCATTAAAAAACTGCAGAGGTGAAGAGTGAAAATAAAATATTTTCAACAAAAGTAAGAAAATTCTGCATTTCACGCATTCATTGCAGTTTTTCAAACTGGTTATGAAAAAAGAAATCCTCCTACACTATGCCTTAGACATTGGGAACAAATTAAGAGGAAAGTTGCCTTTGTGCTGTGAGCACTGTGAAACCTTCCAAACATTGACATTTCATTGCATATATCAGGTCCACAGAGGAGAGGGTTGTAACTGATACATCTAACAAAATGTTTATCTGTACTTGATGTGAAATATACAGAAGCATTTAGATTTTTCAAAACTAGATCAGTCTGAAGAAGGGTTTCGGCCCAAAACGTTGCCTATTTCCTTTGCTCCATAGATGCTGCCTCACCCGCTGAGTTTCTCCAGCATTTTTGTCTACCTTGTTTGCAATTTATTGTTTTGCTCATGGTTTTAAAATTATAGCTTAGGAATTATTGTTGATATAAGTATGACAAAGGTTACCAACATAATTAAATAACGCCAACAAATAACGTCACTTAAATATAATAAGAATTCCTCCAGTAATATTCCTCCACTTCCGATGCATGGTACCAACTGCCAGCAAGTCTGAACAACAAGCCAAGAGAGAAGTTCAGAACCTGTGGGAGCAGAATTGTCTATCTCTACCTTAAAAATATCCATTCTTGTCCTCCACAGCCTTCAGTGGCAATGAATTCCACAGATTCACCACCCTCTGACTAAAGAAATTCCTCCTCAAATCCTTTCTAAAGATACGTTATTTTATTCTGAGGCTGGTCCTAGACTCTCCCACTAGTGGAAACATCTTCCCCACATCCACTCTATCCAGGCCTTTCACTATTGGGTAAGTTTCAATGAGGTCATCCCTCATCCTTCTAAACTCCAGTGAGTACAGGCCCAGTGCCGACATATGCTCATCATATGTCAACCCACTTATTCCTGGGATAATTCTCGTTGCTGAAAAATAGCTTTGAAAACATAGTAATGTCAAAGGGCATGCAGGCAGGGTGACTTGTTTTCTTTAATTGCAAATTTGATGTATTTTCAATAAAACATCACATTACTATTTTGGTGTTTTGAAATTCTGCACAATATTAACCACATCTCACTGCAAAGAGAAAGTGTGGATATGCTATGGGTAACATTTGGAATAGCCACCCTCAGCTACAACAGGATCTAGCTATTCTTGTTTTTATTAGAATAATACATTACAGCCTAAGATTGTCATTGCAGGAAATCCGTCACATACTCATTTTTCCCAACTCCTCTCGTAAGAAAGCAGACCAAACCTGCCTAATGTAGGGCACAGATAACATTCCCTGATCAACACTCACACATTCTAATGATCCAAAAGAAGCAAGGAGATTGCTTCCCGTGGGAATAATAACAGGTCGTCCAAAGAAACTATTCTTCTCTCTGATTCAATGCACTTTGCAGAGCAACAGGTACACAGAGCAGAGATAGATACATTAATTTTGTGTATAATATGGTGAGCACAGAGGAGGAATAAACATGAAATGGGAAGATTGAAAAAGAGTGTTGGGAGGCTTATTAAATAAATGAGCCAAATTAGAAAAACCAAATGCATTTGTTTCAAACAAATCTCAATTGTGCACTGGCAATGAAACTTTTGTATAATTGGTTACTTTGGAGTACCCCACCCTACCCAAGTGAATTTCTCCAACAGACGTGTTCTTTGCACTTGAGTGGATTACACAGTTTACGCCCAGTGATTTAATATCGCCAGAGTTACAAACATTTTAAAATTAAATATTTATAAAGATGAAACAACTCAATATTATATATCCCACGATTAAAATCATACAATGACCCCAGAAATAAAATTGGGTAGATATTTGTCCGTGATTGCTGAGGATACACATCGACATCATAATAACTGTGTGCTGTACTCCACTCCGCTCACCACCACTATCTTGCGGCTATTTTTGAGAAGGTTAAACAAGAATAACTTCAAAGTTCAATATTCTCACAATGAAAGTTAGACAGTCAACTGTACATTTCATTTGTCTTGAAAATTATGATAAAGTACACACTTTGATATAGATTTAAGCAGTGTACAATATTTAGCTTGCCAGCATGCACATCATTTTACCTCTGTATGCATCTGCTGTCAAATTCTTCTATTCTAAATTTCCACATACATTGACTAAGCAAACTGCTTATGTAAATGTAAATGTAAGCGTAAATGTGCCTGCATGCACTCACTATTGGGACAACTTCGCTTTGACTTGTGTATAGAGGTGCTTACAATGTTAGGAGTATAATTTATAATATTGCCACAAGAATACTGGTCTAGTAATGCATTGACTTCAAAATCTGCTTCGCCAAAAGGCAACCTTTGATATTGAATCCCCATGGCTTAATTGCGAGGGAGACCTTCAGCAGGTACATCAGATTTCAAATGTCACACTGTCACATGCAAATCTCCACGATAAAACTTTAACAGGTCTGAACAAGTGGAGGGAAGGAAATGACTTTATAATCAACAATGGCAGCAAAAACATTGCTTAGAAATTAATTTGCGATAATGCTAAATGCAATAAATGAAAATGACAGCCCTCTGTTTTGAAATCCCAGTAATGGAATTTAATATCAAAGGCATTATCATCGTTACTTTTTTGCCTATCTTTCGTTCACTGTCCTTTATCTCTCTACATCATCACCTGTATCTCTCGTTACCCTTATCCCTAACCAGTCTGACGAAGGGTCTCGACCCGAAATGTCACCCATTCCTTCTCTCCAGAGATGCTGCCAGTCCCACTGAGTTACTCTAGCTTTTTGTGTCCATCTTTGCGTTTTAATGACTTCTTACATCTCCATCGGAAAATGAATAGTTACTAGAGTGAATTATTTTAACTATAGTTTCAAATATATATATATTTAAAATTAATTGTATTTCCTCTACTTCTCTGCCCCTCAATGGATGCATACTTTCTTCTCTTTATTTATTTTCTGCGTCTAATCTGTGTGGTGACATTGAATTTTCTAACTTAAAATGCCAGTCTATGTGCATTCCACTGATGTACATTTCTCCACCCTGCACCCTAATTTTTAAAGAAATGCAGAGTTGTCCCATCATTTGCCAATATCTCAGTTCTTTTGCCCTTACTGAGTCATTAAGCTTCCAGCAATTATCCCTGTGCCCGTATGCCTGTATGTACAAGTCTAACTCATGGTGTATGCCATCAGATCCCTACTGTAACAAAATCTGGCCCATTGAGTGCCAAATGGTTAAAAATTACTGCCTCATAAAACAGCTCGCTCTTTATCCTCGCAAAAGCAGCACCAAAGGAGATCATATACAAGTTTTACTTAAAAAAATGTCAAATCTTTCATCGCAAACAACATCACTTAAATCAGATCATCAGGTTACTATCTCAGTGCTGTTAGCGGGGCTTTTCTGTGGCATATCGGCTGTTGTGCTTTCCAATATTGCAACAAAGATTGCACTTCAAAAGTGGCTGTGAAGTGCTTTGAAGGAAAATAAAGGACTAACATTTTTACAGTAGCTTACCAACCTCAGGAAATCCCAAAGTCCAGTGCCCAGCTAATGAAGTACTTTTGAAGTGTGGGTCTTATGGATGTTTGTTTGTGTACAACAAACTTCCACAATGAGTGATGTGATACTGACTATCTAATCTGTTCTTAGAAACATTCATTAAGGGAGAGGCAGCGCTCTTGCTCTTCTTTGAACCAATCCATTGGATCCTTTATCTCCATTTTTGTGATATTAGTTTAATTTAGTCTAGTTTAGCTTAGATATATATTGAGGAAACAGACCCTCTGGGCCACCGAGTCCACGCCGACCAGCGATCCCCGCACATTAACATTGCCCTACACACACTAGGGACAATTTACTTTTATACTAAGCCAATTAATCTACAAGTCTGAAGAAGGGTCTCGACCCGAAACATCGCCTATCTCCTTCGCTCCTTAGATGCTGCTGCACCCGCTGAGTTTCTCCAGCTTTTTGTGTAACACCTTAACCTACAAACCTGTACGTCTTTGGTGTGTGGGAGGAAACCGAAGATCTCAGAGAAAACCCACGCAGGTAATAAGGTCATAAGAAAAAGGAGCAGAATTAGACCATTCGGGCCATCAAGTCTACTCCTCCAGTCAATCATGGCTGATCTATGTCTCCCTCCTAACCCTATTCTCCTGCCTTCTCCCCATAACTTCTGACACACAGGTCACAGGGAGAACATACAAACTCTGTACAGACAGCACCCATAGTCAGGATCAAACCCAGGTCTCTGACGCTGTAAGGCAGCAACTCCACTGCTGCACCACCGTGCCTCTAGTTTGTGAGGTTATGGCATGGGTCATGCAAGTCTTTTTTACTTGCAACTTGCAATGGTAGGAGTTGCTTCTAATTAAGAGCTAAATCAGTACTGCTTCTCATCCTTTTAGTGTCATTGTGTACTGAGGTACCTATTCCAGCCGCGAGAAACCTGGGCTTACCAGAACGAGTAAAAAATCCAAGTGCGAGGATGGCTTTCAAACACCACCGGGAAGGGCCTGTCCCACTTGGGCATCATTTGCGCAACATCATTTACACGTCACGTCGCACGACACGCGCATCGTGACGCGCACATGACGTGCATTACGGGCACATGGCGCGTGGTGAGGCCTGGTTTCATAGCCAGTGACGCGCAGTCGTGCGCGGCACCCCAGGACTTTGGGATTCACACCTGCGTGACGCACAAATGATGCCCAAGTGGGACAGGCCCTTTACTTAAGATTCTCGTGTCCTGTTTATGGACCAGTGGTCCCAACCATACCAAGATGTAGTGATTATATTCAATGCTGCTAACTGCTACAACACGGTGAAACACATGCTGTTCATTTTATTGGGACTTTCAAATAGCACTTTATAGCACTTTATAACACTTTATGTTATTTAATAGCCATTTCAACCGAGTTACATCAAAGTTTTGTGATGAAACTGGAATATAAAGAATGGCGTGTCATATTTACAGAAGACAGTTCTGATGTGTTGGTTGGACAGGGTGGTGGAAGGTGAAAGTGATGGTATCCCATTTAACATTGAATAATGTCATTTGGATGGCTGGAATAATGCTGCATGGCTGCAATACAGAACTTGTGAAATATCTGTACTAATCCCAGCATCAGCAGGCCCTTTATTGTTTGACTTGTTCTTGTCTCTCCCTACAGCAGAAATACAGAGATTTGATTATCTCCGCTGCAGCAGCCAAGATAGCAACACCAGCTGTTCTTATTGTGCAGCCTCATCCACACAGCCTACATGTTAATAACCTGATCATTCCATTTTCTCCTTCAACTGCCGGCTGCAGCACGTCGAGAAGACAAAACCTTGTTCCATCTGTAGCAGCTGTAGGAACTGAACTGTGAAGCCACTGGGGATTTATAAACTAATCTGTAACACAACACTGCCTTGTTTTAACATGTACAGGCCAGATTCATACAAACCTGAGCTGCTCTCTCTTAGCAAAGAAACAGGCAAAGAAACAATGGCTGCAAACAATCTGAAAGCAGCAACCTGCTAGGGTGCGATGTCCTGCCTTCCCCTCCCTCCCATCACCCCCCCCCCCCCCCCCAACCTCCAGATCATCAGCAGCCTTGTGGCAGGGTGGCTCACACTTTGCATTCTTGCTCTCCCTTCTCTGAGCATGAATGCAACCAAAGCGGATGGTCTAAAGACAAATGAGTATTAAGCCAACTTCAGTTAAGTTCCTTTCAAGAATCGGTGCCCCCCCAGATGTGCACCCAAGTAAGTCCCACCTGAAAGGTCAGAAGATTAGACGCAGTTGCGGCTGGTGGCTGGGATTATTGCAGCAGCCTCCAGATGACAAAGGCCGCACGTTTAATTTAAACCTTGAATAAATCAATTGCAATTTGCCGCACTTGCTTCCTTTTAAAAACAATACGTGGCTGGCCCCAGTATTGCCTCTTCTGTCAACTGATTTTAAGTAAGAAAGTATTCAATTTGTCCCCAACATGGCAGGTCCTGACCTTGGAGCTATTAGGAGGCAGATTATGTGCGAGTGTGACCATGTGTGCAGGGGTGTGTAAACAGAATTATCATCTGGCAAAAGAGGCACCAGCCAGGATTCAGATTCAATGACATCATGATAATCGAGGAATCCCCTAACGAGAAGCCTAATGGCATCTTTTTGGGAAGTCTAATATTCAAGGTGAAGTAGATTCACAGTAATTAGAGGATTATTAATCCTGTTTTCCCCTAAAGTATTTGCATGACTGATCAGATTAAAGGATCTACATTTCAACAACATGCCCTTCCCAACAGAGCTGGTGAAATTTGTGACAAAGCACAGACTCTGACATATTGAGCTCTGTGTATCCAGCTGGTGTTCTAATCACCTGTATTAATTTACCGATCTGCTTTATTTTTTTTTCATTTTCAAAAATAATTAAAAATCCTTTGCCGGGAGAGCATTCCTGAATAAGTTGATGCTCCTGGAAGCAGAGGCAGGCTGCGTAGCCGAGAACAGGCCCACTGCGGTCGTTCGGTCGGTCGGCCGGCCGGCCCTCGCAAGGCAGCAGCTCCACCGTGAATGGGACGGAGTTTGAACTCCTGAGGGCTCTGGGCCCAAGTGAAATATGCAGATCTTCAGTGTGAAACAAAGAGTGGCATATTTAATGGATTTGGATGAATTACTCTGTTTATTCTACGGGGTGTTCTGACTGTGGATGGTGAAACTAGGAGGCTCATGTGGAACAGAATAATGGCATTTCACACCTGTGATTGAATGTTTGCCTGTATTTAACTGGTGTGAAATACTTCTTTTAGTCATGTGAAATGACTGCTGGTGCTCACAGAACAACAGAAGCAAAAGACATAAGCACTGTTACAACTAAAACGAGTGCGCATTAGTTGCCCGTTTGTATAATTACATGTATTTTGAGGTGGGAATTTCAATGGTTGAAGCTGTTAGCCTGCATCCAACAGCAACAAAGATTTGCAATGATTAAAAAAGGAGACCCCAGCACGGTGGTGTAGCGGTAGAGCTACTGCCTAAAAGCCCTGTCCCACGGTACAAATTCATTCCACGAGCTCTCCCGAGTTTGCCCTGATCCGAACTCGGAGATTTACGGTAATGGCCAATCGTCGGTACTCAGGGCTCTCGTGGACATTTTTCAACACGTTGAAAAATCTTCACGAGTCTTCCCCTGCCGTTGGCGAGTCTTCCTGAGTACCTGCCGTTAGCGTTACGAGCCGCTAAGGGACGTCCCTGAGCTCCGACGTACCCGCTACGTTCATTCTCCGTGCTTACCACGAGTTTGATTTTTTTTTAACTCGGGAGAGCTCTTGGAATTAACTCGTACCATGGGACAGGGGCTATTACAGTGCCTGAGACCCAGGTTCGATCCTGACCACGGATGCTTGTCTGTACCATTCTCCCCTTGACCTGCGTGGGTTTTTCTCCGAGATCTTCGGTTTTCTCCCACACTCCAACCATGTACATTTGTGGGTTGATTGGCTTGGTGTAAGTGTAAATTGTCCCCAGTGTGTGTAGGATAGTGTTAATGAGCGGGGATCGCTGGTCGCTGTGAACTCGGTGGGCAAAGGGCCTGTTTCTTCACTGTATCTCTGAACTAAACTAAACCAGAGTTGGTTTAGCACCAATTATGGTCTCAGGATAGCCCAAAGCATTTTGAGGCAATAGCATAGTCTTGAAGCTCTATATTGACACAGCGAGTTCCCAAAGAAAGCTGTAAGATAACGGCCAAAATATATTGTTGTTGTTGTTGAGGAACACCCAGGAGTATTCTTGGAATATACTCTTGGAATATTGCCACGGAATCCTTTGCAATGTACGAGGAAGCCAGACCGAATCGCTGATCATTGATCATCTCGTCAGTAAGACAGCACTTGGATCCTGACCTGAAACTTCACCAATTCTTGTCTTGAAGAATGCAGGAGTTTGCATTTAGAAACACAGAAAAATAGATGCAGGAGTAGGGCATTCAGCCCTTTGAGCCAGCATTCAATGTGATCATGGCTGATCATCCAAAATCAGTACCCCGTTCCTACTTTCTCCCCATATCCCTTGCTTACTTTAGCCCTAGGGGCTAAATCTAACTCTCACTTGAAAACATCATGTGAATTGGCCTCCACAGCCTTCTATGGTAGAGAATTCCACAGATTCACAACTCTCAACGTTGTCCCAGCACTTTGTGTTATATTTGTAACCCGGATTTTGCAGCTCCAGGTATCTAACAGTTCCAACAGTGTGGCATTCCCTCAGTATTTCTTCAGTACTCAGTAAAAAGCATTTCACTGTACACATGACAATAATAAACTAACCTAAAGTAAACTAAACTGTGAAGGAAGGAACTGCAGATGCTGGTTTAAACCGAAGATAGACACAAAAAGCTGGAGTAACTCAGCGGGAGAGAGAAGGAGAACTTCTTCAAAGTGTTGGAGAGAGGAGGAGAAGGGTCTCGATCTGAAACGTCACCCATTCCTTCTCTCCAGAGATGTTGCCTTTCCCGCTGAGTTACTCCAGCTTTTTGTGTACACTAAACTGTACTATACTAAGCTGCCATGATTCAGAGGTACGATTTGAATCCCCAAGCATTAGAGGTTATAACATTATGGAAAATAATCCATGAGGAGTTTTATTGGAGCATATTGATGTCCTGACCCAAAAGGGATATAAAGGAAATTGTCTATAAACTCAAACAAAGAGGTGGCTAAAAAGGGGGAGCTCTAAAGAGAGTGAAAGGGGAAGTTACAGAGGTTTGGGAGAGTAATTTGAGTGCTTAGAGCCCAAATAGCAAATGTGACAACAGATCCACAGATTAGAAGGTATCTTGTCAGCTGGTAGAACCGCTACCTCCCATGTCCTGTGACACTTCGTCAACTCTGACCTCGAGTGTTGTCTGCTCATTCTCCCTGTGACCTCCTGTGTTTCCCCCAGGTGCTCTGGTTACCTCCCATATCCTAATGACCTGCAGCTATGTAGTTTAGACAGCCATTGTATGTTGTTCCTGGTATGAATAGAAGAGGTCCGAATGGAAGAGTCGATGGGATTGTTGGGACAATAACAACAAAAAATCAATGTATGATTAGTGTTAATGGTTGTGCTCATCTGTGCAAATTCAGGGAAGGGGTGGGGGGGGGGGGGAAGAACCCATTTGCATGTTGTATCACTAAATGACCATGTCTTCGTCATCGTGGCTATCCCTCGAGGTCGAGGATGATGGTCTACATTCCGTTGTTCTTGTGGGCTCTCCGGTGGCTCATGAGAGCGATTGAATCAAGTATTCGCCGCTTCCCTGCCGGTTCTTGACTAGGAGCTTCCAGCCATCACGTGGCCTGCTCCCGTCGCCCTTCCACCGATCGCCGAAAATCGAGATGTTTTGTGCTGGTCACAGAGCGAAGACGCCTGTGCGTGTGCTTGTTTAACGTGTACTTGATGTTGCGCTCCAACAAGCACACGGTCCGTCATAAATCAATCAACTAATTCCAATGGCCAGGGAACCAAGCCGATTGGAGCTGATAGATCTGTTGCAACCTTCATCCGTCTTCCCAGCCGTTGAGTTCAAGATAACTTTGTCCGCATGGTCCGCCGTTGAGGTCTTGTAGGTTGGATCATTCTTAGTTGGGACCCTCATCCTCGACCTTACTGCCATGGGTGGCCCTACCAGAAGCTGGTGCCTCCGACGGCATTGCTCTCTGAGTCATGGGGGCACACAAGCCCCTTCACCACGACAAGGCAAACAATCCGAAGAGGAAATTATTTTGTCGTCATCTTCTCCTAGCTAACAATGGTCTTTTCTATATTTTCCTTGGTCTCGACCCAAAATGTCTCCCATTCTTTCTATCCAGAGATGCTGCCTGTCCCGCTGAGTTACTCCAGCATTGGGTAATGTCTTTGGAAGGTAAAGGCACCCGATGCCTCTTTAGAGGGGAGTTGCTAGTTACAATGCAAAGCACCGACCCTCGCGCCATCCCCACCCCCATTTAAGTTGTCGGGTTTATTGCCGTATACACAAGTACAGTAACACACAGTCACACTGAAAGTCTTAAGGGCCTGTCCTACCAGCATCCGACTCCATGCGATGAGCACGATCAAACTAAAAGCAGGGGCAGTGCGGAGGTCGGGTGATCCCCTGTACAGGGCCGTTCCCACCAGCATGCGCCTGCATGCGGCAAGCGCGACCAAACCGGCAGCGAGGGTCGCGTGGAGGTCGGGTGAGTGGCGTAACGCGGCGCAAAGTGAGGCGAACTTGGAGCGAAGTCTAAGGTAAGTTCGCCAGGACAGAGAGGGGCACACAGAGAGGGGCACAGAGGCACACACACAGAGGGCCACGGAGCCACACACATAGAGGGTCACGGAGGCTCCTACAGATAGGTTCACGGAGGCACGATGTCGAGGCGGTGTGTAATGCGTCGAGGCGACCGCGAGCCGACAAGCCGTTGCCGCGCGGAATTTTTAAACATAGTCAGTTTTTCGGAGCCCCGCGCAATGTCGGGACGAACTCCGCACAATTCCGCACGGCTCCGGCGATCGAAGTGGGACCAGCCCCGCGACGCCGGACGGCTCAAGCGACCACGTTAGGTCGCGCTCATCGCATGGAGTTGCATGCTGGTGGGACAGGCCCTTTACTTGCAGCAGCATCACAGACAGACAAACACACAAAACACATCAATTATCCTCCAAATGCAAGACAGTGGAATAACTTGTGCATAAAAAGACACGAGTGCAAAACACAATTAAAAAGCACAAATCCATGATAGTTCAAGAGGTGTTCCCTCTCTCCCACCCAGCCAGCCATTTTACCACAATAGCTCAGCAAGACGTACAGGGGGGCAGAAAATATTAGAAAACAAAATAAATATATTCTAACACAAGTGGCATTGTTCATTTTAGCTAATTAACACAGCAAATCCGCAGCCACTTTAATTACTGTTGATTTTCTCCATGCTATTTTCTTCCAACATCTGCTTTCCGCTAAATCTCGGGACGCAGTCTCAGCAGAAGTGAGTTGCGAGCCGATGAAGAGCAATTTTGCAGTTTGTGCAAAACAAAGGCTGGTTTGTTTTGAGGTAAACCTTATCTGATTGGTGTCACTCAATCTCTGAAAATGGTTGATAAAGGCACCGGATGCAAGGTAATAATAGATACAAATCTAGATAAACTACTACTTGTGTGGTTGCTTAACTAATTACGGATCGACTTTAATCTGGGGACTACACATGCCTCCCTGACTAGGTCTGTGCAGATCAGACAGACTGGCATAGTAAGAACAGTCAGACGGTAAAAGGTTTCTTATTGATGTAACATTTGATAAGCAAATGCCCCTCAATTAAACTATAATTAAGGCTACATGTGGAGTGCATATTTTATATCTGTCCATATCAGTCAATGATCGTGAAAGGTTTCCTCTTCTGGCAGGTGAAATGCAATGCTTTGGATGGTTATTTAAGATGATCCTAACTGAACAAAAAGTGTCAGCAATGGGTTTTCTCCTATCCCTCCATTTGGTAATGTTTAATTTCCAGTTTGGTATGGTGTCGAGTAAATGGAGGTGAGCTTTCTAAGCCTTTGTTCACTTACAATTCTCCCTCAACGGTGCAGCCTCTGCATTAATGCACAACCCCGGAATCCAATAACTTTAAATCCAATAACATTAAAATGGAAAAAAAGCCTCTTAACAATTTATGAAATCTTCGTAAAGCGAATGCACGGGTTTCAGAAGTAGTAGAACAGTACTGAGCTATTCTATTGCTTGTCAATACAATTTTCCCAAAGTGCTAAGGCTTTGCAGTTCCTCGTTGAATTTTTTTTTAAAGTCATGAGGCGGCACGATGGCGCAGCGGTAGAGATTCTGCCTTCCAGCGCTTGCCGCGCCGGAGACCCGCGATCGATCCTGACTGTGGGTGTGTACGGAGTTTGTACGTTCTCCCCATGACCACATAGGCTTTCTCCGAGATCTTCGGTTTCCTCCCACACTCCAAAGATGTACAGGTTTGGAGGTTAATTGGCTTGGTATAAGTGTAAATTGTCTCTAGTGTGTGTAGGATAGTATTAGTGTGCGGGGATCGCTGATCGGCGCGGACCCGGTGAGCAGAAGGGCTTGTTTCCGCAATGTATCTATAAACTAAACTTAACATTCACACATTTATGTGGTTTGTATTAATGTTATTGATCTCCTGTTGCCCGAGTTGAACAAAGTATGAACCAACTTCCCACACCAATGAGTCAGCAGATCGGCTCAGAAATAAACTGTTGAATTACCATGAAGCTTCAAACTTACAAGCCTGAAGGCTGTGTGAATTGAACCCCTCTGTAACGATGTGCAAGAAGGAACTGCAGATGCTGGCCTAAGCCGAAGATGGACACAAAATGCTGGAGTAACTCAGCGGGACGGGCAGCATCTCTGGATGGAAGGAATGGGCGACATTTCGGGTCGAGACTCTTCAGACTCCTTCTCAACCCTATTCCTTCTCCCCAGAGATGCTGCCCGTCCCGCTGTGTTACTCCAGCATTTTGTGTCCTCCCTCCATAACTAGTTCAAGTTCACATTTATTGCCACATGCACCTGTTAAGGTACTGTGGAATTTGATTTACCATGCAGCCACACAATCAAAAAGAGCACAACACACAATAGAATATAACATGAACATCCACCACAGTGGAATCAACATTCTTCACTGCAGTAACGTTCGTTGGAATAACTTTGGAAACGTCTCACAATTTATGAAAACAAACTAGGAGCAGGAACAGCTGAGTGAGCTTCCCGAGCCTGCTCCACCATTTTGTGTCTATTTATGTATTACCATAAGTAGACACAAAATGGTGAAGTACATGGGGAGAGGGTGGTTTGGGTGGGAGGGGACGAGTTGACCAGGGAGTTGCGGAGCCAACAGTCTCTGCGGAAAGTGGAAAGGGGTGGACAAGGGAAGATGTGGCCAGTAGTGGGATCCCGTTGGAGGTGGCGAAAATGTCGGAGGATTATGTGCTGTATGCGACGGCTGGTGGGGTGAAAGGTAAGGACAAGGGGGACTCAGTCCCTGGGTGATGGGCAGATGGAACCAGGTGGGGGAAGGGTACATGTGCTTAGTTTCGGAGGAGTGAAAGGGATGGAAAGAGAGAACAAAGGGAACGAGAGAGTGGGTAACCTGGTGGGAGTGAGAAAGGCACTCAGGGAGAATTGGGTTACTTGAAATTGGAAAATTCAATGTTCTGAGGCTGTTGGGTCCGAGGCTACCGAGGCAGAATATGAGGCAATGTTCATCCAGTTTGTGTTTGGCATCACTGTGGCCGTGAAGAAGCCCAAAGAAAGACAGGTGGACGTGGGAATGGGAAGGAAAGTCGAAATGGCATGCAGCTGAAAGCTCAACATCTGGGGACACATCTGGACAGAGCGCAGATGCACTGCAAAACAGTCCCCTGGTCTTCCAATGCAGTGGAGGACACATCAGCAGCACCAAAAGCAAAGGATCAGGTTGAGGAGGAAAATATAATGTCTCACTTCCCTCAGAAAAAACATTTTGCATTATCGCTGCCTTAAATGAGTGACACCTTTATCTAGACTTATTTTCAACCTAGTATGAGATTCTCCCAAAAGTGGAAGCATCCTCTTCACATCCACCCAATGATGATCCCTCGTGATCATATAAGTTTAGGACAAGTTTCCTCGCTTCTCATTCGGAGGAAAAACACAAAATGCTGGAGTAACTCAGTGGGACAGGCAGCATCTCTGGAGAGAAGGAATGGGTGACGTTTCGGGTCGAGACCCTTTCTTCACATTGATTGTTCTCATTCTCAAGGCTGATTCCTTCTCATTCTTCTGACCTCTGGTGGGGATAAGGCCAATATTTCCAGACTGTCTTCCTGACATATACTGCCTGCCCACTCCAGTATCTGCTGATTCCACTGCATTTATTATTTGATGCCCAATTTTCACATACTTATCTAGGCACCTCAGTCAAAAGTCTGGAAATGAGCCGTGATTTTTGAAATTAACCTCCCAAGAAGGATCAGTTCAGTTTATTGTCGAAGATAGACACAAAATGCTGGAGTAACTCAGCGGGACAGGCAGCGTCTCTGGAGAGAAGGAATGGGTGACGTTTGTCACGTGTACCGAGGTACAGTGAAAAGTTTTTGCAACCAGCCAGTGGAAAGACAATGTATGATTGCAATCGAGCCACTCACAGTGAATGCGACACCATGGCCTGTGGCAACAAGTTACATGTGTAGGAAGGAACTGCAAATGCTGGTTTAAACTGAAGAGAGACACAAAATGCTGGAGTAACTCAGCGGGGCAGGCAGCATCTCTGTAGAGAAGGAATGGGTGACATTTCAGATCAAGATTCTTCTTCAGTCTGAAGATGGTTCTCGACCCGAAACATCACCCATTCCTTCTCTCCGGAGATGCTGCCTGCCCCGCTGAATTACTCCAGCATTTTGTCTCTATCTTTTGTACAAGTTACATCCTATCCCACATGCACACTCCATTCAATTCACAAGTTTGTTGTTTCACGCCAAGCCCAATTAACCGGATGCAACTCATACACAGCCCATTTCGCATGAGGTCAGATTGACGTCATGTGGGCGTCACACAAATGTAGCCCTCATCACATTCCACCAAGAAAAATCAATTTGCACTCTGTCCGATTTACACACTCATCCCATTTACACCCGTGATTCAATTTACACAACAAACGTCACAACACATCTGATTCACATATTCTGTGTCAAGTTTGCACCCTGTTTAATTTCACCTCCATCTGTGTCACACCTCACCTGATTTACACCTTCTACACTTGTAACTCATTCCGCTTCCACCTTTTCTGGTTTACACCTGACTGATGGTGCAATGCCTACAAGCACGTTGAAGATACATGCTATCCGATACACATTGTGTCTTATTCATACATTGCCCTGCCTCACTTACACCACAAAATGTGTGCCCAAAGGCGAGGAGCATCTCTCTACATCACTGTCTATATCTCTGCTTTCCCTTTCCCCTGACTCCCAGTCTGCAGAAGGGTCTTGGCCCGAAACGTCACCTATTCCTTTTCTCCAGAGATGCTGCCTGATCTGCTGAGTCACTATTAATATCATGTCCATTTAAGATATATCCATTTCATTTACATCCTGAAATGTTCTATTTACAATTTGTTACTTTGAACAAGAGCCAGATTTGGATACGGGTGTCAGGGGTTATGGGGAGAAGGCAGGAGAATGGGGTTAGGAGGGAGAGATAGATCAGCCATGATTGAATGGCGGAGTAGACTTGATGGGCCGAATGGCCTAATTCTTCACCTATCACTAATGGTCCATCTGACTTGCACACAGCCCAATTTACAGTCCTTCCTGATTATGCCCATTTTCATCCCATCACATATGCTGCCCATTTTATACATTACGAATAACATTCCATCTGAAGTAGGCCAAACCATTTTGTACCATCCAATTTGCACACTTATTTACACCCAGTCTATTTTACACCTCATTGAATTTATATCGTCATATTTACACCCAAGTCTATTCCTCACCATCAAAATGACACCTTGTCATATTTACACCCCAAAGTACTTTATACTCCATCACCTGGCACATTTATACCCTGGCCCCCATCCACTTAGAACTGGCTCATGTAATTTGCACCCTATCTAAGTCAAACCCTATCCTAGATTTAAAAATTTTTGAGTAGCTCAGCGGGACAGGCAGCATCTTTGGATAGAAGGAATGGATGACATTTCGGGTCGAGATTTTCAAAATACTCCAGCATTTTGTGTCTATCTTCGGTGTAAACCAGCATCTGCAGTTCCTTCCCACGTAAACCCAATCCTTTTTATTCCTTGTGTACTTTACCGCCCATCTGTTTAACATGCTACCTTTTATGCACTCCGTCTAATTTATGCCCTGTTGCTTTACAACCAGATTGATTATCACACCATTTACAGTGGCTTGCAAAAGTTTTCATACCCCTTGAACTTTTTCACATTTTATCACGTTACAACCACCAACGTAAATGTATTTTATTGGGATTTTATGTGATAGACCAACACAAAGTGGTGCATAATTGTGAAGTGGAAGGAAAATGATACATGGTTTTCAAATTTTTTTACAAATAAAAAACTGAAAAGTATGGCGTGCAAAGGTATTCAGCCCCCCTGAGTCAATACTTTGTAGAACCACCTTACGCTGCAATTACAGCTGCAAGTCTTTTGGGGGTATGTCTCTACCAGCTTTGCACATCTAGAGACTGAAATTTGTGCCCATTCTTCTTTGCAAAATAGCTCAAGCTCAGACAGATTGGACGGAGAGCGTCTGTGAACAGCAATTTTCAAGTCTTGCCAGAGATTATCAATTAGATTTAGGTATGGACTTTGACTTAGGGCCATTCTAACACATGAATATGCTTTGATCTAAGCGATGCCATTGTAGCTTTGGCTGTATGTTTAGGGTCCCTTTAGGGCTGCTGGAAGGTGAACCTCCGCCCCAGTCTCAAGTCTTTTGCAGACTCTAACAGGTTTTCTTCCAAGATTGCCCTGTATTTGGCTCCATCTATCTTCCCATCAATTCTGACCAGCTTCCCTGTCCCTGCTGAAGAAAGGCATCCCCACAGCATGATGCTTCCACCACCATGTTTCACAGTGGGGATGGTGTGTTCAGGGTGATGTGCAGTGTTAGTTTTCCGTCACACATAGCGTTTTGCATTTAGGCCAAAAACCTCAATTTTGGTCTCATCAGACCAGAGCACCTTCCTCCACATGTTTGCTGTGTCCCCCACATGGCTTGTGGCAAACTGCAAAAGGGACTTCTTATGGCTTTGTTTCAACAATGGCTTTCTTCTTGTCACTCATCCATAAAGGCCCGATTTGTGGAGTGCACGACTAATAGTTGTCCTGTGGACAGATTCTCCCACCTTAGCTGTGGATCTTTGCATCCCCTCCAGAGTTACCATGGGCCTCTTGGCTGCTTCTCTGATCAATGCTCTCCTTGCCCGGCCTGTCAGTTTAGGTGAACGGCCATGTCTTGGTAGGTTTGCAGTTGTGCCATACTCTTTCCATTTTCAGATGATGGATTGAACAGTGCTCCGTGAGATGTTCAAAGCTTGGGATATTTTTTTATAACCTAACCCTGCTTTAAACTTCTCCACAACTTTATCCCTGACCTGTCTGGTGTGTTCCATGATGCTGTTTATTCACTAATGTTCTCTAACAAACCTCTGAGGCCTTCAAAGAACAGCTGTATTTATACTGAGTTTAGATTACATACAAGTGGACTCTATTTACTAATTAGGTGACTTCTGAAGGCAATTGGTTGCACTGGATTTTATTTAGGGGTATCAGAGTAAAGGGGGCTGAATACTTTTGCACGCCACACTTGTCAGTTTTTTATTTGTAAAAAAATTTGAAAACCATGTATCATTTTCCTTCCACTTCACAATTATGCACCACTTTGTGTTGTTCTATCACATAAAATCCCAATAAAATACATTTACATTTGTGGTTGTAACGTGACAAAATGTGGAAAAGTTCAAGGGGTATGAAAACTTTTGCAAGCCACTGTGGATGTCCATCCCGTACACAACCATCTGTTTTACACCTTTTCCGGTTTATATACCATGAAATTAATAAACAGTCCAATTTACTTATTTATAATTTATACAATTTAGACTCTATCTGGGTTACAACCAAACTACGCCTGAGTTAATTCACAGTCTGCCTCAATCAAAACCGTCTTGATTCATACCTCTGAAGGTGGTCTGAAGAAGGGTTTCGACCTGATACATTGCCTATTTCCTTCGCTCCATAGATGCTGCCTCACCCGCTGAGTTATTCCAGCATTTTTGTCTATCTTGGGGTGGAAGATTGCAACCTTCACGTGGTCCGCCCTGTTTCGACTAATGCAATCAACTCCACGTACACGAACAGAACATCAAATAGAACAAGTTGTCCTACAACTTTAGGCTGTGCACGCCACACGAAAGAAGAAGAAGTCTATCTTGATTCACACCTCCTTGTCCACAACATGTCTGATTTAGATCTCACTGATTTCATTCTGATCCAAATGATGTCTGATTTGATTTGCAGCCCATTTGATTTTCTTCTCGCCAATTTACACCCCATTTTGAGTTACACTTCATTCACATTGAACTTTGCTGGTTTACACCCATCCAATTTATTCCCCAACCATATTTCAAATTGCCCAACCTTCTCTTCACTGGACTTCAATTTAAACCCCATGGACTTACAATCTTCCCAATTTACACACTTGATTTACACCAAACCTGATTCACAATTCAGAATCTATCCAATTTATATTCCTTCTGAATAAATCAATGTCCAGTTGTTTTTTTACCTTGATAAGCATTTCTATGCAATTCACGCTCTCTAATTTGTGACCAATTTATTTCTTACCAATATGCACATTGCACCTGTCTGCATCCTATCAGCAGTAGAACCCCATCTGATTTACACTATATTTTAATGACATATTAAACTATTTACACCTCCCACAGTATAATAAAGCCAAGATGTGCCACCTCAGAGTTATAGTGTATCCAATATATACCCAGTATCATTCACACCCTGACTCTTTTACACCAATATTTTCAGATGATCAATGTTACAAATCATTCAATCTGCTTTCCTTGCCAAATTAATTTCTGCCCAATTACCACATCATCTATTTACACCTCATCCATGTACAATCCTGCCAGATTAATATTCAAACACTTCTTCCAATTCATATCCAAATCAATTCACACCCAGTTTGTGTTAAATCCTTTCAGCTACAAATCATCAAATTTTAAAACTGATTGATTTCCAATCTATCCAGTCTAAATTCAATAGTATTTCCAAGCCAGAGGTACAACCCATCTGAATTACATTTCAACCAATTGCCAAACTATTTACCAAGCCAATTGACCTACAAACCTGTACGTCTTTGGAGTGTGGGAGGAAACCGTAGATCTCGGCAAAAACCCACGCAGGTCACGGGGAGAACGTACAAACTCCGTACAGAGAGCACCCGCAGACAGGATCGAACCCGGGCCTCCGGCGCTGCATTAGCTATAAGACAGCAACTCTATTGATGCGCCTCTTCTCCATCCAACTTATATCTCACAAGATTTGTAATCCGCCCAATGTACATGCGACAGACTTGAGGGCAAGTTCATGAAGTAGATTCTTCGATGAACTAAGCGAGAAGCAGACCATTTTAGATTTGATATTACATGATGAATCATGACTGAATAATCAATTGTCTCATAAAAGAGGATTCTCTGGGGGGAAAAATGATCATAGCATGATATAAATCAAATTAATTTTGAGGGTTCAAAATGTAAATAAACATAAATTAAATACCCTATGTCCATTATTTCAGAGGCAATTATGGAGAAATGCAGATAATTAAAAAATCAAGTCACATGCTTTTATGAAATGATGATTAGATTTGGCATATTTTCTAGCCTTCTTTCAGGATGCAACAAATATGATCAAAAAGGGGATTGTAGTGGATGTAGTGCATTTTCATTTCCTAAAGACATTTGATAAGGTGTCACACTGAAGGCTACTCCAGAAGATAAGAGTGTGTGGAGCTGGGGGATAACATATAAGCATGGAGGGTGGAGCGGCTAACACAAAAAAGAGAGATGGCACAAATGGGTCATTTTCAGATCGGCAATAGGAGGATTAAACAGGAATGTCCTTAACTAATCCTCATCCCTATTGATGATTTTAATGAAGAAACTGTGTGTTCTATTGACGACATTGCTGAAGATGGTTCAGCAAATTGTGAAGAAAACACCAAGAGTCAGGGATGAAGATAAGTGAAGTGATTGGGCAGAAAATTGGCAGGTGGAGTACAATGTGGGAATTGTGAGGCGATTCACTTTGTAAGAAAGAATTTAAAAAGCGAGTTATATTGAATTAGAATAAGACTTAGAATAAGGGGGCATCTCTGGAAATGATTACAGATAGTCAGCATACCATTGTTCGTTGGAGATCATATTTCTCAAAACTTTGAGGAAGTGACCAAGAAGATTACAAAGAGCAGGGAGGTTGGACATTGTGTGCATGGACCTTGCAAAGGACTTTGGCAAGGTCCAGCATGGTAGGCTGGTCCAGAGTGTTCAAAATAAATGCAATTTCGGGAGAGGTAGCTCATTGGGTGCAAAATTTGCCTTAGTGGCTGGAAGCAGGGACTGGTCGTGGAGGGTTGCTTTTCAAGATGGGGGCCTGTTACCAGTGATGTGCCACGGGGATCAATGCTGGGCGCTTTGTCAGTTATATGTTTGGGAAAGAATGTGGGAGGCAAGATTTGTAAGTTTGCATAAGGCTCCAAAATTGCTCGTATAGTGGACTGTGATGAAGATCGTCTCAATTTACCTTAGGATCTAGATGAATTGGGAAAGTGGGCAAGGAATGGCTGATGGAATTTATATCAGGGAAGTGTGAACCGATGCAATTTAGAAGTTAAACTAGGCCAGGACATACACAGTGAATGGCAGTGCCCCGGAGAGTGCTATAGAACACCAGAATCTAGGTGTCTATGCACATAGTTTCCCGAAAATGGTGATGCAGATAGAAAATGGAGTGAAGGAGACATATGGTGAATTCCTTCATCACCTGAGGCACTGAGTAAGAGAGTCAGAATGTCATGTTACAGTTGTGCAAAGCACTGGTGAGGCTGCACTTGGAATATTGTGTGCAGTGACTACATGAAGGATGTGATTGTGCTGGAGAGGGTGCAGAAGAAATTCATATCTGGACTGGAGGACTTTAGTTTTAGTTTAGTTGTTTCGAGATACATCACGGACACAGGCCCTTCGCCCACCAAGTCCGCACGGACCAGTGATCCCTGCACATTAACACTGTCCTACACACTAGGGACAATTTACAATTATACCAAGCCAATTTACCTACATACCTGTACGTCTTTGGAGGGTGGGAGGAAACTGAAGATCTTGGAGAAAGCCCATGTTGTCAGGGGGGAGAACGTACAAACTCCGTACAGACAGCATCCGTAGTCGGGATCAAACCCGGGTCTCTGGCGCCGCAAGCGATGTAAAGCAGCAAATCTACCTCTGTGCCACCGTGCCATGTGGGTAGTTATAAGGAGAGATTGGATAGGCTGAGACTGTGTTGCCTGGATGGAAGGAAACTCAGCGTTGACTGTACAGAGATTTATAAAATCATGAGGTGCATAAATAGGGTAGACAGTCTTTTTCCCAGGGTAGGGAAAGATTTAAATGGGATCTGAGGTTTGCCACATAGAAGGTGGTCGGTACAGTAATGAGCTGCCACAGGAGGTTAAGGAGGTGGATACAATTAAAATATTAAAAATTATATTTTAGATGGACACAAAATGCTGGAGTTACTCAGCGGGACAGGCAGCATCTCAGGAGAGAGGAATGGGTGACGTTTCGGATCGAGACCCTTCTTCAGAGCTGAAGCGTCACCCATTCCTTCTCTCCAGAGATGCAGCCTGTCCCGCTGAGTTACTCCAGCATTTTGTGTCTATCTTCGGTTTAAACCAGCATCTGCAGTTCCTTCCTAAAAATATATTTAGACAGGAACATGGATCTGAAAGGGTTGAAGGGATTTGGTCCAAATCGGATAAGCGTAGATTGACATTGTAGTCATCATGGATAATTTGTACTGAAGGGTTGTTTCACTGCTGTATAACACTATCAATCTACAGGGTATTATTGTGATCACACCTTGAGTATTGCATACAATATTCATCTTCATATTTAGGAACGGATGTGCTTGCATTGGGGGCAGTGCAGAGAACGGTAACTGGGTTGGTTCCTGAGATGAAGATGCTGATGCGTGAAGAATTATTGAGCTCGTTGTTCCAACACTCATTGAAGTGCAGAAGTAAGAAAGGTTATCTTGTTGAAACAAATGGAACTCTGTGGAATAATGAAATGGTGGATGCTGCAAGAATGGTTCCCCAAGGTTCATTTCACATGGCACTGAGGACCAAATGCAATCTCACAGGTCATCAATCCGTAGAATTCTCTATTCTAGAGACATGTGGAGGTGAAGCCATTCGATATTTAAAGGCAAAGGTTGGCAGACATTTAAACTACAAATGAGTTGTAGTATGAAGAGAAAGTGACGAGACAAAGCTTATACCAGCCACGATCATACTGAATGGCGGAACAAGCTGGATATGCTGATGGACCTACTCCTACTGTTTCTTATGTTCTGCAAAATTGACCATTAATTTGTCTGTGGAATTCTCTGCCTCAGAGGGCGGTGGATGCAGGTTCTCTGGATGCTTTCAAGAGAGCGCTAGTTAGGGCTTTTAAAAATAGCGGAGTCAGGGGATATGGGGAGAAGGCAGGAACGGGGTACTGATTGAGGATGATCAGCCATGATCACATTGAATGGTGGTGCTGGCTCAAAGGGCCAAATGGCCTCCTCCTGTACCTATTGTCTATTGTTTATTGCCTAATTTGATATGCGTTTTGGCAATTTATATCCTGCACAATTTGGAGCCCATCCAGTTTGTACTCGATCAAAGTTACACTGCATGATTTACAGTGTGTCATTGTACTATTTACAGAGAGTACAAAACACACTGAACAATATTCACAATCCACACCATGTCTTGCACGAGCAACAATTCCATTAATTTACAGGTCTTCCAATTTACACAGCTTGAGCAATTTGTAATCCAATTTACATGCTGTTTGATTTACACACTCTCCAATCAACTGCAGTGCGATTTGCACACTCTCCAATCTATACAGTGTAATTTACACACTCCAATCAACTGCAGTGTGATTTGCACACTCTCCAATCAACTGCAGTGTGATTTGCACACTCTCCAATCAACTGCAGTGTGATTTGCACACTCTCCAATCAACTGCAGTGTGATTTGCACACTCTCCAATCAACTGCAGTGTGATTTGCACACTCTCCAATCAACTGCAGTGTGATTTGCACACTCTCCAATCAACTGCAGTGTGATTTGCACACTCTCCAATCTATACAGTGTGATTTGCACACTCTCCAATCTATACAGCGTGACGTGCACCCTCTCCAATCTATACAGTGTGATTAGCAGTCAATTTTATTCAAACACTATGATTTATATCTCAGCTAATTTTAGATACAGAACGCTTTGGAGAACATGTGATTTGCATTTTGCATGGTTTATAGTCCATGTGATATTGCATTTGTATAATTCACAGTTAATGTGATTTGCACTTTGCATGGTTTACTCTCCATTCACTTTACATCTTATACAATTCAGTCTATCAGATTTATCCCATCCATGATTTGCACCCCATTGGGTTTATCGTCTGTGTGAAAGACAGCCCATTGAGTTTATGTCCTTTTTTTTTAATTTACATTTTGATTGGTGCCACAATTGACACCAATTTGTACGATTTACAGTCCATTCCCTCCATCCACTGTAGGATTTACACTTGAAACTGTGTGACCCATCCAGTTCATCCAAAATACAGCCTCGTGGATTTACACTCTATCCATTTTACATCTTGAATGATTTGCAACCAAATTGATTTACACAATAACAGTCCATTTGATTTAAATATCAAATGAGTTAAGGGCCTGTCCAACCAGCATCCGACTCCATGCGATGAGCGCGATCAAACTAGAAGCGGGGGCCGCGCGGAGGTCGGGTGATCCCTGTACAGGGCCGTTCCCAACAGCATGCGCCTGCATGCGGCAAGCGCGACCAAACCGGCAGCGAGGGCCGCGCGGAAGTCGGGTGAGTGGCGCAACGCGGCGCAAAGTGAGGCGAACTTGGAGCGAAGTCTCAAAGGTAAGTTCGCCAGGACAGAGAGGGGCACACAGAGTGGGGCACAGAGGCACACACAGAGAGGGTCACGGAGGCACACACAGAGAGGGTCACGGAGGCACGATGTCGAGGCGGTGTGTAATGCGTCGAGGCGACTGCGAGCCGACAAGCCGTTGCCGCTCGTAATCTTTGAACACGGTCAGTTTTTCAGAGCCCCGCGCGAAGTCGTGACGAACTCCGCACAATTCCGCACGGCTCCGGCGATCGAAGTGGGACCGGCCCCGCGACGCCGGACGGCTCAAGCGACCACGTTAGGTCGCGCTCGTCGTATATAGTTGCATGCTGGTGGGACAGGCCCTTTACGCTCCTTCCAATTTACAATCTGCACCAGTTGCAGTCCACGCCCTGCCAATATGTTTTACATGCCATTCAATTGACACCTTTGCTGAAGTACAGTACATTTGATTTACACCCTGCATAGTTTACATTCTATCTAATTGACACCATGTGTCTTGAAGTTCATTCAATTTCCAATTGTACATTTATTTTGATTTACACCTGAACGAATTAGTCTATTTGAATTTCCACACTGCATGATTAACAGCACACTCACTTCACACCCTGTAGATATATTGATTTCCTCCACCTCCTGGATAATTTACACCACCCAATTTTCACTCTGTACCATCCCATTTGAATGATACCTTGAAGCATTGACACTCCATCTAATTCATATTCTGTGTATCGAAAGCACTCTAATTCTTGAGGGTATAAATCGAATAGTAAATCGTGGTGTAAATATATTAAGACTATTAAAGTCCACTTTATTTGCACCTCCATGATTTACAATTCGATTTATACCCTCAAGAATTAGAGTGCTTTCGATACACATTCATTATCATTCACTGTCTATTTGATTTACTCACTTTATAATTAACACTCCATCAAATTCACACAGGCAGGTTTACTTTCCATCTGATTCACACCTTCTGTGAGTTACAGTCCATTACATTTAAATCTGGAATGATTAACAAATCCGCCCAATTTCACTCCATATGTCTCACGGTCCATTTCATTTGCACACTTTATTATTAACACTGAATCCAATATTACTCTGTACAATTTACAGCCCATTGGATTTACACAATATGTAATTAACAAGCCATCCAATTTCACCCTGTATCCATTTGACTTGCACACCATGTAATGAATTTACATTCAATTTTAATAGTGTACAAATTCAAGACGATTTGGTTTACACCTGGAATGATTCACACTCCATCCAATTTCCACCTTGTAATGTTAACAGAGGGTACACTGTACATCTTGTTTAACTACAAAGAATGCACATAACTACACCCAAACCAGTTTATTGTCCATTCAATACTTATGCTACATAAATTTGCTCCATCCAATTCACACTCTATAGACCCTGCATGAGACGCAATTCATCACAGTTACATTGTTTGATTAACACTACATTCCAATTTACAATCAATCTGATTTTTTGCTCATTTAATTTGCACTCTTAACAATTTTCACTCCATGCAAAATAAATGTTGCATAGTTTACCATCCAATTAAATGCAGTTCATTCAATTTAAGCCTGCATCTATTAAAGCCCTTTTGTGCCCTGTATAACTTGCACCCCCTTGAACTGACACATGGCATGGGGGACAACCCATCTGATAGACAACTTATCCATTGCCAATCTCTCACTTTACACCATTTGACTGGCAGCTGGCTGATTTATGGAACATTCCTTTTGCACTTTCCGTATAATTTACCTAATATCCTGCAAAATGTATACTCCATTCAAATGAGACATTATTCAATCTGTACTACATCCACTTTACAAACTCACGATGATTTCAAAATGTTCAGTTTACCCCAGCTCAATGTATGGCCCTTTTGATCGACCTGCAACATTAACAGCCTATTACAAACATACAAAGTGAGAGCAGAAATGGGCCACTCATCCCTTCCCAGGGCTGCTTGGCTATTAAATTACATCATGATTGATCGGACTATCATTTTAACTCGTACCACCAACAGCTGTGCCTTGCTTTCCAAGAATATTCCCGTCCCTGCCTTAAAATATTCAGAAATGCTGTTTCCACTGTCCTTTGAGGAAAACAATTACAGAGATTAACGTGTAAGAAGGAACTGTTGATGCTGGTTTACACCGAAGATAGACACAAAATGCTGGATAGAAGGAATGGGTGATGTTTTGGGTTGAGACCCTTCTTCAGAATGAAGTCTGAAGAAGAGTCTCGACCGGAAATGTTACCAATTCCTTCTCTCCAGAGATGCTGCCTGTCCCACTGAGTTACTCCAGCATTTTGTGTCCAACAAAGATTAAAGAGCACACTCCCATGTATTTAAACTGTTACCCAAGTCCTGGATGCTTCACATCCAGCCATGTCAAGGCTCCTCTGGATCTTATTTATACCCAGTGTGATTTAGATTCTACCCAGTTGAAATCCTGTGCAATTTACAGTCATCCCATTAACACCTTGCACAAGTCTACTTCACTTACTTCCTGTACAATTTACACTCCCGATAATTTATTCTTTGCTTGGTTTAGGTCCGCTGGGTTTAAATCTGTAATTTACACATCATCCAAATCACACTCTGTACAATTCACAGGACAAATTACATATTTTGCTGTTTACAAATAAAACCCTGGTGACTTGTGTAGAAAGGAACTGCAGATGCTGTTTTGTACCAAAGATAGACACAAAAAGCTGGAGTAACTCAGCGGGTCAGACAGCATCTCTGGAGAAAAGGAATACATGGCGTTTCGGGTCGAGAACCTTCTTCTGACTTCATGTCAAAAGTGACATGATTTGCCCTGGATCCAATTCACATTCTATATGATATACATTTTAATTAAATCCAATTCAAATCTTACTCGAGTATATTCCATCTGTTCGATACTCTTAAAAAATGTATTCAATTTAATTCAGTTTGCAATGTAACATATTTACAAACACATTTGAATGATGCTTTAAATGATTTGCACACCATCCAATTCATACCCTGTTAGATTAACAGTCTATTTGTTAGATGCCTATGTGCAATTTACACCCTATCCTACACAATACACAAACATGGTCTGTATGATTACACTATTCAATTTGCACCCTGTCTAATTTACACTCAGAAAGCTTAGCATACTTTCAAGTTTGCATGCTATACCATTCATCTTCCATTTGACTGAACACTATGATTTACACCCTACCCAATTAAACTATGTAATCTTGCATTCCATTCTATTTACAATCTGCATGATTTAGAGTATGTATAATTTGCACTCTGCAAGATTACAGTTCACACCCTGTACAATTTACACTCCATTTTACATCCTGTGATTTCCATTCCATCCAATTTACAGCCAGACTGTACAATTTATACCCAGTCCACTTTGCATCTTGGATTATTTGCATTTCATTCAATTTACAGCTGCACAATTTACGGCCCTTTTGAGTTAGATCTTGTATAATTTACTGCCCATTTGATATGCAGCTGCATGATTTATGGACTGTGTGATATGCATTCTGTATTTTTACATGTTAGCCAATTTGCACCCTGTACATTTTGCAGTCCATCTGACTTAGATCCTATAATGTACATATACCCTGTGTACTCCACAACTCACATCCTATAATATATACCCTGTCTATTCCACAACTCACCCTCTTCCAATGCGTACAATTTACATTCCATCTTCTTTTTGTTTGCTATTTATTAATTTAATTGTATGCTTTAAACTGTATCATTTACAATATATGAACAGTCCACTTGAATTCTAATTTGTGCAAGTGGTGCTGCACCCATCTCACACACAACACGAGTTACACTCCATTCAATTGGCACCCTGTTGGGTGAGTGGGCAAATGTTTGGTAGATGCAGTGTAATGTGGATAAATGTGAGGTTATCCACTTTGGTGGCAAGAACAGGAAAGTAGACTATTATCTGAATGGTGGCCGATTAGGAAAAGGGGAGATGCAACGAGACCTGGGTGTCATGGTACACCAGTCATTGAAAGTAGGCATGCAGGTGCAGCAGGCAGTGAAGAAAGCGAATGGTATGTTAGCATTCATAGCAAAAGGATTTGAGTATAGGAGCAGGGACGTTCTACAGCAGTTGTACAGGGCCTTAGTGAGACCACACCTGGAGTATTGCATACAGTTTTGGTCTCCTAATCTGAGGAAAGACATTCTCGCCGAAGAGGGAGTACAGAGAAGGTTCACCAGACTGATTCCTGGGATGGCAGGACTTTCATATGAAGAAAGACTGGATAGACTCAGCTTGTACTCACTGGAATTTAGAAGGTTGAGGGGGATCTTATAGAAACGTTCAAAATTCTTAAGGGGTTGGACAGGCTAGATGCAGGAAGATTGTTCCCGATGTTGGGGAAGTCCAGAACAAGGGGTCACAGTTTAAGGATAAGGGGGAAGTCTTTTAACCGAGATGAGAAAAAATGTTTTCACACAAAGAGTGGTGAATCTGTGGAATTCTCTGCCACAGAAAGTAGTTGAGGCCAGTTCATTGGCTATATTTAAGAGGGAGTTAGATGTGGCCCTTGTAGCTAAAGGGATCAGGGGGTATGGAGAGAAGGCAGGTACAGGATACTGAGTTGGATGATCAGCCATGATCATATTGAATGGCGGTGCAGGCTCGAAGAGCCGAATGGCCTACTCCTGCACCTATTTTCTATGTTTCTATATGACATACAGTGTATTTCTTTTCTACCCCATAGAATTTACACTCCATTCAAGTTTACACCCTGTATTAACTAATAGCAAATCACTTTAAATGTTATACAGTCATAGATCCTAGGACACTAGGGGAAACCAGGGAGGAAATTGTGGGAGCCCTGGCTGAAAGTTATGAGTCGTCATTAAATACAGGAGAGTTGCCAGAGAATGGAGGAGGACAAATGTTGTGCATCTATTCAAGAAGGGCTGCAGGGAAAAGGCTGGGAACTGCAGGCCAGTGAGCTTAACATCTGTAGCTGGAAAGCTGCTTGAGAGTATTCTGAGGGATAGGACATATCTGCATTTAGATGGACAAGGGGTGATTAGGGATAGTAAGCATGTTTTTTATACGTGGGAGGCCGTGTCTCGAGAATCTGATTGCGTTTTTTGAAAATGTGAACAAAAATGGTGATGTGGGCAGAGCTGTAGATGTTTTATATATGGACTTCAGCAAAGCATTCAACAAGGTTCCTCATGGTAGGCTGCTCTGGAAGGTTAGATCGCATGGGATCCAAGCAGAGATAGCTGAATGGATTGAAAATTGACTTCATGGAAGGAAGAAGAGGGTGGTGGTGGAAGGTTGCTTCTCGGACTGGAGGGCCTGTGACTAGTGGTGTGCCTCAGGGTTGGGTACTGGGCCTGTTACTGTTTGTCATCTACATCAATGACTTGGATGAGAACGTACATGGCAAGATTAGCAAATCACGAGAGGAATAGATAAGGGTAGATGATCAGCCATGATCAGCCATGGATGATCAGCCATGATCACATTGAATGGCGGTGCAGGCTTGAAGGGCCGAATGGCCTACTCCTGCACCTATTTTCTATGTTTCTATGCCCAGAGTAGGGGAATTGAGAACCAGAGGACATAGGTTTAAGGTGAAGAGGAAGAGATTTAATAGGAATCTGAGGGGTAACTTTTTCACACAAAGGGTGCCACAGTGGTGCAGCAGTAGAGTTGCTGCCTTACAGCGCTTGCTGCGCTGGAGACCCGGGTTCGATCCCGACTACGGGTGCTGTTTGTATGGAGTTTGTTCATTCTCCCCGTGGATTTTCACCGAGATCTTCGGTTTCCTCCCACACTCTAAAGATGTACAGTTATGTCTGTAAAATTGGCTTGGTATAAGTGTAAATAGTCCCTAGTGTGTGTAGGATAGTGTTAATGTGCAGGGATCGCTGGTCGGTGCGGACTTGATGGGCCAAAGGGCCTGTTTCCACACTGTATCTCTAAACTAAACTAAACTAAACAAAGGGTGTCAGATGTATGGAACGAGCTGCCAGAGAAGGTAGTTGAGGCAAGGACTAATGCAATGTTTAAGAAACAATTACACAAGTACATGGATAGGACAGGTTTAGAGGGATATGGGCCAATTACAGGCAGGACTAGTGTTGATGGGACATCTTGGTCAATTTGGCAAATTGAGCCGAAGGGCCTGTTTCCGTGCTGTATCATTCTATGACACTCATTTAAAATCTATCTGATTTACAAATTTCATGACTTACAGTCCATCTCATTTATATTCTACATAATTTACAGATCATTTGACTTGCACCTGTTTGATACATCCTCCATTTAACAACTTTATATATGATTCCCAGCGTTTCCAGTTTGCACCTGTATAAGTCAATGTTCATTCCATTTCAGTCCTGCATGATTAGATCACATCTATGTTCCATGCTATGTTTTATCTAAAATCCAATTTGGGGTACACAATTTACAATCAGCTTGATTTACACCCTATAAGATTGACATACCATTCAAGATACACTCTAGTTTCGTTCCAGTCCATTTGACAAATAACTGTTACATTTTATACTCCAAATAAATTAACACACTGTTTGATTCATTGTCCATCTGCCTAACACTCGACATAACCGATGTCCATATACTCCAAATGGTTTAGCGTTTGTACAATTTGTGATTCAGAGTTTATTTACTCTTCGCTGTATGATTTAGGTTTTATTTTATTTACATCCCATTCAATTTACACATTTTACAAATTTACAATCTATTTGATATGCGTTCCACCCCATCCTATTTACAGTATATAATTAGCAGTCTATCTGATCTACAATTTGCACAAACAAATTTCACCCCAATTAATGCCCTTCACAATTTACACTCATCTAATCTCCATACTGCAGGATCTACAATCCATATGAATTGCAGCCTGATTGATTCACACTGTTCATTTACACTCCGCATGCCTATGTTCAATGACATCCCATACAATTTAAGGGCCTGTCCCACTTTCACGACCTAATTCACGACCAATTGTACTCGTGGACATTTTTCATCATGTTGAAAAAAGCTCCAACCTACTTGATGCCACTTGAGTACCTACGACTAGCATCACGGCCTGCTACGACCTCGTGACGACCATGTTGCGAGTACGAGTCAAGGGAAAACTCAGCAGAGGTCGTGAATTATGTCGTGAAAGTGGACAGGCCCTATAGAATAGTTTTTGTTTGCACAGTGCACATTTTCAATCTACCCAGTTTACACCATTGCAGTTCCTATGATTTACACCCCACATCATTTATGCTTGATTCAGTTTGCATTATAGATCATTTAGTTTTCAGTTCATTTACACCCTGTACAATTTACAATCCAGTCAACTTTTGGTTTGGACAATTTAAGGAAGATCTGATTTGCACATTCGACAATACAAACAGTTTGCTCCACACAAAATCCAATTAAAATCTTGTGTGATTTACACATCATCCAGTTTAGGGACAGCGTTCTTTGCAGTGGACACTGTTCACACCTTGCACAATCCAATTTACACTCTGCAGAAATTACCGACCATTTAATTTACACCCAGTATGAAATACACTCCATCCAGTATATTCAACAGCTTATTTGTTGTACACATTTTGATAAATGCCTATTCCAATTGATACTCAACTTGATTTCCAGATCATTTGATTCAAAATTTGAATGGCTGACAATCCATTTAATGTAAATCCAGCCAATTATACCATGCCTGTTACTGATCCAGTTCAATTGAGAGAGGCATAGTTAGGGTAGACAGTCGGAACCTCTTTCCCATGGTGGAAATGTCCACACTGGAGGGCATAGCTAGAAAGCGAGGGGGAACGTTTAATGGAGATTTGCAGGGTAGGTTTTATTTTTAACACGGAGAGTAGTGGAGGCCTGGAATGCATTGCCAAGGATGGCAGTGGAGGCTGATACGATATTGGCATTTAAGAGGCTTTTGGATAACCATTGAAGTGCAGGGAATGGAGGGGTAAGCATCATGTACAGGCAGATGAGATTGGTTTAACTTGGTATCATATTCAGCACAAACATTGTGGGCCGAAGGACCAGCTCCTGTGGGGGGGTTACACAAAAAGCTGGAGAAACTCAGCGGGTGCAGCAGCATCTAAGGAGCGAAGGAGATAGGCGACCTTTCGGGCCGAGACCCTTCAATCTGTTCCTTGTTCTACATGCGCTTTGTACATGTGATTTACATACTGCACAATTTATACCCATTTCAATTTACATACAGGGTCTCGACCCGAAACGTCGCCTATCTCCTTCGCTCCTTGGATGCTGCTGCACCCGCTGAGTTTCTCCAGCCTATTGTGTACCCTCAATTTACATACTACACCTTTGGAGGTCCATATATGTACACTGTATTTTTTACGTGGAATGCAATTTACACAGTCCTTTTGATTTACACTACACATGATTTACACAACATTCATTTTACAAGATGTATAAGGTCCTTTTATCGACAAACTTTATGGTTTATGCTGCCTTGCTGTTTGCACATCATTTAATTTACACTCCAAGTGATTTGTGGTCTATTTAATTTCACACTGCATCCTGATCTAATGTGCTAAGATTTAGCGATCATTTCACTTACAGCCTCAACAATATAGAGATTTACACACTGAATTTATTACATGAAATGCAATTAATACCCAGTACAGTCTGCAGTATTGTTTTACATCTTGCGTGCTTGACAGTTCAGCCAATTAACAATCCATTTCCACCTTGGCTGTTTTACACACAATCCTGATTACTCCATGTACAATTTGCAGCCAATTTAGTTTGCACCAGTCTGCTTTTCAGTTTATCCAATTTACACCCTGTAGGAAATGAGGTGCATTTGATTTCAACGCTGTACAATCTGCACTCCATTCTATTCACACCTTGTTCAATATACAGTCCATCCAGTTTACACCATATAAAATTAATTTCACTTGTAATATGCATGATTGAGTTTTTCAAAATCGGTCTGAAGAAGGAACCCGACGCAAAACGTCATCGCTTCATTTCCTCCATAGATACTGCCTGACCTGCTGAGTTCCTTCAGCACTTAGGTTTTTTGCTCAAGATTCCAGCATCAGCAGTTTCTTGTGTCTCCAAGATATTGTTTTCTTTGGATTTATGTTTATTGTCATATGGACAGGTATAAGGTAGAGGTCCAATGAAAATTCCTCTACACTATGAATGGCTGGGATGAACTTCAACTTCAATTCTAATAGGTATGTTACAAAACTTACCTTGAGCGGCGCTGCAGTTCTGCCGCTCCCCGTGTGCACGGCTTTGGCGCCTTTCAGAGCAGGGTGGGTTTAAAGTGCCGTTTTTCTCCAGACAGGGCAAATCGATCCATCTCAGGGGATTTCGTTGCTGAAGAGAAATCTCTCTGACATTTGTTTTATGAAGGTATTTTTAAACTACACTAGATCATTTATTGGCTGGAGTAATTTAAAAATCATCTTCTAAAGCCATGAGCGCCGACAACGGGAAGGATTTTACGTAGGGGATAAAATAAGTACACAGTATATTTTTACATAAAAAAGTGCTTCTTAGGAAGCCTTTAATCAAATTTTCATGTTGCGAAAAGGGGACAAAAAAAAAAGAACCGGCAGTGTTTTCCTGCCGACTGTGGGTTAAATTCACCGCAAACCGCAACGTTCCAATCCACCGCGTTCCACTAAAACCCACTCGCAAGTTGATTTAAATGGCCATTAATTTACGGGAATTAAACACTAAATTCCTTCCATTTGGCCTATAAATTCATGAAAATGAAATTTAAAAATAATGTTATATTGTGAATTCTTGTGTGAATGTTATTTGGACACTTAGGTAATTTAAAAATGTTTATCTTTTCTTAAGAAATGGATAGATGTTTAGATCTAGAAATTGAATTTTGTAATTAGCTACAATTAGGTAACTAACTAATTATATGCTTTAATTTCAGGTCATCCAAGTAAGATTGTTTCATATTTGTTTCAGAATGCTTCAATCTATAATAACTGAAAATGTCATTGAGTTCTCTTAATTTTTAAGTTATGGGCTTTTGACTGTCCTAGATCACAGCTTTTGAGTTAAGTCAATGGAAAGGCAATGGGGAACAAGATGCTAATTTCCGAGTATAAAAATGGCCATAACATTTTTAATACTGAAGATATGAAAGTGAATTAGATGTCAAATTAAACTTCTTTTTATGCTTTATCTGATGGGATAAATTGCAGACTTGATTTTTTTAATCTCAAAATATTGTAACATTGCTAATTCTAACCTACACAGTATCTATAATTATAATACTTTTGATTTACATTCAATAGGATGAACATCCCATCCAATTTACACCTTGTATCATTTCATAATCAAACCAGTTTATGCCTTGCAAAATATACTGACAACTTGATGATTTACACTTTGTCCAATTTATATCCTGCATGAAATATGGTGCAACTAATTCATGAAGAAATATTATATCTGATAAATCTGTTGGTGATTTTAAAAGATGTAACTAGCAGAACAAAAAAGGTGGATGCGGTGTATATGAACATTCAAAAGGCCTTCAATGGACTGCCAGACAAGAGTTTAGTAAAGATTGGATTGGAGCTCATGGGATTCAGAGTAACATACTGGTTTGGATTGAGGATTGATTAATATAAATCAAATAGAGGAGAGTAGGTGTTGATGGCAATCAGTGCTGGAGCCTTATCAGTTCACAATCAACACCAATCTTGTGATGGTTCAAAACTAGCTATCAATGTGGGTTGCAGAAAGAATACAGGGAGACATGAACAGGCTATGTAATTAGGCGAAGATATGGCGGAAGGAATATAATGGTGATAGTAAGGGACATTCTTTTGGTTTAGAGAGTAGAAAAGCAAGCTTTTAATTGCTGTAAGATTGAAAGGTGTTGCTGTTCAGACGGACTCAGATGTCCTCGTATGCAAACCACTATAGGGCACTGCAAACAATAATGAGGATAAATGCTCTATTGGCCTTTTCTGTGAAAGAATACGGCAGCACGGTGGCGCAGCGGTAGAGTTGTTGCTTTGCGGCGCCAGAGATCCCGGTTTGATCCTGACTACGGGTGCTGTCTATACGGAGTTTGTACGTTCTCCCCATGACCTGTGTGGGTTTTCTCTGAGATCTTCAGTTCCCTCGTACGCTCCAGTTTTGTAGGTTAATTGGCTTCGATAAAATTGTAAATTGTCCGTAGTGTGTGTAGGATAGTTGCAAGTAGATGGGGATCGTTGGTTGGCGGGGACTCGGTGGGCAGAATAGCCTGTTTCTATGCTGTATCTCTAAACTAAATAAGATGAATGGCATAAACATATCTTCCTGCAATTAAACATGGGTTCTGATGAGACAACACCTGGAATATTGTCCACCAAACTAACCTCCACATCAAAGGAAGGATATATTTGAAATGGAATGAGTGCAATGAAGTTTCACCAGCTTGGTTTATGGGATAGTATGCATTTTGTTTGAGAAGAGATTAAACGCAAATGAGTTTTGGAAAAAGAGAGGAACATACCAATAGGGGAACATATAAATATTTTATAGGGCTTGGCAGGGAAAATGTAGGGATAATGTTTCCCATAGCTGGGGTGTCTCGAACCAGCCTCAACACAAGGGGAACATCAATCATGGCATAGACAAGGAGGAATTTCTTTATTCAGAGGGCAGGGAATATTTGAAATCCTCCACCTAAAAGGGCTATGTTGGAGGCTCAGTCATTGAGTACATTGAAGACGGATGTGGTTAGATTTTTGGATCTTAAAGGACATGGTGTTCGTCCTGAAGAGTCCTGCTGAGGTTAAAGTCACCAAGATCTTCTTGAATGTCAGAGAAGGCATGGAGAACCTATTCCTGCTTTGACCTCATGTGTTTTTATGTTCTTGTAGCTATCCCAATAAATGTACACCTGTACGATTTATAACCCTGCAGGACTTACAGTCTACTATATCAAGACTATACAATTTACACTCCATCCAAACGTCACCCTTTCCTTCTCTCCAGAGATGCTGCCTGTCCCACTGAGTTACTCCAGCATTTTGTGTCTATCTTCAGTTTAAACCACCATCTGCAGTTCCTTCTTACATTTACTGTGTATAACTTACACTCAATCCAGTTTACATGCTATAAAACTTGTAAATCATTTTACTTACAACCTGTATGATTTAGAGGCCAATTGATTTAAATACCGCACATTTCGTACAAAATAATTTACACACCATATAATTTAAATTCTTCTTGCTCTGCACTGAACATGATTTAACAATTCACCTGGTTCGCTTGGTGCACAACTTTGATAATTTGTACTCTACTAGTTTATGATTTACAGTTCATTCAGTTTACCGCCGGTGAACTCACCTTGTGTTCACTGTACGATCTACATTCCATTCAATTTACTACCTGCACGACGTGTTGTATAATTTGTTCTCTGCATGAATAATAGTCTGTGGTTTACACCCTGCGGGCGTGTCAGTCCATCCAAATTTAACCTTGCACAAATTCTTGTCTATTTCATTTAGATTTGCTACTGTAAATCTCTAAATGTGACGTTGATTCCTATTTTGTTCTCTTTCAACCTGTGTGATTTGGCATCCATTCAATTTACATAATTACATCTTAGGCAAAATGCTGTTTCCATCCTTCACAATTGACACTTCATCCATCCTACTGCCTGCACCATTTATAGCACGCAACAAAAGCTTTTCACTGTACCTCGGTACACGTGACAATAAACTAAACTAAACTAGCTGATCTAGTACAGGGCCAGTCCCACTGCGGCGACCTAATCCGCGAGTTCTGGCGAGTTTGCCCTCGACTCATACTCGCAGCCTGGTCAACATGAGGTCCTAGGAGGTCTATATAACTCTCCTTCATGCTCAAGAGTAGTCCCCGCATACTCGAGGCCTCAGCTAGGTCGCGGCGTATTTTTCAACATGCTGAAAAATGCCTGCGAGTAAAAAATGTTTGCCTTGTAAAAAAAAAATCGATACTTTTTTTACTCGTAGGTTTAGTCGAGGTAGGTCGTAGTAGGTCGGCATGTTACTCGTAGGCAATGGAGGGTAGTTGAAGATAATCAAAGGTAGTCGAAGGAAGTCGTAGATAATTTTCAACATAGTCGAAGGGAGGTTGATGGAGATCGAAGGAGGTCGTCTTCACTCTCCACTATTCGGTGTCCAATTTTCGCGAAGCTAGTTGAAGCTAGTCTTCAACATAGTCGAAGGAGGTCTTCCACATAGTCGAAGGAGGTCTTCAACATGACACTTTTTCAAACAATCCTAAATTCGCCAATCAGGTCGCCGCAATGGGACAGCCCCTTTACTGTGTTGTACAATTTACACTTCATCTCGTCTCCACCCTTAAGAGTCCAATATATCCACTCTATGCAGTGTTCAATTTAATTCCATTTGGTCTACACTCTTTATGCTTTACACTCCTTTGTGATATATGCGTTATATGATCTAAAACCTGCATACTTCTCAGACCATATACTCACAATTTACACACTAACAAATTTAAATATCATACGACAGATTCTCAGTTCAATTTTTACTCTCCATCATTTATTATCCAATTGAATTACAACATGCATAATTTACAGTTGAATTTCATCCTGCATGATATATTGTCCATTTTATTTACACTCTGTATGATTTTCACACCACCTATTTGATTCTCTATATATATTTCCCAGCCCATTCAATTTAAACTGTATACAATTGACAGTCCTTCTGATTCATCTGTGTAATTTTTTTCACCGTCTCTAATCTGCACATTTAATAATTTACAGATCATCCAATTTTCATAAACGAACCATTAGATAAATAGCAACCGTGAAACTGCTGGAGGTATTCAGTGCGTGTGGCAGCATCTGTGGAGGGAAATGGGCAGTGACGATTTGGGATGGGATCTTTCTTCAGACTGATTGGCTAGAAAGAAAATAGCTGGTACTATGGGGTGAGGTGAAGGGGTTAGGCAACAGTTTGCAAGTGACAGGCAGATCTATCCATCTATCATTGTCCATATCACTCCACAGATAGAAACATAAAAAATAGATGCAGGCCATTCGGCCCTTTGAGCCAGCACCACCAATCAATATGATCATGGCTGATCATCCAAAATCAGTACCCCGTTCCTGCTTTTTCCCCATTTCCCTTGATTCCGTTAGCCCTAAGAGCTATATATAACTCTTTCTTGAAAATATCATGTGAATTGGCCTCCACTGCCTTCTGTGGCAGAGAATTCCACAGATTCACAACTCTCTGGGTGAAAATGTTTTTCCTCATCTCAATCCTAAATGGCCTATCCCTTATCCTTACACTGTGGCCCCTGGTTCTGGACTCCCCCAACATGGGGAACAATTTTCCTGCATCTAGCCTGTCCAATCCCTTGAGAATTTTATATGTTTCCATAAGATTCCTTCTAAATTCCAGTGAATTTAAGCCCAGTCGATCGATTGTTTCATCAGATTTTGCCTGACCCAATGAGTTCTTCCACTGCAGTTTGCTTTTTGCTCAGTATTCCAGCATTTGCAGTTGTGTGTGTATACCCATCACAGTACATATCAAAAAGAATATACATTGAGTAGAATGTTAATCCTTCAGTGTGCAAAGTAGATGGAGCATTGATTGTACAACAAAAATATTATGAATGGTATAAACCATAAATGGGACAGGATATTAATCATAAATGGTGTAACAGGCCACAAATCAACTCTCATTCATTCTATAAGTCAACTGGGTGGTTTGTCAATTACAGAGGGTGTTAATCAAGGTGATATTAAATTGTAAGTGAAATGAACTCCAAATCTTAGAGCATGTAAACTGCATGTTGTATAAAACAAATGGCCTGGAATTCACAGAGGGTTTAAAACACATTGGATGCAAACTACACAGGGTGCAAATTGGAAAGAGTATCAATCAGACTGAATACAAGTTAAACAGACCAGAGTTGGAGCGGGATAGAAATCGGGTGTAGACAAAAATGCTGGAGAAACTCAGCATCTATGGAGCAAAGGAAATAGGCAACGTTTTGAGCCGAAACCCTTGTTCAGACTGATGTGAGGGGAGGGGGGGGGGGGGGGGGGGGCGGAAGAAGAAAGGAAGAGGAGGAACCAGTGGACTGAGGGAGAGCTGAGAAGTGGAGGAGAAAGTAAGGAGTTGGCAGTTCGGGCATCGCATTGCTCATTGATGGATAATCTTCAATTTCAGCACCACTTCACTATACTCTTCTCATATCCCCATGTCCTTCAACGTCCAACAATCTATTGATGTCTGTCTTAAATATACTCAACCATTGGATATTGAACGCAAAAGATTCTCTACAGCCTGGGTGAACAAACATCTTCTCATGTCCATCTACCCATTACTGATTCCTGGAGCTGCATCTACCTTGTAGAAACGTTGATTGTTTCAGTGAGATTACCTCTCATTCTTTGAACTCGTAGACTATGAAACCAGTCTGCTTAATTGCGCAATTTTGATTTCCATCTTGTGCAATTTATGCTGCATGAAAATAAAATCCTGTACCTGTAAATCCTGTATGAATTACAGACCATCTCATTAACCCTTGTACAATTAACAATGCACATCTGTATCAAACCCAATCCATCCAATTTACACCTTCTTGACGGAGGCTCCGTCTGATTTAAGACCTGCACCATTTACCAAATCATTTGATTTACACTCTGGACAAACTGCGTTTCATTTGATTTATACTCTGGCTAATTTGCAGTCCCTATATATCATGCAATGGTCGATTAATGCTCACAGTCTTACAATTTATACTCCATCCAATTTACACGTTATATGGTTCATGTGCAATATAAACATTTCTACAATTTACCAGACTAAGTGGGACCCGTTGGGTATCAGCATCACATGGGAGGGCTGGTCCCCAACGCAATATTCCTCCTCTCCACCAATTCCAATATTGGTGGCCACTGGGGGGGGGGGTGCTTTCTTGAACGCTAGTATGGGTGTTGTGAGCTGAAGGTACTGGTTTCAAGAGGGCTAGTATGGACATTGTGGGCCGAATAGATTATTGGGCTGGCAGCTGAGTCACTCAAGCCTGTTGTGCTGGCAGCTCACTCACTCACGGTGGGCTGGCAGTTGACTCACGGCTATTCCTTGAAATTCCATTTCAGGCAGGGTGCAAGGCCACCAAATTCAAATGCAGTTTCTCACCACTTCAAGCAGGGTGCAAGACCACCAAATTCAAGTGCAGTTTCATACCACTTCAAGCAGGGTGCAAGGCCACTAAAGACAGCAAGTCATAACCTCTCCCTCCTCCATCTTGCAGAGACTTTGCCACGCCCACACTTCTGGATACCTCCCCCTCCCACCAGAAGAGGCATGGCCTTCATGGCATGATTGACAGGAGAGAGAATCTCAACATTTTTAAAACACTAATAACTCTTATTTTTCATCGATGGGAAAAATCCTGAGGACCCGATGAGCGAAGGCATACTCTGAGTTAGATGGCCAAAAATCACAGCCATACGTGGTAGTGCTTTTTTCTAAAATCAATATAAAGCACAAACAGGAAGTGGTCAAGATTAGACTTTTAATTATATAGAAGGCAAGCAACTTTAATTAGGCAAGGCAACTTTAATTAGGCAAGCCAACTTTAATTAGGCAAGACAACTTTAATTAGGCAACACAGCTTTAGCATTTCCAAACCAACGGCAACACAGCTTTAGCATTTCCAAACCAAAGGCAACATAGCTTTAGCATTTCCAAACCAAAGGCAACACAGCTTTAGCATTTCTAAACCAAAGGCAACACAGCGTTAGCATTTCCAAATAAAAAGACAACACAGCATTAGCATTTCCAAACCAAAGGCAATACAACTTTACCATTTCCAAGCCAAGTGCAACACAGCTTTACCATGTCCAAACTATATTTTCAAACCACGTTAAGGGCACTGGAAGGTCAGTAAAACCACTCACAGTTTAGTAGACATGTGTTCAGTGTTATTCACAGCTCAGACTGAGAGATGTGACCCTCCCGCTCCCCCATCTTGCAGAGGCTGACTGAGGCACTCAACAATTCCGGGTTTTATAGTCCCTCTGGAAGTGGTGTGGCCTTCAGTAGAGAAAATCTCAACATTTTTTTAAACACTAATAACTCTTTTATTTTTTTATCGATGGGAAAAATCCTCTTGTCCTACGCAGCGGAGGGCGACTCTGAGTAAGATGGGCAAAAAAGTCACAGCCATAAGTGGCAGCGTTTTTCTAACATCAATTTACAGAACAGGAAGTGGTCAAGATCAGACTTTTAGTAATATAGATAATGCACCCAGTTTGTACTCTCTATAAATTGTTATCTATTTGATGTATACATCGTGTGATTTTCACTCTCATCAGTTTGTGATCTGCATACCTTGCACTAGAACCCAGTTTCTAACCATATGATTTATAGTCCATTTGGTTTAAGTAGTGTATGCTTTACACAATTATTAAATGTTACACTCTATACGGTTTAGAGTCCTTTAGTCCTTTGAATACTCTGCATGATTTAACATCCATTTGTTTTACGCTCCATACGATTTACATTCTTTCCAAGTTGCACATTTTGTACTTTTTTGATTGAGACCCTGTCTGATGAACAAATCATTTGATTTACAGCATGCTCAATTTGCACTCCATTCAATTTGCACTCTGAATAGCTTTCAGTCCATTGTTTCACACAATGTGCAATTTACAGACTACTCATATTACTAACTGTAGTTTGCAGTTCATTCATGTTACACCCAGCATAACTTCCAGTCCGATTTACATTCCTTCCAATTTATACACTGCACAAATTACGTACTGTATGATTTAGTGTCTCTTTTGCACACACAACGAGCTCCAGTCCACTTGATTTACACACTTTATGTTTTACACTCGACTCAATTCATACTCTGAACCATTTACTCCATCTGATTTACAACCAGCATCATTTACAGCCCATTTGATTTACACTCCATGAAGTTAATTTAGTTTAATTTGCTTTCTGCAAGATATATAGCTATTTGATTTACACCCTGTCTGGTTTAAGCTCTATCCAATCTTCTCCTTGTACAATAACACTTCATTGAATTTACCAGATTGGGTGATTTACAATTTACTTGGTTTAGGATCTGTATCATTTACACACCATTAATTTACCCTGCATGATATACAGTTCATTTGTTTTACACATTAGATGATTTGCACTCCATTCAATTTACAATTTACGGTCCACTTGATTTAAACCCTATATGATATTATAGTCCACTTGTTTGACATAATTTGCACTTCCATCTGATTTACACCCCACATGATTTATTCTCCATTTATTTACAAACTGTGCAAATGATATCACATCACACTCTATAAGATTTACATCCTAAATGAAATAACTATAGGAAGGAACTGCAGATGCTGGTTTACACCGAAGATAGACACAAAATGCTGGAGTAACTCAGCGGGTCAGGCAGCATCTCTGGAGAAAAGGAATGGGTGATCTTTCGGGTCGAGACCCTTCTTCAGACTGACTGGGGCTATTGGATTTACTATTGACTTACTATTTGATTGGCTAATTACGGTCTGTTTGATATTTATTGGTATGATTAATACACCAATCAATTCAGGTTGTGCATGATTTACAGATTTTATGTAATCCTTCCATGATCACTGTTCCTGCATTTGACTAGGACTACTCAGGCCCAGCGGCTGAATGCTTGAGGGTAAGTGAGAGTGACTGCCTTGTACATTGGATAAAGCACTTGACCGAGTGCAGCAACAAAGGCAACGTTGTACAATGTTTGAAACTGTACCTTGGACAAATGAAGATGGTTGTGTTTTTTGGAAGATCAACCCAACCTCAGGCCATCACTGCAGGAGTTCCTCAGGACAGTGTCCTAGGCCCAACCATCTTCGGGTGCTTTATCAATGTGGTGGAGATGCTCGCTGATCAATAATATTACCCATTCCTAATTGTCTTTGACAAGGTAGGGATGAGTCGCTTTATCATTGAGAAACATCCAGACAAGTACTTGAATTCCCAAGGCTAGAGGCTCAGGGACATAATGTGGCTAAATGAGATTAGGAAAGCTGTGTGCAATGGTCAACATGGATATAGTGAGCCATAGGACCTGCTTCTGCGTTTATAACTTTGCAAGAAAAAGTTTGCAACTTTGCAAGTAAAAGCCGTCGCCAGCATCTGAAAGACCGAGAGAGGAGGAACAGGGGCACTGGAGTCTGTGTGGACAATCTGTGGCCCGTGGACTACACATCTCTACCAACTGTTGCAAATCATGCAAATCATGCTGTTAACACAAGTATGGCACTATTAAATATTAGATCACTAGTAGGCAAGTCATTTTTAATCAATGATTTATTATTAAGCACAATCTTGATTTTAACTTTTTAACAGAAACATGGTTAAGTGTAAATAATAATGACACAGTTTTGATTGAATCAGCACCTCCCGGTTTTATTTTTATGAATGAAGTTAGAATGCACAGAAAAGGAGGCGGAGTTGCCATTTTATATAAGGAGACTTTACAATGCAAGAAAATGTCTTGTGGAAATTTCAACTCCTTTGAATATGTCGCTGCTCAGCTGAGTTCTCCCCAGCGAACAATACTTTTAACTATTTACAGGCCACCAAAATATGATGCACAGTTTTTTGATGAGATTGCCAAATTACTGTCCATTGTATGCATTGATTTTGATTGTGTGGTCTTAACGGGTGATTTCAATATTCACATAGATAATGCTGAGGATAGAGGTGCAAAAGAGCTCCTGAACATTCTGGACAATTTTGGACTTAATCAGCACGTAACAGCACCAACTCACAATAGGGGGCATATATTGGATCTGATTATTTCAAAGGGTCTCGACATTTCTGATGTTATAGTGACTGATGTTGCTCTTTCTGATCACCACTGTGTATTTTTTAAAACGACCACCTCTGCTAGCAGTATCAGAAAAGAACCAGAGGTGATCAAAAGGCGTTGTATCAATGAAAACACCGGTGCATTGTTCACTCAGGCCTTTACACCATCACCAACTCTGCCCTCGGCCACTGTCGATGACCTTGTGGATGGTTTCAGCTCCAATGTTACGACTCTTATTGATGCTATTGCACCACTAAAGGCCAAGGTTTTATCTGGAAGGACAAAGTCACCATGGAGAAATGCCACAGCAGTGAGATCCCAAAGAATAAAGTGTAGACAGGCCGAACGTATGGTGGCGAAAAACCAAACTACAGGTCCACTACAACTACTATAAAGACAGTCTCCGTATCTATAATCAGGAATTGAAAGGGGCAAGGCAGTCCTTTTTCTCAGAGGTTATCAACAAAAATAATAATTCCCGCACATTATTTGCCGTTGTCGATAGACTGACAAACCCCTCGTCATCAGTCCCTCCTGAGCTCCTGTCCAGCAAGTCGTGTAATGACTTTGAAGATTTCTTCACTGATAAAATTCTGAAGATGACAAACAATGTGTAGCACCACCCCAGGGAACATGGCTTTATCACTTATGCCTCCAGATTCCCTAATGAATCTACAACATTTTGAACTTTTAGATTGTGCATCCCTGACTGAAACTGTTCAACAGCTAAAGTCCACTACCTGCAGTCTTGATCTGCTGCCTACAAGCTTCTTTAAAAATATTTTTAACAGTGTTGCACCAGAAGAGCTGAACATAGTAAACACTTCCCTTCGATTGGGGCATTTTCCCAAAGCCTTAAAAACTGCAGTGATCAAGCCCCTATTGAAGAAGCCAAATCTGGATGCCTCAGCTATGAGCAGCTACAGGCCCATATCTAATTTAGCATTTCTGGCAATGATCATTGAAAGGGTAGTTTATAAACAAATTTTGGCCACATCACAGCACTGAGACTGCACTTACTAAGGTCCTAAACGACATACATCTAAACAGTGATGCATCAAAAGCTTCAGTTTTGGTACTTCTAGATCTCAGTGCTGCTTTTGATACGGTGGACCATAACATACTGCTTGACTGGAGAAGTGGGTAGGACTCTCTGGTTCTGTGCTGGACTGGTTCAAATTCTACTTGAAAGATCGGGATTATTTTGTTTCCCTTGGTAATTATGAATCAGAACATACAAAACTCACATGCGGGGTTCCCCAGGGCTCCATTCTTGGACCCATCTTGTTTAATATTTACATGCTCCCCCTAGCTCAGATCACAGAGTATTTTAACATATCCTACCATACTTATGCCGATGACACACAACTTTATATCGCAGTGTCACCGCATGACCATAGTCCCCTACACTCACTGAGTCAGTGTGTCACACGAATTAATGAGTGGATGAACCAGAACTTCCTCCAGCTCAATGCAAATAAGACAGAAATTATTGTCCTTGGCCCCAAAAATACAAGGCTAGAGATAAGTGCTCAACTTGACTCAATTGCACTGAAAACCACAGACAAAGCCAGAAACCTTGGTGTAGTTATAGACTCGGATTAGAATTTTAACAGCCATATAAAGACCATTACCAAATCTGCCTATTACCATCTAAAATACATTGCAAGAATCAAGGGATTTCTGTCCAAAGAAGACACTGAAAAACTTTTTCATGCATATATCTTCAGTAGGTTAGATTATTGTAATGGTATCTTTACAGGTCTCAGTAAAAAATCAATTAAACAACTGCAGCTTATCCAGAATGCCGTTGCCAGAGTCTTGACCAACACCAAGAAAATGGACGACATTACACCTGTCCTTAAATCTTTGCACTGGCTCCCTGTGTGTAAAAGGATAGATTTTAAAATTATGTTACTGGCTTACAAGGCACTAAATGGTCTGGGTCCAAAATACATCTCTGACCTACTTGTTGTATATGAGGCACCTAGACTCCTCAGGTCTTCAGGGACAGGTTTACTCCGTGTTCCCAGGGTCAGAACTAAAAAGGCTGAAGCAGCGTTCAGTTTTTATGCTCCACACCTGTGGAACAAGCTCCCTGAACACCTGAGGTGTGCACAGACTGTAACTTCATTTAAATCAGGCCTAAAAACACTGTTGTTTACTCTAGCTTTTTCATAACCCAACATGCAGGTAATCTTAATCTTCTAATCTTAACCCTTTTATGTGCTTTTACATTTTTTTAAATATTTTAGTGATTTTGTTTTACTATTCATGCAATTGTCTTATTGCTTGTTATGTAATTTTTGATTATTGGCTATTTTGTTGTCCTGTGTTGTATTGTGGTTCTGCAATATTTTTAAACTATGTTATTCTTTTGTAAAGCACTATGAATTGCAGCTTGTACGAATGGTGCTATATAAATAAATTTGCCTTGCCTTGCCTTGCCTAAAGAATCCTCAGATAAGGGCTGATAAGTAAAATATTGTATTTGGACCACTTAGGTACTAGACAATGATAATTTCCAATATGAATGTGTTTTAACCACCTACTGATGATGTTCGATGGTATTACCACCACCAAGACCACCACAATCCATACCCTGGGGACTACCATTAAACAGAAACTAAATTGGAGCAACCATGGCTACAAAGGCAGGTTAGAGGCTGTTTGTGTCCATTGGCAAATGATGCCCATCTAGACATTCATAAAATCATAAGGAATAGGTGTAGAATTAGGCCATTCGGCCTGTCGTTTACTCCGCCATTCAATCACGGCTGATCTATCTCTCCCTCCAAACCCCATTCCCTCTGTCACCTTTACTGATCACAAATATATCTATCTCTGCCTTAAAAATATCCACTGACTTGGCCTCCACAGCCTTCTGTGGCAAAGAATTCCACCGATTCACCACCGACTATAGAAATTTCTCCTCATCTCCTTCCTAAAAAAACGTCCTTTGTGGCAGAGTGGTGGCGCCATCGAGCATGGCTGCCTCGCCTGCAGCTGTCTGTCCTTTCATTCTTTTTGTTATTGTTAGTCTGTTTTAAAGTTTGTTTTTGGAGGTTTTTTTAGTCTTTTTTATGTGGGGGGAGGGGGAAACTGTTTCTTAGTCACATCCTAATCGAAGATGCGACTATTAACCGAGCCGCACCTTTTCCCCCTCCTCGCGGCCTACCTGGATTGGCCCGGCCTTTCCTGCCGGAGACCGGCCAGAGCTTCAGCTTCAGCAGCTGCGCAGCACTGGATTCCATCACGGACGAGCGACCCATTACCGGGGATCGCCGTGTTGCAGCTCCGGAGTGCTGGGACTGCCGACTTTGAACACCGTGGAGCTGTGGACTGCGGAGCTTCCAGCCACGGGCGGCGTTGGCTTTCCAGCCACTGGCGGCGCTGACTTTGACATCGCGGAGCCTGGGATCCCTCACCGCGGTTGCCAGCGTTGAATCTCCGCCCAGCTCGGCCTGTGGACTTCGGAAGCCACGGTCTCCAGTAGGAAGCAGCCGATTCGGAGGCTCCGGGCTGCTGTTCTTCAGTTCGAGGGCCTGAAACAGCCGAATATCGGGCCGCCATTGCTGCGACTCGCGGAGGCCTCAATAGGACGAACAGAGGAAGAAGACTGAACTTTGGTGCCTTCCCTCACAGTGGGAAACATTGATTCCGCTGTGGGGGGATGTTTTTTATATTTTATGTTAAATTCTAAAGTGTTGTGTTTATCTTATTTGTGTGCTGCATGGTAACTCAAATTTCACTGCACCAATTGAAGTATGTGACAATAAATGTCCTTTGGCCTTTTGTGCTTTAATTCTGAGTATGACCTCTAGCCTTGGACACTCCCACCAGTGGAAACATCCTCCCCAAATCCAACATCCTCTCCACATCCAAAGCCTTCAAGGCACAAGTCAAGAGTTACAGATTTACATTGCATACAAATGTTTATTTCCTCCATCACTGGTGCAAATTGGCTTCAGGGATTGTTATCTCCAACATATACTGCAGTTACTCTCCTGGCCACTCCAACAGCATGTCGTAAACCTGGCACGTGCGTACACCACCAGTACCTACGAGATCCCCTCCTGGTCACACACTGTTCAAACTCAATATATTTCTAATATATCATTGCCTTTCATCATTGCCTTTCATTACGATTTGCTCTAAATCCTACAACTCTCATCAAAACAGCTGCAAGTAGAAGGGTTTCGACCCGAAACGTTACCTATTTCCTTCGCTCCACAGATGCTGCCTCACCCGCTGAGTTTCTCCAGCATTTTTGTCTAGCTACAGTAAAGTTGGCTGCTCACCACCATCTTCTCGGGGCAATGAGGGATTGGACAATAAATGTAGCCCTTGCCAGCAATGTCCAGATCCAAATAAAAAGCAAATTGCCCAATTTAACACATGCAAAAAACACCATGCCCAATTTAAAATCTAATACACATTCCGTCTGAGTGACACCACACCGGATTTACAGCCCGAACCAGTTATAACCATAATGATTAACACCCAATCCAATAACCTTTTTTCAACATCCACTCCTTCATTTACACCGATTGCTTTGTTCCCTATCCAATGTACATAATGCATGATCTCTGTGCACAGCCCAATTCAAAATGTTTTCAATTGCACAACTAGAATTAAAACTCGTACCAAGCTTAATACACATCCTGCCCAATCCTTCCTCACTCTCTCACGTTATTTAATTTACATCCTGTCAAATTATCATACCCATCCAATTGATAGCCCATCCAATTTAAACCATGTAAAGTTAACACCATTCAAACCGCACCCTGTCACATTCATACACTTTTAATCCAATTTTACACATCCCAATTCACACACTCGTTTGCTCAATTAAATCCAAGCCCAATTCACAATAGGTATGCTTTACATCCCATCTAATTCACTTAACATACAATTCAAAATGTTTACAGTTCAAAATGCTATATAATTCTCGCACACCCTATCTAACCAGTAAAATTCAGAACATCCATCCAATTCACAGACGGGCGAATTTACAGTCTGTCTGATTAGATTAGACCAATTAATACAGTCTAATTGACAATTTAAAAACTGTCCAAATTAGACCATGTCCACCACAGCCAATCCACTCTTCATCTAATCCAAGATCCCACTTGGGCAAATCCACAGTGATTCCAACAGAGAGCCGAAGATATTGGAATCAGTCTAATACACCACTAAATTGAATTGCATGTAAACCTACAACTGGACAAGTTTGCTTAAAAACATACCACCCTAGCGGGTGAGTGATCAATTCTGAGAGCCTGAGGAATTGGCAATTTCCCGGATGCAATCCCTCAGTCAATGGAAGCGAAAGTTCATCCAAAATCGTGAATAGATTCGATCATGAGAATGTAAAATACAGTAAACCCTCGTTATAACAGACCATGGGAAGGGGTGAGGATGGTGTTCGTAATTGCTGATCGTCCGTTATAACCGAGTAAGTTATTATCATTGTATTTAGTTGAAACAAAGATCTGCAGACGATGGTTAATACACAAAAGGACACAAAGTGTTAGAGTACTCAATGGGCTAAGGGGCTCTCTGGAGAACATGGATAGGTGACGTCGAGACCCTTCCTCAGACTGATTTTGTCGCTGAGTTAAGGGCCTGTCCCACCAGCATGCAACTCTATGCAATGAGCGCGACCTAACGTGGTCTCTTGAGCCGTCCGGCGTCGCGGGGCCGGTCCCACTTCGATCGCCGGAGCCGTGCAGAATTGTGCGGAGTTCGTCCCGACATCGCGCGGGGCTCCGAAAAACTATGTTCAAAAATTCCGCGCGGCAACGGCTTGTCGGCTCGCAGTCGCCTCGACGCATGACACACCGCCTCGACGTCATGCCTCCGTGAACCTATCTGTAGGTGCCTCCGTGACCCTCTCTGTGTGTGGCTCCGTGGCCCTCTCTGTGTGCCCTTCTCTGTCCTGGCGAACTTACCTTTAAGACTTTGCTCCAAGTTCGCCTCACTTTGCGCCACTCACCCGACCTCCACGTGGCCCTCGCTGCCGGTTTGGTTGCGCTTGCCGCATGCAGGCGCATGCTGGTGGGAACGGCCCTGTACAGGGATCACCCGACCTCCGCGCGGCCCCCGATTCTAGTTTGATCGCGCTCATCGCATGGAGTCGGATGCTGGTAGGACAGGCCCTTTACTTCAGCATTTTGTGTTGGTTCACATTAAAAGTAGGCGCCAATGCCGCTGGTCTGTATCAGTGAGCCTTTCTTCACCGGTTGACACGGCTGTTGTGGTAGCCCCAGGCCAGCAGTGATTTCTTCAAGGCGCTGCCAACTGCAAGACACAGTCGGTCAACACAGGGCTCCCTCCCCTCTCACCTGCTGCCACTTCCAAGGTGGAGTATGTCGGCGACTCTGGGGGAGAAGGAGGCGGTGGGGACAGCGGTCCAGCAGGAACCGGACATAGTGACACAGACAGGAAGAAGCAGCCTCAGGTGGGGGAAGGGGATGGGGCCCCACAGTGACCGAGCGCGTCCTGTCTGTGGTGGCGGCCCGAAGTAAGCACAGGTTAGGGTTGGGTGCACGTCAAACAGCATATAATCACCGTCTGAATCTTGATATATGGTTAAAAACAGTTCTGAGATATTATAATTATTACAATGTAACATATAAAGGCATTTATTTTGCCTAGTAAATAATGGTAATCTTAGGCATGTGTTGTTTTGCTTCTGAATCCATACTGTTTGAGCAGAAAATGTCATAAAGGACCCACATCCCAGAACGAACTGTGCTATTAATGCATTAAGGTCTTTATGCTGGAGGTAATGGTCACATTGTTACCCGGTGCTGATTATAAGATAATTTTGCTCTTGTGATGAACACTGATCCTTTCAATTTCCGAATCAGAATACTTCACAATGAAAGAAGTCAAACCAAAAGGCAAAGAGGAAGCCATTAATCACATGAACAGAGATTAGCCTTTGTGATAGCTGGAGTAATTTGATGCCCCTGCATCCAGTGTGAACCTTGTGTAATACTGGAGCTCATTTCTTCACTTAATCCCATTGCACTGTGTGAAGGAAACTATAAGGACATACATAACGACAAACCAGAGCAGGTCAAAGTTTGGCCTTTAGTAGCTGCAATATTGCAAACCAGAGAGATTTAAGTAGCTATATCTTAGGTGTAAATGAACAATCCCATGCCCAGACATATATACATTTGAAATTGATGATTCGAATGGATCTTGATTTTTGAATTACAATTCATCATGAAGATATACCATGAAGCATACACCATCCTTCAACAACTGCACAAAATTCAAACTGCAAAATCCAGTGATCCACAAAAATAAATGCAAAGATGATGAGTCTGCACCACCTTGAAAGGAACTGGAAACACTGAAACAGGAATCGTACATTTACCTTTTCAAGCCACTTCCTCTATTCAAGGGAATCATGGGTTGACAATGATCTAACTCCAACTACCGGCCTTTCCTCAAAATCATTCATCACAAAAAAACGTCAACTTATGAAAAATCACAACTGGTTCACCATATTTGCCATCTGTATAAGAGGATTACAAACTTCTCCCACCATTAACTTGATGAAGATTGATTCTCCACTTTAATCTTGAAGGGCCTGCATCTAGTATTCGGATGATACCTATGGTCATATACTCTAAAGAGTGGAAATGATTTCTCTCCATTCATCTCACCGATTTCCCTTAATAAACCAACTTGTCAGCCCATTAACTTTCTAAATTCCAGCGAACATAACTCCAGCCTGCATGATTAGCCCTTCTATTGTAACCTTTGAAGACCAAGTATCATTCCTCTATTCTGCCCTCTCTCCTAGGCCCATACTTCCTCCCTAAGGTGTGGTGCTCAGAACAGCTCTCCGTATACCAGATGTAGGCATAACCTAGTCGTAAATGTGTTCATTTCAAGATATTAACATTTTGAATAGTGTACATGTACATGGTCCCTGTGCTCCCTCGGGACGCCCTCTGCTTCACTTTTTTTTACCAATTGGAGTGTATTGTTCTTTCATTTACAGTTCAACCATAATTGACCTTGTTTTATTTTGGATAGATTACACAGCGAGAAGGTCATTTTTGAAACAGGGATATAGACATAATGGGACAAAGATCCAAGAGAGATGTAATGACATTTTTTTTTAACCAAAGTGCAGCTGAGATATAAAATTCGTTGCCCATAAGTTTGTTGCAACAAAATCAAAGTACCTTGGAAAGAACTGCAGATGCTGGTTTATACCGAAGACACACACAAAGTGCTGGAGTAACTCTGCGGGTCAGGCAGCCTCTCTGGAGAAAAAGGGCGAATGATGTATCTGGAGTCTGAAGAAGGGTCTGATCAAGAGTCTGAAGAAGGGTTCCGACCTGAAACTTTGCCCGGAGATGCTTCTTCTCCGGAGATGCTGCCTGAACTGCTGAGTTACATCAAGGAAAGTGTCTACCTTCCAAAGAACACTGCATAAGCCCCAGAGGAAAAACATTTTTTAGTGCAGGGGAATAGCACTGACAAGAGTCACCACAGACCGGATTCATTGAATGGCCCCTTCCGTGCAGTTAGAATTCTATGATTATTAGAGTTTAAAAAATTATTAGAGACAAAATGATTCATTTGATAATATTAATAAAGTACGATTGTTGCACATGAAATATTACTATCATAATAAGGTTTGCTAAGGTACTGCTTACCTACTCTAATAAAAATATATATATCAAAAAAAAAAAAAAAAAGAATTCTATGATTCCATCTACATGGTGGATAATGTCTCCTATCATTTTGGCATATGTAACCTGGACCTGTGTCTCACAGGCAAAGTTGTGAATAGATTTGATGAACAGTTGATACTCTAATGCAGAGCTCATGCTATTGATCTGAGCACCTGCCCATTATACCTGGACTCTGGCTCTTGCTACTCATCCAATTCTTAACCAGGTGACTAATTTGCCCTCAGCTCCAATTTAAGTTAACAGTTGCTGGCGATTAGGTTTTTGAAATGCCTTCCATAAGTCCACAGAAAAACAATCATAGACATAGTATTGTCCAGTACTTTTGTCAACCCTTCAAAACATTCAGCCAGGTTTATCCTACACAACCTACCCTTTCAAATCCATGATGCCTCTCTCTAACCAGCTGAAGATTTTCAAGGCATTCACTCGTGTTGCCTAGTAATATCCCATCCTCAAATACATGTGGATACAATTTTTGTGTTTACTTTAGAGGTACAGTGCATAAACGTGCCCTTCAGCCCACTGAGTCCGCACCGACCAACAATCCCCGAACATTAACACTATTCTACACACACTAGGGATAATTTACATTTATACCAAGCCAATTAACCTACAAACCTGTACGTCTTTGGAGTGTGGGAGAAAACCAAAGATCCCGGAGAAAACCCACGGAGGTCACGGGAGGAACATACAAACTCCGTACAGAAGGCACCTGTAGTCAAGATCGAAGCCGGGTCTCTGGCGCTGAAAGGCAGCAACTCTACCGCTGTGCCACCGTGCCGCATTTATTGTTTGCAATAAGCAACGCCTTACTTCTTCTTTGAACTGGATTCCCACTCTGGCCAAGTCAATTTGCTCTCTGCTTACCAGCACCTCGGTGCATCCACTCTGGATTTGAAAGAGCAATCATTAGATTTCAGTGGGCACCCATGACCTCTGGAGACAAACACTGGTTACCTCAGGAAACACCCACCAGATGCTCCAGGTGAGAGCTTGACAATTGTATTGGGAGCAAGGGAAGGAAGTGGGATTTTGACTTGCCTTGTGTGATACCGTTGGCAAAATCACAAAGAAAATATTTTAAAGATAGATTGCAGTCAAACATACTGTGATAATGTGCAGCTGTGACAGAAGGAACGGCATTGGTGGATTATAACAGGAGTCACTGTGCATCAATGCGAGTCTCACCTGACTTTTATTGGCCGCCACCTTTGCAAACAAGGCTTGCGAGACCTTGGCCCGTTTCATCTCCTGCTGGATGTCCTCGTAAATGGCTGACGTGATGTTCAGGTTTGTGCCCTCCACCTTAACTAGAAGATCCGGAGTTGACGCAGAGATCTTGGTCTATCAGGAGGGAACCAGCCAAAACAAAAAAAAAAAAATTAAAGTAAAAACTGCTTTCAGCTGCCATCTGTGTACAAATCATCAGTGGATTTCAGTCAGCTGATGCCAAACTACATTAGCTGCAGAGGACACTTCCTGTCCATTATTCTAATCAGGTTAATTGTGATTAGAAATAATTGCTGTTCATGAACAGAGCATTCCTACAGGACATGCAAACACAGTGAAGCACTTTTCATGCTGTTTGCCAATTCACTAAGGTAGGCTGCTCAAATCATGGCAAGTAATAAAAAACATTTAATTGGAAAAAAAGATAGGAGAAAACCTGATAAAACAGTGCATGTACAGGGAGATAAAACAACATTTCTTCGGGGGGGGGGGGGGGGGGGAAGAACCAATTCTCCTAAAAAATTAGTAAATGGGTAGGGCCACCTAAACGGTCAATTAAATGTTCTTCCAAAAACTGAGCTCATTTTTTATTAATCATTACATATGTCAAACTGGTATGCACTGTATACCATCATTATAATTGTTATGCTAGCCATGGATGCTTATAATTTCACAAAGGAAATCACTGTGAAATGAAAAAAAAAAATTATATTTCAACACGCACTGAAAGAAATGCAGCTGATTTTGGTGCTTTGATTTCTTTGATGGCCGGTTACATTTATGTATTCTGCATGGTCAATTTTTTTAAAAAGTGTGCAAGCCCACTGTTAGTTCCTGCATCAATAAAAGAAGAAGTTTGATGGAGGACTTTTGTTTTATGTACCTGAGAGATTCGAGAAGAGCCTGGGCTGCCTGCTGAAGGCGAGACCATGGAGATGATTGGATTCATGCTTCGTTCTCTCTCCTCCTGGTAGATTCGGTCACGCTCTGCCTCAGGAAGGTTCAGGAAATTCTGCATGGCTCTTAGATTTACAAGAAGTGACTGGGATGCTGTTCTAGGATCTTCCTCCTTTCGGAGGATCTCTGATAGTAAGCCCTGGTGTGGAAGGCACCCAGTGTCAGTAAAGAAAACAAATCAAGTCTGACGAGCCTTTCCCCAAACAACTCCCAGATACACTGCAACATTCCCGCCATACATTTAGCTTTCTGCAGTACAAAAAGAGCAACTAATGTCAAGACATCAAAATCTTTTTGGAAACAGCATTAGTAACCCACTGATAAAGTGCACACATTTTGAATTTTCTCCCTGTTTGACAGTTCACTGTAGCATTGTAAACACATAAATTGGCATCAGACTTTTACAACCAAAGCAGATTAATAGGTCGGTGCCCAATCGAAAACATTGAGAGCGTACAATCTAGAGACTCTCACATATAGCAATCAATGCAAGGTCATTTGTTAATTTTAAATCTGGAACTGACAATTTTTGTTAACCGACCATGTTAAGGAATGCCAGGAAAAGACAGTGATGTGAGGATGCCATATATTCAATGACCAGCAAACAAGATGAGGTCCATGTGTAGTCCTTCTATTTCATAACCCATTGAATGCATCGTACTGGAATCTGACAGTTAACCTGCCTACCGTTTGTCCCAGGCTAGATGTTCAATGTTCACGACAGCACCAAGTGAGTAAAACCATCCATTTGAACTCAGGGAACTGCACAGCAAACACCAAACCTCTTTTGGAGAAAATGGGTGATGAGGAAGGATGAGTGGCCACAATCTTACTGCATAGAGGAGCAGGGTCCAGTGGCCTGCTCCAGCTTGTCATTCTTTGCGGAGGTGGACAACTTCTTCCACATGCTCCTTTACCCATCAACCTGGGATTGTTCAACGTAAGCAGGTTATATGTCAGATTCTGAGGACCAGAGGACATAGGCATAACACGAGAGGGTGCAGATTTAATAGGAACCTGAGGGGTAACTTTTTTACAGTCATAGTTGAGGCTGGGACTATCACAACATTTAAGAAATATTTACACAGGTATAGGGATAGGGCAGGTTTAGAGGGATATGGGTCAAACGCAGGCAGACGGGACTAGTGTTGATGGGATATGTGGGGCGGTGTGGGCAAGTTAGGCCAAAGGGCCTGGGTCCACACTGTACGACTCCAAGCAGGATGCAGTCTGCAGGTTATGATGTAGAAGGCTTACAGGGGTGGCCATGGGCACTCTTCAGCTTGTTTGCCAGTTAATTGCTTGTCACATTGCCATAAGTACACTTTTACACTGGACCTCCATTCTGTTTAAAAATGTTAATCAAGAGCTAAAATCCATAACAGGAGAAAGATCACCTTTACGCGACTCATTTAAGGATGAATGGCTTTCTTGACCACACACAGAATGAGTAATACATGGCTCCGTACAGAGTGAAAAGCTAAACTCATCTCATTCTATTCTATTCTATATTGTTTGTGCAGACAAAAAGTTGGCCCATTTATTTACAAGCAAACATTAGATTTATAATAAGTAAAATAGCTCAAATGACTTTTTGATTTATCATGGTTCTATTTAATTGTAATTGAAAGAAATGCAATCTAGTTTTTTTTAAAAAGCTGTCTCCCTGGCCCAGAACTGGCTTCCAGCCTCGTCGCCCAATCTGCATAAATTTGTCTTGCAAAGAAAGCTGCAAAACCCTGCCAAACAACTGTCAGTTCACAAGATTTTTATTGCATATCCACATACACAGCCTCTGTGTACTTAAGGGTTTGGTCAGTTGTGGTTGCAGACATGCGTTAACACAGTTTCTGTGATTGGTAACGCGGTGGTGATACAAATGCTTCCCTCGTTGTAAAGATGTTGTACCTATTGTAGGGCGGCAAGGTGGGGTAGCGGCAGAACTACTGCCTCACACTTCCAGAGACCCGGGTTCGATCCTGACTACGGGTGCTTGTGTGTGTACGGAGTTTGTACGTTCTCCCCGTGACTTCCAGAACCAGGGGCCACAGTTTAAGAATAAGGGGTGAGCCAGTTAGAACAGAGACGAGAAAAAACACTTTTTCTCACAGAGAGTTGTGAGTCTGTGGAATTCCCTGCCTCAGAGAACGGTTGAGGCAGGTTCTCTGGATACTTTCAAGCGAGGGCTAGATAGGGCTCTTAAAGATAGCGGAGTCAGGGAATATGGGGAGAAGGCAGGAACGGGGTACTGATTGCGGATGATCAGCCATGATCCCATTGAATGGCAGTGCTGGCTCGAAGGGCCGAATGGCCTACTCCTGCACCTATTGTCTATTGACTTGCGCGGGTTTTCTCAAAGATCTTCGCACATTCCAAAGATGTACAGGTTTATAGAATAATTGGCTTGGTATAAATGTAAATTGTCCCTAGTGTGTTGGATGATGTAAGTGTGCGGGGATCGCTGGTCAGTGTGGACCTGGTGCGCCGAAGGGCCTGTTTCCGCACTGTATCTCTAAACTAAACTTAGAGGTCATGGACAAACACTTGCATTGTACTGAATGTGTCTTCTCCACTCTGAGCAACGGTCCCCAGCCAGGAATCTCAGCCTCTGACTTTATGAAGAATCCAGCTCCCTTGCGTGCCTCCGACTAAATCTTGATTATCTTCGCTCCTCCAGAGATTAGCTCCAGGACCTCTTGAGCAAAATGCAGGTTTGGTGAGCTTATGTTTGTTGGGTGGAGTTGGTGCGTCGGCTTGCAGACGATTTAGGTCAAGTAAAGATAGACATGAAGATCAACCAGAATTGCCAACCAAGCAAGAGGGGGAGTAGAAGAGGTGGGGGTTAAAATATAAGCAAAGTGACTGCCCTGCTGCCTGCAAGCCCCACTCTAATCTGTACCTTAACCTTCCTTGAATGAACTCTATTCTCAACTTTAAACCAAAATGTAATCCCAACCCTACACTCCAACCAACTCTCAGATACAATTCTAACCTTACAACCACAGAAGCGGCAACCTGTGGCACAGTGGTAGAGTTGCTGCCTTACAGTGTCAGGGATCAGGGTTCGATCCTGACTATGGGGGAGTTTCTACATGCTCACTGTGACTGTGTGGATTTTCTGCGGATGCCCCTGTTTTCTCCCACGTTCCAAAGACGTGTAGGTGCATAGGTTAATTGGCTTCTATAAATTATCCTTAATGTGCCGGGCAGACTTCGTGTACGGGTGATCTTTGGTTGGTGCTTAAGATAAACTGGGCCTAAGGGCCTGTTTCCATACTGTATCTCTAAACTGAACTAAACTAAACTAAACTAAACCTAGAAACAAGGATAACATAGGTTCACCTCTAGGAATGAGTAGGTTAACCTATGATGAGCGTTTGTTGGCACTGGGCTTGTACTCGATGGAGTTCAGAAGAATAAGGGGGGACCTCATTGAAGCATACAGAATAGTGAAAGGCTTGGATAGAGTGGATGTGGAGAGGAAGTTTCCACTAGTGGGAGAGTCTAGGACCAGAGGTCATAGCCTCAGAATTAAAGGGTGTTCTTTTAGGAAGATGTGGAGAGATTTCTTTAGTCAGAGGGTGGTGAATCAGTGAAATTCTTGGCCACAGAAGGCTGTGGAGGCCAAGTCAGTGGATATTTTTAAGGCATATATAGATTCTTGATTAGTGTGGGTGTCAGAGGTTATGGGAAAAAGCAGGAGAATGGGGTTAGGAGGGAGAGATAGATCAGCCATGATTGAATGGCAGAGTAGACTTGATAGACCAAATGGCCTAATTCTACTCCTATTCCTTATGACCTTATGATCCCAGATATCATAAGGCTTGGTAGCAGTTCCCAAGCCATTAGCAACAGGCTAGGCTCACTGGCAACCAATGGTGGGCAAGCTTTACAGCAAGGTCTGTGGGAGCTCCACACAGTGTGAGCAAGGGATGCAAAATCATGGCATCTAACTCCAGGGTTATAAAGAAGGAGTATTTACCTGGCACTACAGGATGGGAGTTAGAGCAGGGTGTAGAAAACAGGCACAATGTTGACGGAAACCAACATGTACATTTATCGGCGATTCATTCACTGGTGGGGAGTATAAAGTGCTAGGCAAATCGAGCATCTCAATTCTTATCATAACCCGATTATAATCAAGAATAAGAATTGTATCCCAGACAAATGTAATCACCTGAAGTCTGCATGCTATCCTTTTTACTTAACAATTGGATCTGTCCCTCAATAAGGACTTTCTTCTAACCCCTTCAGAGAGAGTTCCCGCTGGTGATAATGAGCTGGCTTTATCCTTTCTTGATGGGTTAGTGGCCTCACTAATGCTGTATTAATATTTTAAAATACTGCTTAAACAAACAACTGATGAAATTATGCTAGGGACATCTGTCTGAAATAGATGTGCAATTGCTTTTCACAAATCTTCCTCGATGCTACCAGTTCAATTTAATACATCTGTTTGTTTATTCAATTATATATTGATTAACCTGGATTAGATTTTTTTGCCTGCATGATAAGTATTGGTGTTAGGACCAGAAGGAACTATTTGCCATGAACTGAACTAATACCCATAGTAGTCACTGAATTCTTCAGCAAATGGATCTTTTGAACTATGCAGCTTAATCAATTAAGTCCCTTCTTTTAATATTATCATATTAGGCGGCATAGTGGCACAGCGATAGAGTTGCTGCCTTATAGCACTAGAGACCCGGGTTCGATCCTGACTACGGGTGCCTGTCTATACGGAGTTTGTATGTTCTCCCCATGGCCTGCGTGGGTTTTCTCCGGGATCTCCAGTTTCATGCACATTATAAAGACGTACAGCTTTGTAGGTTCATTGGCTTGGTATAATTGTAAAATTGTCCCTGGTGTATGAAGTGTAATGTTAATGTGCGGGGATCGCTGGTCGGCGCAGAATCGTAGGGACGAAAGGCCAGTTTCCGCGCTGCATCTCGAAACTAAACTAATATAACTGATCCATCAGTTGCACAAAAAACATTCAAAATAAAATGAGGTGATATTTTTTATGCCATCACACATGGATTAAGTTAATCTGCATCTCTTTAAGTGCAGTTATTTTATTCTGCACTGCACACACACTCGATGAAGGGAAATCTAGGATTATCTCAGTCCCAATGTTTACTGGAGTGAGAAGGACAAAGATGGATTTACAAATTAGACGCTAAATCAGGAATAGACAACGGGCAGGGTTATAACACAAAGGTTTTCTTGAATAGTTAACCTTGTTAGCTGAAATTTGGGTGATAACTTGACTGTAATCTGACCACTCTCAACAGACGGCCTTATCAGTTACGGGAGACTTAATGAGAAGGACTAACTTTTCAGTCATTTGCTCACAGAGTGCTGCAAGTCAGCCTCAGGCATCATGTCTGTGATAATATTTGAAGATCAGCAGATAATCTCAGCAAGAATAAGTAACAATTATAATGAAATGCAAGGCAATAAGATTGAATACATGGACAGAGCTAAGGGCGTATTTAACTAGCGTAAATGTCTCAAATTATAGGGTATTAAAAGCCCAGAAACATTATTGATTTAGACCATCAGAATTGTACAATTATCCAATACAACTACCATAATCTTCATGATTAGCAACATGCTCCTTACCATAGTTAGAGGCTGTTTTCAGAGGTGGGAGTAGGGCATGGGGTGATGTGAAGAAACGATTTTTAAAATATTTTTTATCGCGATTGAAGCAGATCTTATTTAAGGAGGTGTTGTCCATTTTCACCCTTCCTTCTTCTACATTATTGATTGTTGAGAGCAGCCAATTTGAATTGGCATTGGGCTCTGCTTTTACACAAGCCCAGGTGATTGCAGACATGTGGCACCAGTACTTCATCCCTATAGAACCAGGACTATCTCCCTTATCTCACTGACAGATTCACATCTCTATACTTACATTGACTTGTCTCAGATAACAAGAGAAGCAACACATCAACAGTGAAGATAGACACAAAAAGCTGGAGTAACTCAGCGGGTCAGACAGCATCGCTGAAGAAAAGGAATAGGTGACTTTTCGGGTCAAGACCCTTCCTCAGACACTGAAGTTAAATTGATCTTGTTTCAAGTTGAAACCCTTCTTCAGACTGAATAAGGGTCTCGACCCAAAACGTCACTCATTCCTTCTCTCCAGAGATGCTGCCTGTCCCGCTGAGTAACTCCTGCATTTTGTCTCTACCTTTGATTTAAACCAGAATCTGCAGTTTTATCGGACACATCTGCAGTTCCTCCCTACACGTAAACCGTGTAAAACGATTTTGCCTTCTTTTGTTGGCTGCACCTGAATAATGTTGATGTGCTTTCAATGCTGACTCATTATAAAAACAACCTGGTTTTCACCAGGGTGGGAGGCTGTTAATGTGATCTCCCCACAAGATGACTAGTTCTGCTTTGACAGTGTTAATAATGGCAGCTACTGTACAACAGCAATGGAAATATTCCCTTTCGCCTCAACATTTCAGCTTCCCAGGTGTTTTGATGTCAAGAACTTTCAAAGTATGATACGACCTGGGAAAAATGTACAATCTCAGCAGATTGGAATCAATATCTCAGGCTACTTTCATTTCTGAGGTGAAGTTGGAAGAGTACCGTGCAGATTAAAATTTTGTTTAGTTTAGTTTAGTTTAGTTTAGATAACTAAAAAGAAAGCATGTCCTTCACAACTGAAACGGCAGCCATTACTGATTGAGTTTGCAGGCATGATATTACTTCACATTTTTTACAGCAACACTTCCCCATCAATAGTAAAGAGGGCAAACGCACCTGTGTACGGTTGAAGGCCACTCGTGCAAACACGGCTTGTGAAACGCTGGCTCTCTTCAGCTCGTCACGGACTTGCTGGTAGATCTCTGGGGTGACTTCCACGGAGGAGCCCGCAGGCTCGGTAGGCTTGGCGGCCCTGGGGATGGGCGGGTGATTGAGGAACTGCTGGTTAATGGACTGCGGGTGCTGGTGGGCGAGCAGCCTGCTGACAGCGATCTGCTGGTTTATCAAGTGGGCCATGGCGAGCTGCTGCCTCATCAGCTGAGGGCTCAGTTGCGGCGACAACAGACCAGGACTCATGATCGGCTGCAAGCTCGGCGCCTGGCTTCGGATGGGCGGACTGTGGTGGTGCTGGCTGTGCGGAGACTGCTCGCTGCTCTTTGCCAAGTTTGCCAGTTGGTTGATGTTCGTCAGGTGGGATGGACGCTGCCCGAGGACACAGTACTCCGACAGATTTTCCCTTTCCACTAGTACATTTTTAAAAAGGACATAAAACACACTTACCAATCATCAGTAAAATGCATATGTAAAAATCAGTACCAAATTAATCTACCACAGAAAAATCCAACAGGCACCATTGCTCTACAGGCCTTTACCTGGTAGGTAATATCCAATAATCTACGGTATTGAAGAAAGTGCCCAAAACAGGTTTATTGTTGCACAAATGGAAACATTTCAGAAATGAAACCAATGCACTGTGTAGGTATGTTACAAAACTTACCTTCAGCGGTGCTGCAGTTCTGTCACTGGCCGTGTGCGCGTCTTTGGCGCCTGTGGGGGGGGGGGGGGGGGGGGGGTTAAAATGCAGTTTTCCCCTTGCCATCCAGAATTTTATTTTCTCGGAGTGCGAGCTTTTGCTAAAGATTTGTTCCGACTGCCGGTAAGTTACATTTTTTTTTTAAATCGCCCGATTATTTCAGCGCTGCAGTAAAATAAAAATTAGCTCCTAATGCCGTGAACGCCGACAATGGGGACGGATTTTACGCAAAGGACAGGTAAGTGAAAGTTGTTTATTTTTTTATATAAACTTGTTTGTTTAGATGGCCTTAATCAACATTTCATGTTGCGACATGATTTATTCCCCATACGAACCGGCAGAATTTTTCCTGCCGATATGGGGTTTAAATTCACCGCAACCGCAACGTTCCAATCCATCGCGTTCCAGAAAATCCCACTCGCAAGCTGATTTAAATGGCCATTAATCTACAGGCATCAAACACTAAATTCTTTCCATTTGGCCTATAAATTAATGACAATTAGATTTAAAAATCATGTTATATTGTGAATTCTTGTGTGAATGTTATTTGGACACTTAGGCTTTATAAAAAATGTTATTTTTTTCTTAAGAAATGGATAGATGTTTAGATCTAGTAATTGAATTTTGTAATTAGCTACAATTGGGTAACTAACTAATTATATGCTTTAATTTTAGGTCATCCAAGTAAGATTGTTTCATATTTGTTTCAGAATGCTTCAATCTATAATAACTGAAAATTTCTTTCAGTTCTCTTAATTTTTAAGAAAGATGGGCTTTTGACTGTCCTCGATCACAACTTTTGTGTTAAGTCAATGGAAAAGCAATAGGAAACAAGTTGCTAATTTCTGAGTATGAAAATTGCCATAACGTTTTTAATACTGAAGATATGAAAGTGAATTGGGTGTCAAATTAAACTTATTTTTATGCTTTATCTGATGGGATAAATTGCAGACTTGAATTTTTAAATCTCAAAATTTTGTAACATTGCTACACTGTGTTTTCATTTTTACATGCTGCTGGCTTGACTCTCAATGCATAACATGTCCACTGAGGCACTGCCTCCTCAGTACAATCGAGCTTGTTTGTGCTCATTTAAGAGGCCTGAATTCCTCTGCTACGATCATGCAACAAAGCTTTCCCTTTGCACTGACTGCATGTGGAAAGCAGTGGAAATGTGGATGGAAATGTTTGCATGCCCTGTTTCTCACCTGTGGGCAGGACGTTGATTGGACATTAACAGATGTTAATTTGCTGCAAAGGTTTTTGGCATCCATTTGAAACATTGGCAAGGTTCAAGGAGCATGTTAACGAGTGACTGGCTGTGTGTAGAGATGACACTGCTGTGGTTATTCCGCAATGCACAATGCAAAGACACAATGCAAGGAATGCTGTCAGCTGGGATCGATTTGTTATGGGAAATCACTACACATATTTTGCAGTGTTTCTTCTGTAATGCCTGCATAAACTAAAGGAGAGCAAACAGAATCATTTCGCACTTTCTATCCATTGATAACTTGGACCAGAGGCAAACCAATCTCCCTTACATAATCCTGACAACAAAGTTGAACCACAGCCTCTGGGGTACACCTTTTGCTCCTTCATTTCCAATTCTCATCACTCATTTACTTACTGCACCTTTTAGCAAGGCGTTTAAAGTTTTTGTATCTATAATAATCATTTACAAGCAACTGTGCTGAGAATTATTTTGCCCATTCAACATTTTGGTCTCACATTTTTAGTTTAGTTTACTAATTTAGATTAGTTGAGAGAAACACAGAGTTCGGCCCACAGAGTCCTCACTGACCAGCGATCCCCGCACATTAACACTACCCTACACACACTAGGGACATTTGTTTTTACATTTATGCCAATTAACCTACAAACCTGCACGTCTTCGGAGTGTGGGAGGAAACCGGTGCACCCGGAGAAAACCCTTGCAGGTCAAGGGGAGAACATACAAACTCCCGTAGTCAGGATCGAACCCGGGTCCCTGGCGCTGTAATGCAGCAACTACCACTGCGCCACCGTGCTGACTTTATTGTTCAGGACTTACCGTGGAGTAACTATAGACCTGACTATAGCGCTATAGTAACTATAGCGCTGCTTCAAAAAGGCTGCCAGCATCATCAAGGACCCACACCATCCTGGCCAATCACTCATCTCTCCGCTGCCTTCAGGTAGAAGGTACAGGAGCCTGAAATCTGCACCATCCAGGTTCAGGAATAGGTCCTTCCCCACAGCCATCAGACTATTAAACACAACTTCAAACAAACTCTGAACTATAACAGCCTATTGCACTTTATCTGTTTATTTATGTGTGTATATATATATATATATTCTATGGTATATGGCCACACTGATCTGATCTGTATTTATGCTTACAATATTCTGTTGTGCTGCAGCAAGCAAGAATGTCATTGTCCTATCTGGAACACATGACAATAAACTCTCTTGACTCTTGACTTGACCGAATGCATTGATGAAAGTATTGAGGAAGTGGACACAATCTAACGATATGTTTGTATAGACCATCAATAATATATGCCTTTCAGACATATTAAAATTGTAAAAAAAAAGAGCTGGGCACAGGCTCATGTCCCTTGAAAATGGGACACCTTTTTATCACTTTGTATTCCTGTCCCTGAGTTTAGTTCCCATTCACGAGAAAAATGTGAGAGCAATAACTTGCTTTGTAAAGTACCATTAAGAAATTAGAGCACACTTCTCCAGGGGAGGCTATAAAATAAGAGTGTTTTCCAAACTCCACTTTAGACCAACAGTCAATACTATCACCACAGCACTGATCAAGCCCTGGTCTATTTTCCATTTGTGCTAAAGGTTGCAGAATGTGTGGTCAGTTGTGGCCACTGTAAAGTAACGAATAGAACAAAAATCGTATTTATTTGTTGCCCAGATCTTGTCTCTTATATCTTTTTTTATAACGTAGAACGACATATAAATAAGCAGAAATATCTGCATTTACAGATGGAAGCTGGTGAGATGGGGTTGAGTGGGGAACAATATACCTTTGAATAGTCTGTTTGATTGAAACACTGAGGGAACCCATTCTTGTGCTGATTCTGGGAGAGTAAAAGAGAAAGACGATAAATGTGCAAGCGAAATTCTAACAATAAACAAGCAAATAAATGAATAAACGAGAAGACATTCCCGCAACTGTAATAGGAGCAGAAGGTTTATTTAATGCTTATATCCACCTAACTTTGAAAGGAAAGGAACACAAAAAAACGTATACATTTATCAAAAGCTGACACCATTTAAATAGCAAAGTATTCCTAAACATGCAGAGGATGATATGGTCAATGGATTAGATTTCTATTGAATATAACTTTAGCTTACTTCCCATTAATCTTCCATGATATTAGTTAATATTGATACCTAGCGCTTGAGGCAAAAATAAAGATAGTGTTTTTAATAATTAATGAAATGAGGAAAAATAAAAACACTTTTTTAATGTCCATATGGGAACGAATATAAATCAAATAAAAAACATAAATGAAAATATTCTGGGGAAAAAATATTTCAAATAAGCATTAGGAATTGATAAGAACTGTAAACATGACATATATAATTTTAAAATATTCTTTGCATTTTATTACATTTACTTTTATGTTAAGTGTTAATATCTGTGAATCAACTCAACAAAGTCTCAAGTACAAATTAGATTTATACAATATATATGTAGGATATTTTGATTCAAAATTAGATTATTTTTCTCCACTTATTTCATTAATTCATGGTAACTGACAAATTTGCTGAATGGGAATCAATATAGAAGTCATTGAAGATGCACATTTACTGTATGATGAAGGAGGCAGTAATTGTTCTTAATTCCAAGCGGCGTTAGCATGTATTCACTCAACATTAACATGTATCAGAAGGGAGGCAGTAGGAGAGGACATGGATGCATTTGGCTCTTGCTATAACAAGAGATGGGGGATAAAGAATGCAGTGGAAATTGATGTGCTGAATATCAAAGGATGCACACTAGTGTAGATCTAGTTTTTTCAAGGGGAAGTACAAAGAGATCCTTGTTCATCAGTCACGGAAAGTAAGCATGCGGGTACAGTAGGCAGTGAAGAAAGCTAAAGGGCCTGTCCCACTTGGGCGTCATTTACGCGTCACGCAGGTGGCGCGCGACGATTTTGAGAATCCCAAAATCCTGGGGCACCGCACGCTACCGTGCGTCACTGCCAACACCACCACGTCTCACCACGCGTGCGTAAATTCATGCATGCTTGCGTCGCGCATCGTGACGCGCTAATGATGTCGCGTAAATGACGGGCAAATACTGCCCAAGTGGGACAGGTCCTTAAGAAAGTTGGGCTTCATAACAAGAGGAGTTGAATACAGGAGCAAATAAGTCCTTCTGCAGTTGTATAGGGCCCTAGTGAGACCACACCTGGAGTATTGTGTGCAGTTTTGCTCTGCAAATTTGAGGAAGGACATTCTTACTATTGAGGGAGTGCATCTTGCAGCGACTGAGCCACGCCCACACTTCTGGGTTTTATAGCCCCTCCCCCTCCCACCAAAATGGGCGTGGCTTTCATGGCATGATTGACAGGAGAGAGAATCTCAACATCTTTTAAACACTAATAACTCTTTAATTTTTCATCAATGAGAAAAGTCCTTGGCACCAGATGAGCGGAGGAGGACTCTGAGTAATATGGCCAAAAATCACAGTCGTATGTGGTAGCATTTTTTCTAAAATCAATATAAAGCGCAAACAGGGTCAAGATTAGACTTTTAATTATATAGAAGGCAAGGCAACTTTAATTGGGCAAGGCAACTTTAATTGGGCAAGGCAACTTTAATTGGGCAACACAGCTTTAGCATTTTCAAACCAAAGGCAACACGGCTTTAGCATTTCCAAACCAAAGGCAACACAGCTTTAGCATTTCCAAACCAAAGGCAACACAGCTTTAGCATTTCAAAACCAAAGGCAACACAGCTTTATCATTTCCAAACTATATTTTCAAACCACATTAAGGGCACTGACAGGTCAGTAAAACCACTCACAGTTTAGTAGACATGTGTTCAGTGTTATTCACAGCTCAGACTGAGAGACTTGACCATCTCGCTCCAACATCTTGCAGAGACTGACTGAGGCACTCAACACATCCAGGTTTTATAGTCCCTCCGGGAGGGCGTGGCCTTCAGGAGAGAGAATCTCAACATTTTTTAAACACAAATAACTTTTATTTTTCATCGATGGAAAAAATCTCTTGTCCTGTGCAGTGGAGGGGGCTCAGAGTAAGATGGCCAAAAATCACAGCCGTAAGTGGCAGCATTTTTTCTAAAATCAATATACAGAACAACAGGAAGTGGTCAAGATCAGACATTTAGTAATATAGATTAAGGGATTGGATACGCAAGAGGCAGGAAACATGTTCCCGATGTTGGGGGAGTCCAGAACCAGGGGCCAAAGTTTAAGAATAAGGGGTTGGCCATCTAGAATGGAGACGAGGAAAACCTTTTTCATCCAGACAGTTGTGAAACTGTGGAATTCTCTGCCTCAGAAGACAGTGGAGGCCAATTCTCTGAATGCTTTCAAGAGAGAGTTAGATAGATATCTTAAAGATAGCAGAGTCGGGGGATATGGTGAGAAGGCAGGAACGGGGTACTGAATGTGGATGATCAGCCATGATGACAGTGAATAGCGGTGCTGGCACGAAGGGCTGAATGGCCTACTCCTACACCTATTGTCTATTGTCTATTGAGTGGTGAAACTGTGGAATTCTCTACCACGGAACTTTGTAGAGGCCAAATCATTAAATATATTCAAGAATGGGTTAAATGTAATTTATACGGGAACACGACGGAGACGGCAGACGTAAATTATTCAAACTATTGACCGCTATATTAGATGAAATGGCAAATTAACTACTTAAGAAATGCGAATTTACTATAATTATGGAGTTCTGTGGTTGTTTGTTTGTCTATCTTAGGCCCTAATTCAGTCACCGACTGGGAAACATTTCAGTGGTCTCAATGGTAGACACAAAATGCTGGAGTAACTCAGCGGGACATGGAGAGAAGGAATGAGTGACGTGTCGGGTCGAGACCTTTCTTCAGACTGATCTCAATGCTTAAATTAGTGGTTGCACTACAAAAGTTGGATTGTCAGCTCAATTTTATTCTTCTTAGACAGACCCTCGACATCAAAGAGGACTGGCCTCCACTTTGTTTTTATGGGTGGTTGATGAAACCAATGTAGGAACTGCAGACTTCCACCAATGAGGCAGGAATTCAGGTGGGTGGGTGGTCCGCTTGTGAGGTTGTGCGCTCTTTCTAAGCTTATGCAAGACATCTGCGTGCTCCTCATGCATGGACTCAAGGTCCCTAACGCCACCTTCAATGCTCCTCCACTATGAATGCTGATGGGTCAGAGGTCATTAAGAGTCGGTGGGATGCTGCACTTCTTCAAAGAAGCTTTGAGACATCCGAGAATCTTATTCTCTGTCCTTGGTAATCACCTCCCCTGACAGAGTTCAGACCAGGATTGTTTGAGAATATGTTTGTTTTGAGAATATGCTGATGGGCATGGCCTGCTTTAAGTAGCCAACTGACAGTAACCAGAGACTCAATGGTGTGGATGTTGACCTGGGCCAGGATACTGACATTGATTCCCTCCTTCCAGAGAAATTGGAGGATTTTATGAAGGCCGCATTGGTGGTATTTTTCCAGTCCCCTGAGATGCCTGCTTTAGGTGATCCAAGTCTCAGTAGCACAGGAGGCCAAGAATAACCCATTTTCACAAGATACAATAGACTAGTACCAGAATAAAGATTATAACTACATTGGGACATATGAATGATGTCCCATTTTTTCAAAGTTCATACCAAAAAAGGAAATAAAGACAATCCAGGCTACATAGAGCATCCAAACTGCACCCTTCTTACAAAGAATGAGAGCCAGATGAGTTATGTTATGTTACAGAAAAAATTCCATTGACAAAAAAATATCTTCTACTGTGCCCTTGATTATCAATGACATTAGCTTGGACATGGAAAGGCCTTGATTTCATATTGGCTTGTATTGGTGATCATGTGTTGAAATGCATTACGTGACAGAACGGGGAACAATAAATCTTAATTATAATTGAACAGTACTGGCAGCGATATCTCCCCAAAATGCTTCTTAAGTTTCCTAATTTGGAAAATTGCAAGACTGATAAATAAGAGCAATGGTCTGATCTGTTACTCAGGGGTGGGAGATTGCAACCTTCATGTGGTCCGCCCTGTGTCGACGAATGCAATCAACCTGGCATGCACAATCAAATAAGATCAAATGGAACAAGTTATCCTCCAACTTTAGGCTGTGCACGCCATAGGCAAGAAGAAGAAGATCTGTTACTCCCACTACCTATGTACCGTTGGACAGGGCACATGATGCTTCTCTTATATAAATACAGAACCAAAACAAATCCCCCCCCATGAGAGGATATGGGTTGGAAATCCATTGTTTTGTTGTTATGGATATATACCCAGGTGAGGAAGTACATCACCAATGCAAGTGCGTGAGACCAAGGCAAATAATGACTCATGAAAGAGCTCAGGACCACACATATTGAAGCACAAGCTAGCGGCCGGTATCCAAATGCGACCCAATTTTTAATAAGCATCCCAATTTTTAATAAGCATAAGCAATAAGAATCTAATTACCTTTAATCTTTTTGTGTTTTTTGTACCACCTTCCAAACTCCTGGCACTTGGCAGCTGACACATTGGCATAGTACGTGCTGTTCACGATGGAGGAAATCATGCTCTGGAACCGAGAATGGAAAGAGAGTGGATTGCAAATTAGAAAAAAAAGTCCAAATAAAATCAATTGGCAATGATGATAAGAGGGCGGCACGATGGCGCAGCGGTAGAGTTGCTGCCTTACAGCGCTTGCAGCACTGGACACCAGGGTTCAATCCCAACTGCGGGTGCTGTTTGTACGGAGATTGTACGTTGTCATCTGTGATCTGGTTTCCGAAATGTTCCGTTTCCTCCCACAATCCAAAGACGTGCAGGTTAGTAGGTTAATTGGCTTGGTATAAATGTACATTGTCCATAATGTGTGAAGGGTAGTGTTAATGTGCGGGGATCGCTGGTGGGAGTGGACTCGGTGGGCCGAAAAGCCTATTTCCACACTGCATCTCTAAACTAAACAAACTAAAAAATAAAGGCTGAGCAGAGAAAGGTTTACACGTCACCCTAGCACTGAAGAGATGAGATGACGTCAAAACTTCAACAACCAACAGAAACCAATCAATATCCTAACTGTTTAGTGTGTGAAGGTGCAGAGATGAATCAACGTGTGAACTAAGAAATAATCCCCCCGCATTTGAACTTTATGCCTTGGTCAGTTTTGGCCTAATTATGATTAATTATTGTGTTAGTGCCAGGCTTCTCTTTTATTAACATCTTACTACAAATGCTATTCTTAACATATTTTGTTTAAAGAAAGCGTTGAAACATGATGTGCAGGTTTACCCAGAGTGTGAGAAATGTTATTGAACCCTCAAAAGAGGCAAAGTGATTATTTATTTTATTAAGAGGAACAGTCTTGCTGTTTACAACTCTTCACACAACTCTTCACAGATGCTCATAGGGCACAGAGGAAATCTTCCTTCCTATGTCCTATCAGTTGGTGTAATCCATGGTGCTGCCCTCGGGCAAAAGATATCGCAGCATAAGGAGCAGAACATCAAGGTTCTGCAACAGCTTCTTCCTACGAGCCATCAGACTCCTGAATGCCATGTAATGGGCTGCCACCATTGTCTATTTATCCTTTTATCCATGTTTATCCTTCTGTTAATTATCGTGTTGCACAGGGAGTCAAATGCAACGGAATTTCGTTTGGAACTGCATATATCGATGTATTTCTAAATGACAATAAAGTTTGTTTGACTTGACTTATGTGGGGTGAGGACACAATATTAATAATCTATTCATTTTGTCTATCGCACAAAATTAAAATTTATTTGAGTAATTTTAGCTCTATGTAAGAATAGCAAAATAAATGAACTAGACCCCCAGCCCTTGGCCAAATGCCAAATGTCAAACCCAGCCCATTTGTATGTGATCAACAAGAACATCCTGATTCAAAACAGGCCACTTTCAACAGACAATAGGTGCAGGAGTAGGCCATTCGGCCCTTCGAGCCAGCACCGCCATTAACTGTGATCATGGCTGATCATCCGCAATCAGTACCCTGCTCCTGCCTTCTCTCCATGTCCCTTGACTCTGTTATCTTTAAGAGCTCTATCTAACTCCCTCTTGAAAGCATCCAGAGAATTCTTTGCTGCCTTCTGAGGCAGAGAATTCCACAGATTCACAACTCTCTGGGTGAAAAAGTTCAGTCCCAATCTCCAGTGGAAGAGTCGAGGAAAGTGGCCGTCTGTTTTAATGGTGTAGCATCTACTGGTTACCAGCAACTCCTGCATTCATAAAGTGGAGTTACATCTTCAACAAGGTCCCTGGTTTTGCCACGCCAATCTACAAATAGACTGACCGTGGTAATGGTCTCATGTAAAACCTCCTGAAGAGTTTTTGTACCACCTTCATCTTCATAAGAAATCTTGTGAGCAGCGGGGTATATGAACAGGATCTAGTGAAGTGGAACAGGTTAGTTAGAATAACTGTATTTTGGCAGCTTTTTAATTGAAGTAAAACGTTTGGTGTCAGAGAAACAAATTCAAGATCATTTTACAAAGTCTGCAACAAATGTGATAAAATGACACACTGAATATGAACCTACAAGCATTTAATTAATTGATGTGAAACAACGTGCATAGAATATGAATGTGTTATCTGTGAGCCTGTGTCATGCATGCTTCTCCTTGGGCCTGCACTAAACATGTATGTGTCCACGTCTGCCACATTCCTGTTTTTCATCTGATATTCTATAGTTGAGATAGCTATACATGTATGTCACATACCTCTATAACAAATATGTGTTTCTGTGTCTGTGATTGCATGTGCCATGTGTGGCCATTCATCTGTCTAGAGTTTGTTTGCTTCTCTATGTGCATGTCCCTCCATATTTAGTTTAGTTTAGTTTAGTTTAGAGATACAGGCCCTTCGGCCCACTGAGTCCGCACCGACCAGCAATCCACGCATATTAACACCACCCTACGTACACTATAAATTTTACATTTATACCCAGTCAATTAACCGACAAGCCTGTACGTCTTTGGAGTGTGGGAGGAAACCAAAGATCTTGAAGAAAAGCCACGCAGGTCACAGGGAGAACGTACAAACTCCATATAGACAAGCACCCATAGTTAGGATCGAACCCGGGTCTCTGGCACTGAAAGGCAGTAGCTCTACCACTATGCCATCGTGGCACCCTTATGTGTAACTTTCTCTTGTTATTTACATATGACTTATGTGTAGCTTTCTCTTGTTATTTACATGACTTGAAGACCTAGTATACTTTCAGAGTGAATACTGACAGCCTCAACAATCAAATTAGTAGATGCACAGGGTCACCCAAGTTTGTCCTGAGTTAGGGCATCTCATTAGATGATTGACTGGTTGAATCACAGCCTGGTTTGGCAACTTGAACGCCCAAGAATGAAGAAGATTGCAAAAGGTGGTGAACACTGCCCACTCAATCACGGGTACTGACCTCCCCACCAGTGAACGGCTCTCCATGAGGCATTGCCTCATAAAGCCACTTAGCATCATCAGAGACTCACACCACCCTGGCCACACTCTCATTTAACTCCTGTCATATATATACATATACATACACACATACATTATATATATATATATATATATATATATATAAAATAGTTGTGTATATACAGTATATATATTTACAGTTGTGTATATATTGTGTATATAAATATTGTTATGTATATACAGTATATATATACTAACAAATATAGTATGGTGTTTACAGATGTACTGTTGTACTGCCTTAAAAAATGTCATTGTCCCATTTTGGGACATACGACAATAAAACACTTTTGATTTCTCTTGACATTAGGAACATTACTACTGGGCTATGCCATTTTTGAATAGGAAGAGTTCTCAGTTCCTGACTGTTTTAACGGAAGGATATTTAGGCATCAGTTGAAGTCAAAACAGTAACCAGGTCCCATACTCCTTATTTCTAGCAGTTGTCCAGAGTCACAGAGTGGGGCCTCGTGAGATTGCATGCCAGTGCCAGTCAGTACCCAGAGGTTTTAAGAGAGGAAACGAGCGAGTAGGAATCATAACTAAAATTAAATGTATTCTGGCCCTCTTAACTATTTCAAACACCGTAAAGCAAAAGCTCAGATTCCAACAGGTAAGTAAAATAAACTCCGTAACTACAGGCCAGTCAATTTATATTTTTATATTTGGGAAAGTTGCGGAAACAATAATCAGGGACAGAATCAGCAGCTGCTTAGGCAAGTGTGGATTGATTTGAGAAAGCTGGCGTGGATTTGTCAAAGGCAAATCTTGTTGAACTGACGACGGAGATTTTTGATGAAAAACTGAGAGCCAAGGAGGGGAAAGAATTGAAGTGGTATAAATGGTGCAAAACTCATTTGATTTGTTGCTATAAACTAAAAGGGGGTGGTGAGTAGATTGATGGATAGAAAATTGTCACATAACAGGAAACACAATAGTGGTAGTAAAACGTGAGTCACCAGGGTTATATACTTTAACTTAGTTTAGATTAGAGGTACAGCATGAAAACAGACCCTTCGGTCCATCGAGTCCACACCGACCAGCAATCCCTGCACATTAACACTATCCTCGGGTCAATTTACACATCTACAAAACCAATTCACCTACAAACCCGTACGTCTTTGGAGTGTGTGAGGAAACCGAAGATCTCGGAGAAAACCCACGTGGTCACGGGGAGAACGTATAAACTCCTTACAGCCAAGCACCTGTAGTCAGAATCGAACCTGGGTCTCTGGCACTGCAAGGCAGCATCTCTACCGTTGTGCCACTGTGCCGCCACACCTTTTATTAAATACTTTCCTAAAGATAGATTAATTAGGTGTGTTGAAGGCATAGTGAACAGTGAGAAGGAGAGTACTCATCTTGAAGACAGGCTGGAGGAATGGACAGATTGGCAGAAAATAAAATGTTATTGCTGAGAAATGTTGAGTGTTACATTTTGTTCAGAAGAATAACAGAAAATATAAATTAGATTGCAGAATTTCAAAAAGGATACAAAAATAGGGATTAGGGGGTGTAAGCATGTAGTCCATTGAAAGTGGTAGGGCAGTTTGAAATGGTGGTTCAGAATGAATGTAAGATTCTGAGCTTTATCGATACAGTTTAGTTTTTGTTTCAAGATACAGCATGGAAACAGGCCATTCGATCCACAGAGTCCATGTAGACCATTTGATCACCCATTCACACTCGATCCAAGTTATCCCTGTTTCCTCGTGCACTCAGGACAATTTACAGAGGCCAATCAACCTACAAACCCACATGTCTTTGGAATGTGGGTGGAAACCTGAGCACCCAGAGGAAACCCACGTGGTCACAGGGAGAATGAATGTGTGATCTCCACACGGACAGCAAAAAGGTCAAGATCGAACCCGAGTCTTTGGCACATCGAGGCAGCATCTCCACCAGCTGCATCACTGTGCCACTGTATATAAAAGCAAAGACATCATGACAAACATTTATAGAACATAGGCACAACTACAACTGAGGTATGGTGTCCAATTCTGAGCTCTATACCTTAGGGAAAATAGAAAGACTTTGGGAAGGTACAGAAATGTCTGATCAATATGATTTCAGGGATAAGGAATTTTAGTTACATGGATAAACTGGAAAATCTGGGGTTGTTCTTTTAGGACAGATGAGGTTACTAAGAGTTTGGAAGGTGCGACATAAAGTCATGAAGTTATAGAGGGTCACAGTTAACAGAAAGAAATGTTATTCCCATTAGCAGAAGAATCAACTACTAAGGGACAGTGAATGAATGTGATTGGCAATAGAACCAAATGTGAAATGAGAAATATGTTCTACACAATAAATGCTTAGAGTTTAGAAACCAGAGCCAGGGTAGTAAGGGAAGCAGATTCAATTACAGTATTCAAAATGGAACTGGTCATACTTTAAAGAATAGGGCGGCACGATGGCGTGGCTGTGGAACTTCTGGCTTACTGCGCCAGAGACCCGGGTTCGATCCCGACTATGGGTGCTGTCTGTACAGAATTTGTATGTTCTCCACGTGACCTGCGTGGGTGTTCTCCGAGATGTCCAGTTTCCTGTACAAAGACGTACAGGTTTGTAGGTTGATTGTCTTGGTATAAATGTAAAATTGTCCTGTGCGTGTGTGTGTGCAGGGTAGATTTAACGTACAGGGATCACTGGTCAGTGCGGACCCGGTGGGCCAAAGGGCCCGTTTCTGCGCTGTATCTCTAAACTAAAACAAATAATCTGCACAACGAGTTATGGAATAGAGGGTGATTTTAGCTGGATTCCTCTTGTGAGGAGCTGGATAGTACCCAATGGAGTGAATGGCCTCTTTGCCTTCTGCAGCCGTTCTGTGACTCAGTGACTGGCTTTACAGACCACTTGTCTGATTAGTACAGGCTGTAATTTAAGAGGGAAAGTTTCCTGTGTGATCGATTCTTCAACTTCTTCAGATATTATTGTATGTTCAGTTGTAAAAAATGTAGACGCACAGATTGTAGTCATTGGTAATACCACACTCAATTCAGCAGACACTAGACATAAAAATAGATGCTGGAATGTGGTCTAATTGTAGCTTCCTTTCCCCATGTGGTTATATGGGTCGACTGCACCACATCAAGAGACAGTAAAGACGGTCCCAGAGAGTACAGAACTGTAAGATTATCCGAGTTACATGTTCACACTAAAGGAATGGGAAGAGCAGAAAATGGTACATAGCAACTGGAAACCATCTTGAAAATCTTGAAGGAAATATCTTGTGCAAACTGATTGGAGGGGAGTTTCTGCAGGGAAAAAGCACCACCGATTTTCTAATCTTAAAGGATTGGACAGGCTAGTTGCAGGAAAAATGTTCCCGGTGTTGGGAGAGTCCAGAACCAGGGGTCACAATTCAAGAATAAAGGGGTCGGCCATTTAGGACGGAGATGAGGAAAAACCTCTTCACCCAGAGAGTTGGGAATCTGTGCCTTCCCACATTCTCCGAGACCCACAATAGGCATCTCTGAGGCACTGGAAACTACCACCAACACTATTGTTTCAAAATGTTTGAAATTCAATAGAAAGATAAGGAAACCACCCTTTGCGACTTCCCTCACGTCACCATGAGCAGCAGTGAGACTTATTAATTCAGTTGGTTATACTAAGCAGGCCACAGCATTTGCATGTCTAACAGCAGACTCCCAAAACAGACACCCTTTTCTGAGCTCTGCCAAAGGAAAGGATTATGAAACAGACAGAGACAAAGATTCAAGGATGTGCACAAAGCTTCCTTGAAGAAATGCAACATGCCCACAGCCTCCTAAGATTCTGGCCACATGGCTGAATGTAGACAAAAATGCTGGAGAAACTCAGTGGGTGAGGCAGCATCTATGGAGATAATAAATAGACGACCTTTCGGGACGAGACCCTTCTTCAGACTGATGTCGGGGGTGGGGGGGGAGGGGGGGGAAGAAAGGAAGGCGGAGACAGTAGGCTTGTGGGAAAGCTGGGAAGGGGGAGGGGAAGGAGGGAGAAAGCGAGGACTATCTGAAATTTGAAGGCAGTAAGAGAGGATGTTGCTTAACTGTCTTCAGAGAGAGTAGGATAAAGGTTTCTGAGGGTGGACAGGGAGTAAATGTGTCCAGAATAAGGGCTACGCCATTTAGGACTGAGATGAGGAAATTTTTTTTCACCCAGAGTGTTGTGAATCTGTGGAATTCTCTGCCACAGAAGGCAGAAGACAATTCACTTGATGTTTACAAGAGAGAGTTAGATTTAGCACTTAGGACTAAAGGAATCAAGGGATATGGGGTTAAAGCAGGAACGGGGTACTGATTTTGAATGATCTGCCATGATCATATTAAATGGCGGTGCTGGCTCGAAGGGCCGATTGGCCTACTTTTTATGCACCTATTTTCTATGTTTCTATTTCTCCTGATCCGAGTATTATGTCCGATGAAAATGCAAGTCTTTCTTTCCTCCTTCACCCTACATCTTCACTGTGTTTCATCATGATTCTTTGCTCCATTCTTTCCCTCCTGATTGTCTTTTTTACTGGGCTTAGAGTTAGGTTTATAATTGTTATGTGTGCGGAGGTACAGTGAAAAGCTTTGTTTTGCATGCTGTCCAATGAGATCAGATAATACTCTACATAAATACAATCAAGTCCAACTCATGCACGATACAACGAGCGCAGGGGAAAAATACAGAGTGCAGAATATAGTTCCCAGCATTGTAGTACATCAGTTAAAGACAAAGTCAAATATCCACAATGGGTTAGAGGTAAATAGGATAGTACCCTAACTAATGGAAAAACTGTTCAGAAGCCTGATAACAAATGGCAAGAAGTTGTTCCAGAGTTTGGTGGTGCCTGCCTTCAAGTTTTTGTACCTTATGCTGGACAGGAGCATGGAGAAGAAAGAATGACCGGGGTGGGACAAGTCTTTGATTATGTTGGCTACATTCCCGAGGCAGTGTGAAGTGTAGACGGAGTAGCTGGTGGGAAGTCTGGGCTACATCTACATCTCCCTGCAATTTTTTGCTGTCTTGTAGCGGAGCTGTTCCCAAACCAATCTGTGATGCAACTCAAGAATGCGCTTTCTGTGGGGCGTTTGTAGAAGATTGTAAGAGTCATTGAAGATATGCCGAATGTCCCCAGGAAGTGGAGGCGTTGGTGTGCCTTCATGACAGTCACATCAATGTGGCATCGATGTGTGTGCACCAATGGGTTTTGTAACAGTTGAACTCATTAACATTGCTCAGCATTCCCTCACCTCAACCGTAGAGGCATTTTTTGTTTCATCATCAAATCTCTGCTTATTTATTTATTTTGCTTTCTCTGAGCCTTTATGTCCCAAATGGACTGTCCCATCACCTACCTTCTTCGTTCACAGATGGATATAAATCCCCCTTTTGAATTTATTGCTTTTATACTTTTTAATTATGCTGCTAAAAATGTATAAAGCTGAATCTCCAAACGTTGCATACATTACAAACGTTGCACTCTTTTTCAACATATTCTCCAGTTAGAACCATGTAACCCTGATACAAATGCAATGGGGATTGGGGAGAATAAACTAAAACATCAGTCAAATTCCAAAGGAGATCCCATTTTGAAAAGAGAATATCCGATGAAGCAGAAATAAGCAGAACTTCTGACCTGCAGTAGCCGTGTCCATCTTATTCTAAAGCTTCAAAAAGTTGCCATATTATAAATCTGTGTGTCTGCCCCAATGTGCGTTTGTGCATGTTTTCCCTTTGCCGGTTATGATTACGTGCTTACATTTCCACTCCCTGAATTAAGTTTAAAGCCAGCAGCAACTCCCTGAACTGAGCTGTGGATATACAAAGACAAAGACATAATCCAACACAAGCAGCTTGCCATATTTATCTGTGACAAAAGATGTACCTGGATTAATATTTTCTCTTTTGAGTGGTGATCATTTTGAAACATTAAAGGGCCTGTCCCACTAGGGCGTCATTTTTGAGTCACGCAGGTGGCGTGCGAAGATTTTGTGAATCCCAAAATCCTGGGACCGCGCGTCACTGCCGACGCCACCACGCCTCAGCACGCGCCATGCGCGCGTAATGCACGCCTTGCGTGTGTCACGTGCGTCGTGACGCGTAAATAATGTCGCGTAAATGACGCGCAAATGACGCCCAAGTGGGACAGGCCCTTAACATTCCTTCTCTTTCCACAGAGGCTGCCTGACACACTGAGTGTATTCAGCAATTTTTGCTTCAAGATGTCTGAAAGGAATTGTCTTGCTTCTAATTTGATATTTTCCAAGATTCAAGATTCAAGATTCAATTTAATTGTCACATGTACCAATTAAAGCACAGTGAAATTTGAGTTAACATAGAAACAGAAACATAGAAAATAAGTGCAAGAGTAGGCCATTCAGCCTTTTGAGCCAGCACCACCATTCAATATGATCATGGCTGATCATCCTAAATCAATACCCTGTTCCTGCTTTCTCCCCACAACCCTTGATTCTGTTAGCCCTAAGAGCTATATAGAACTTTCGAATACATCCCGCGAATAGGCCTCCACTGCCTTCTATGGCAGAGAATTCCACAGATTCACAACTCTCTGGCTGAAAAGGATTTTCCTCATCTCAGTCCTAAATGGCGTAGCCCTTATTCTGGACACATTTACTCCCTGTCCACCCTCAGCAACCTTTCTCTTGAACTGTGACCCCTGTTTCTGGACTCCGCCAACCTGGGTTGCATTTTTCCTTGTCCGAAAGTGAGCAGGTAAGTGAGTGACTGGCTTGCTGCTGCTGCTACCAGATTTTTTTCTTAAATGAAAAGTATTGCCAGTTTTAAATGACCTCACCGGCTTCGGCTCAGTCAGTGGTGTCCTTGCCTCTGTGCCAGAAGGATGTGGTTCAAGTTCCCAACCACTTCTTACAGAGACACGAGGTCAATGCTGCATACAACATGACATTCCAGCGTAGTCCAGCTGAGAGAGTGCATCACTGCTGGAGACACCATCTTTCCGGGAGGGCCTGGCTGTTCTCATGGCTGGACATAAATGACCATAAAGTCAAAAAATATTTTATTTGCTATAAAGGGTTTGGGAATCCTGAAAGGTGCTGCATTCAAGCAAATCATGATTTTATTAGTTCTCCAGAAAACATTAACATTGCGAAAAAGGATATAATACATGGAGGCACAAGGAACTGCAGGTGCTGGAATCGCAAGCAAAACACAAAGTGCTGGAGGAACTCAGCGGGTCAGGCAGTATCTGTGGAGGGAATGGATAGGCAACTTTTTGAATTGGGATCTTTCTTCAGACTCCATTACCTCCAAAGATGCTGCCTGACTTGCTGAGTTACTCCACCAGTGTGCTGCTGCACCAACAAGTGATTTAATGCCTAATTTTGAAATGTTGTTTTGAGTTGGAATACCATATATGAATCTTCAAGCTATGCTTGAACAGATACGGATGTAAAAGAGCTAAGCCACTGCCTATCTGCACGGCCTGTCTAGAACAGAGAAAACTGTTTGATGCCAGACAAGGTGGCAGCGTAAAAGAACCTGGTGTACACATTGTGTATGGGACTCTCCTGCAAGGTGGCACAGCAGTACAGCTACTGGCTTACAGTGCCAGAGACTTAGGGTGTTGACTGTACGGAGTTTGTACGTTCTCCCTATGACCGCGTGGGTTTTCTCCGACATCTTCGGTTTATTCCCACACTCCAAGGACGTGCATGTTTGTAGGTGAATTGGCTTGGTAATATAAATGTAATATTGTCCCTAGTGTGTGTAGGGTAGTGTTAATGTGCGGGGATCGCTGGTTGGTAGGGCTCGGTGGGTCTGTTTCCGTACTGTATCTCGAAACTAAACTAAACTAGCATAATCTGTGGAATTCTCTGCCTCAGAAGGCAGTGGAGGCCAGTTCTCTGGAGGCTTTCAAGAGAGAGTTAGATAGAGCTCTTAAAGATAACAAAGTCAAGGGATATGTGGAGAAGGCAGGAACGGGGTACTGATTGGGGATGATCAGCCATGATCACAGTGAATGGCGGTGCTGGCTCGAAGGGCCAAATGGCCTACTCCTGCACCTATTGTCTATTGTCTATTGTCTATTCTTGCAGTAGTCCTGCTATTTATTGTGGGGCTAACACCCGAGTGGCGATAGTGACCTGGACGGGGACAACGTCAATGTCGGGAGGAAGGAGGGAGACTAACAGGGCAGGCGTAATCTGAGGGCAAGGTGTCTGGGATCAGGAATACCAAGGGAGACCGAGCAGGGGGAGGGTGGTTGTGGCCATGGTCAGCCATTGGAGAAGTCGGGATTGGGATCAGTGTGGGGCATGGTGGGGACAGCCTGAAGGGAATGCCGGGATGGGTGCAAGTGGGTGAGTCCCTGGAGATGGGTCCAAGTGAGTGAGGCATGCTCTCTTTATGTCTGACCAGGGCAAGACCCATTGAGCTGTGGGGCCTCTTCTGAAGGGTGGGTTCCATCGCTCATGGTTATGCCGAGGCAGAATAATGTTAAGCCAGTCATGTCGAGGCTGCTCTACATGTCACAGAAAGCATGGAGTAAATCATTCCTGTTGGGCGCTATCCCACCGCATGCACTGAGGACAACCACCTCAGTGTGGGCAACATTTGCCACAATGCTATCAGATTTCTGATTAAAATCTACTGAGTAGCACTCACAAATGCTACTTAACGTCCCATGAATTTTGGAAACAATTTGAATTTCTTCCATCTGCAAACATTGCAATTGGTTTATTGTGTCTGGAATGAGAGCAGGATGAAGGGAGGAATAGGGCTGAATGTTTAACCCCCTGGGGAGTGTGTGAACTCTCCAGTGGCGGGATAATTTGCTAGGATTAGGCTGATGAGTATCGACCTAAACTGTCATGAATGCTAGCTATAAACCAGGTGAAATAAATGAGCCCTTGTGAAAAGAGTCAACCCCACCCATTTAAAAAAACCACAGCTTCATTCCCTTGGTTCATACACAGGGGAGTGTGTGACTTGGGTCATGCCTTGCAAAAGGAGCTTGACATCTTCACAAGAATGGGAAAAGGAACAAATGCCCTGTAAATTGCACTCTTAGGACGGAGCTTTGCACAACAACACCAATTCCAAGCTTGGACCACAGGACTGAGCGATGTTGCTTGCCACAGCGGCACGGTGACGCAGTGATGGAGATACTGCCTGTATGGAGATGGGTCCAAGTGAGTGAGGCATGCTCTCTTTATGTCTGACCAGGGCAAGACCCATTGAGCTGTGGGGCCTCTTCTGAAGGGGTGGGTTCCATCGCTCATGGTTATGCCGAGGCAGAATAATGTTAAGCCAGTCATGTCGAGGCTGCTTTACATATCACAGAAAGCATGGAGTAAATCATTCCTGTTGGGCGCTATCCCACCGCATGCACTGAGGACAACCACCTCAGTGTGGGCAACATTTGCCACAATGCTATCAGATTTCTGATTAAAATCTACTGAGTAGCACTCACAAATGCTACTTAACGTCCCATGAATTTTGGAAACAATTTGAATTTCTTCCATCTGCAAACATTGCAATTGGTTTATTGTGTCTGGAATGAGAGCAGGATGAAGGGAGGAATTCCTTCTCCCCGTGATCCGCGTGGGTTTTCTCCGGGATCTCTGGTTTCCTCCCACACTCCGAAGACGTACGGGTTTGTAGGTTAATTGGCTTGGTATAATTGTAAATTGTCCCTAGTGGGTGTAGGATAGTGTTAGTGTGGGGGGATCGCTGGACTCAGTGGGTCGAAGGGCCTGTTTCCCCGCTGTATCTCCAAACTAAACTAAACTAAACTAGCCTGTGGATTTAAATTCATGAGGTGATCTCTCATTGGGCAATGTGGAACTGATGACTAAAATTTGGCCTGATTACATAGGCTGCATTATCAACATTAATACATTTTCTGTAAATCTACAGTACAAGCGGCATTAATTATTACAGAACCTGCACATGGCAGTTTTGTCATGGAGTTCATCAAATGAACAGCAGGCCCAGTCCTGGCTAGGTCAGGGCCACTTGGCTACAACGGGAAACTGAGTGCCAAAGGGGGTCACAAAATGTGAAAGGAACAACAGATTTTTAATTTCAAAATCAACTGGATTACAAAGTTCAGCGAGGGAAGAACTGACACTGTCAAGACCTGAGCTAGTGGATTAAAGTCTTAAAGTGCACTAATGAATATAATTTCATATTTATTTCACCATGCAGAATCCACACTGGAATTGCATATTTCACCCAGTAATTGCAGTGCCTCATGTCTGGGCACAGTCTTTTCTAATTCACAGGTGAATGACGATAGTGTCGGAGCCTGATGCAAGAATTGCCGTAGGTACAGCAGGGCGCACATTCCAACTAAGCAAGGCTGGAGCAAAACCAATACAGAAAATGCTGGATAATACTCAGCAGGTCAGGTGGCATCTGTGGGGATAGGAACAGTCGACGTTTCAGGTTGGAGAGCCTTCGTCAGAATGAGAAAGGAGACAAAATAAATTTATAAAGCTGTAGGGAGTATGAGGGAGGGGGGGTATCTCTAACAGGGTCAAATGAGGGTTGTCCATGGGAATCGAGTGCAGATAAAGGGGCTGTCCCACTTGGGCGACCTAATTGGCAGGTTCAGAAGAGTTTGAAAAAATGACATATTGAAGACCTCCTTTGACTGTGGTGAAGACGTCGTTCGACCTCCTTCGACTATGTTGAAGACCAGCTTCGACTATAATAACAATAGCTACGACTAACTTCAGGAAAATTGGACACCGAATAATGGAGAGTGAAAACGACCTCCTTCGATCTCCTTCGACCTCCCTTCGACTATGATGAAGGCTATCTACAACTACCTTCGACCACACTCGATTACCTTCGACTAACATGCCGACCTACTACGATCTACTACGACTAAACCTACGAGTATAAAAAGTATCGATTTTTTTCCATGGCAAACTTTTTTTACTCGCGGGCATTTTTTTAACACATTGGAAAAAACGCCATGACCTAGCTGAGGCCTCGAGTACGTGGAGACCACTCTTGAGCATGAGGGAGAGTTACGAAGACCTCCTACGAACTCGTGACGACCATGCTGCGAGTATAAGTCGAGAGCAAACTCACCAGAACTCACGGATTAGGTTGCCCAAGTGGGACGGGCCCTTAAGGTTCTTTGGTCAGCGAGTGACTGGGGGGTCGTTAGAGAATGAGAACACGGAGAAAAGAATGAAGGAGTTGTGAAATGCAGAACAAGAGGATGAGGTGGAGCAGGTTAGGTTGGGTGTGCCCTCCATTCCCCGAGAGATAAAATGGAGAGAAAGAAAAGGAAATCAAAACATGCTGAGCGAATATTGCAGATGGATGACCGATACAGACCAAGAGATCAAGTTGCCTGAAGTTGTAGAATTCATTAATGAATACAAAAAGTTCTATATTCACCTATTTCTGCTGCGGAGAATCATCTGCCTAATGATTCCATCATTCTTGACATCTGAACATTGCAGATCTCATATCTTTGCTCTTTCACTATCTTTTCCTTGGCTATTTTCCAAGCGCCTGTACATTGCTTAAGGCCTGACAGCAATCGTTAACCCAGTTTCCTTCTCTATTTGCCTGGCCTGACTGACAGAACGTTTCCTTCTCATTCAGATTTCGATACTGTATTTTCAGCTGCCACAGCGTGCAGTGTTTACATTGACCATTGAAAGCGGGGTTCCTACCTGCGAGAGGGGGCATTCTTTGGCCAGGGTGCTCTGGTTCATTTCCTTCAGCAGCTCCTTCAGTGCGTTCCGAACAGTGGCATGGTTCCACTGCTCTGCCGGAAGGTCTTCAAACTTTGCACAGCTGTGAAATACAGAACAGAAAAATATTTTAAAAAGAAACATATTCTCACTCACACCAACCTTTTGGCCTAGGAACACCGAGCAAACCTTTCTTCTGGTCTGGTTCTGCTTACAAAATCAGCCTGAGGCACAACAGGGCAGGCAGAAACTGCCAAGTCACATCGATTCCTAATTTCTATATATTTTTTACACTTGCAACCCCCAGCAATGCCAAACTCATTTAAAATATATATTTTCCTTTCTATTATGGAAGTTCAAAAAGGGGGAAAGGGAAAATGCTACATTGAATCGCTGGATTCCAAATATCTGCAAGATAATTTTGCACCGTACCTGCAGCTTCTGCCAATGGCACGTGTTGAGAGCACCCACCTTTGCAACTGGATTTTCAGCGTCACCACATGATGCACGTCCTGTAACATGTCGGCCACTGTTGCGTCTGGGGCTTCAGTGAGATAGTTCAGGGGCAGAGGGCTCCACTTTCCGACCTTGATCATACCTGAATCGATAAACAACCACATCTATGAAAGGCTGGCAAAAGCATGAGATGGAATAAACAAGTAATGAATGGAAACACACCTTTCCACAAGAGAAATCCTTCGCAAAAAAATCACATTCTTTGCTTTGTCAATTCTACATAAATGAATATCCCTCAACCCACTGAAAAAATTATTAGATATTGATTGCAACCATTTTAAAACTAATCCTGGTCACTAAGTTATCGTTTTTTATACATATTTGTACGTTTAATGATATTTATTTTTCCACAAGGTGCAGGGGATGACAAGATATGGATGAGGTATCACAAGATGCTAAGGTCATGATAGAAAGTCAATTTTTATTGAGGAAACATTTTCAAATATGCAATGGCCCAATTATTCAACCAATTTCTCAAACAATTGCTTGGATCGACATTGATTGGTTACAGTTATTACATGGTTAGCTAACGGTGGCCCAGTTGAAATGTTTGTTCAAAGCCCCACTTCAGGCAAAGTCCTGAGATCCATGGAGTAGTGAATATGCATTGCTGAGACAGGCTCTTCCCACATGAGCATGTCATGGTGGAGCATGTTTGATTAGTACAGGTGTCAGAGATTATGGGGAGAAGGCAGGGGAATGGGATTGGGAGGAAGAGATAGATCAGCCATGATCGAATGGCGGAGTAGACCTGATGGGCTGAAAGGCCTAATTGTACTATTCCTTATGACCTATTACCTTAAATCTGGAGGTCCCCAGGCCTGGGTACAGAGTGGGAAAGGGGATCACAAGGGACAGAGTTCAGATTGGTACAGAGGGATAACGGGTAAACTTAGGAATAGGTAGAGGGGTCAATAGGATGGCCAGGCTAGCAGAGAATCGTTGGTCTGGGACTGTTGAGGCAATGGATGGCTGGGATTGGCAAAGAGTCATCAGTATGCAATGAATGAGGTGTGATCAGGCTGGGAGATTGGGCTTGGACATGTTGGTTTAGAGAGGAATTAGCACAAGAAGGTATAGGAAGGAGAACAAGGTCCTCTACCGATTGCACGGCACTGGCTGCCCACTCAAAAGGCCCACAACAAGATCCAGGAAAACATGGAGAAACAAGGAAATGGTTAGTGGGGGAAAGATAGGTCAGCCATGATGGAATGGCAGAGTAGACTTGTTGCGCCAAGTGGCTATTTCTGCTCCTACCACTTATGAAATTGGTTGAAAGGAGCAATCTTATGAACAACATGGAACTTCTGTCCTTCCTGGAGTTTTTTGTTTAATTAGTTGAAGCGTTTATTATTGACTTCCCATGCACAGGAAAGCTCAGTGGATAAATCTAATAGATTTAATGGAAAGGAGAATTAACTTATTTGTAACTGATGGCTTTCACTACCTCAAGGCTGTTACTGTTCTTCAGAGAATGAGCTATTTTGGAAGTGTGTTCTCTGTTTTAATGCAGGAAATACATGCAGCAATGTCTCTCATCAGTAACGAGATAATCTACCCTCTGTTTGCTTTTGCATTAAGGAAGGTACAGTATTTGTTGGATTGGTTTTGCATTAACATAGCAACCCCACAAATAAACAGGGAGAAGATTGGACTTTATTACCTTCCATCACAGTGAGGAATGTGGGGAGCCGCTGTGGTGGCTGTTCATGTTACATTTTATTTTATGTGGTTGTGTGTCTTGTTGCTTTTCACTTAGTGTGGCTGTGCGGTAGCTCACATTTCACTGTACATTAATTGGTACATGTGACAATAAACTGACATGACACCTTTAATTCTTGAAACCCCAAAGGCAAATTGTACTCCCACATGATCATTGATACATAACAAGAAGTAAAGGGCCTGTCCCACCAGCATGCAACTCCATGCGATGAGCGCGACCTAACGTGGTCGCTTGAGCCGTCCGGCGTCGCGGGGCCGGTCCCACTTCGATCGCCGGAGCCGTGCGGAATTGTGCGGAGTTCGTCCCGACATCACGCGGGGCTCCGAAAAACTGACTATGTTCAAAAATTCCGCGTGGCAACGGCTTGTCGGCTCGCAGTCGCCTCGACGCATGACACACCGCCTCGACATCGTGCCTCCATGAACCTATCTGTAGGTGCCTCCGTGACCCTCTATGTGTGTGGCTCCGTGGCCCTCTGTGTGTGTGTGCCTCTGTGCCCCTCTCTGTGTGCCCCTCTCTGTCCTGGCGAACTTACCTTTAAGACTTCGCTCCAAGTTCGCCTCACTTTGCGCCGCGTTGCGCCACTCACCCGACCTCCGCGCGGCCCTCGCTGCCGGTTTGGTCGCGATTGCCGCATGCAGGCGCATGCTGGAGGGAACGGCCCTGTACAGGGGATCACCTGACTTCCGCGCGGCCCCCGCTTCTTGTTTGATCGCGCTCATCGCATGGAGTCGGATGCTTGTAGGACAGGCCCTTAACTATCAAATAGGTGCTTTAAAATAGGTGCAGATTTATGTTATGTTCTAATATAAAGTCTCCACCATACAATTGTTTTTGAAGAAATTCGTCCAGCAGAGATATTGCGCGGCACTACAAGCCGCAGGAAAGGACCCATGCAATTGACTGGACACCATTGCCTGACATTAACACTGGGAAATATCAGGAGAAAGCCTGCATGCGTGATTCCACTCTGACTTATATAGTGCCATACTTCCAGTTAATATAACTTGCTCTGTGACCGATACTGGGAGGTTGTGGGATGGAGGTCCACATCCTGACATCTGGTTACAGCCATCTAACTAGAAACTGTTTGTCCAAGTGTACCATTTACATTTTAATCCGATAGAGCTAATTCATTGCATGCCAGCAAGGGGAATCAGCACTTTACCCAAACGCACGAAATGGCAGAATATGAGAGAAGTGACATTATAAAGTACAATGAATAAGTTGCATTGATCTCAGTTACAGTTTGACTGCCACCATTTGTCTTTTAGAACTGAATGCAGATATAATGCAGACAGTGTAAAAGGAGGGGTCAGAACATCTGAATGTCACATTAGAAAGAAAAGCAAGAATAGAACATTCAGCCCTCTTGCTTATTCTGCCATTTAATAATATTACAGTTGATCTTTTATCTTAGCACCACTTTTCTGCGCCATCCTAAACCCTCTGATTTGTATAATAGCTAAAAAATGTATGAGTATTTTGGCTTGGGTGCTTAAGGTTCATTAATCCCTGGGTGTAGACATTTTTCATTTCAGTCCTGAAAGATCGATCCCTTATTTTGAGACTGCAACCTCATTTCCACCCATCCTGCATTTACACGAGTCTTATCCCATTATCTGTTCCCATTATCCCATTACCCATCAGAGAACCACGTTTTCAAACAGTTTGGATGCCAACCCAAATCTGAGAGGTCAGTGGGAAAGTTTGGAATGGGGTTTGGTGAAATTGTAAGGAAATTGTAGGAGCAACTGTTAATTAATCAGACAAATCATATCCAATTTCGGGGACCAGGGCATTCTGCAGGAGTCTATCTGTTCAGAGGCTTTTCATTTCACCTAGAAGTCAACAGTCAATAGAATAACGCCATGTGGTTAATGTTGATCCCGGCATTTATTTAGAAGCTTGGATTTCTTTTGGAGGGTGAAGATTATGTCTACTGTGCCTTTCAATGGACAGAATCTACACTACAGTTTATAAAGTAGTTTGAAGATAGGCATAAAATGCTGAAGTATCTCAGCGGAACAGGCAGCATCTCTGGAGAAAAGGAATGGCTGGTGTTTCGGGTTGAGACCCTTCTTAAGTCTGAGAGTCAGGGGAGAGTCTTTGGAAGGAGGCGTGCAAGAAATAACTTTCCCACTGGCTCCAGCAAAAAGACTCCTCTATTGTTACCACTTTTGGATATGTCTCCTTTGTTGAAGAAAATCACAATTAAGGCACCACTGAAGTACCCTGGCACATCCTCCTCTTCCCATATTTGGAAAATGCTGTGGATTTGTGACAGATTCTTTACTTCCAACCATTTGAATTTTACCATGGATACCATCTACACCCATGGCATTATAGTTGACACCCAGCCTTTCCAATTTCCTGTTGGTCAGGGATGGTGGAATGACTGGACTAAATAGGATACTGTAGAGTCAAGAGCGCTGAAGACAAGGACAGAGTTGTGGTTAAGGATGACTTCAAAGTGCTCCTTTGGCCGACACTTACTAACTTTCTATTCCTACTAATTTCATCTGCTGACTGTCACCCCTTGATGGTCCAACAGCGCTCAAGAACCCACAGCTTCCTGCTTGTTAGAAGAGAGCTGGACCTCCTACACTTTCCGTATGCACCATCTATCCTTCAGATCACGGATATGTGTTTGGGCCTTAGCCTTCAGATGCCTATAGCATTGTTCCTTTCTCCGTGAAGCATGTAGGTTTCCTTACCCTAAAATATCTTGCACTTTCAGCTAATTAACACTTTGATCTGTGTGGGAAGGAACTGCAGATGCTGGTTTAAACTGAAGGTAGACACAAAATGCTGGAGTAACTCAGCGGGATTGGCAGCATCTCTGGAGAGAATGAATGGGTGACGTTTCGAATCGAGACCCTTCTTCAGTCTGAAGATGGGTCTCGACCCGAAACGTCACCCATTCCTTCTCTCCAGAGATGCTGCCTGTCCCACTGTGTTAATCTGGTATTTTTAGTGTAACTCTTGGATCTTCCAGTTCTTCTCATCTTCTTGGTAATGAAGCCAAGTGCATCTCAACAATTGCTAAATATGGTGGAATTCAGAACAGATTATACATTATAGACTCTGTAGCGGGGTGGGAGATTGCAACCCTCACGTGGTCCGCCCTGTTTCGATGAATGCAATCAACCTGGCGTGCACAATCAAATAATATCAAATAGAACAAGTTGTTCTACAACTTTAGGCTGTGCATACCATACGGAAGAAGAAAATGGCTCTGTAGCTTCTGTTGAACGGGGATCAACTGGTTTGAGATGCTGTCAAAGGAGAACTATCTTTAAGGGGTAGACACAAAAAGCTGGAGCAACTTAGCGGGATAGGCAGCATCTCTGGAGAGAAGGAATGGGTGATGTTTCGGGTCGAGACCCTTCTTCAGACTGGAAGGCTTCAGACTTTAAGGGGTCCTTGAGAGCTTTGACATTGATATTTTTGTTCACCCAACATAGGTTCACCCAGCATGCTCTCCCAAGCCACCATCCCAGGAATTCAGGCCTGATCACACTCAATCAGCAATATTGAAATTGTCTCCGATTTCATCATTTCTGGTGATCTGCCCTCCACAGACTCCAACATCATTGTTCCCCAGCCCTGCACGGCCTGCCTCTACCTCCTCCCGAAAATCCACAAAGCCTTGGCAGACCCATTGCTTCAGCTTATTCTTGCCCCACTGAACGCATCTCCACATACCTCGAGTATTGTTCAATCCCTTCCCACCTATGCCCAAGTCACCTCACACACCCTTCAACTCTTTAGCGGACTGTGGCGGAACTGGATATCTATGGTAAAGATGAATGAACAGGGACCTGGAAACTGAAAGTTATTAAACTACGAAGGTTGTTGGTGGATTTTCAAAATTGAATATCGCTGATTGAGTGTGATCAGGCCTGAATTCTTGGGATGTTGGCTTGGGAGAGTATGCTAACATGGGTTCACTTATCTTGCCCCAAGAATATCAATGTTGAAGCTCTCAAGGTCCCCTTAAAGATAGTTTTCCTTTGACAGCATCTCAAACACAACCAGTTGATCCCAGTTCAACAGAAGCGATAAGAATCTATAACCAATCTACGCCTTCCCCCCTCCCCCTCATTAGGAAGGTCTCAAGACCCGCACTTTATTTTCATGAAACAAAGGCTCGACCAATTTTCCTCTGCTAATACTCTCCTCCCCAGAACATGTCCTTAAGGGCCTGTCCCACTTGGGCGTCATTTGCGCGTAATTTACGCTACATCATTTCCGCGTGATGCGCGCATGGTACGCATTACGCGCGCATGGTTCGTGGTGACGTAGGCAGTGACGCGCGGTGCCCCAGGATTTTGGCATGTACAAAATCTTCACGCGCCATCTGCGTGTCACATATATGATGCCCAAGTGGGACAGGCCCTTTACACTTAACAACTTCTCTTTTGACTCGTCTCACTTTCTCAGAGTTAAAGGTGTAGCCATGGGCACTCGCATGGGCCCCAACTAGGCCCGCCTTTTTGATGTTACATCAAACAGTCCTTGTTCCAGCCATTCACTGGCCCTATACCATCAGACCCTTGGAATTTATTCACCCTAATGCTTCTCAAGGGACCCAATGCAATCTCCTCTTGATCTCAATCAACCCTAGCACATTATCATATCCCACACGAGTCTCACTATTCTCCATCACCTACTCCTTGGTGAATCAAAATGCAAAGTACTCATTTAGTAAATCTTAACTATCCGTTTATTCATTTTTTTTTAAACTGCAGATACTTGAAAAGTTTGTTAACACAAGAAATAATGGAAATGCTTACTTGTTCAGGAGAGAGTAACAGTAAACATTTCAGGTACAGAACCATTTAATAGTTCTGACAGTTCTGGGCCTGAAACAGTAACTATTTTGCTTCTGATTTTATTTCGGAGTCACGTGAGTGACTACATGAAGACCCCATCCAGCACACATGCGCGACATTAGCCTTCATGCAGTGCACCCGCGACGAACGGCAGTTCAAGGCGCTCCCGCTATAATTTGAAAGTCGGGCCGACAGGTAAGTATTTTACCGTGGCCGTGAGTATTTTCTCTATGGTCTGCTTTGTATTCCAGGAAGAATGAACAAGACCAGAGGAAAGAAATGTGTAGCTCGCCCCCGTTCGTCTCCCGTTGAGGAGCGTTCTTTGGAGGGGGGGGGGGGGGGGGAAGAGGCAGCAGGATTGACTACCGAGCCGATCCCAGCACCGCTAGTACAGCCTGAGCAGCGGGCTGGAGGTACCTGCAGCCAGAACCGGGCGGTAGTATCCGACGATTCGGATGAAGATGCCTCACCACTCAAGAGCGGCAAAGGCAGCCACCTAAGCCGAATGGAACAGCTTATGGAGCAATTGCTCCAGCGAGATCTGCTGAGAGAGCAGCAGCAGACTCGCCAAGGGAGCTAGCACCTTATATGAAACATTGTCACCTTCAGAACTAGTTGCATCTGTTTTCTTACATAAAGAGGATATTCTTTACGACTGCAGTAGCTAATTGAACATAAGGTTCCTGTACTTATGGAGTTACCAGTGTTTGGCGTCTAAACAGGTAGCAGGATTGGGCTAGTGCTGACTTTTACTGACTTAAATAAAACAATGAAACTGTACCTGCCATTCTTAAGTCAGACTGCAATGCACTAAGGTGATTTGTGCAGTTCATTGTTGACCTGTTTGTGGGCTGCCAAGCTTTCGTTCCGCTCCTTCTCTCTGATAGTGGTTTTCAGTTTATTTATAATGCATTGAGAGAAAGAAGGGCTTTCCTTGACCTTTTGGTGACTGGAGAGAGAGCCAGGCCATTAGGGTCCTAGCAATAGCACCAACAATAAAAATTGTTTAAACAAACCTTCTAGGGAATACAATCTTTTGGAGGGATTTGAACATTCACCGGGCAATTGAAGAAATAATATCAATAATTAGTTTAGTTTAGTTTGGAAATACAGCACGGAAACAGGCTCGTTGGCCAACTTAGTCCGCGCTGACCAACGATCTCTGCACACTAACACTATCCTACATGGGACTTTTTTTTTAACATTCATACCAAGCCAAACTTGTACGTCTTTGGAGTGTGGGAGGAAACCGACGATCTCGGGGAAAACCCATGCGGTCACAGGGAGAACGTACAAACTCCATGCTCCCGTGGGTCGGAATCGAACTAGGGTTTCCGGTGCTGTGAGAACTGTTAGGCAGCAACTCTACAACTGTGCCACCGTGCCACCCGCTATAAAGCAAAACAAAGTATTAGTAGAACCTGTGTTAGCAACAGGGAACCCCAATCAAGTCCAACTGAAAGCCAAACATTTATCTCCCCTAGTCTAATCCTCCTAACGATTTGGGACATATATAAATTTTAACATTTGCTTTGTGGACTGATTTTTCCTCTCTGGTGCAAGAACTATTTCCAGTAAGATCAGAAGTGCAAGTTGTACTTCATTTTGCAGAATTGATAAACGTAGGCAGATAAATAATGCATGCATATCAAACCCATCAAGTCTCAACTTTGAAAGAGCTTGAATTTTAAGCAACTTATTTCCTCTAAGGAAGGTGTGGACAAAGGAATGCCCTTGAAATTACCCATCATTCAGTGTTGTTACCTCCCTTTATTTACAGCTTCACACACAACATTGTTTTGAAAACGGAAAGTTAAAAATGAAAAGAAAGGTTAATCTGTATAATTTTATAGTCTTCATTTTGTTCGTTCTAATGCACACTTTTCCTCGCAGAAACAGCTCAAAAATAAAACTTGTTCACAACCATTGTTTAATAGTCATATCTTGATACAAAGATGGGGATTTGGAACAAATATAATGAAACAGTAAATAGTGGAAGCATTGAACTGGTCAGGCAGAATAGTAAGATTAAATGAGAACTTACCAGTTCGAAGTTTGATCTGTATTTTATGAGGAGTTACGATGAGGAACTACGTGAAGACCCCGTCCAGCACGCATGCGCGACATTCTTCAAAGCAGCGGTGTGGATTCACGGAAAAAACGTAACGATTGAAATAAATATAGTAAAGAAAAAATAAGAACTCAATTACCAGTTGATCTGTATAATAGAGGGTGGGAGCGGAGGGCACGTAGTCCCTCAGCGTAACTCCTCATAAAATACAGATCAAACTTCGAACTGGTAAGTTCTCATTTAATCTTACTATTTTATTTCGGAGTCACGTGAGTGACTACGTGAAGACTTCAACGCTCTGTGATTCTGAACCGTGTACCAGCTCATGCTTCTCACTGTCTGAAGACCTTTGAGGGAGGAAGTATGTTATCACAATCAACAATAACCTGTTTGTGAACAAAAAAGGTTTATTAATAACAACAAAACACAGAGAGCTCCCCCGGGCTTAAATTAATTATTATCTGCAGACTCTAAAATTCTGTCTGCAAATGTAGCAGGTTCTGACTGCAGCTTATTATAAAACCTTTGGAAAGTTCTTTCCGAGGACCATCCTGCTCTGGCCAGAATGTGGTCCATAGGCACGTCCATTCGATTAATGTAAGACATACCTTAATTCAATTCAAAATTTTATATAGACTATATTATTCGAAAACTAAATTGAATAACATTTTTCCAAATGTTTCTCCCATCTGTGATAAGTGTTTATCTCATGATGCAACTATAGCACACTCCTTTGTCTCCTGCATAAAACTCCATACATTTTGGAAAGACATTTTTGAAATGTTCACAAAATTATTTAAAATAAAATTGGACCCCAATACAGAACTGATTATTTTTGGAATAATAGAAGCTGGCTCTGAGCTGACTTTGTTCCAAAATTGTCTCCTTAATTATGGTTTGATAACGGCAAAAACACATACTCAAATGCTGGAAAAATGCACCCACCACAACGCTTAAAATTTGGATTTCAAGCATGTCTGAACTGTTACATCTTGAAGATATCAGATTAGTCCGAGCAGGTAAACCAGAACAATTCTTAAAGATTTGGTCTCCTTTATCGACTTCTTACAATTATATGGCGCAACATAACCACCTTGAAATTGTTTGGCTCGTCACCTGACCATGGGGCTTCTTGTGGCTTATCCATAAGGCTTTTTCTCTCCCTCTTAAGTTGTATGTTGTGTCTATGTATATGGCGAGATGGGTCTTGGGACACAGCCGTGGGTCAGATGAATATGCCCGGAACTCCATGACTGGAGGCGTGGTTCCTGGTCTAGTTTGTTTGACCAGACCCTGAATATGGAATGTGATACAGTCCAATTACTCTGTCATGCTGTCCAGTCTCAGAAGGTGGAGGGACTGTACCCTCTGAGCTGACACTAGTGCCATGAGCATGACTGATTTCTGGGTAAGTTGTTTCAGCGTGAGTGACCTGGGTGGTGACCATCCTCTAAGGTACGTCAGCACAATGCTGACATCCCAGATCTGAGCGTACCTTGGTCTGGGGGAATTAGTGTTAAAAATACCTCTCATGATTTTGACCACCAGTGGATGGGACCCCAAAGCCTGTTGTCCTGCTGCTGGAACCAAATAAGCTGACAACGCACTGCTGGCTGCATTGGTGGCGCTGTAGCTGAGTCCACCCCATTGTAATCCAACCAGGAACTCCACAACACGAGTAGCTGTAGCTGTTGTGTAGGTAGTTCCTGTTTTGGAGCAATACCATTCCCATTTCCTTATGTTGGTCAGGTATTGTCTCCTGGTGGACTCCCGGTGGGATGCGGTCATCATGTTGATGGCGTCCTCAGACAGTCCTAGGCCCAGTAGAGGTATTTTTAGAATCTGCAAGCCAGGAGATTGACTCTGTCATGGCACGGGTGACTAATGCCTGACACAGGGTGGATTAATAATACTGGACTGCTGGGGAATTCCAACGGTGTTTCGACAGCCATGTCGAGGGCTACTGGGAATCATAGCTGTGTAGGCCAGTCTGGTATTATCAAGATTCCTGAAGTGGAATCCAATTGAATCTTGTGTAATACCCGACTGACGAGGCAGAAGGGAGGAAAAGCATAGAAGAACATTTTCCCCCAATGCAGCGTGAATTCATCAACTGCTGCTGCCTCAGGGTCTGGTTCCCAAGCGACATACGTTGGTACCTGGTGATTCAGCCTAGATGTAAATAGATCGATATTTGGTGTGCCATATTGCTTTGTAATTTCAGCAAATACTTTGGGATTTAACATCCATTCAATGTTATCATTAAATTTGCATGACCTGGTGTCTGCCACTGTATTTTGCTTACCTGGTAGGTAAGTTGCTGATAACCAAATATGTCTTTCGACACACTATTGCCAGATTAGGTTGACCACATTGTCACATGATATCGACTTTACACCACCCATGAGGTTGATATAAGCCACCACTGTGGTATTATCTAATTGCAACCGGACATGTGCGTGATGTGTATTAGATGAATATGCTTTTAAACCATAAAACGCACCCAACATTTCTAAGTAGTTAATACCCCGTGTCTGTAGGCAAGATGATTCAAAATTAGTCCATCTGCCCCCTGTGCTGGATTGCATGTTAGTTGCTCCCCAGCCCAAAGCACTGGCATCCGTTTGAATGGTTAATACTGGGTTGGTGATTATTATGGGACTGGAACTAAGCCTAATGTTCCTTGTCCACCATTGTAACTCTGGAATGGATTCAGCAGTTAAATTCATAGCTCAGTCAAAGTGACCTGAGTTTTTCTTTAGTGCGTGCACTTTTGCTCTTTGTAAATTTTGATAGTGCAAAGGCCCAAATTGTACAGCTGCAAAAGGCTGCTACCATTTTCCCAATTACACTAGCTACCTGCTGTATGGTTGGCTGATGATTAACCACAGGTTTGTTGCATGAGTGTGCCAACTCTGATGCTTTCCCCTTCGGCAGAGTTACAATCATGCGAATAGTGTCAATCATAAATCCAAGATAGTCCATGGTCGTGGACGGTGTCAAATTGGATTTATCTGGATGTATGACAAACCCCAAAGTTTCAAACAAACGTTTGGTGGCTGCTACTGTCAAAATGGCTGTCTCCAATGTTTCCCCTACTATTAAAATGTCGTCTAAGCATGCCATGACTATATGCTTTTGTTTCCTCAATAATGCCAAAACAGGTTTTAAGATTTTTGTGAACAACCTTGGAGTTGAGGTTAGCCCATTTGGTAAGGCTTTAAATTGCCATAGCTGTTTCATCCAGATAAACTTTAGGTATTTACGATGCTCCATGTGTATGGGTACTGAGTAGTAGGCATCTTTTAAATCAATGCTTGCCAGAAAGTACCCTCTAGAAATCAATAGTCTGGCTGTTTCAAAAGTTTCCATCTTGCAATGTATATACTTAACAGTTTCGTTTAAAGAAGTTAAGTCAATGATGATGTGACATCCACCATCTTTTTTAGTTTTAGTGAAAATATTAGACATAAATTCCAAAGGTTCATGTTTTGTTCTTTCAATGACACATTTAGCTAGTAGCCTCATCAGTTCAGCTTGACCCTCTTGTTTCTCTTTGACTGAGAGGGTGAATAAATCTCTCAGGAGTCTCTGCTGAACTGGCGGCATGTTTTCATGAACAAAGTCAATTTTATAGCCATGAATGCTGCTGAGTGTATATTTGTCATTAGTGATAGACTCCCATGTATCCATAAACAAGTGAAATCTCCCCCCAGTTAGTATAGAGTCCCTACTGCTCATATGCTGAGAGGAACCAGACCTACCTATACCCATGGTTACTGGTGCTTCTTCTGCCTCTTCGCTGGACGATGAGGTGTCTGCTGGGCTGTAGAGGGCTGCGGTTGATGTTGCTGTTGATGTTGGGGGTGGTGCATTTTCCATGGGGTCCGCTCTGGGCCCTGGCCTAAAAAAAGGCTTACGGAGAATGGTTGCGGACCCCGAGTTTTCACCAGTCCCATATGGTAGTCGACGGCAGGTGCATGCCGTGGGGTACTGCCACCTGGGTTTGTTAGGTCTGCTCGGTCCCAAACCTGCCCTCACGAGACCAAAGGTCTTGGACTCTTCCTCCAGGTCTTTCACCTTTTTTGGAAGGTCCTTTCCAAAGAGCAGAATTGGAGGTTCTGAACCCGGTGTTTTGCAAAGTCCTGCAAACTTAGGGTTGAGGGCAGGCTTGATGATTTTCTTCTGTAAATTGTTAATCTCATATTGAGTGGTGCACAGCAGAGCTAATGTATCTTGCTGATTTGTGGTGATGTCCACACCGTCTATGGACCGAGCATATGATGTTATTCCTGCTGTCAGGAATTTTAGTTTTTTCCGGAGCTTCAACTCCAGGTTCCTGATGTTCTGCCCCAGATGTCCCTAAATTTGGCTGTTTACAGCTGGTACATTCAATGATGTACAATTTTCTGGGGCTGTATATAATTCAAGAGCCTCATTGACCATCTGTTCTTGTAGGGGTTTTGAGGACAGGTGGTCAATGCTGGCTGCAAGTTTCGGCTCTATAGGCTGACCCGCTCGTGGAATGACCACACCCAGCAGCTCTTCCTGATCCTGTACACCCTGCGTACTCCGGACATCTTCAGCCAACCACCCCTCTTCTTGACCAGCCCAGACCTGGTCGCCAATGCTGCCTTCAATAGAAGGTGAAGCAATGGTTAGTGCCGTCTTACATCATACATTTTCCACTAAACTCAGGTGGAATATTTTCAAAGTATTTTAAGAGCTTATGTGTAGATGTTCTTTGAGAACAAATACTAATGAGCCCCACCTCTAAGTGCAGTTCTCAAGAATCAATTAATCTAAATGTTATTCTGACTCTAGTTCCCTAACAAATGAAATTGTTAGGTTTCAACATCCACACACCCTTTATTAGAGCAATCAGACTGGTTCTAACAACATTTTAAAATACATTCCATCTGATCTGATTATTATTCATTGGCATTCCCTGCCTATGGTGATTAATACGACAAATGTTTTGTTTTATGCAAGAATAGAAAGATAACGCCTCTATGCTTTTCGTTCTAAAAATGCAGCCCAACCTATTGACTCCTTCCAGTATTTTGTTTCTATTTCAGATTCCTGGCAACTGCAAATTTTTTTATGTTTTTATACAACCATAAGAACAATTAAAAAAAAAAAAAAAATGCTCATCTTACCTCAGTTAGATTAGTACTTTTTGTTTGGGGATTATTGTCCCTGTGGCATCACCACAACATCATTTTGTGGGACATGAGGGACCACCTTTCACAAAGTCATGTGTTTCCATCTCCCACTAGGTAAACAGGCTACCAGGTTCGGTGCCCACAATTAGTCCATGCGAAAATTTATCAAGCAGTGAAGGCTCATCTGTCCAAACACCTCAACTATTCATTTGGAGACACTAAATTAGGCTGAATTGGTCTGAATTCCTCTAGTATTTTACTGAGCTATGTTTTAGAGGAATGGGCAAATATAACTGGCTTGGATGATGCATCTTGATTGGTATGGGTGAGTTCTGCTGAAAGGCCAGATTCTGTGCTGTTTGACCCTCTGACTATGTCCAACAAAAACCCTCCAGTAATAATTCACCATCAGGAAAAGAGGGGCATCAAAATCTAGTAGCTTAATATGGGTTCCTCATTTTCCATTTCTTACTGAGGGATTAGACCCTAACCAAGGGATTGCGAGCTCCACGATGTTAAGTCCACAGGCTCCCGAAGTCGATCCCCAGCAAGTTGGAGCTCCCGAAGTCGATCCCCAGCAAGAGGCCGCCAGCTCCTCGATGTTATGCCACAGTTATGATGGAGATACGATACGGAGAAAAATCGAGGTACTGATTTTGGATGATCTGCCATGATCATATTGAATGGCGGTGCTGGCTTGAAGGGCCAAATGACCTATTCCTGCACCTATTTTCTATGTTCAAATATCAAAAAACTAACATTTCTAACATCAAAGAAAGACACAAAAAGCTGAAGTAACTCAGTGGGACAGGCAGCATCTCTGGAGAGAAGGAACGGGTGACGTTTCGGGTCGAGACCCTTCTTCAGGACTCTGAATTCAGATGCTGAAGAAGGGTCTCGACCCGAAACATCACCCATTTTTTCTCTCCACTGCCTGTCCCACTGAGTTACTCCAAACTTTTGTGTCTTTCTTCGATTTAAACTGCATCTGCAGTTCCTACACATTTCTGACATCAATGAAGGGGTGTCTGAGCATTGGAAATTATTCACACAGCTCCAAATTCAGTGCTTTAGTATTGGTAAAGTTAGGTTAACCAGGAGTAGACAAACGTGATATACATGTCAATGTGCTTTAGCCCCTGTTGACAAATCTATTTCCTCATTTTACAGTGGGATTTTTGTTTAACCCCTGTTATTTTTCTTCCCCAGTACAGAACCACCCCAAATGTCCTCATGTATAGTGAAGCAAGCCAACCTCTGACTGCAAAACCTAATAGAAACATAGAAAAATAGGTGCAGGAGTAGGCCATTCGGCCCTTCGAGCCTGCACCGCCATTCAATGTGATCATGGCTGATCATCCAACTCAGTATCCCGTACCTGCCTTCTCTCCATACCCCCTTATTTCTTAGTCATCAGAACCAAAGCTATTTTTACTTACCCTATTTCCCCCGAGCCATGCTACCTAAAGGGCCAACACTATATACTTTGTCCTTACTGAGTTGTCTGACCTATTACAATCTCTGATTACAACCTTACAGCCGTGCCATGACCGCTTTTTTCGTGAAGATTAGGGTAGGAATCATTGGAAGTTTTCTAGTCCCCAATCATTCCAAGCTACTGCTGCTGATCTCTGCCACATCTCCCTTCTGCATTAGGAGGGTCAATCAGAGCATCACAGACAAGGGAAGATGGTTTCCTCTACTTTTTCCACAGTCTATGAAGCAGCCAGTGTGGGCGTAGTTGGTAAGCTTACATCGCCATTGCAGCATCCATTCATTCAGTAGCACACTGACCTACAGCTAGAACAGTGCTGCTTGCAGAGTGGAATGCCTCTTTAATGGGCTGTCCCACTTGGGCGACCTAATTGGCGAGTTTAGAAGAGTTTGAATAAAATCACATGTTGAAGACCTCCTTCGACTATGTTGAAGATCAGCTTCGATTAGCTGCGACTAACTTCGGGAAAATTGGACACCGAATAGTGGAGAGTGAGGATGACCTTCGATCTCCTTCGATCTCCCTTCGAGTATGATGAAGATTATCTATGACTACCTTTGACTACCCTCAATTACCTACGAATAACATGCCGACTTACTATGACCTGCTACGACTAAACCTACAAGTAAAAAAAGTATAGATTCTTTCCATGGCGACCTTTTTTTACTCGCAGGCATTTTTTAACATATTGAGTTCCAGGTATGATTTCTTTTTTTAAAAATATTTTTATTAGGAGCAATGTACAGTAGAATAAACCGTGGGTAACATAATACATTTCTTGTACAACTTCGTGTTTTTGATTTAATAATAGAAAAGTAACAGAAGTAAGTAAAAGAGGGAAAGAGAAAATTAAGTAAAGTGGTGATATCAATAGTTCATGAGAGAATAGAGAGAAATAACCCAAAAAGATGTGAAGAGAGAGAAAAAAGAGAAAAAAACAAAATAAAAAATATATATATATAGATATAAAATTAAAAATAAGAAAACAAAGCAGAAAAAAACTAAAAAGAAAGAAAGAGGGATATACTGACTTCCTAACTTTTCACACCCCTCACCCGGTTCTGAAACAGTTAATTTCCGTGGTTATGTTGCGCCATATACTTGTAAGAAGTCGATAAAGGAGACCAAATCTTTAAGAATTGTTCTGGTTTACCTGCTCGGACTAATCTGATATCTTCAAGATGTAACAGTTCAGGCATGCTTGAAATCCACATTTTAAGCGTTGTGGTGGGTGCATTTTTCCAGCATTTGAGTATGTGTTTTTGCCATTATCAAACCATAATTAAGGAGACAATTTTGGAACAAAGTCAGCTCAGAGCCGGCTTCTATTATTCCAAAAATAATCAGTTCTGTATTGGGGTCCAATTTTATTTTAAATAATATTGTGAACATTTCAAAAATGTCATTCCAAAATTCATGGAGTTTTATGCAGGAGACAAAGGAGTGTGCTATAGTTGCATCATCAGATAAACACTTTCACAGATGGGAGAAACATTTGGAAAAATGTTATTCAATTTAGTTTTCGAATAATATAGTCTATGTAAAATTTTGAATTAAATTAAGGTATGTCTTACATTAATCGAACATCTGTGTACATATAGCAAGTATTTATCCCATCTGTCTTTCGAAATTTTTATAGATAGTTCTTGGTCCCACTCTCTTTTGATTGCATCTGACGATGGTATTTCTATATTTAGAATGATATTATACAAGTATGATATTAAATTATGTGATTCCGCCTTTCTCTTCATGACTTCATCCAATAGATCTAAAGTCAGTTAGACATCCTTGTGTATGTTTTTTCAAGTAATCTCGAATTTGAAGGTATTTAAAATATTGATTACTTTTCAGGTTGTATTTGAGTTGTAATTGTTGGAATGATAAAAGATTTCCCATTTCATACATGTCTCCAAACGTTTTAACTCCTATTCTTTCCCAATGAGTAAACGATTTATCAATACTGGATGGTTTAAACGACGGATTATTAGCTATAGTAGATAAAAGCGATAGATTTCTTAATTTAACAGTAGATTTTATTTGTTTCCAAATTCGTATGGATAATCGGATTTTTCTTATATATTATATTATTCAGTTTTGTCGGAGAGAGAAGGATCGCTCCTATGTTAAAAGGAGAGCAATCCTCTCTCTCCATTATTATCCAGTCTTCCTGTTGGGCAGAATTGTCCAACCAGTAAATTACATTTTTGATATTCACAACCCAGTAATAGTACAGAAAATTGGGGAGTGTCAGTCCACCGAATTCTTTGCGTTTACACAAGCGTCTTCTTTGGATTCTACGGGATTTATAGTCGCAAATAAAATTTGTGATGTGAGAATCAAGTTATATTAAAAAAAAATTTTGGTAAGAATATTGGCCAGGTATGATTTTTATAATACTTTTACACAATATGTTAAAAATTCAGGTAGTTACATGATTTGGGTCACGAACTTAAACGATAAAGCACCCCGGGCCACAGCCTACAGGCTGTGAACGATGCAATTGAGGTTTTTGTTCTTCATGCATTTTTATCATTATTAGGGTGACTCACAATGCTGCCTTAATGCCATTAAAATGGTAGAGCAATGTCTAGATTCTCCACTGGAATAAGCAATATAAACTAAAGGTGATCATCTGGGGTTCCATCCTCAGCTGGGTACATTTCCAGTAATTTCATCTTCACAAGATATTGCAGAGAGTTGTGGACCACCACGCAAACCAACCTCCGTTCCATTTACTCCAGCTGCAAGTCACGCTGCTCGGCAAGGTCACCAGCATAATCAAGGACCAGCCTCACCCTGGTCACTCCCTCTCCCATAGCGCAAGAGGCACAAAAGAGGTGAAAACCCACACCTCCAGAATCGAGGGCAGTTTCTTCCCAGCTCTTATCAGGCAACTGAACAGTCCTCTCATCAGCTAATGGACAGTCCTAACCTCCCATCTACCTTATTGGTGAGTGGTCTGAAGAAAGGTCTTGACCTGAAACGTCACCAATTCCTTCTCTCCAGAGATGCTGCCTGTCCCGCTGAGATACCCCAGCATTTTGTGTCTACCTACCTTATTGGAGAACTTTGAACTATCTTTAATCAGACTTTATCTTGCTCAAAATATTGTGTATCGTCTTTTCTTCAACTGGATAGCACGCAAACAAAAGCTTTTCACTGTACCTCTGTAAACGTGACAATGATAAACTAAACATCACCAAATGCCCTTGGCTCATTAAGCTGGACAGAGTGCAGTTTTCCCCACACTAAGTGGTCTAATGCAACCACACCTTTGCCCTTACAATGCATTTCGAATTGTGACAAGCCAGGAGCATGGTTATGATAGGGAACACTGATTCATTCCGAATTAAAGAATTTAACCAGGAACTCAAGTATGGAGAGAGTCCAGATCATTTTCTGAAAAGTTTGATTTTTTAAACAAAATCGATGTAGACTGCATTATATTCATTGGTACGTTATGATATCAAATATATGCAAAACGTGGTGAGCACTGCCCAGTGCATCACGGGTTCTGACCTGCCCACCATCAAAGAGATCTATAGGAGTCACTGCCTCAAAAAAGCAGCCAACATCATCAGAGACCCACACCACACCTGCCACACACTCATTTCAACCCTGCCTCCGGGAAGAAGGTACAGGAGCCTGGAAACTGTAATGTTCAGGTTCAGGAACAGCTTCTTCCCTACAGCCACCAGGCTATTAAACACTACAACCTCCAAATAAGCTCTGGCCTACATAGACAGGGACATTGATTTTGTCTTTTTGCATTATTATTGTTTGTTTGTTTTTTATGTTTACTTGTGTGTGTGTGTATGTACGTACATGTGTGTATATGTATATACACACACAAACTGAACTTTTTTTCTCATTTATTATATTGTTTACAGTGTATTGTGTGCTGCTGCAAGTAAGAATTTAATTGTTTTATCTGGGCCATATGACAATAAACTACACTAATAAATTGACTATTAATACAATTTTGAATTCTGATTTTATACACTGCTACCTCTACAGCAAAAATTGCGTCGGGTTGTAATGATGAAAGGGGTGTAATTCAAAGGTGTGATTGCAGTAATTTCCCAATCAATGACAATGGTAGGACTTGCTGCTGTCCATGTACAAACATGCTTACAAAGTCATTTAGCTTGCAAAACCTCTTTCCTAATCTGATTCCATCACTTTCTGTAAGGGTTTAGGCATCCAGTGACATAAACCTAGCTGACAAGCTCAACACACAAAAGAAATCTGTCAGTAGACCAGGAAGTAAAATGTTCTGAGATTTAACAACTATTAAAACATTTGACAGAGTGTAAAAGGCAGGTTGGTACATTCAAGGAGGATTAACTGAAATACTGTAAGCAAACTTAAAAGGAATGTTTCTCAGTATTTAAAATTCAGTATCAGATTGTGGCACCTTAAATAATTATTCCAAAGGAATTATGGCTCCATGTTTGTAAAATTAAGAATTTCTGGGCCAAAGTGGTTGTCCAGGTGTAATTAAAGCGTAGAAATGCTATGGTTCATGTTTCTCCATTCAATGGCAGTTCAGGGTGAGTAACAATATTAGTGGTTCTGCTGATGCCCACCTCTGGCGGAAAAATAAAGGCACTTGTAGCACATTCAACCATTTTAACACTTCAGGAATTTGTGCTGTGACTTTAATGTAAACAAAATGTCAATTTATGGCAGAACATTAATTCTGCATTGCTTACATCTACGAAGCCTGTGGCAAAGTCACTGTCAACAACTTAGAGAATTCTACATTTAATTGTTCTAACCCCAGTGTGATCGATCGCACAGAGCAACATGCAGATGGTTCCATCAATTTTGCAACTGTAAATTGTGAGCCAACCTGATGGTAAAATCTCACCTAACATATGTTAGTATTTCTTGCTCCAGGTTATATGTTAAAACAAAACTAACAAAACAGAGTACAAATGGTTGATACTGATTTGCAAGTATTTTGTTATTTGCAAATCCCATGCATGGTGGTGAATCTGTGAAATTCTTTGCCACAGAAGGCTGTGGAGGCCATCAATTGATATTTTTAAGGCAGAGATAAATAGATTATTGATTAGTAAGGGTGTCAGGGGTTATAGGGAGAAGGCATGAGAAGGCAGGAGAAGGGGTTTAAGAGGAAAAGATAGATCAGCCATGATTGAATGGCAGAATAGATTTGATGGGCCGAATGGCCTAATTCTGCTCCTATCACTTGTGAACTTATTTTTGGCTGCTTCGCCACCTTATAAAGGTCCTGCATGCACTTTTCCTGGAGAATGCCCTCTTCAAACAGTGAACAATTAGGAGAAAAAGTGAAGTAAATCATGAAAGGGAAATCATATTTTGGTTGTGGCCACAAAACATTCCACAACAATCTGCAGATAAAAATGTACTTTTGCAATAATGCAGGAAATGCCACCATGAGCCTGTGCACAGCAAGACCTCACAAAAAAACAGATGTTAAAACTCAGAAATAACCAAAGAAAACATTAACCCTGTTTCTCTCTCCACGCTGCCTGACTTGCTGAGCGTTTCCAGCCTTTTCAACTATTATTTTGTATTTCCAGCATGTGCATTTTAGTTTCATTTACAGCAATATTCACTGCCGTTTCCGTTCCATAAATGTCAACCTTGAAGAAGTTCTGCTTTGCTCTCCAGTGGGATTTCCATCTGTCTCTTTTTCATTGTTTGGTCTCAGCTGTTTCTGTGTCTTCACTTGCCTTTGAAATAATTTTGATCAAAACTTGCCTCCACGGAATGAAATCTCAATACAACCGTTCAAGAAGCCAAATAACTGGAAATAGAGGGCTGTCTAAATGAAGAACAGTTGCCCAGGCTTAGGCAGCAAAAAGGCGTTTCACAAACTCTGAGTTTGGTTTTGCAAGTGTAGAGCAGCCTTCCCCATGAACTGAATGTATCATCTGGGATTAGGGATTATGCTTGGCAGGGTTTGGGGAAGTTCATCCACAGTCATACAAACCTTTTCCAGCATTCAGGATGCAAACTAGAGGAGTTGCTGCTAAAGCCATCCCATGCAGTGAGGATAGTCACAAGCTGAGATGGACTCAGGTCGTGGAACTCAAGACTTCAAACATATGTGTCAACAGCCTCTATGTAGAAACTATGTAGCAAAAACCCTTGCCTGTGTCCACTTTCTGCATTATTTCCTGCATTATTGCAAAAGTCCCACCCACCCCTCTCCACACTATCAGTCTGAAGAGTCCAGTATGATAGTCCATGCATTCCAGGGATGCTGCCTGGAGACAGTTCATCCAATGACAATAATCCTACTCCTCAATTACTTTAACTTCCTCGTTTTTGCATCATGCTGAAGAATCAATGATCCACACTCTCTTTGGCTTTACTTTCCTGCCTACAATGAAATACACTAACCCAGTGCAGCGTAGGTTCACGAGTTTAATTCCCGGGATGGCGGGACTGTCATATGTTGATAGAATGGAGCGGTTGGGCTTGTATACTCTGGAATTTAGAAGGATGAGAAAGGGATCTCATTGAAACATATAAGATTATTAAATGCTTTGGCCATGCTAGAGGCAGGAAACATGTTCCCAATGCTGGCGGAGTCCAGAACCAGGGGCCATAGTTTGAGAATAAGGGGTAAGCCATTTAGATCGGAGACAAGGAAACACTTTTTCACTCAGAGGGTTGTGAATCTGTGGAATTCTCTGCCTCAGAAGGCAGTGGAGGTCAATTCCCTGGATGCTTTCAAGAGAGAGCTAGATAGGGCTCTTAAAGATAGCGGAGTCAGGGGATATGGGGAGAAGGCAAGAACGGGGTACTGATTGTGGATGATCAACCATGATCACATTGAATGGCGGTGCTGGCTTGAAGGGCCAAATGGCCTACTCCTGCACCTATTGTGTATTGTCTTACATATTTTCCTATTTAGCTCTCTGCTCTATTTTTTAAATCCAACTTTATTCTACGGCTCCATGCAGCTGCATTCACACTTTAATTTAATTTACTCTATGGTCCTAGCTTTCATTTATAGGCATTTATTATTAATTTTGTGAGAATACAATACTATTTTAGGTTAATGTAGTCTAGGGATACAGCACGGAAACAGGCCCTCTGGCCCAACGAATCCGCACCGACCTGCGATCACTGCCGCACACGAACACTATCCTACACACAATAGGACAATGTACTGAAGCCAATGAACCTACAAACCTGTACATCATAAGAGTGTGGGGGGAATGGAGCACCCAAGAAAACCCACGTAAATCACAGGGAGAATGTACAAACTCCGTACAGATAGCACCCGTAGTCAGGATCGAACCGTGGTCTCTGGTGCTGTAAGGCAGCAACTCTACCAATGTGCCACTGTGCCTATCTGCATTCTATTGGACTGGATCATACTCAATCTAATTCAACATCACCCCCTGCCCCCACCTCTGCGCTGGTCCAGCAGTTTATGCTAATCTTTGTAACCACACAGTTCCCAACCATCTCAAAGCCTCAGTTCTGCAGTTTCTACAAGAGCTGGCCTCTGGATCATGAATTCCAATACCTTTGATAGCTTGATCCATGGTATCTTTCACCAGTCTGTCCATTCCACTGACTTGACTCAGTTGTTTAATGGCCCCTTCATTGCCTATCAAATGCCTTACTATTTTGGGTCAATTTCAAGATTGCGTTCGTTGTACCCAACCTAACCATCCACATCCACTGCAAATGAAAGAATATCCAACAACAACCTCAGGCTACCACTATTTTCCTCGCTGCTCCGCTCTCCTGTCTAAACCGTTCATCTAATTCTTTGTACCACCAGTTATTGTCTTTATATATTTAATTTCTTTGTACATTTCTTTTGGTCCTGCAGGCTTGAAACTTTCGACCAGGTTTCTTGTGCATTTCTTCTGAAAATCTATGCAACCTATGTTTACCAATAAAACTGATAGTACAATGTTTTAAAAGGTCCAAGGTAGACAAAGATGCTGGAGAACCTCAGCGAGTGAGGCAGCATCTGTGGAGCGAAGGAAATCGGTCCAAGTAGGTTTAGATGATAAAATAGTTGAAGGGAGCATGTTCGCCAAAATAATGAAATGTTATGCATAAATACAGATGATTCAAAAATTCTGGTGACAACCTCAACTATATCCTGTCTACTTTCAAAATCTTGCAATGCATGTACACCCACGTCATTAAATCAACAGAAACATTTTATTTTCTGAGTTACCCCAGCATTTTGTTTTTATCCATGGTTTAAGAGTGTTGGTCTTGAGATGGGAAAGTGGAGAATCACAAACATGGTGCAAAATCTGTTCTCCGGCGACTACCTTGATCCTCACCAATGTGGACCATTGTTGCTGGGCAGTACTGTAGGTTACATTAGTACTGAAGGGTACATTAGTTACAACTAGTCCATAAGCCTTGAGCTTTGAACAGGACAATGCAGCTTGTGACCAAAGACCACACGACAACCACAGTCCAGGTTACTTCAAACAGTTTTTTTTAATGGACCTCAAGCATTTTGAATAATATTGAGTGACGAACATGAGAGTGAAACTACGTATGTTCTCAGGTATTAATAGTGTCAGGCAGTCGAATTATTTTGTGAACGAGTCATATGTTTTCGCTGGACGACATGAATGCTTCTTAAGGCGCGGCCTGTCTGCAACATCTCCATTCATCGCTCGATCCGCCCCCTCAGTTACATCCAAAGATCCTATAGCGGATCTTTGGTTACATCTGCTCACGTCTGCTGAAAACTCGCCCACCTGCACAAGCCCAGAAGAGCCAAAGGTAGAAACAAAATGCTGGAGAAACTTAGCTGGACAGGCAGCATCTCTGGAGAGAAGGAATGGGTGACGTTTCGGGTCGAGACCCTTCTTCAGACTGGGCAGGAGAGGGGGAGCAGTGAGAGGGGATGTTGCTGGACTCTCGTCTGAGGGAGGATATCTACTGTAAAGTATTTCAGTCTGAAGAAGGGTCTCGACCCGAAACGTCGCCAATTCCTTCTCTCCATCGATGCTGCCACACCCGCCGAGTTTCTCCAGCATTTGTTATCTACCTTCTTAAAAGTAGACACCTTGAGCAGATTTCGCAGTGGGACTGACATGTGCAGGAACGAACTGCAGATGCTGGTTTCAATCGAAGGTAGACACAAAATGCTGGAGTAACTGACAGCCAGTAGCATCTCTGGAGAGAAGGAAATGGACAGAAGAGCCAAGATGGTCAGACCCAGTGGACATGATGTCCGGGCTGATTTGAGGATATGCCACATGCGCTCGTTTCAACCGAACTGCAGCCAAACTTAAACTCCAGGCTGCGAGATACACAGTTGTGTGGGAAGGATCTGCAGATGCGGTCGGAGCAAGGGTCTCGCCCTGAAACATCACCTGTTCCTATTCCCCAGAGACGCTGCCCGTCCCGCCGAGACTGTTACTCCAGCTTTTTGTGTCTGTCCGTCTGCTGTGTGAGACACAGTTTAATCCCCCGCAGGAGTCGACGCCCACCTGAGCGACGCTGCCCAATCCCTTCCTTGGAGGTGCGTCTCTTCCACCCCTGTGCAAACCTCCCGCCTGGCGTGCACTTAAATGAATCGTTTGTTTTCCTTTCATATAATTTTGCAATGTGCATGCTCACTGGTGTTGCATGGCGCGCAGTCACCTGCCTCCAGTGCTGGGCTGGGCTGGGCTGGTGGGTCGCGGCTGCACTCTCCCAGGGCCAGTGTCTGGGGCCGGAGGTCAGGGAGGGAGGGCGGCCCCAGTTCAGATCAGACAGCGGCAGCTTCCCACTCTCTCTCTCACTGCACTTGGCACTCGCCGGCCGTGGCTCAAGGGGGCAGCGCAAGTGGCCGCATTGATATTTCCTTATTTGAATTCTTCCATCTGATTCAACTCCAATCGGGTTAAGCAAATTATTCATGGTTTTTAGTCGGGTTTTTGTTGTTGTTGTTGCATCGTGTTGATCCGCCGGACTATTTTTCGGTGTCAATCGGCCAGCCGGCGGCCAGGGTTGTCCGCCCCGGGTCTCTCCCGCCCATCATATCCCCCACAGGGTCGGGCAAGCGGGTTGCGGATAGCGGCCGTAGCACTAGCACTGGGGACTCGCTCTAGTCGGGCACGGTGAGGCTCGTTGGTTGTTTATGGTTGTGGCCCTGTCCAACCTAAAAGTAACTTCGCAAACAGCCCCCAGACACAGGCCTCCGTCAGTAACCTCCCGGGGACGCACAGGTCGGCTGATTAATCACTGGCACCGATTCCCCTTGAACCACCGTAAACACGTCTGTTGTCACCCTGGCAGTGGTCATGGTCCACACTGCCCCGCTGAACTGTGAGGCCTCTGCATATGATCTTTGCTCTGCACATTCCGCTTCTCCCTTAAGATACCTCTTTAAGTGCCTCTTGTATTATCGCATTTAATGTTTGTTTTTTTAGTGTGCGTATATATATATATATATATATATATTCTATATATATTCTACATATATATATATTCTATATATATATATATTTTTTTTCTATCATATATATGATCTATATATATATGATCTATATATATATAGATCATATATATATAGATCATACATATATATATATGATCTATATCTATATGATCATGTGTATATATACACAAACACTGAACTTTTTCTCGTTTATTATAATGTTTACAGTGTACTGTGTTTACATTTTCTGTTGTGCTGCTGCAAGTAAGAATCTCATTGTTCCATCTGGGACATATGACAATGAAGCACTCTTGACTCTCTCGAATACATGTCTCCGTACCACGCTGGTTTGTCACAGCGTGGGAAATCATTGCAAACCGTTACCGTTGTTACTGTCACTGTCTACCGAGGTCACATTTCACAGATGTTAAAGAACGTACTGCTTGGACAGGGAGTGACATTCGCACACACCGGCTCTCAGCAAAGCAAACCCATCAGTCCCATTATTCCACATCTTGTTCCCCTTATCCCATGTCTACCAATTCCTCTTTGGATTCTTTGACTACTTGGGGACATTTACCTTTTAAAACTCACTGAATCTATCAGGGAGATTGATCTACACGACTGCAGTTATAAATAAATGAAAATGGGATAAAACGATCAACCTCTGAGCAACTGGCAACATTCCTGCACATGTCTGATTCGTGAGAGAGTGCTGCACTATCTATTTTGGCTGATGCTTTATTTGAGACCTCTTGTGCAAAAGATTTAGATGGTCTATCGTTTTTTCTTTAAGATAAAGTTGTTATCCCTGAAGCCTTGAGCAGTAATTATTGAACAAAAATAAATGATCACATTAGCATTTGTGAGGGCTTACTTCTCAGATATTGGCTGATTTGCACCCCAGATCACAACAAATACTACTAGAAAATTATTAAGTGAATTATTGAAGTAATTGATATAATTTGTGAGCAGGTCATTTTTCTCACTAGTTGACCTGAAAGCTCATTCAGGTGTAGCCTGTAAGGAACTTCTCCAACAAGATCCACAAACCACAGTTACATGGGCCAACGTTTGCTGAAAGCCTGCCCACTGCACTATCTAACCAACCAACGATCCAGAGCTCAAACCCAAAAGAGACGAGATGGTCAAAACCCAAAGGACATGAGGACTGGATTGCACTGAGTTCAGACGGATGTACCACATGAATTCACTCCAACTAACGTGCCGCCAAATGAAAACTCCAGGCTGTGGGATACACTTCATGTCCCACAGGGGCAGACACCACACCGCACCGGAGGAACGCTCTCCAGTCCCATCCGATTGTTAATTGAAGGTGCTGCTCTTCCACTACTGTGCTAACCTCCTGCCTGACGTGTATTTAATTAATGTATGAGAAAGAACTGCAGATGCTGGATAAAATCGAAGGTAGACCCAAAATGCTGGAGTAACTCAGCGGGTAAGGCGGCGTCTCCACAGGTGCTGCCTCACCCGCTGAAGTACTCCAGCATTTTGTGTCTACATAATGAATGTTATTTTATCTTAAATAACATTTATATGTGTATGTTCACACGTTACATATATTTTATTAGGATGCATCACAGCATTGTTTGGGTGCAGCTCCATCCAAGACCACAATAAGGTACAAAGAGTTGTGGACATGGCCCAGACCTTCACACAATCCAACCTCCCTTCCATTTATACCATCTACACTTTAGTTCAGTTTAGAGATACAGTGTGGAAACAGGCCCTTCGGCCCACCGGGTCCGCGCTGACCAGCGATCCCCACATATTAACACTATCCTAAACACACTAGGGACAATTTTTACATTTACCAAGCCAATTTACCTACATACCTGTACGTCTTTGGAGTGTGGGAGGAAACCGAAGATCTCGGAGAAAACCCACGCAGGTCATGGGAAACATAGAAAATAGGTGCAGGAGTAGGGGATTTGGCCCTTCGAGGAAGGGAGTACAAACTCCGTACAGACAGCACCCGTAGACGGGATCGAACCGGGGTCTCTGGCGCTGTAAGGCCACAACTCTACCGCTGCGCTGCGCCACCGTGCTGACTCAGCAAGGCCACCAGCATAATCTAGGACCAGACTCACCCCAGTCACTCCCTCTTCTCCCTTTTATCATCAGGCAAGAGTTACAGAATTTGAAAACACACACTTTCAGTTTCAGGGACAGTTTCTTCTCAGCTGTCATCAGGCAACTGAACTGTCTATCTGTAATTGGACTTCAACTTGCTCTAAATGTTTGGACCCTATATCCTTTATCTGTACATTGGACAGCTGGATTGTAATCTTTCCTTTAACTGTTAAGCACGCAACAAAAAGCGTTTCACTGTACCTTGGTACACGTGACAATAATAAAGTAAATTAAACTACACGCGCAGTGACCTGTCTACTACACTGGGCTGACACGTGCTTCGATCCGGCAGGTAATTCTGCTGTGAAGCATCCTGAAGTTGTGAAATCTCCAACAAGAACAAAGCCACAGAATATAATTCACATGGGGTGTAGAAGCACATTCTGTCAAAATGCCCTGGAGGAACACACACACAGGTAGCAAGCACAGGGATTTTTAAACAAATTATAATAGGCACTGAAATTATATTGGTAGCAAACAGTCGCTACATAGACTTTCAAATACACCACCAATTGGAAGGCCATGGTTGAATTCTCTCAACATTGTTGGGGCAATATGTGATCCATGGCTGGAAGAATTAGACTTTTAGAGATAATTACTGTGGGAGCCTGGCCTGTTTTCTGCAAACCCTTGTATTCTGGAGATGAATTCCAGTCCAGCTCTACTCTTTCATTTTCTCACTGCATATTTTTAGACCCTGTGAGTTACACTTGAGATACCTGCCATTCCAATGCAGAAAATAGACCAACCTCATTCTACCCAAAGTGTGCATACAACATAGACAGATACACACACACACACACTATCACATAATGATCGGGAATCTGGTCATCATCCTGTGCATAATACCAATTGTACAGCTCCTACTGACACTCTAGTTATGATTAACACATTTAGTTTACACCCAGCATCAGAATCTGAGGGGAGGGGGGTGGGGAGAGAGGGAAATACAATTAATTGATTGTTTTAGTATGACTGGAAATAGTAAGAATTTGTTTGTAGTAAATGTGTTCTAAAGATGAACTAAAACCACACTTTCCACACAAATAGGATTAGTGAGAATGTTTGAATGGGAACCTATATAAAGACCCTTTATATTAATGCTCATTTTTAATGTAATGTTAATTGTTTAGGTCTGAAGTAGACATGTAGGTGGGGGGGGGGGGGGGATTCAGAAACAAACAACTCGGACTTAGATTAATATTTGAAAAGGAAATGCTTCTTGGCTAAAGGGAAAGAGAAGGGGAGTGGGACTAATTAGGTACTTCCTTCACAAAAATGGCACAAGAACAATGAAATGGATGGCCTGCTTCTGTTTGTATGATTGCAATTATATAATATTTTCTGTGCAAAATCATACGGTTTATTGTACTCCTCCCATCTGTTCCGTCTCATTCGTAGCCAGACCCTAAAATGTCGACCTCTATTTTTGCAGTACTTTGTTCTATAAACAGCAAAGTTACCACTTCTACTTAAGACTGTGGCTGCTCAGACATTTATTGGTCTAAACACTGCTCGTTTTATTTCTCATTACAGAACACAGTGTTCCACCACTAGTTTGCGAGTTGGTCGTAACCAGACATTAACAGCACCAATATTTACATTTAAATGTTGTTATCCATGAATTGATCTTAAGAAGCTTTTCAATCCATCATCCTGAATTGAGCCCTGAGAGAAACTGTGTGTTTATCCACTCTACAATTATTAAAATATTAACCATCCCAACTTTTAAATTAAGTCTGCTTTTTAATATTTGCATAGTATTGAGTCGTACACCTATCGTATTACTTCCAGCAACAAAATTCCCCTTCTGCGCCTTAATACTACCGTAGAGTAAAAAGTTAATTTTGCCACATGTGCAGAAGGTTTAAAAGAGCTCGAATGTTAACAAAGGAATTGAAGCTTGTTTAAATTCGAACTAGAAAGCATGTCCCTTGTAAAAGTTTCCTCAGCATTTAGTGCGTTAAGACTTCCTATTGTTCCTGTCAACTATACCATTCATAGAAACCAAGGCCACAATCTCAACCTAATTAGTCCCTCAAGAAATGAATTGGATTGAGTGGCAGGCTTTCTAACCTAGGGAAGTCAGTGAAGATTGTTTTGGGTGCAGTGCAAAGTCCATGCCAAACCCAAATCTGTGTCAACAAATCTGTGGAAGTTGCAACCAGCTAATTACTTGTGGGTCCCTGTCAATATAAAATGGAAGTGCCCATAATGTGAAGAGAATAAAGGCGAAGGGACACTCGTCCTGGTACTTAATTGTACTTCTGCAGTTGTACAGAGACCTAGTGAGACCACACCTGGAGTATTGTGTGCAGTTTTGGTTCCCTAATTCGAGGAAGGACATTCTTGCTATTGAGGGAGTGCAACGTAGGTTTACAAGATTAATTCCCGGGATGGCGGGATTGTCATATGCTGAGAGAATGGAGCAGCTGGGCTTGTACATTCAGGAGTTTAGAAGGATGAGAGGGGATCTCATTGTAACATATCAGATTGTTAAGGGCTTGGACACACTAGAGGCAGGAAACATGTTCCCAATGTTGGGGGAGTCCAGAACCAGGGGCCACAGTTTAAGAATAAGGAGTAAGCCATTTAGAACGGAGACAAGGAAACACTTTTTCACACAAAGAGTGGTGAGTCTGTGGAATTCTCTGCCTCAGAGGGTGGTGGAGGCAGGGTTTCTGGATGCTTTCAAGAGAGAGCTAGATAGGGCTTAAAAATAGCGGAGTCAGGGGATATGGGGAGAAGCCAGGAACAGGGTACTGATTTGGGATGATCAGCCATGATCACATTGAATGGCGGTGCTGGCTCGAAGGGCCAAATGGCCTACTCCTGCACCTATTGTCTATTGTCTATTAATTAGGACTTGAATTGAATGGAGCTATGGGATGCTTAAAGAAGAACTGAATGTAAAATCCATTAATAAAGATTTTCTGAACCTCCAGCAGGATTTTACTCCAGCGTGTCTTTCAGATTTTTTCCCTGCTAGACAGCCGTCTTCATATATTGTGTTCGTATGTCAATGGGAACTAGCCAAGGATGGATACCAAGTTTGGTGAAGATAATCAGAGGCCAATCATCCCAGCCACAACACAGCAATGACGAGGGTTTCACCTGTGTTTCTGTCATAAATTAATCCTTGTCAATGACATTCAGATAATACAATAAAAACTGCAACTGTACTGTAAAGTAGTGAGTCCATAATGTGCCTTGTGCCAGCAAATCTTTTTTTTAATATATATTTTTATTAGAGTAGGTAAGCAGTGAATTAGCAAACACATATTATGATAGCAATATTTTGTATACAACAATCATACATTATTAATATTATCAAATGAATCATTTTGTCTCTAACAATTTTTTTTATATAAAAAGAGAGAAAAACAGAGAGTAAAATCAAATCAAAATCAAAAAGAAATCATAATGGAATAATTTACTATTAATACAACATTGGAGATAAGATCAAGGAATATAGAATATAACTTTTCATCTAATCCTTAGTCCAAGTTTCAGTTAGGGTTCCCTGCCGAACCGATCTACCCTTTTAAGTAATCAATGAAAGAAGAACATATTCTAACGAAAACTTCTTGTTTGTCCATTAGGGCAAATCTGATTCTTTCCAGGTGTAGGGTCTCCGACATTTGCGTAATCCACATTTTAATTGTGAGGGATATAGGGCCTTTCCAAAATTTTAATATTAATTTCTTCCCAATTATTATACTGTAATCAAGGAAATTTCTTTGACTTGTTGTAAGTGTTAAACTTTGTTCTGATATTCCAAGTATTATTAATTTTGAATCCGGATCCAATTTAGTATTAATAACTTCAGAAGTTATTCTAAAAATCTCAATCCAGAAATTCTTAATTCTTATAAAATTTGCAAAAGTATGTGTTAAATTAGCCTCTGGATGCTGACATTTATTGCAGATAGAGGAGACCCGTGGTGTGCCAGCAAATCTAAAGCTACTAAAGCTTAATATTTAGTTTCTAAAATAGATCATTATCATTCTGGGGGCGACTGTCTATTAGCCTCGCAACTCCAAAAAACAATAAGATTACCATTTTCCAGCTAGTTACAACAACAAAAAATGTATATTTGTTGCTTTCATTCTGCATATACAAAGCTGGTACATATACCAACACGTACATATACTGCACATCTGCAAGAATCTGCTGCGCATGTGCCCATGACTGGGCTACTCCAGAGACTGCATCACAGCAGAGGGCCGGCCTCACTCCTGTGGTAATCCAGTCACTTTTTGGAGTACTGGAGTCATCATGGAGACCAACTGTGCAACGTGAACTTCCTCAGATTTCCTCGTTTTCGGTCCAGGAAATCCTTTTGTTGAACTTATGTTGGATTAATGTGGCATAAGTACAGAGCGCCCATTGTGATCATCGGGAGAAATGGAAGCCCAGAGAAAGGTAAGTAATGCTTTGTATTTGTTTTAATTAAGTTGGTTGAAATATTTACGATTGTTTCGAAATATATGTGGATGTTTTTAGTCTTTTAAAACTAAATAAGAAAAAATGGAAGCAGAAACTTCAACCATAGTAGGAAATTGATCTGCCAACAGGCATAAAACACAAAATATATGAATCATGAAATTAAAGTGACGTGTGGAAAGGATTGTGGATGTGCAGAGATTGGGGGAGTCGGTCTACCCCATGACAGAAGGGGGAGGAGTTGTACAGTTTGATAGCCACAGGGAAGAAGGATCTTCTGTGGCATTCTGTCCTGCATCTTGGTGGAATCTTGGTCTGTTCCTGAAGGTACTGCTTAAGTTGACCAGTGTGTCATGGAAGGGGTGAGCTGTACTGTCCAAAATACAGTTTGAGGAGCATCCACCCCTCCAAGGCCACCGCCCATGAATCCAACTGCACCCCCAGGACGGAGCCAGCCTTCCTGATGAGCTTGTTAATCCTATTGGTGTCCACAGCCTTCGCCTTGCTGCCCCAGCACACAACAGCGAAGAAGATGGCACTGGCTACCATCGATTGGTAGAACATCCAATCAAATGCAAAACCTTCTTGATCTCAGAAGTCCTTATGCTGACCCTGGTAGATTCTGTACCTTTTCTTACCTCTAGTTTGCCTTTCCCCTGACTCTCAGTGTGAAGAAGGATGTCAACCCGAAACGTCAGCGATTTATTTTCTCCACAGATGCTGCCTGACCCGCTGAGTTACTCCAGCTTTTTGTGTCTATCCTCCATTAATCAAGCTAGCCTGCCGAGCAGCCTTCATACATTTGGCAGCTATCAGAAATATGCATCAATTTTACGCTCACTACATGGTGATATGCAAAGGGTGATTCAAAGCAGAGAATCAAACCCAAAGAAAATAGGGCTGTACCATCACTCCAATTCTCTTTGCAACATTCAATGTTGATATATACAATCTCATCTCCAACAAAATACCCACTGGTGTGGAGCTCCTGTGCAGGGTGAATGGACACAAGTCAACTTTCAACATGTCCATGCCAGATCTAAATTCAGTCCATCCTCAGTACACCTCCAGGCTAAAGTACACAGTGAATACATGCAACGTGTGCACACTGATGCATGCAAACAATTACAGGGTGAGGTCCTCCACCAACCCAACCCTACACCACACTAACCCTGACAATAAATGTTCATGATAAGATTGGAAAACATGGTTCAATTTCCAAAGATAGAAATGTCTATGAGCATAAATATATAGGAGATGCATTAGACATTTTTTTTAAACCAAGGGTGGTGGGTGTCTGGAATGTAATGCCAGGGGTGGTGATGGTAGTAGATATGATGGGAACATCTACGAGGCTTTTATATAGATGCATGGATCATGTGCCTGCAAAGATTAATTTAACTTGGCGTCATGTTCGGCACTGACTCTGTGGGCCGAAGGGCCTGTGCTTTACTGTTCTATGTCTATATCTCAGCAAAGGCAGACATTGATGATAAAGTCCCACACCACTTCCAGTCAACCAGCATGGCCTTTGGCTGAGAGTGTAAAAGAGTTCAGAGATAAAGACCTAAAACTCAGCATTGAGCTTACGACCTTTTGGGCATCAGTTCCCTCTTGCATACTTTAAAGACTAGGTCCTCCCAAACGGGCCACTTAATAGCATTGATCATAAGTGATAGGAGCAGAATTAGGCCATTTGGCCCATCAAGTCTACTCCGCCATTCATTCCTGGCTGAACTATCTCTCCCTCCTAACCCCATTCTCCTGCCTTCTTCCCCTAACCTCTGACACCTGTACTGATCAAGAATCTATCCATCTATGTCTTAAAAATATCCATTGACTTGGCTTCCACAGTCTTCTGTGGCAAAGAATTCCACAGATCCACCACCCCTGGGCAGATACCACTGACGTTGTCTCCACAAAACCTTCCAGTGGCAGGATAAGTGATGAAATGCACCAATCTTTCCCAGATCTATATTTGTAGCATTAAGGTACTAATTGTGTACACATTGTTAGCATATCTGACACCAGACTCCCAGAGCAGACACTCCTAAACTATGCACCCAGTCACCCAGCGAAGCACCATATATGGCAGATTCAACAGGACCAACATTGGCCTCTTCAGCCATGGTGGCAGTGGTAGAGTTGCTGCCTTACAGCGCCAGAGACCCAGGTTTGATCCTGACTACAGATGTTATCTGTACACAGTTTGTACGTTCTCCCTGTGTCTGCGTCGGTTTTCTCCAGGGGCACCGTTTGCTTCGGTAAAAATTGTAAATTGTATAGGATAGTGTTAGTGTACGGGGATCGCTGGTCGGCGTGGACTCGGTGGGATGAAGTGCCCGTTTCCACGCTGTATCTCCAAGGTCTAGAACCACCTCAGAACCAACTGAATCAGAATTGTCACAATCCCAAACTAATACCTGCAAACAGAAGAAGCAGGCTATGATTTTTTAATATATTCTTCAACTGTTTGTCTTTAACAGGTCTGAGTGATTACAAATGCTTATGAAATATTCATAAAAATGAAAGCTTTGAGAGCTGGTAAGCCTAGGGCAGGACTCTTCATCTGTCCAGTTAGAGCTGCCAGTTCCTGCACGAGGAGAAGTTGCAGCGACCTGGGCCATATTGGTGGGATAGTTGGAGGTCTACCTGCTGAAGAATGATCCTTGGCCCACACTATAGGAAGGAACAACCAGAACATGGTGGCAAGTGTGCGGCACGGTGGCGCAGCGGTAGAGTTTCTGCCTTACAGCTCTTGCAGCAGCGGAGACTCGGGTTCGATCCCAACTATGGGTGTTGTTTGTACGGAGTTTTACCTTCTCCCCGTGACCCGCGTGGGTTTTCTCCGAGATCTTAGGTTTCCCCCCACACTCCAAAGACGTACAGGTATGTAGGTAAATTGGCCTGGTAAATGTAAATATTGTCCCCAGTGTGTGCAGGATAGTGTTAATTTCATTTCGGAGTCACGTGAGTGACTTCGTGAAGAGCCCGCCGGCGCGCATGCTCGACATATCGTCGTAACGCGTTGCTGCGACGGCTGACGGAGGAGCGTGCTCCTCGCCAGCCCTTCATAAGGGAACCACGCAGGTAAGTATGCTACCTTAAGTTGGTGGTTCTTGTTGTGTTTGCTTCACAGCAAGAACATGGATGGGAGTTTAAGAGGCCGGAGTTCGAGGAGAAGTCGCCGGCCAGCAGTTCCGGAGCGAGAGTTGTCGGGGGTACCTGCAACGCAGACCGGAACGAGGGCGGAGATGTCGGTGAGCTCTGTTTTTTCAGGTCCGGACCCGCCCGCACACCACAGCTCGGAGGAGTTCGACGAGGAGGAGTGTGGTGTGCCGCCAGAGCAGGACGACCCTGCCGTGGCAGTCAGGTCGTCAGCAGGCTTGCTGACGGCCTCGAGCAGAAGGGTCCGTGCGGCTGCACGGCCCGCTTCACGAAGCCCCCTGAGGAGGGGAAGGGCAGGAGCCCAAAAGCCTAACCCTGTCGGGGCTAAGGCTCTGCCTGTCGCCAAGGAGCGGTCAGGTTCTAGGACGGGACCCGGGGCAGCTGTGAGGTCCAGCCGTCGCCCCCCAACTTCCGACGCCGGGACGAGTCAGTTGGGGGTCCCGTCACGGTCGCCGAGCCCCCCATGGATGGGTGGGCGAGACCATGCGTCGGCAAGGTCCACGATGTGGGCAGCTAGCAAGCCTGCACGGGCCCAAGGTATCCAGGCTTCGGCTGGTGCCGACACCATGCCGCATCTGTCCTTAGAGGCAACGGCTTCCGCTCCCGCTATACGGAGGCGGTTGAACACGCCCGTGCAGGAATCGCGCAGTTTCGCCTCGGCGGCTGTCGACGACAACTACCGGCACCGGCAGGGCCTCGACGAGGTGCGGGCCGATGACAGGAGCCCCGGCCAATTTTCAGAGCTGGAGGACTCCGACCACCTGAGTGTTCAGGGTGAAGGGCGTATTGACCGTATAGAGCGGCTGCTGGAACGTCTCCTTCAACAACAACAGGCATCCAGCAGTGACAGGCACAGGGCTTCATCACCAGCTTCATACACCAGCCTGGAGCAGCAGGACGAGGAGGCAGTGGTCGATCCCATCTCACCCCCGCCTGAGTTACCGGCGGAGGACCTCCTCGATGTGGCCACCAAGTTTGCAGCCCCTCATTCCTTGGGGCTTCCTATCAATACAAAACTGGCAGCCACTGTGGACTTCCTAAATAATCACCAGCTTCAGGAGGAAGTTCTACTACAAGCCATGAGCCGTCACAAGGCTCCATCAAACTGCAACTCCCTCAACGTACCTGTGGTCAATACGCCAATCTGGGGCAACATCAGTGCGGCTATCCGTCAGCAGGAACTAAAGATTCAGCGGATCCTGAAACTCCTCACGGCCGGGATTACTGCTTTTGTGCGGTCGGTCGACGGAGAGGAGCTTAATTTGGACCAGGAGGATGCTCTGGTGCTTCTATGCGCTACTCAAAATGAAATCAACGGCTTTCGGAAAAATAGCATCCGCCCAGCGCTCAACCCCAAATTTGCAGGGTTGTGCAAACCACCGCCGCCGCCCCGTCAGCTCTTTGGC